>OZ010590.1:46393469-46420969 GCA_963932145.1 Acanthosepion lycidas | reverse complement strand
CCAGTATTGACGCCAGTTTCCTTCTGAACAATTCTATTTGATGTAGAATGTTAATATCTTCATTATGCCATTATCTTTGAGTTGCATGCAATATCCATTTTAGTTGTTGCTGCTATTGATAGTCCTCAAGTGATGGAGTTCCTGTTATTTGGTACAGTTCTTTGTGATTCCGTAGCGCCAGTCTACAATGTTCAAAGAAAGATGATCTCCAACAAGACCCTCTGGGTTTACTCACACAAAGCTTTTTTTCACCATTGACCTTAGGAAGTGGTTGTATACAACTGACAGTTTACATATCTCTGAACGGGTTAGGTGCCATGCATGACATCCATATGAAAATCTCAATTTGACAATGCTATTTAAGAACATTATTCTGTCAGAGTTAACTCCTCCTTTAGTTTCTTAACCCTTTCACCAGGGGTCTCTCTTCTCTGGCTATAAATAGTCGCTGACCCTTCGCCTCTTCCTCTCTTTTTCTTCAGGTTTTTCAGCCTTATCACCTTGCAGATGTGAATGCTCACAGAGATAGCGTTTCCCAAATGCTGGGAACTCACTAAGCACAATTCACGTACGTACGAGCACTCACCACACACACACACACACATATATATAATATTCACACACACACTCTGTCCATGTAACCTTTCTTGTCATTAATACACATATATGTATACATATATTTATCGGTCTTGTGTTTGTTTTTCTTTGCCTTCTTTGGACTTAATTAAAGTCCAACTTTCTCATGTAGTTGGACTAGCTAGCAGGAAAATCTTAACCCCACATGTGTTCTTCCACTTCTATCAACAACATCACAGCCACGGTCTACTACAATTCAAATAGGCTCCTGGTTTAACTTTTCTATAGAAAAATGAAAAATATTTTGATAGGAGAGAAATTTAAATAAATTGAAGTTGCAATACATAATTTGAAATCAACAAAAGTAGAAATAAACTGAAATTAACATCAAAGCCATCGTGCTGATCAATTAAAAAACAAACAAACATTTATTTAATACTCTGTAGCAAAGAGTTCCACAGTTTGTATTAGACAAGGTTGCTCTTGGTCACAAGTTTGTAGCGGTAAGAGTTATGACTTGTCGTATGTGTGTGATGTCCATGTGGTTTGTTGGAAATTAACTAATTGGTTTGCTGGAGTAAAAACTCTTGATGTTATCACTAAATTGCAGAGCAAAAAGGATGGTGATGTTTATATATCTTCTTCTTTAATATATTATGAAGTCCAGCAATTATTTTAATATATTTTTATTTTTGTTTATACGACGCTTCCTCTGTAGCTAAATGGTATTGCACGTCAGGCTATATGGCAGTTCCATATAGGATACAGGTTCAATACCTGTCAGAGGACACATATTTTCTTTGAGATTTCTCGGACATTCAAGCCGGTAAGTGTTGTAATACCGTTATAAACAGAGCATTTATTTACTTAATTTGTATCTATAAAAATAACGTATTTTTTGTTTAAAAAATGTATTAAAATATCTTCTTTAAGTTATATAGTTCTGAATATAATGCCACCTAGCAGAGCCCTGGCAGACAACTCCACAGAACATACCAGTTTTTGAACATATTTTTCTTGAAAATAGTTCAGCATTATGACTTGACTAGGCTTCCATAGAAAACTACTCACGCGAAGCGTCCCCCACCCTGAAATTTGATGTAATTTCCGGGTCAATCACTAAACTTATTGCCTACAAACAGCAACAACATTGGTTTCAGATTCTCTTCTAGTGCCAACAGCATTTTTGTCAATGTTAATATGACATTTAAGATGACTTTAAATAACTGTTGTTAGTGAAACGTTAGGCTGATTCGCAACCCACTTAGTTGATATGTGTGACGACAAAAGGCCAGCCACATATTCTGACGCTACCAATATTTTAATAATATTATTCTTTGCAGGCCGACTTTTCCCCTTTCACATCTCATTTTATGATAATTATTACAATATTACTGCAAGTGAATTACAGTTACACTCTTCTCTTCCTTTCAAAATATATAGGCAAGAACAAAATTGCACACACACTCTGCAACCTTTTTTTAATTTGTTGAATGAAATTTTCCACATTAAGAAGATTTAATTCTTAGTCTTCTTACTTACTCTTTTGAGTTTTTCATAAAAAAGAAAAGTAGAACATTTCGCAAATTCTTTGGTGCATGGAACCAATTAAGAAAACTTTTCAGCACATCAATTCTTTAATTCTTAGTTTACTGTACTCACAAGGCCAGTACGTTCAAAAATAATTTACCTTTAAAATTACAGAATCATACTTTCATGTTCGAGCCCCTATACCAGGCCTGCCCAAAATAATACGATATGTCGGACGCATGAGGCCCTCGAGATGTTTTTCAGAATAGTAAATTTATGTAAATCAGAATAAATGTTAATCAGAATAAATTGTACGAAAAAGATCACTTTTAAACTTTTGTAGAAGCCTGGCTTTATTCAACTAAATATTTCACTGCTTTGGAAATAATAATCCTTTTTAAAAAATCTCCGTAGCAAAAAGAAAAAGAAAGAATCCCTCTTGCTTCACTTTCTGTTTCTCTCTCATAACTAATTTTTACTCCAAAAATTTACTCTTGCCGGCTAACTTTCTGCGATAAATGTAGCCCTTTACATTTTTAACTGTGTAGACCTGCCCTGTACAAATAACGAAAAGTAAGGTTTATTTTTTAAATATTTTTCTGTTCTGTCGACATCGTGGAGTAAAGAGACAACATTTCCGAGTTATTTCCCTTAGATTAATCAATTGCAAGAAAAAAAAAATTCTATAACAATTTTTATATCTATATATGGTTAGTAAACTAAACACTGATTGTAAATTAGGGTTAGAGTTCATAGTTAGGGTTATATTTATTTTGGAATTACTAAATGTTTAAAATAAAATTACATGTTGAGGCAGGTGTCTAAAGAAAGGTTCTGGAACACTAATTCTATAATTTTAAGGAACCTGCATCAGCAAATTTATTTCACTATTTTGTATCATAAAAAATAAAACTTAGAACTTAATTTTTTTATTAATCCTATTTCAATAGAAACTGTCTCTCAGTTAATCTCATCTGAGTGACATGTCAAATCTTTCACCTCTTCCCCATGTTTAATTCCAATCTGAAAGCTGAAACTAACACTTTAAAAATGTTCACTTGAATAAAAAAACATATTTTCACATCTTTTTTTTTAGGGTAATTTGCTTTTTAACCCCCGTGATAAATATGTAATAAAAATTTGCCAAATAGTTATATTGGTAAATTTGCTTTTTAAGCCCCAAAAGGCTGGATTTATCTGCTATGTTCTTAGTGAGGACATACTCCACTCAAACATGAAATGGCTTGTCATGGGTTTTTGCCAACATGAGAACTGTGAGCTGGAGATAGTTTTTATATCTGGTGAAGATATATGTCTAAAAGAAAATGGTGCCATAAGCTTGTAAGCTACACAATGTGGCAGCTGGCTGGAGGAGGCAGATTTAGCTGAGGCATGGACTAAAAAAGTAACTGCTCAGTTTGACTCTTGGAAGCTGACTAATGGCCACTTTTGTCACAATATGAAGTGATGTTAATAAGCAGCCATCACTTCATCTTCATCTCAACCAAATGGAGATGATTGTCTTTTCTATCTCGAAATCATTAATCATCTGATATGATTTTTTAAAAAAATGTAACCAATCAATGTGTAACAAAATTTTGACATTTAGTAAGTTTTATTTCCTAATTGCTTCTGTCTTGAAAGCAAAGCAAATTATTATTATTTTCTTCAAACTTTGATGTTTTGAAACTAACCTATTTTCCATTGCATTCCAGACAGATTCAGTGCTGAGTTGCTGAAGGAGAATTTTCAGGGGCTTCCTGGGGAATTATGTGGCTAGAAATTATAGAGCTTGTTGAGACTCTGGTGAAGGACTCTGGTAAAATGTACTGCAGGATGTCTCTCAAAGTTCATATCCTTGATAGTTATCTTGAGAAATTCAAGAGAACATGGGGGTGTAATCAGAGGAGCCAGGCAAGTGCCTCCACCAGGATATACTGGACTTTGAATGCCATTACCAAGGATCATATAATGAAAACATGATGAGACTATATTTGGGGACTGATCCATGAAAGTAATTTACAGTATAAGCATAAATCACAAAAAACTACTCACTTCTAAATATTTTGTGGTCTCTCTTGCTTAATCCTAGAATAAATAAATGCTACTTTTGAATCGTATATCATTTTTTTCCTATTTTGTGTGAATGAGACTGTTCACATTTGCCATTTTTCCCAATGGGAATAAGTAAATTTCAGAAATATCATTATTTTGCTCATAAAAGCAAAATTTGAAGAAAATATTAGCCATTTTTCATACTTTCTAGGTATAAGCAAATAGGAAATTAGAGTTGTTACCCAAGGAGAAAAGTCGTGTTACGCAATCTAAAAAATGGATGAATTTAAAAATTGTCTCAAGTCAGGTAATGCTAGTTAAGTTGACTCATTGTCTATGTATTTTCATTTTAAAATAGTCTTATTGTGAGTTATTAAAAAAGTCTTTTCATATGGTAATACTTGAACATTGACATTTTCATTTTCCACTGAGATTTTTATAAAAAAAGTACAAAATAAAATTGATTTTGCAGTCAGCATTTTGTAAGTTTATTGGCAATATTGACTTGCATGAATAAAAAGAATTGTTGTAATGGAATAGGCAGGAAGTGGCAACATGAGTAAATAAATATATGCAAATGTGGAGTGGGTAGAAAAAAGTAAACAATAGAGGGTGGGAAATAGTAGTCTGAGAAAAAACACGACCTCGGGAGATTTGAAAGAAAAATTGAGGATGAAAAAAGAAGAGTAAAGTGAGAGAAGGATAAAAAATAAAGAGAGAAAAAAGTGAAGAAAAGAGATTTATAAGAAAGGAAGAGAAAGAAAGAATTATAAATAAGAAAGAGGGAAATCATAATAAAGAAAGAGGGGGTGAGTGAAGGGAAAGAGATTGATTTTATTGTTTGCTTTGCTTTTTACAGCTTATCAACCATTTGCATGTTATTTAAAGCCAGAAATCTTTTTAGATTATAAGAAATTTTTTTGAGATAATAATGGTTTCATGATACAAGTCTTACTAATTAACCCATTGCTGGAGGGAGAAGAGGTGGATTCATACCTTTTCCAAAAGTGTTTACACATAAGTGAATACAACAAACTCAACTGTAATTGGAAATTTAACAATTCTGAGCCATTATATCACATGCACATCCAAGCTTTCAGCACCTGGTATTTCTAAGCGGTTATCCATCTAGGTACTGACAAGGTATGACATTGCTTAACTTTGGTGTTTGTACAGGAAACGGTGTTTCAATGTGATGTATCCATAGGCTGAATGGAAGGAGAGACAAGAACGAAAGAGAGTAAGTGAAAGAATAAAAAAAGAAGATAAGGAATAAAATAAAAAAAAGCAAGAGTCACAATGAAGGAAAGCGAGGAAAATAGCAACGTAAAAAGGAAAAAGGCATGAAGAAAGAATGAGAATATAAAAATCATAATATGGAAAAAGAAAGGAAAAAAAGAGTCATAAAGAAAAAATATGTATAAAGTTGACAGGAAGGAATTTATAGAAGAGGAAAGTAATGAGATGAAGGAGGGGGACTGATAGTGAAGAAGAAAAAGTACACATTTTTAGAGAGAAAGAGGATATGAGTGAAAGTGGGAGGTAGGAGAAGATGTGAGAGAAGAAAGAATGAATTTGAAAGAAAAGAAAACAGGAAAAGAAAAAAAATTCTTAATTTCCAATACTGGATTGTCCTAGGTATGATGATAAACTACATCTGGCAGCAAGGTCTCTGATTGGGAGATTGGAGGTTTTGATGAGCATGGAACCACCTCTTAACTGCTGTTGTTCCCAGGTCCACCCTGACCAGTGGTGGTAGCACCGGTTTGGGCACAGTACAGTTTAAAACCAAATGAACAACAATACATTTTTATAGCAAAAAGACAATGCAACACTAAAAAATATATGTTTATAGCAAAATTATCAACAATATATTTTATGATCTATAGATTATATTTTCTAAAAAAACATATCTTTATCCTGAAAGCATAAAATTACATATATTTATATTTCAGCATTAAATAACCCATAGAAATTGATATGCTTTGTGGTAATAAAGTAAGCAAATACCATCTTCCCTCTCACTTGTAACCATCCACTATAATAAAATAAGCATTTTCAGTGCTAAAGCTGAATTAGTCAAATAAAGCTTTATAATCTACTACTTAGAATTGTTGCTATATTACATACTGCTAAACAAAATCAACCAACCAGCAACCAATACAGGAAATTTGGCAATAGTAAATTTTCAATTTTTCCAACTTTTTTCTGATTTTTCAATATTCAACTTCAATTCAATAAATAGAACTAATTATGAGTTACAAATAATAATTTATCGATTATTTATTTGTTTATTGATTTAGTAGAAATTTATTTTGCAGCAATAGCAAACATGTTTAATTAAAGACCAAAAAATATATTGATAAAAATACTAAGAACAATGTAAATTCATTAATAACTAACAGTAGAGCCCGGCGTTGCCCGGGGATGTAACAGTAAGAGATAGATCAAGTATCGACCATCATAAAGACTGAAAAATAAAATTGACAAAGATTATTGTTTAAGGTTGACGGACACATATGTCCTAATTAGTTTTTCTTTTGTTTGTTTTTTTACGAATTGATCAAACCCAAACTCAAACAAAAACATTGTTTTCAATCGTTATGAGTCTATCGATTGAATAGAATTTTATTATAAACAATTTTCTTGTAAATGGAATTTTTAAAGCATTCTGAATGTAAAAATAAAGAAAAAAGTGTGCAAGACAATATGAAACACTACCTGCAAAAAAAAAAAAGTGAAGTTTTGTTGAAATCGGTTGAAAAATGTAGGAAATCCGATCCCATATATAAATGAACACACACACACAAACAACCTGGGTTTTATAATAAGTATAACTTGATATGAGTTGTCCCTCTTTCATTCTTGTTATGCCTCTTAATCTTGTTTTCAAATTGATTTTGTGCAAAAACAATTGTGTTTTTCCAATTTTTGGCGCTGTTAGAACCACCGCAAGGTAATTTTACGTAGTCCTGTGAAGTTTTGTTGAAATCGGTTGAAAAATGTAGGAAATCCGATCCAATATATAAACTTACAGACACACACAATCTGCGTTTTATAATAGGTAAGATTATAATACAAAGCATTGGAATATCTTTTTGATTGGGTGGATTACCACCAACTTGTTTGCAAAAATACTCACTGTTTCAGGACTATATAAGGAAGAAAATAAAATCCTGCCTTTCTCATTTTTGTTCCAGAATGTGGTAGCTATAGGATGCATCTCATCACCTCTATTATACTCTATTGCAATTAGATCTCTTTCTGATTTACTCTAAATTTCAGTTAGATGTGAGTGCTAATAAAGCAAAACACAAAATAAAAACGTCGCCTTTTGCACAGGGATCTGAACATCACATCCAGTCCACAAAACAAATTGCCACAAAAATCAAAAATACAATTGCTAATCATGAACATTGCCAACAAAAAATAGATGATCCTGGGAGACAGACACCATATTTGCTTAAAAGAAAGTTCCTTGTAAATGACTGACACAGCAGCAGGCCATGACACCAGCTGTTGACAACGGCTTGCTGTTGGCGTCACCACCATGACTCTCTCTCACTCTCCCAACTGCAGGCCTCTCTTGTAGTCACCATTGCGATCACATTTCATTGATCTCCCATTCGACCAAAATCCAATACCACAATCAAGCTTCGCTATCACACAACTTTGTATATATTCTTCACACTTGATCAATACATGTTGTTGAAAATTTAATCTTTGTTTGTTCTTTCCTTTGTAGCCATAGACTCCTTATAACACCTCCATGGAAATTTTTTTCATTGGGCAGCCAACAGCTAAATTTCAAACCTAGCCACATGGCACAACTCTTACTCACTCACTAACACAGAGCAAAGCCTATAAATGTCTTTCTTCCTTTTTCAGCCATGTGCACACAAGTATATTTTCTATTTTCTTGAATTATGTTATTTTTACATTAATATATTTATTGTTTATACATTATTTTTATAGATACAAATATTTAAATAAATGCTCTGTTTATAATAAACAGTATTAACAACACTTACTGGCCTGAATGTCCAAGAAATTTCAGAGAAAATATGTGTCCTCTGACAGAAATCTAACTTGTATCTTACATGTAACTCTCATATAGCCTGATGTGCTATACCATTTAGCAACGGAGTAAGTGTCTGGTTAGCAAGGTCAAATTACTGTTTTTAAACTACAAATTTCACATGATTTCTCTTGAGCACTCATATCTGCTCAAAGCATATCTTAACATAAACAAATGACATCATATATTATGAAATGGACTAAGTCTGACAATTATTTTAATATATTTATTGTTTATAAATATTTGTATCTGTAAAAATAATGTAAGTAAATGCTCTGTTTATAATAAAGAGTATTAACAATATTTACCGGCCTGAATGTCTCAAAGAAATCATGAGAAATTTGTAGTTTAAAAGCAGTAATTTGACCTTCCTCTGTAGCTAGATGGTATAGCACGTTAGGCTATTTGATGGTTCTGTATAAGATACAGGTTTGATTCCTTTCAGAGGTTGCATATTTTCTATGAAATTTCTCGGACATTCAGGCCGGTAAATGTTATTAATACTGTTTATTATAAACATCATTTATTTAAATATTTCTATCTATAAAAATAATGTATAAACAATAAATATATTAAAATAATTGTTGGACTTAGTCCCTTTCATAATATATTCTTCATATATTAGGTTGGTGCAAAAATAATGTCGTTTTTGACGTATTTTTTAACGTCAAAAAACGACATTATTTTTGCACCAACCTAATATATACAAAGTGTCCTTCATGTGTCGAATTCATTTTACTTTGAAATTCTCCACCATAATCAGCCACAAGTTGTAACTCCAAACACTAGAAACTAGTGACTAACAACAGCTTTTTACCCATTCCAATCTTGTAGCTCTGTTCTGCAACAAGATAGAGATTTAAGTGAAATACAAATGAAAATAAATAAATATGGAAGGAAAAAGGAAGAAATATAGAAGGAATAGAGAGGGTGGTAGAGTGAAAATATAGATAGAAGAGGGAAGTTCAGAAAGAGGTGGAAAGAAATAGAGAAATTATAGAAAGAGAGGAGGGAGCAAGAAAGATGGATAGAAAGCGAAAATATTGATTGATTGAGGAGGAAATATAGAAAGGACAGAGAAAAGAAGAAATTAAAATGGAGTGAGAGAAAGAAATACAGAGAGGGAAAATGTAAAAAGGTGAGAAGGAGAGAAATATGGACAACTAGTGAGAGGGTGAGGAATAAATACAGAAAGGATAAAGATGAGAAAAGGAGACATAAATACAGAAAGGACAGAGAGAGAGAAAGAAAGAAATACAGAGAGGGAAAATGTAGAAAGGTGAGGAGATAAATATGGATAGCTAGTGAGAGGAAGAAATGCAAAAGGACATAGAAAGGAGACAAAGAGATTAAGCTGGAGTGAGAGAGAAAGAAAAGGAAATATAGAGATCAGGAAAATGTTGAAAGGTAAGACAGAATATGGATAGCTAGATAGAGGGAGAGGAAGAAATGCAGAAAGGACAGAGAGAGGAGAAAGGGAGAGGAAGAAATTAAGATAGTGAAAGAAGGAGAAAAAGAAATACAGAGGGGAGGTAAGTGTAAAATGGTAAGAAAGAGAGAAATATAGATAGCTAGTGAGAGGGAGAGGAAAAGTGTAGAAAGGAAACAGAGAGGGGAAAGGAAGAGAAAGAAATTAAAATGTATTGAAAGGGTGAGAAAATATATAAATGCAGAGAATTATTCTAAGTTCTTAAACAAGATATTTTTGACTAGCACAAGTCACAAGAAGCTTTAAGCTCTATAGTATATTCATGAAAGACAATGCTCCTTCAAATTCTGTAAAATTGTCTGTTGCCCACCTTGCTATAAAAGGCTTCAAAGATACCAAATTAATGCTGAAAGCTCCAAATCTCTTCAGATAATAATCCAAGAGAAAACTTATGGTTTATCATTAAAATAGATATTCTGAGATTTCCGGGAAAAACTTAAAAAAGCCAAACCAGTTGTAAAGTGAATGAAATCAATGGTTCAATGACTGATGAATATCAATGTGCTTATTTTAACATGTCAAATGATAATTTATTCAGTTATATGTTTAGGCATACGGAAGATAATTATCTCCCTTTGGTGGAGATAAGTCAGATGGGTCACGTGATGGTTACTTAATGACATCACTCTATACTGTGATGAATACAGTTTGTTTACAGCAGCCAAACTGAATGGTTGCTTTTTTATCCTGGGTCAAGAGGCCCAGCCTGAGGCTAAATCTGCCTTCTCCAGTAAATGCTACAGTTTACAAGTCCATGATGCCATTTCCCTTTGGAGTTATATCTTCCCCAGATATAGACAGAAACTCTGGCTTACAGTCCTCAATTTGGGAGAACCCAAGACTCAGCATTTTTCCTTTCTTGGAATATATCCTGGACAATAATAGATGAATCCGGCCTATTTGAATCTGGAGTCCTGAACATGGCTTCTCCAGAAACACAGAAAAATCTTCATATTATATGTAAGACCCTTCCTTTTCATTTCTTTTTGATCTCTGCTCACTGTGTAGATATATGTGATACATTTTTTTTGTGTGTGACACACACACACATATATATATATATATATATATATATATATATATATATATATACTGATGAGCTGTGATACAGCGAAACAGTCTGTCTGTGGATGACATTATATTAGCTCCTGAATTAATTCCAGTTGAGCACTCTCGGGCTGGGGTGTGGGTTTGTAAACAGTGACTATTATAGCTATATAGCGAGACTCTTCGCAAGCCGAATTGAGTCACTGTCGGTCACTGGGCGTGTTTCCTAAAATAAATACGCCATAAATCCACCTTCATCCCAACCGTGCACCGACAGCTTAGTGGTAGAATATCCGCCTGATACCAATTCAGTCGGGTTTCGATCCTAGCTAGAGGCAACCGGATGTCTAGCCGCACTGATGAGCTGTGATACAGCGAAACAGTCTGTCTGTGGATGACATTATATATATATGTATATATATGTGTGTGTGTGTTTTGTGCATGTCTTAGCGGTATAAAAGTTTTCTCTGAGAACCTAGCATGTTTGTCCTTATTTTCCTTTCAGTGATTCTGTTTTATCCGTGAACTACAGTGTTTTTATATCATGGATATAATAATGCTCATAATGTGGAGGGGAGAATAATTCTTTCTTCCATAGCTCTCTCTCATCATATATGTGATGATGTGTCAATCAAATATATGATATCTTTCATATTCATTTATGAATAATCATTTTTGTTGCACTTATTTCATTTGTATAATAAAACATTGCATTGTATTAGTTGGTTTACATTTTTAGAATGCTGTGGGATTGAAGGTAGTTAAAATAATAGCAGTGTCAAAGGAAAAAAGGGTTTTTTTGACACATCATTTTATTGCAGGCATGTATGTTAAAGAATGTCTAATGTTGATGATTTCAGCATCTTTACAGGTGATTGTCATCTCATTAATTGCCCATAGCTGAATTAATTGTTAACTCGTAAACAAGAATGGTCTTTATGGTGACTCTTTAGTATAACAAAGGATTTGCATGACTTGAAGCTTACGTGACGTATAAACGAGGTCACCTTGACAAGATTTATTGGATCAGTTTAAGTAATGTCATCCTCATGGGCCTTCATGAGATTTTTCAGATCTGGATTGGATTTACAGATTTTACCATATATGACACACATTTTCAATTGGTTTTGGAAGAAAACTATCAAGATTACATGTATGAGTATTGTCATGAGATTTAAGGTTGTTGATATAATTGGATTTTGATTTTAAGACACAGTAGCAAATATTACACTCCAACAAATGAAATTCATGTAGATGGTCAGATAGAGAACCCTTTCTAAGTCTACACATGAACTTTTCATTTTATATATATATATATATATATATATATATATATATATATATATATATATATATATACTTACCACATGACACCCTTGAGCACTTAGCTTTGGAGCGGGTAGAATGGAGATCAACATGTTTTAGTGGACTCTGCAATTTTCAATCTGCTTGTCTGAATCATCTTCAAGAAGTGAGAGCAAGATCTAAAAGGTCAGCCAATCTAACAGTGATCTCATCTCACAATTCTCACACCTGTTCCATATGTGGCCTCCTTTGTAAGTCACTTGTGGGTCTTAAATGCCACTTAAGATTATTGCATAAACTTTCATAACTGAATCAATAAGCTGGCAGATCCTCATATGACAGGGGAGTCCATTATTATTATTATACATATATATTTTGAAAATTTTTTTCCTTGACATGTTTTGCTGATTATCCAAAAAAGTGTAAAAAGCATAATTTTACTTTAATTTTCAATCATCTTATAAATTAGATTTTAACAACTTACAACTCTGTTCTTTTGTGTTTGTTTTCCTTTTGTTTAAACAGCTGATACTGTTTCAGTACTAATTAAACAAAAAAAGGAGATATTTTGAAATATCCCAATTGTATATCAATTGTATGGGACTCAGAAGTCATGACACTTTCAATGATCTTCAGCTGAATAAATTATATTCACTTTTTATTAAAACAGCATTTGTATCATTTGTGTGTATGTAAAATAGAGCAGAAAATTTTAGGGTTAAAGGTTAAGAAAAAATCTCCTCACTAAAAATAAAACTACAGGTTGTTGGAAATATATTGTATTACTGAAATATGATATTTGATTGGTTCATTTGATGATCACAAGTGCTGCAAAAACAAAAACAAAAAAGGAAAAAGGATATGGTAATGTCTTCTCAAAAATGTAAGATTTCCTAGTAAAAAAATAAAGTTTCTTCCTCCAAAATATTTCAGAGAAAAATTTCTCACCTTGTAGTATATGGGTTTACGACTGCATACTCACTCACCTTACTCTCTCCATCACAGACAAGTAGTTGGCAAAATTTCACTATTGGTGAAAATAAAAGTAGCCAATACAGATTATATGTATTGTGCTTTTTAATACTACAAAACATCTTTCTCCTGGTGAAAAGACAGCTGATTTCACTTTCAGTAAGAAACAGAAACCATCCAAATTTAGTGTTTTGGCTTGAAGATGGCCATAGAGAATAATATAGCAAGACAACTGATAAGCCTACAATGAAGCAATGACTGTAGTTGCTAAGCACTAGTTTAACCCAAAACCTTAACCACATATGATGTGACTATGTGGCACATTTTCCAGATCAAAATTGTTATCATGAAAGTTTTGATGGAACACAATTCTTTGAGTTTAATTTTAATATGAACATAAAAAGTACTTAAAATTCAACTTTGTTTACACACACATGTATACGCATATACACATGAGTTAAAAATCTGGATTAAATCCACCAAAATTATTAAATAAGGGACAAGTAGGAAAATCTCTATAAATTTGACATGTTTCACTATTTAACTTCATCATAAATTTTGGAAGTGAAATGATTCAAAATTATATTTCATTATTTACATTATTTGGACTATTTTCCTCATCTTTGTTGCCATATTTATCAAAATTTTTTTGGCCGTTGTACGCTCCGGCCTTCTTCAAGTGGTTGGAATGTCGAACTGAACCCTTTATTTTGCTCACTGGGGTAGACTGTTCTAGTTCCATGTGCCATGTCTAATGGATGTCAGTTATCAGTTATCTCTTATTAATTCACCTCTCCAACTTCTCCACTGCCTTAACCAAGTATTGAACTCACAACACTTTGGGTCCTGTCACTGGATCTAACCAATGCCTTTATCTACTGTTCCATGTGTCCTTAGTGGACACATGTCCTTAAGGACACATGGCACAGTGGATAAAACAATAAAAAAAAAAGGGTTCAGCTCAACATTTCAACCAGCTGAAGAAAGTCAGAGTGTACAACGGCCGAAACATTGTGATAAATATGGCAACAAAGATGAGGACAATAGTCTGAATAATGTAAATAGTGTACATAATACCTCATCCCAGAAATATAGACAATTATATTTCAGTTTTTAATAACTGAAATATAGCTCCAAACCATAATAAAGATTTTCCTACTTGTCCCTTATTTAAGCACATGGACGCATATAAAACAGATAAGTGAATTATATCACAGCACTCATGATTCTAGACTTTTGTTTTTTAACATAAAATACCAGATTTAAAAAAGAATGCAACACTTATAACATCGTTTGACAGCTACCCAATTAGAGTGAATGTATAACACTGACTCATCTTTCCAGTTGAGATCACATTCATTTTTCTCTGTCCTGTTTTTGTCATCTGGTTGGTTAATTAAAAAAACATTCACATCATTAACATTTCCTTTTTAGGAAAAAGTGGTGTGTTATGGAGTGATAGATTTTATATGCACATGATAGTAAATGAAATTTGTTTGAAAAGATAAATAAATTAAACATAGAAGAAATTGCCTATTTTGAATGCAATTCCAATTTCCCAGCTGCAAGAAAAAGAATAATGGATAATTTTCACTTTTGACCCAGAGGACATTGAACTTAGAAGGGAGATTTGGAAACACCTGCAAAGCTAGCTAGCATTTTGAGATGTAGATTATATTATAATTGTTATTATTATTAAGAAATATATAGATTTTAAGCTTTTAAGAATTGGTAGCAAAAATTGTCATTTGATGAGGGCAAAAACAAAGATCATCAGATTAAAGGTATTAGGTTGGTGCAAAAATAATTTCGTTTTCTAACATATGTTACTATGTGAGAAAACGAAATTATTTTTGCACCAACCTAATAATAGGATCAAATTATTAAAATCAGACTAGAAACAGTTGAGAAATGTATCCTTTGTTTGTCAATAAAAAGATGATATCACATAGACTATCAGCCATTTCAATTTCTGGTGCCTTTAAGTATCAGTATACAGACTCATTACAAGTTTTCTGGTGTCAAAGCAGTAAAATAATTTGGCACATAGAATGAGCAATTTTCAAATTGCAGCCTTTTTAGAATAAAGAGAAAAAATGTAAAAGACTTGGTTCTCATTTTCTTTGAAAAAGAAAACCTAAAAGTGCCATCTCCTTCTGTTACAATGAATAAAGAACAGCGTTTCCTAACCTTTTTTCAACCAGCGCCCCCTTTTGGCACAAACTTTTTTTACCCCCCCCCCCCACATACATGAAATTAAATTTTGAATATTATACTGAATTCATCTTTCATAGCAAGATAACGCTTAGGTATTAGTGCAAAAATTATTTTAATATTGTTTTCATTTCTATTATAAATGATAATGATTAAAATGCTAAAAAACAAGACTTATTTGATAGCTTATCCCGATGTTTTTAATACAATGATTGGCTTTGATGCTTAATGGCTCAGGTTCAGGTTCCATTGTGCTTAAAAGTAATTGTAGACCTCCTCGTTTTGTAATTTGCAAGTAGCTTCTTTATTCAGTAAGAAGCTGTGTAACTGTATTGAAACCACATTCAGCCATATAGGAAGTTAGAAAAGCAATGAAGAAAAGTTTGATAGTTTCCCACAGCTTTAGATGCCTTTCAGAAATTTCCTTTTGTAGCCAATATTGAATAATTTTTGAAAATTTGAAAAACAAAATGGATAAATACTCTCCCCCTTGAATATATTCACCATCCCCCAAATGAAATAAAAACTTACAGTGTCCCTTTTCAACATAGAAAGCCTATAAGAGAGTGTTAGCACTTACACTGGGAAACACTGAATAAAGAAGAAGAAAATAAGAAGAGGAAAAGAAAGAAAAAGAAAGTAATTTAATGTCATAGATTGATAGAATAAAATAGAATGAAAACAGAAAGAGAGGTAAAAAAAGATTTGTTAGCTGTTTTTTAGGGGGCTCATGGGTGTAGAAAAAGAGAAAGAAAAGTTCTGATAATATATATATATATAATCATTTCACCCTAAGCATGGCAATAAAGCCACTAAGACACAAGAAGTTACAGAGTGTTAGAGAATATAAGGAAAAAATACTATCAATGAGAGAGAACAATAAAAAAAAACAAGAATTAAGCAGACAGAAGATAAGGACTGACATTGCATTTAAATTTTTGAAAATCAAAAAGAAGGAAGCAAGAGGCCAGAAGAGAGTTCCACAAGCAAGAAGTGTGAGAGAAGAAACTGTTAACATAGAACTTACAGTTACATCTACCCATTTCAATTGTAAAATGATGTGACCTTGCCAACAATCTAGTACAGCACTTAAATTCATGAAGTCTAGGTACCAAAGTGGGAAGTTCATCAGAACAATTACCATGAAAGTATTTATAGAAAAGACACAGGGAAGCTACATTATGGCAACGGGAAAATAACTAAAGCCAAGACACCAGGTCAGGACCAATAACATTGCAAATTCTTTCTGTTTTATCAAGAATCTCTAAATACATAACAGAAGCGCCATGCCAAATCTGGCAGCAATATTCAAAGTGTGGCTGAATGGTCTACGATAGTCTGTTTAAATTTATAAAAAGACAAAACATTTTCATGCCTCACTGTCTTTCTCCTTCTTGCTCCATGATGTAGTACCATATGATAATTACAATCCGATTGGGAAATGTTAGTTTCCCCAATCAGCTAATGACTGAACTCTCTACCCACTTTCCAATGATAAGGTAAGTAAAGGGTGTTTCATTAAGACAAATCAAAGTCAGAAGTAAATAAATCAGTGTTATTGGTGAAAATTTATTTATTTCTCTATTGGATCATGTTATTTAAGTCATGGCAATTATGTGTGAAAAATAATATTGCCCAAATGTCTATCAAGGCATCAGAAGCACACCTTCACTCAATGGTCAAAATTTTTGATGACGTATCTGCATAGTTGCTCCTCAATCTCACCAATATGCCTTATTATCTCATCCTTCAGATGTTGAATTGTTGTTCACTTGCTGGCATAGACCTTACTTTTGAGATGATCCCAAAGGAAGAAATCTAAGGGTGTTAAGTCGCACAATCATGGTGGCTAATTGACTTCTGTTTGAACGTTTATTTTCGTAATAGGCTTCGATAACTTTAACACGTTTGATTGTTATTCTTTCCATGCTTGAAATTGCCAAAGACTTAAGTTGTTAAATCTGAAAGAAAAAGAAAAAAATCCTTAGACGCTTAAACTTAATTCACATTTAAAATCGGTCCAAGTTATTGGAACATCCTTTACAAACTTTTCTTTGGTCATTTCAACTCTGTGCATGGCTGACTTGAGTTTGACTATTAATATAATACTTATACTTATTCTAACTTTTGAACAAGAAAGAAAACAGACACTCTCAAGAGACATTGTTTTACTACAGTCACCATAAAAAAGAATAAATGGTCTCTGTGGTAAAAAAAACAAGTTTTTGTATAGTTCTTCTTTGTTTATTATATGCGAACAAGCACACGCACACTCATTCACACACCTAAAATATACACCAACATACAACCTTCTAAATTCTATAGACTCAACCAAACTTGGTTTAAAAATTGTAATAATTTTATTTCATTTTTTCAGTGTTTCTGGAGAATAACATTTATGTTCTATTAATCATTTCACTCCAAGCAAGGTAATAATGCTGCAAGGGTTTACTGATAGTGTAAGAAATAAAGAGGACAATAAAAAGAACAGGATTCAAAAAAACAGAAGATGACAACTGACATTGCATTTAAATTTTTGAAGATTGTAATTCTTAGGAAAGCAAGAAGAGAATTCTACAAGCAAGAAGTTAAGAAAAGAAACTATATTAGCAGAGAACCTGGTTATATCTTGCAATTTCAACAATGAAATTATAAGACCTAGCTGCCAATCTAGTACTGTGCTTAAATTTGTGAAGTTAAGATATCAAAGAGGGAAACTCATTAGTTACCATGAAAATATTTATAGAAAAGACACAGAGTTGCTATGAAGGTGAAACTATATTACTTTCATGACTAAAGCTGAGATGCCAGGTCAGGATTGACAATGTTGCATATCATTTTTTGGATTTTGTCAAAATTTTCTAAATATAGTCTTAAAGGAGTTCTATATTTGTAAACATCAATTTAGTTTGTCTTGACCTGAAGAAAACCATTTAAGAGCAGTTACAATGTCTGAGTGAAAGCTTATTGAATTTTAATTCCTAAAACTGGCAGATAGGCTGTCTCCCTGGAAGCATAATCTACTCTGCCCCATTGACACTGTGTTAGACTAAACCCAGTTTTATAAATATCTCTAGTAATATCCAATGATAATAACTAAAAAACAAAAACAAAAAAAACATCTGAACAGCTTCTTTTCAGAGGCAGTAAGTCTTGATTTCCAGGTCACAATAAACCTGATATTGGTTGGTTTATATATATATATATATATATATATATATATATATCATATGACTACTTATTTCACATCAGTCCGGATATATTCTCACTTTTCAAAAATAAAAAAAAGATTTGTGTAGGTTTGAGTAGATATTTTCACACCTAGCTGAGAATTAAACCAAGGAAAAAAACTATTTAATAAAAAGGGGAAGAAAATAAAAGCAATGCTGTTGGGTAGGGAGGGGGGCATTAGGATTTCTTTGGTTGAAGATTATGAGAAGAAAATTCTTGACAGGTAACTTTATTTTTGGCAAAAGTATTATGAAAGGATATTTTAAAATTATATTTGTGCCTAACAGAAAAATCAGAAATATCTTTTTCTCAGTCTTTTTGTTGATATATATATATATATATGAAGTGGATTTAAATGCAACAAACATTATTTTTTGAAAATGGATATTCATATTTGAGTAGATTCTCTGTTTTTATTTATTTATTAAACAGTATATTTATTTATTTACATCTACCAGCCTGAATATTTGAGAAATCTTGTTAGAAAAATATGCATCCTGCCAGAGGATGCATACAGGATTTTTTCTCTCGCATAGGTAACTGACAAATAAAATGATTCAACTCTCCCGAAAAAAAGAAAAAGAATCCTGCCTACACATTTGTTCACTGAAACCATCAAAGAAAATATCCGCCTCACTTCAAAGTATGCTGGAAACTGTAACCACTTTTTTTTCTTAATGTTCATTTGTTATTTTTATTTTTCTCTTTTTCTTTCACCTTCTTCTTGTATATTTAAGTAAATTGTTTCCTTTAAAGTTTGTTAATATTTGGCATATATATATATATATATATATATATATATAATATTAGTGGTAAATATACACATACATATGCAAAATATATAAATATATATACATAGGTGCATACACATACATATATATTTTTTGAATAAAAAATTCCAAGAGGATAGAAACCAGGTAGAACTCAATGTCCAGAACAGAGTAATATATATATATATATATATATATATATATATATATATATACGCTAACATCTGCATGAATTACCTTCAAGTTAATTTTAACTGACGATGATGTCTATCCACTTACCCAAAAAGTAGATACAGTGACTTAAAGTTAAAACTTTATAATCTTAAATCTTTATAGCTGTTTCACACCCCTTGTCCATAATCCCTCTCCCCCTTGATCCATAATGCTTCTCCTTTTTAACCATGAATCTTCCCATGTTTTTTTTTCTCCTTTTACTCTTTAATAGATAACTTACCCTTTGCAGGCCCCCAACTCTGTAACCACCTTCTATATTAATATGCATCCCTGAGCAACCCTTGTTACCCTCCTCCAATTATCCTATTGGGTTCCTTAGTCTTCAAGTACATGATCAAGCTTGTCTCAATGCCTTTAGGTCTCTGACCAGTATGATTTTTCTGACCCAAAGAGAACTTCTGTGCCTTGACTTCTGGGCAGGTATGACATGTTCACTTGGAGCATCATGCATGTATTTTCTTTCCTGGTTTGATTGCCCCTTAATTAACAGTGCTGGAGGTAGATGTTTTCTGGTATTTGGCACCATCTGCCTGATAGTCAAAGATCCAAACCATTAAGTAACTCTGATGGCAGGTGTATAATATCAGGACTACTGTACTGCCATTTTGTGAATGATTTCTGGAATGTGCAGTAGTCTCTGGTGGGGGCCTCTCAATGCCATGATGAAGGGTACTGCTACTATCTCTGGATGACTCTCTCCGAGTTATCTATATATGCAACTCCTGTGGGTGTGTCTGTCTGTCTCTCTGCCTACCAGTCTTTCACCAACCAATGCACACATGAAACCAATCAAAATACAAATGAACAAAACTATCAAACCCAACCCTAATTAAACAAAGTAGACTCCCTTGTATATCATCTTCTACACTAATGTGAGGGGTCTATGTTCCAACTTTCCTGGAGTAAAATACCATCTTCTCCAATCTAAACCAGACCTCCTCCTACTTTCTGAAACCAGTATCAATGTATCATGCACACTACGAAAGTTCTCTGTCCTGGGCTACTCACCTCTCATAGCCAAAACAGGACCATTTAAATCATCATGTCCATGTACCCAGAGCCTACATCAAGGACAAATTACCTGTGGCAGGGGCACAAAAATGAGGAATCCAACCTCCTGTATATGTGCTTCCTCATGGTACTTATCTGCAATGCCTCATTTGTCTTTGCCCTTTGCTATCCTCAGGACAAAAGGACAGTAATCTTTAACCGAATATCTGAGAAGATTGACAATATCCTTACTCAATTCCTCTCAGCCAGCTTTCATATCTGTGGTGATGTTAATATCCACTCCAACAAAACCGATGTTGAAGGCAGATATTGCAGAGACTTCTCCATCACCTTTATATATTGGGATCAATCATTAACATAGGAAGTCACAAAGACTATAAATCACTATGACTATTACTCACAGAGGCTTGAATACATACTACATCCTGTGAGTCAAGAGGACCACTTGGGAACCTTCCTTGCACATTATAGGCAAGTCATTGATGTCAATATGGCAAAAAGCAAAGCAGACATTACCATCAAGAAGGTCTTTTTACAGGTGATGTCCCACAAGCACTTTATGGACATCCATGACATTTTAATGTGATGTGGCAAGAATATTCTGATAATGGTGGAAGGTCATCAACTTCACTGCTGGTCCTGTGGCCCCACAGGGCACTTGTCAAAAGTATGCCACGGCAAGAACCCAGTCCCACCAATCCAACAACCTACAACATTGAAGAAATCAGTGGGGCTACACCCCAAGGGCCTCAGTGAATGGCAGCAGGTGGCAAAGAAGAGACAAAAGGCTGTGAGTCCTCCTCCCCAGCAGGATGTCTCACAGGGGCAGAAACAACACCAGTAATAACAACAAAAGCAGGGCTTGAAACAGTGACAACAATGGCAACAACAGCATCATCAACAGCAAGAACAGCAATGGCAACAATAACAGTAACTGAAGCAACAACAACAACAGTCACAGCTACATCAACATTAAGAACAGCAACAACAAGTACAAGTGCAGCAGCAACAACAAGAGTGCGATATGGAGGTAGGAGATATGCCTCTACTGCGTTCTTCACCAAACAGAAAAGAAGGCACCTATGCCAACAAGGCTAAAAGCCTCCCCACTTCCCCCACAAAGGATTCACCATCTCCCATGCCATTATCCAAACCAACCCTGATCAAAAAAAAAAAAGATGAAGCCCTTTCCCATGGAGGAGACCATTTGCCAGATAGTTGGCTATAGCTGGGAATGCCACACTTGGCGAGTCATCGACATGGCTCGAGGTTAGCTGTCCTATGCTGCACATTGATAGTTGACTCATTTTGGAAGAGGGTGTTAAGGACGCCTTCCCTAGACTTACCATCACTCCTCCCGATTCTGGGGGTGAGCACCGTCATAATCAGCCGAGATGCATCAGAGAGTTTTGAGTGACCTTGAAGGCCATTCCTTGGTCCAGTGACCTTTCACAGCCTAAGAGTATTGTATCCAGAATTAATGGAGAGGGTTGCAAAGGATCCTCTCTGTGGTCAGCTCAGCTTGTCAGCAACCGAATTGCACTCTTTTTGCTCCTGGGCAACAGCAGTGAATTACCTCTGCAATCCTGAGTTTTCACTTAGTAATTCAAATTTCTATTCAGATATTTTTTGATAAAACTGACTTTGTATTTGTGCTTGTTTAAAAATGTCAATTTCTGTTGAAGAATTTCTTTCTTCATCCAATTTGGATGAAGAATTTCACTTATTAAAAAATCATAGTTATTGCAACTAGCTACATATTTTGGTTTAAGCATTAATACAAATATGAAAAAAGGAGAAGTAACATTAGACCTACTGTAGTACTATTAATAGCAATGACATGATTACTGGATATATTTATACATTGTATATAGACCCAGGTATAGGGCTATACATAGATTATTAGTGAATGGACCTGAGATTCAATCACAACATTGAACAGTTGTACAGTAAGCATGTAGTGGTTATTTAATGTGCTGTACTAATTACCGAGTATTGATATTTGGTGAATATATAAATGGATGAGCTTTTTACTTGCGAAAGTTGAGTAAAGTGTTGAATGTAGTCTTGAAGACCTATACAGAGATGAGGCTAGATCAGTGCCAGAAATCCTAGCTATGCCACTCAGCAAGATCTAGGTCTTGTTTGTCAGTTTTGTGAATGAGCACACTGTAGAGAGTTTGTATTAAGAATAAATACTGTTTGTATGATTAAAGGAAGGACATGTTCATTATGGTAGCAGAATTTTTTAATATTTTGGTCTTATTGCAAGCACACTTATATAATATAAATCTATATCATGGTGTGGGACTAAATACTAAATATTTAAGATATATATTTCCATGTGAATAACCCTTTCAGCAGAAACGAAATGTAATGTTTTGAGTGGAGCACAGAAGAAGAGAGCTGCAGAGGAGAAATAGAAAGCAGGAAAACTTTCAAAATTAACATCAGGACTCAACACAGGTGCAAAACCAGCTACTCATACCATTCTTTCAGATATAGCATGCACATCACTATCCACTTCTGCAATGTCAGCCACTAGTGTTGTTTCTTCAGATATAGCATCCATATCAACATCCATTCCTGCTACCAATCATCCAGTTTCAGCAGACATACCATCATTTCCTGTTGCTGCTGCTGCTGCTGGTGACATTTTACAAAAGGAAATACCCAAATCTGTAACAGTAAAGAAGTTTGCAATCCAAGAGAAAGATCCAGGTCTATGGAACATTAATGATACTAACACAATAGATTACTGGATTCGTAGTGAGCCTTCATCATGTCAGAATCATGATAGAAACCTTTCAAGCTGAGGATGTATAAAACAGCTGGAGTAGAGAATATAAATGCAAGGTATTTATCAATGAGTTCAAACGTGAACTTCGGAATGACGAGTGTGTAAAATGTGAATGGCTACTCTATTCGATTCCAGATATTGCACACACAGATCAACTGACATTTACAGTCTGATGCATTAAAGGCTGTGAGTCTGTGGAACGTTTCTTGATGTTCATCCCCATCTTGTGTAACTGACATGGTGGGTCCCAGTTGTAAAGGTTGGGGCTGGTGGGACAAAGGAATGTAGCTCGTCAGAACACATGATGTGGAAATATCAATAGGGCAGCGCAAAGCTCGCAATGGTTTGTTTACCGAAATGGGATTGTAGGATAAAAACTAATTTATTGCTTACATCATGGCCTCATAGATGCTTTCGAACACTATCAAGAAAGGTAAGTGTGGACTGAGCAGCTCCCTTAACATTGTGGCTCAACACATGTGCAACAGCAGCCACTCAGATACAGCATGCACATCATCATCCACTCCTGCAATGTCAGCCACTAGCACTGTTCCTTCAGATATAGCATCCACATCTACATCTATTCCTGCTACCGATCATCCAGTTTCAGCAGACATACCATCATTTCCTATTGCTGCTGCTGCTGGTGACATTTTACAAAAGGAAATACCCAAATCTGTAACAGTAAAGGAGTTTACAATCCAAGAGACAGATCTGGGGTGATGGAACATTAATGATTCTAACACACTAGATTACTGGATTCATAGTGGACTCTCATCATATTAGAATCATGATAGCAGCCTTTCAAACTCATGCAGAGTGTATAAAACAGCTGGAGTAGAGAATATAAAGGCAACATGTCTATCAAACAATGTGTTCAAATGTGAACTGCGGAATGGTGAGTGTGTTAAACATGAATGGCCACCATTCCAAGGTTGTTTGTGATGTTTTTGATGCCACCTGTTGTCCAAGAAAGAATCTCCCTTTGCTACATTGGGGTTCAATGACTGGAAGTATAGTAATGTTATTGTAGAACATGAAAATGGAGAAGAACATCAAAAGTTTTATGACCCTGGTATTTTTGGACAGTATTTTACATGAGCCAGATGAAATTAAGGTGTCTTTTTTATTATATGAGCTGTGGATGTTGGTGCACTCTTCCATTTGAATTAGAGAATCAGAGTTTTGACAGGATATGACAAAGTAATTATATTTTCAGGAAGTTTGTACATAATTTCATGGCTTAATTGATCAACCATGTCATTTTTGGTTGTAAGAAAATTTTTGAAGACATCCTTTTTTCATTTTTGTTGTTAGTTTGTTGGTTCCAATCTTGATGGGAATGACTACAAAACATTCCCCACTCCAAATTTACAGACAAAACAAACAGATGGATGCTGGGATTTATTCTTAGGCAATAAGGCAGGCCACTTCTCAGTCTCATCTGCCATATTTTTATTCTTGTCTTGTACTCAGATCACTTGTCTGTATCTCTTTTGTGTGTTAATACCATTCTTAGTCTGAACTTTTTACTGTATTGCTGTTGCTTTGCCAACATTTGTCTTGCATATATTGCTCACTTCGTATTATTTTTGCTCTGTTCTTTTTCTTGTTATTGTTTATTGCAAACTTTGCCAATTCTGCTTCTTAGGCATTTCTGCCAATTATGTCCCTTTGAAGCCATTTATATGATTCCTTCTGTAGGTAGAAGCTGTTCAGACTGAGTGGGAAGAGAATGTATTATTCCAATGTCTTATTTCAAACAGTGAAATGGTGTAGGCATATGTGTATGTGTGCATTGGTGTGAGAGTGTTAGCATTACAAATACATATAAATCACTTATGCATAACACAGATATATGCATATACATGACATACGTGTATGCGGTCACATACGTGGCAGGTAGAGAATTAACTCTTCTTTTATAATAAAAATTATTCTAAATTCTACTAAGACAAATTCTACTATTTATTAGGTTGGTGCAAAAATAATGACGTAATAATGTCGTTTTTTGACGTTACGTCAAAAAACGACATTATTACGTCATTATTTTTGCACCAACCTAATACTAAGATTAATTCTGCTAATAAATAAGTAAGACAAATTCTATTATTAATCAAGTAAGACTAATTCTACTATTATCTAAGTAAGACAAATTCTATTATTAACTAAGTAAGACAAATTCTATTATTAACTAAGAAGACATATTCTATTATTAAATAAGTAAGAAAGATCCTACTATTAACTAAGACAAATTCTATTATTAAATAAGTAAGACAAATTCTATTAACCAAGTAAGACAACTTCTATTAACTAAGAAAAACAAATTCTACTATTAAATAAGACATTCTACTGTTAACTAAGTAAAACAAATTCTACTATTAACTAAGTATGACTAATTCTACTATTAACTAAGTAAAACAAATTCTATTAAATAAGTAAGACAAATTCTATTATTAAACTCAGTGAGACAAATTCTACTATTATTTAAGTAAGACAAATTTATTCCCAGAAAGAAAACAATCTTTAGGTACCTGTTTCAACATTTATTAACAAAATCAAGTCTGCTATTCAAATATGTAATGTTTTTTTAATAACACCCAAAAGACTACAGTAGCTTTCCCATTGTTCACTGGTGCTGGAGTTACATATAGAAGCAGGGGCCTTCTCTGCTTACATTACTATATTAATGTCACTTATTACACTTATTTTTATCTTAAAAAATGAAGGAATGGTAAATTAAAAAATATTATCAGGCGTGCAAAAAATATAGTAA
Source organism: Acanthosepion lycidas (assembly GCA_963932145.1). Taxonomy (NCBI): domain Eukaryota; kingdom Metazoa; phylum Mollusca; class Cephalopoda; order Sepiida; family Sepiidae; genus Acanthosepion; species Acanthosepion lycidas. The sequence continues at coordinate 46,394,881 of OZ010590.1, read as the reverse complement.
ACATTATCAATAATTAATTTTTTATTAAACAAAAATTATTTATTGTGGAAAAAAATCTAAGGCATACATTGTATGTGTTCCATACATGGACCCTTCATTGTTGATGATGTAATGGAATAACCTGCCACCCCCATGAGTGGCGGCACTACAGGTGGTAATCACCTATAAGTATCTGTTAGGACAGCGGACAGGAGAGTTGAGCTAGAATCTGTGAGACTAGCAGCCTTCTGATAGCAGCACGCACACAACTGTACTGACTTGCGACAACCGTGTGCATAACTATTACTTACTTGCCTGTTGTACTGGTTTCTACAATAAACCTGTTACTATTTATCCACCATGTTTGTCCATTTCCTATTCCTATTAGCACGGAATATAATAGTTGATTTCCTCCTATAGGGCAAATAAGGATTTATATATTTCTTCCTTGATAGGCAAATAAATGACAGAAGACTGTGCAACATATTTATCCTTTAGGACTTCAATGGACTTAGGATTTCATCCGACCTTTGTTAATGGAACTATATACTATGTAGGAATTGGTGCAATAAAAACACAAACATCGGCTATAATTATGTGCTGACAAGAAACACAGAAGATATTAGAATGCTGAAATTTAAAAATTTTTCAGGGGTGTCTGAGCATGTAGTCTAGCTGATTTCATTCAGTTTCCTTATGCTTTTATTTTAGTTTTTATCACTTTTGTCTTTAAGTGTTTCAGATTGTGGTAGTAGAATATCTGCCAAGAAAGGTAAAATGTTCTAAGAACCTGGACATAGATTTATCATGGATGATCCACTTTCTATACATTTTTATCTTAGTAAATTGCTTTCTTTTTTAATTAAAGCAGCATTTTTTAAATCAAAATTATGCTTGTAGTGACTACTACTATGTTTACCACACCTACAGTTTTCTCAACTGTGATTGGTTAAATAATAAATACTGTTTACCACAGGACAATTTACTAATTGCAGTCACCACACTGAATTTTTCTGACGTGAATTTCACAAACATGCTTTTGTTAGAAAATCACCGATTGGTCAATTTTTCATCCAATCATATATTTTCTGTTTTTGTTCAATTTTTTCAATTTTTCCACTTTGTTTCCTGGAGCCTACCAATACTTATAAAAGCAGTGTTTTGTTCCAAAAATAGACAGTAGAATCCAGCAACTCACACGCGTCTAGACGGATTATTAATTCTACTCACTACACACACAGACTTGAATTACATTTCACCATTCGTTCTCTGTGAACAATCCAAGTTACAAAACAACACTGTTAGTTATACAAATAACACACAACTGAATTAACTGTATGTTTTTTCTGAATGCAACATTCTATTTCAACATAGAACTTTGAACATTCTATTCAAAATACATTCTTAATTATATTTATCTTACTCAAGCTAAC
>OZ010590.1:46220969-46385969 GCA_963932145.1 Acanthosepion lycidas | reverse complement strand
TTATTTCACTTTCTGTATACATCAGTGAGGATTTTTTTATCTCTTACTTTGACTTCATTCTAAACAAGATGATATTATCCATTTTCTGAGACAAACACACTATCATGCAGAATATTGTAGAAATTTGTTTATTTTTCATGTACCCTGTTCATTACTCTGGCTCTATTGTATATGAATTTTGTTCAAACAAACTTTGATCAAACAGAGAAAAATATTTGTGAAATTATTCAAAAGGAAATAAAAATAACGTTTTCTCTAAAAATCATGGCAGTTTAACTGAGTTAATTAAAAAAGAAACCTTTTTGGCCAATGCAAAATTTATTAAAAAAATAGAAATGGATGCAAGACAAGGATGTGTCTTCTTACCTGACTTATTCAACCTATACAGTGAGGTAATTCTGAGAGAATAAGCATCCTATCAGGATTCATTATTGCCAGCCACAATCTTAACAACAGACGATATACAGATGACATAATGTTGATAGCAGACACAGAGGGGAAACTATATAAACTCCTATAGAATGTAGTGGAGGAAAATAAGAAGAAAGGCCTAAACATAATTGCAAGAAGATGGAATGCATGGTTGTTAGCAAAAGGAAGATCCCAACATCTTTATTACTATAAAAGTCTGTGAAAGTTGCTTGTGTGTTTGCCAGAAGTCATATGTAGAGAGCGGTGAAAGAAAGATATAAATTTATTATCGTGTAGGAAGTGGGGGGAGAGAAGGAAATGGAGAAAAAAGCGCACTCTCTTTCCACTCATCTCTCTCACTCTTTCCTGTGATTGCATGCATGCTTGTTTATATTTCAGCGTTCTTTAAACAAACAATTTTTTAAAACTTCAATAACTGCAAATAAAAAATATCTCTATTTTCACAAACTCTTCATGAAACTAAATGTAAATAGTAATACAAGTTTGACCCAACAGGTCATGGGTGGTCTAGTACAAATTACAAATTGGAGACAACAAAATCAAGCAAGTACAAAAATTTTATATATCTGGGAAGTGTTTTAACAGAGGATGGAAAATGCAATACTGAAGTCTGAATGGGCATTGAGATAGTGAAAGATACCTTCCAAAAGCAATGCAAAGTATTAAGAAACAGGAAAATTTTGTTAGAAACAAAGAAAAAGTATGAAACTATTGCATAATATCAGTCCTCCTATATTGCAGTGAATGCAGGACAATCTCCTCCCAGTTAAAGAAGAAACTTGAAGCAATAGAAATGTGATTCTACAGAAGGATGCTGAGGAAAGCAAGGGCCAAAGATGCAAGCAATGATTAAATTTATTGAGAAAACAGAAACAAAAAGGGTGCTTATACATAACATCAGGAAGAGACATTTGGAATTTCTAAGAACTTCCAATATGTAGTCACCACAAATGAATGTGAACACCCTTTAAGCCATGACATTTTGGAAATGCTCTGACTTTGTCTTTTATTTGGCTTTTATCAACGTAACTCAAATCTTTCTTTTTACTCATATTTTTGGTATTTAGTATATCGGCATGAATTACTCAATTCCTACTTAGTTGCTTAACTGTAGAAGTCAAAACATAATTTATTTATTAGAATGCACACTATACCAGAAACAATATGTGGGAAAATCTGAATGGCTCTTTCACTGCGAAATTAATAATTATCGTAATCAGATCAAGTCGACTCTCCATGAAAGATTATTACCTGTGGAACAACATTACTGCCTAGAAAAACATGATTTTAAAAGCCATGCAAAATTCACTATAATTGAAAAAATAGAAATAGACAGAAAAGATAACCTTAGAAAAATACTAGAGGAACATGAAGACAAATGGATTTTGTGTCTCAAAACACTTTGTCCAGATGGGCTTAATCACAAATTCAACAACATAGATAGAATTAATATATAACCCCATAAATCAAACCCTACCCACATTTCTCACCCACACAAGACAGATATGCTTGCAGGGGTGTTGAGGTCTCACACTTATACACACACGCACACAAATATATACACATACACATATCATACACACTCCCAAAGAACTAAAAGATAACATACACTTAACACAGACATCCCATTCCCAGCAACCAATAAAACTTTCAAAATTATCAAGGAGGGTATTCTTAAAGTCAGGAGTCTTCGATCCTCTATCTTAAAAACAACTTGGAAGTGACTGTTTGACCAACACAAGGACTGATGAAAATTAATGAAAAGAAAAGAAAACAAATGAAAACTACAGATAAAGTTCACTTTCTTCAAAAACAGTCATTCACTCCTGTAGTTCACAGGTACTGACAAGCAGGTATTTTTTCTCCTGATGGCCATGCTAGTCAAAACCAGAACCTAATTGAAATAATAAAACAAAAAATGTTAATATACAACCCAGTGTATCTGAAAATTTTCATTTTTTTATTGTTCAAAATTATATATATATGTATGTGTGTGTGTGTGTGTGTCATCCACAGACAGACTGTTTCACTGCATCACAGTCCGTCAGCATGGCTAGATATCTGATTGCTTTAAGCTGAAATTGAAACCCAACTGATTTGACATTAGTCAGATACTCTTACCCCTAGACAATTAGTGCATGGGAGAGAAAGGGAATTATTAACGCATTATATATGTGATATATAAATGTCATACTGACCGCCATAGCACTCAATTCTTACAAAGAGTGATGCATTAAAGCAGCAGCAGCCATTAAAAATTCCCTTTTCCCCATATTGTTCAATTTGTGAATGAGAGTATATATATATATATATATATATATATATATATATATATATATATATATATAGGCAGCATATCTTCATTCAAGCATGTAGAACTAAAAAAAAAACTATGGCACCTTCCTTAATGAATTTAATATCAACATCAAGAATTCAAGAAGATTAAAATAAATAGAAATAATATATCCAGATTATTCAACACACACACATATATATATATATATATATATATATATATATATACCACAGAGAACCCTAACAATAATATGATATACATTGGGTCCACGAAAAATACCTTTAAAACCAGATGGAGGCAGCATAAATGCTCCTTCAACAACATAAACTTAAGACATCAGACCTCTCTATCTAAATATTTTTGGCACCTGAAAGAAAAAAATAGGACACCTAAAGTAAAATGGAAAATCATTAACAGGACTAGAACTTGCAAAACTTGGGATGACCCATGCCCTTTGTGCCTCCATGAGAAACTACACATTATTAAGCTTCTAAACAATAAAAACCTATTAAACAACAGGCAAGAATTAACGTTTTTCTGCTGACACAACCGAACTTACGCTCTGAATAACTAGCTAAAAACACGCACACAATAAAATAAATTTTAAAATCCATAGCCCATATACATAGTTTTAACACCCTACAATAACTGATAACCCTTTATGAAGTCGTCAAATAATAAAAACGTTACGGCTTTTTTATATACACAAATCCCTTTCATAAAGAGATATAATAAAAGAATAAAATAAAAATAAATAAATAAATAAATCTCCATAGACGCTCAAGCCAGACTATGCGAAAACTTCTTCCGTCGTAAATTTAGCCACCCCCACCTTAACCTGACCTGGCATCTATGAAAATAACTCTATACTGATACAAATTTTTAACACCCCTCCCCTGCCGATTCTAAACAATCCGCCCTTGATGTTACCATGGAAATTTTTGATTTCAATTCTGACCATACTATTAAAACTCGTAAATTTCAGAAATAAGTCATTCCCAAAAAAATTTCGCTTGAAGATGGAACAGAGCCTACTTTAACTCAAGTTAATTCAAATATTATTTTGAAGTTTTCGGCTCTTGTTTTGAAACATGAGACCTCTTATGTAGCGAGTTGGAATCATATTTTTAAATAAATAATTATATATATATATATATATATATATGATACTGTGTACTTGTTATAAGATAGTAATTATTATTTTTGTCACATCCTGTTTATCATAACGTGTTGTCTCCTACTGTATCCTATTTATGCTGAAGTGTGAAAGATGTTGAATAGGTTATCAGCCTAGAAAATAAGATTAATGAACTTGATTCAAATTCTTCATTAGTCTGTATTAATTTCATCTTAATGCCTTAAAGTCATGAATCCATTTAATTCAGCATTCTGTTCCATCACTAAATATCTTAATAGTTCTCATCATTGGCATGTCAATATGTCTCACAGTTAAAAATTTGTTAAAACCACTCTCTCATAACCAATTTACTTGCCCAAACAGTAATGTCTATTACCTTATTTGTCACCTTGTGATAGACCAGTCATTCATTTATTTTAAATAGAGTGTCTAATAATTCAATAGTATAGTAAGTTTTATTATTGCTTGGTGTCTCACTATTGTGGCCTTGGACATGCAAAACTAAGCTGAGTTAATAATTATAAATGCATTTGTCTTTTCTTAAATACAATAATAGAAAAATAAAAGTACATCAATATGATGAGTTTGTCAAGGAAAAAAGAAGAAAGGATTCCTGCCTTTTCCAAAAATCTCAGAAATGATAAAAAGGAATGCAACTAAAATTTGACTTCTTGTTCTAGATTTTATTGTTAACCAAACTATTTCATCCCAGCAAATAAATAAAGAATCCAGAAAAATGAAGAAAAGTGCAATAAAAAATAATTCTTAAAGACAAAGATAATTGTTTTTGGGATATTTTTAAATGATCCACTAGAAAATTCCCAAGCTGGGAAGTCATAAATGTTTGCTATTTTTCACTTGGCTAAGCAGGTTACTGTCTCTATTCTTTGATCATGTGAGCACCATCAACCAGCTGTTCTCAAAATTAATTTTCATACCATAACCATTTTCTTCTCAATTACAGCAAACATGGAAAAAAGTTGTCTGGGTTAGTTTGCCATTTTGTTTCATTGTTTTTTTTTTGTTTTGCAACAAAAGCCTAGATTAGCTTTGAATGTATAAATTGTCATGAAAATAATCATGAAAATAGTCACAAGTAAATAAAAGAAAAACATAAGAAATGAGTTTATCTTTAGTGTTGTGTCATGTATTTAATTCCTTTGCCAATTTTTATAGCTATATAAAATATAACAGTCTTTCCAAGCCTTTCTGACTCCTCCTTTACAAGCAATGTCTGACTGACAATTTTCAGGACTTTCTTACTCCCTCTTTCCAAGCCTGTCTGACTTACCTTTTCCATGGCTGTCTGGCTGTTCATTTCCAAGCTTTTCTTACTCCTCCTTTCCAAGCCTTTCTGACTAACCCTCTCCAGGCCTGTGTGACTCCCCTTTTCCAAGCCTGTCTGACTCCCTCTTTCCAAGCCTGTCTGACTGACCTTTTCCATGGCTGTCTGGCTGTTCATTTCCAAGCTTTTATGACTCCTCCTTTCCAAGCCTTTCTGACTGACCCTCTCCAGGCCTGTCTGACTCCCTTTTTCCAAGCTGTCTGACTGACCCTTTCCAAGCCTGTCTGACTGACCCTTTTCCAAGCCTGCCTGTCTGTCTGACTCTTTCCAAGCCTGTCTGACTGACCCTTTCTGAGCTACTCAGATGCAAGAGGTTACTTGGAGCAAAATCAAATGGAAAAAGATTTAAGGGAAAGAACTGGAAACCCAATTCTAAACAGAAAACAAGGGATAAACCACTACTCCTGTTCAAAAGACAGGGAAGGTGTGCAAACCAGGCAGTCTATCTACTACTATTATTGGTAATGTCGCAAAATTGACAGAATTTCAATATTTGTATCTGTCATTTTAACACCAGAAAAATATGTACAGTTGAATAGTATTTATTATAATAATAATGATGATGAAGTCATAGAGTCCATGAAACATGAAATAAACTTTGGGAAATGTTTTAAAAAAATGAAAACAATGTTGAAATACACCAATAATAATAATAATAATATCATTTAGACCTGGTTATAGAGATAGGATGTGTAACAATTTTATGGGACTTTATGATACACACAAACAGAATACACAAAGCTAATCACCCAGGTATCGTGATCAAAGACCACAAGAACAGAATGTGCTTTATTATTGACATGGCAGTCCCTGCAGATTGTAATGTATCTCTGAAGATCTTCAAAAAAACTATCAAAATATAAGGATCTTGAAGTGAAAAACTAAAAAATGGGGCACCAATAATTCCATTTGTAGTTGGAGCGATTGGATTGATTGGAACTCATTGAAGGGAACCCTAGTAGTCCATGCCTTAAAAAAAAATACAAAAAATTGTACTCACAAGTACAGCACACACATTAAAAAGAGCTTTATCTATGTAAAATGTGTGTGATCTTAGTTTGTTGGGGTTTTTTTTTTACAAAAAGGATCAGTCGAAAACGTCATGGAGCCATTTCTGACCTTAGGTCTCTTGTTGGGACCTGGAAGGAAATGTATATACAACAAAAATCAAATGAAATAATATTAGTAGGAAGTATCATGGTTGGATGTTGAGAGAGTTGTTTTTTGAAAGATGAGACAGCCAAAGCAAAATGGGAGTCACATCAAGATACTTGGGAAGACCATCTAAGTGGATTCGGCTACCCAACCTGGAAGTATTTCTAACTGGATCCCACCTGCAATGTTATGAGCTGCTTTTATCAAAACCTATCACCATATCATTCACATTTGTCTGAGATGCATATGTTTGGTATTCAGATTGAATGTCAAGTTGTGTATATTGGGTTTTGTATATTTGTACTCTTAGTATCACATTGCTAGCATGCTGCTCTCTCACCAATAATACTAATGTTGGTTGCAATTTAAAGATTGTTTACTAAAAGTCCTCCCTCCCCAAATTTATAGACAAATCCTACAGATGCATGCTGGGATTTCTTCCTAGCCAATAAAGATGGACAATTCTCAGTCTTGCCAACACATTTTATCTTTGTTACCTTGAAGTCAGAAAGGCTATAACCACTTGACTTGACCTTTTGCATGTGAACATTATTTCTATTTTGTGATGTTTTTACTTTGATACTGTCTTATAGTTGCTTTGCTTGGCTTTTCTTTGACTTGTGTTGTGTTCATAAAGAGATGCATAAATAAAAAATAATTATACTATCACGATGTTGTGTCCATAAAAAAATGAATAAAAAATAATTATAGTGTCAAAAATAATTATAATAAAATAATTATAATTATAATTAATTCACTCATTTTAAACCAATGAGAATTGACCCCACTTTTCTCCTCTACACGCACAAACACATGACATTCTCACCATTGAACAAGCAGTTCACACAGACAGGTCATTAACATGTGTGTCAACAAAAATTTCATCTCCTTTTCCTTTTTCAGGCCATAAGAGTAGCATTTATCATTTAGCACTCAACAAAAATCTAGGTAAGAAAACCCCACATACTTCTTGTAATTTTCCAACTGAATTATCTAGACACTCATTACATCCATCTATAAAAAAAATCATACAAGATAGGCTGTATACACTTTACTTATTTTTTATCTTGTTATTCTGTTGGATTCCAATCTATATTTCATCTACATTTGATCTCAAACTTGAAATTTTACTCAGTATTACTGTTTTTCATTTCTCCAACAACCAGATAATAAATAATACTCATTTTTAAGAGTATTTTTGTATATATAAATGTTAGGGTTATTCATAAGTATTTACTCAGTTATAACTCCCTTACATTTGTATAATCACTTGACTGTATCCCTTTTGCATGCTAACACTATTTCTATTTTGTGACATTTTTACTTTGTTACTGTCTTATAGTTGCTTTGTTTTACCTTGCATGACATTGTCTTTCCTCATATTATTTTGTAACGTTCTTCTTCTTATTGTTAGTGAGAATTTTGTCAATTACACTTAATCCTGCATGCTTCTTCTACAAATAATAATAATAAAAGAAGTGATAGATTGTCGTTTGAAATGTATCTAATCTGAAATAAAAATTAGAATAAAAATCTGTAAAAAAGGAAAATACATCTGATACACTCTAATATTATTTACAGAAATCTTTTTTTTTTATTTGTTTTCAAATTATTTTCATGCTCTTGTGAACTTTTTACTTGTTCTATGTTTCGAGTCACTCCCATGCAAACATTATGAAAAGGCCATTGAAGAACAGAGAAATTATTGCTGATGTCATAATAACAAAGATGGCTGGATGTCAGGAATGAGTGACAATCACTTTTGATATTTCACACAAATACTTTTGTAATGACATCACTGCATTGGGTGGATCATGTCAAAAGTCTAAAGAATGGCCTTTGTTTATTGGAAAAATATAATAAAAATTCAATAAGAAATAAAAGAGAACTTAGCAAAAATAAAACTCAAAAAATTGGTAAAAGATATAAAATTCAATAAAAGTTCATAATTGAAGTGGAATAATGATTATTATATCTGAAAATATCTAGGGTAGCCCCCTCCCTACATACTCATACTTCAGATATAAATTGTCTTTGGGGATTTTGGTTATTTAATAAAAGATTGAACATATTTTTCATTTTAATGTCATCTCTTAACAAAAATATAGATAATTATATATATATATAATTCTGTATACCAATTTCCCTGAATTGGAGGGAATTGCACCCAAAAAAGTTTCCTTACATGAGAAAATCTTGTATATGACCACACAGTTCCTTATCTGATCTTATTATTCACATGGAATATACTCTCTTTTGTTCCAAGATCTTTCTGCTCAGTGCCAGACAACCTTCAACAGTATGCAACATTATGTCACACATGGGAAACATTGTACTTTTTATGTATTTATTGTGAGACCGTTACACTCCCAAATTCAACATCAGTTTTATTACAAGGTCTTTGTAGACATTTGTGACAATCATAAAACAAATAAAATTTTTTCACAATGTCTCACACTTCAGGTAGATCAATTATCAACCCAAGTTACTAAATTTGTGCAATATTTGATGTGTTGCACAAATCCCATGACATGTATAATACATGGAGAAGTTATTCTTAAGAGAAGAGTCCTGGCCCTCAGTTGGTTTTCTCAGTTGCTGTTTGGTCATCCATATTATTTTACCTTTTTCATTCTCTTCTTTTTCAGTTTTCTTTTTTCCTCATCTTTTTTTTTTGTTTTCTTTTTCATTGTTTAAGTTTCTGCTTTTTTTTTTTCCTTTCTTCTTTTTTTCTTTATCTTTATTTTTTCATTTGGAAACCTTTTTTTCAAGGCTCTAGACTAGACAAAGTTTCTGAAGCCTTTCAAACCTCCACGTCAACCATGAGAGAAAGAAAGAAAAAAGAAAAAAAACCATTGTATGTTGCTGTTGTAAAACAAAATGTCAACCCAAATCGATCAAAATATTCACTCAGTCTATAGAAAAAAATCCAAGCATAGTCTCATATAGAAATAAATTTGTCCTCATAAGCAAAAGACAACAAAGACATGCAAATCAACAAGACCGAATAATGTAAATAAGACTAAATCCACCATGGTTGTCTCTTTTATAGTCAACTGATGGCTTAATGCTAGAACTATTCTATGGCCAAACAATATTAACACCGAGATTATTCATGCAGAAATATAATCAATCCAACTGCAAGACTACTTAAATATTGCCAACATTTTTTTTACATTGAAAGTAAACAGGTAAATAAATGTAATTCAAATATCCAGTCAGATGTTATCTTCAATTCAATGTATTTCTTTTGAAGAAAACTATTGACAGTTTTAAGATATTCACTGATATGAAAGACAAGCGATAAAATTTGTTTTCAGATTTTTTATGTCTTGGTCAATAAATTATTCTGAAGAGGAGGAGTGTCCTTTGAACTTGATAGTGATTAAACCTAATTTATTTCAGTACAAGACTGTTCAGGGAGAATAAGAAGATTGTGTACTACCAAGATTTTAGACAGAGAGGGTGAGCTTGTCTTAAAAATATGCATTCTAAATCAAAATGAACTCAAAAATTATGACCTTATTTGCATTCTAAATTTAACTGAACTAAAAAAATTAACAACTTATGCTGATAAGAAATATACAACTATTTCAGTTACTAAGCAGATACATACGCACACATACACACATTGGTGGAACTAAGTGTGGAAATAAGATGTATATTTTAATCTTCATCTGTATGAATGTAAGAGCAATTCATGTTGAACATATTAAAGAAATGAATATTCGAGTGCTAGCCTTCATAAAATTCTATAACATTTATGGGATTCCTAGTCACATTTATACTGATAATGCTAATTGGATGCAACTTGATTAAAAATTTTCTTAATTCTAAAGGACACATGGCACAATGGATAAAGGCGTTGGTTAGATCCAGTGACAGGACCCAAAGAGTGTGAGTTCAATACCCGGTTAAGGCAGTGAATTAACAGGAGATAATGATAACTGACATCCATTAAACATGGCAAGTGGAACTAGAACAGTCTACCCCAGTGAGCGAAATAAAGGGTTCAGTTCAACATTCCAACCAGCTGAAGAAGGCCAGAGCATACGTTGTAATAAATATGGTGACAAAGATGAGGACAATAGTCCGAATAATGTAAATAGTGTACATAATACCTCATCTCAGAAATATAGACAGATTCTAAAGAGTTTTTAGACAGATTTTCTAACTTTAGCATTAAGCACCTTACAATACCTTTATATTCAGCTTGAATGGGCAGTACATAGGAACACATGAGCAGGACTGCCTAGCAATGTTTTTATAAAAGCATAGGAAGATCCCAAGTGGAGTATTTTGAACTACTCCCTATTTTTTTGGATATACAAAAAGCAATAAATTCCTGGCCACTAACTTATTCCTGTTCTTCTGATTCAGGTTTGGAAATAATTACCCCCAATTGCTTTTTATATCCTTTTTCTGAAGAAGACTTCTTGTTAAACATGGATGATGAAAGTATTATTGTATCTGAACCCCACTCAAAGGAAAGACATAATTACATCTCTAGAGATAAGAAATTATTTAGTGAATAAATCTAAAAAATTACAGTATAATGAATATCTCCTAAGTTTAAGAGAACAATGTAAAGATCTGCGTGAAAACAAATATGAAAATATTATTAAAGTGACCGATGGTGTAATCATAAAGATCCCAGCTAAACCTCGCCCTTATTTGCAATTAGGAAGAATAATTGAGCTTATATCAGGTGATGACAAAAGGGCTCACTCAGTTATAGTTAAAAGAGGGTATGGTTTGACTCAAACTCATTGTTCGAGCCATCTTTATCCTTTGGAATTACCTTTAACACATAACTTTAATCCATTCCATCTGGTATCTGAAAATTAACCTTTTTCCCACCGCTTACTAAGGGGCACTGATTCAGTCAGAAAAGTTCAAAAGTTAGCTAAGGCCCCCACTCTACTACATCTCACTTTTCATAAGGTAGTATTCATATAAAATACAAATTTTATTGTAACCTAATTATGTACAATAATGGACCATATGCAGTATAGGTGAACAATTCTAAATACAAATTAGAGACATTATATAGATCATTCCATTTTAAATAAATCAACAATGTTTTGCAGGAAATTTCTAACATCAACTTGAGATTTTTCTTGTTAATATGTTGAATAATTCTAACACATTCAACATTATGTATAAAAAATATTGAATTTTATATCATGTTTTTTCAAAATTTATCGTGAACAAAACAAATTCACAGATTTGGACAAAAAAAGACCCCAGAATGATGTCAAAATCCATGAAAATTTTTTTATCCTTTAATAGTCAGTTGTGCTTAGTTTAACTTGTAACATTAAAAATGTGGGTAGAGAAAAGCAAATGTTGATAAGATAGCAAGGGTCACAAAGCACTTGGACATCTGCAGTTCAAGTGTAAGAACTCAGGCAAACCATCTGATCCTTCTAACTATTGACCTTTTACCTCTTTTTTGGCAAAGTACTAGATGCTCTAATCAACTCTGAAATGGTTAAGCATCTCACCTTGCAGGGTGTTCTTTTAGATAAGCTATATGGCTTTCACTTTGCTAAGTCAACTGTTGATATATTAATGATTATTGCTGAAAAAGACTAGGCAAGAATGATGAAGTTCAAGCTATTGCTCTGAATATCTCAGTCATTTGACAGGGGTTAGGATACTGGTCTTCATCATAAGTTGAAAGGTTATGGTAAGGTTTTGATAAATTTTTGAACTGATTCAGTATTTCTTACCAAATTGTGAAATGAAAGTTGTTCTGAACTCTTATAGATCTTTTTGCATTAATGCAGGTGTCTCCCAAGGATTTATGCTTGGACATATGTTGCTTTTAATTTTCATCAATGACGATCCTGTCATCAATATCTATGCTGATAACACTACTATTTATTCCTGTCTTTATAGTGTCTCTTCAGTTTGATAAGTTGAAATTGGCAGTTGATCTCAAAAATGACCTCCAAACTGCTGTTAAGTGGGGCAAGGAACGTCTTGCTAATTTTAACATATCCAAAATGAAACTGCTTTCTTTTAATAGTTTGAGAGAACCATTTTTGCTTTTCATCAGTATGGCTGATGCTAACCTCCAGGAGAGTGACTCATTGCACCTTCTCTAGCTAAAGTTTTCTACTGACATAAAAGGGAAAGATAATGTTGAATCAATTGCTGCTGGGTCTGCTGCTAGCAAAGTTGGTTCACTGTGTCATGCTAGATAATTTTCATTACCAGAATCTTATATATTCATAAGTTTACCATTCATCCATGATTTAAACATTGCTGCCACATCTTGTCTGATGCTTCTGTTATGTATATAGAGATTCTTGATAAAGTAGAAAGAAGAATCTGCAATGTTAATGGTTGCATTTTGGGTTGAAACAGTTTCCAACCACCATAAAATAAGGTCTATGAGCTTTTTCTATAAATACTTTCATAGTAACTGTTCGGATGAACTTTCCTCTATAGTACCCAAACTTTACGAATTTAAGCACAGTACTTGATTGGTGGCAGGGTCTCATCATTTTATAGTTGAAAAGGCCAGATGTAATTGTAAGTTCTATGCTAAAAGTTTTTCCTCTCACACTTCTCACTTGTGGGACTCTCTTCTGGCTTCTCGCTTTTCTGTCAATTTTGATCTTCAGAAATTTAAATGCAATGTCAATCATTATCTTCTGTTTTCTTAATTCCTGTTCTTTTATTGTCGTCTCTTAATAGTGTGATTCTTTTTGTCATATTCTTTAACACTCAATAACCCCTTACTTGGGGTGAAATGAAAATATATATATATATATATATATATATATATATATATATATTAAGGAATATTCAAAAATACAGGCACTTGATAATTGCTTCAGTATGAAACTCAGAGTTGTGAAATCAATATAAGGTATTTTGTATATTTCTTAATATATATATTAAATAACTTGTTAACATTGAGCACTTACATTTTTTCTTGCACTATAGAGTATGTATATGTATTTGTATACACTTGTACATCTACCTATATATATATATATATATATATATATATATATATATATATATATATACACACACACGCACGCACAGAAAGAGAGATGAAGCGACAAAGGGAAAAAGGTCATAAACGATTACTTTCCCGAATATCTGTTGGAGTCGGTCTCTTCATTTTGGAATGAAAAATTAAAAAATGAGACTGTGTGTAAGGAAAATGCACTGGGATTTTTGAGGATAAGAGGGGCAATAAATTAAATTACCTTCTCAGATTCATTAACCAGAATAAGGTAATTTAATTTATTGCATCACCCTACTTTATCCTAAAAAATACCAATGCATTTTCCTTACACACAGTTGTGTCTTTCATTCTGACTTGAAGAAGCCGTAGTCCTGGGTATGACGATAAACTATATCCGGCAGCAAGGCCTCTGATTGAGAGATTTTGAGGAGCATGGAACCACCTCTTAATTGCTGGTGTTCCCAGGTCCACCCAGTAGCACCTGTTAAGGTCTCAGCTATGGGCACCTAGTTAACACCCAAACTAGGGTCAAAACACTACAAACATGTAAAAATAGGTTTAATACCAGAAATACTTTGTAAAAAACTATTGCCAACTATACGTTTTTTGAAAAAATTTTACAAGCAATACATATTTAAAGAAAAAATATTACCAGAAATAGATTCTTTTTAGAAGAAATATTACCGGAAATAGATTTTTCAAAAAAAATATTACAATAAAAATTTTGTTGGCATTAAATAACTCATTGAGGTCAATATGCCATA
Organism: Acanthosepion lycidas; assembly: GCA_963932145.1. Lineage (NCBI taxonomy): Eukaryota > Metazoa > Mollusca > Cephalopoda > Sepiida > Sepiidae > Acanthosepion > Acanthosepion lycidas. The sequence continues at coordinate 46,371,848 of OZ010590.1, read as the reverse complement.
AAACAAAACAAACCAAACCAATTGAAGAAGCCAAGCCCAACAGATGTCAGTGAAATGTCTTGTTTGTAAGTTTTTTTCCCCCTTTGTCTCATCATCTTGGAAACTATTATACATCCTAAAAAACACACACATACATATGTGTGTGCATGTGTGTGTGGCTGGAAACTTATCTATGCATCTAATATTAATGATGCAGAAAGCCACACCTACATAAATGTGCTTTAGTCTTTTTCAAAGTATTCCCCTTGTGATCTCACTCACCAGAAACCAATGTAACATCTGATTTAGAAAATAACCAGCAAAGCTCTCTTTTGAGTGGCCATTAACTTTCTTTTCATGTTCTCTTTAATCTGTCCATGGCATTTCAATGGCTATTTTAAATCTGGAAGAATCAAGAAATCACAGGGAGCCAAATCAAGACTCTCATGTAGCTGACCAACCTGGGTGATGTGCATTTTTACCAGGAAACCCTGCATGAGATGCCCACCACTCCCCAATCTACTTGGTCATTGTGAATGTGAGGGTTATAAACTACACAAATTCACTCAATGACTTCTCATTGCTGACTGAATAACTCTATAGAAAAGTGTCTGTTCATAAATTTGCAATATGTTTCCCTCTAATTGATTTCCAAGTTACATTGAGGCTGCATAACCAGTTCTTGTGATATTCAAAATAGATGGACAGACCACATGTACTAAAATTAATTTTGTATAGAACAAAAACTTATGTGGAAAAATGGATGTGGGAAGATTGTGTTTCCTCAACCTTCAAAGTGTTTTTCAAAATCAGCTTTAGAAATATTGTATTTAATCTGGGACTGAACACCGACTATTTCAACCAGTTAATAATATGCAACTACCTCAGCCACCAAAGCAGGCCTTTATATCTTTGGACTGAAGGAATGAAATTCAGGAAAGGTCATCAAGCAAACCATATTTGCTATATTCAGCTCTGAATACAAAACAATGTAAAATTTTACATTTCAAACATAAGAAATATGTTTTTTGTGCAAGAGAAAAAGCTAAAAATAAAAATCTTAATTTGTAAGTTGACGAATTAAACTGCATGAAAAGAGGCCAACATTTGCATTTTTGCAAAGCCATTTTAAATGTAGGAACAATTTGAGTGCATTTATCACCTCAGGATGCCACAGCTGTTGTCCAGACTGTGAGAAAATGCAGCAAATTGTTACTCTTACCTTTTGTTTATTAATTCTTCTTTTCTTATCTTTATTTCATTGAATGATAAGATAAAAAATCTTTGTCGGTCATTTTCGTGTCATTTCACTCAGACTAAAATTTATGTCTTTCTTTGGGGAATAACATCAAAACACACAGTTAAATACAGAGCTTCTAAAAATTGGCTTCCCTTATTTTAACCTGTTGTGGGAGCTATTATTTTAGTTGTGAGGTGTGTATGTTTTTTAGTAAATATTTAATGGATCCTGGAATATGGGTCCCACAAACAATATTTGGCAGACTCATCCAAGTCTGGGTAAAAATCAAGTCACAAAAACATGGAATTTAAACAAATGACCATTAAATCTATGTATTAACAAAAGAAATTATATTAATGTATACACAATTGAAAGTAAAGGAAAAGATATAAAAACTTAACAATGTGCTTGTTTGTGTGTGTGTGTGTGTGATACAAAAGTGTGTAATGCACATGTGTGTGCATGTGTATGTGTGTGAGAGTACAGGTGTCAGTGGACTAAGGAAATTAATGCATCCCAGTTGGTATACCTTACCCACATGCTAATATATCTGGAAGCAAGAGACAGAAAGGAAATGTTTGTCTTTTATAGATTTAAACTGAGGTACCTAATGAGCATTTGGCAAAGACAAGTGGGGTAACCCTCAAATCTTAATATATAAAAATTTATTAATAAGAATTACAAAATAATTTATTTTTCATTTCTTTTCTTTTCTTTTTTTTTTGTTGCTTCAGTTATCCCAGGAATGGTCAATCTATAATGTCATATCACACCATGAATCCTGTAACCCATTAAGATGATACACAGAGGCACCATATGTATCACAGCCCTAACAGCAGTGGTTTGTCTAAAGCAAGATAACCTGACGGAGTCTATCCCTCTTCAGCATGGATTTGTATTCATAGTTTTCCGTCTAGACTGGTTGCTACCTCAAGGTAAGAGAGCCTAGTCAACCCTGCAATTTAACTGATAGCTTGTGTGAGAAGAGATGTATCCACACCTTTCCCAAGACTAATGAACCTGACTGGAATTTGAACTTGGTTCACCATTTTTTGTTTCTGAGGTTCTAACTACTACACTACCCACAAATCCCAATCCATAACACAAAAATGGCACATCGCATCATTTTTGCCAATCCAATTTTATTTTAACTTTTATGATTCTAGATCAATTCAAAATTCTAATAAAAGAGATATTCATTTCATATTCTCAGATGGCTCTTTTATTTGTGAGCAAATTTAATCATTAAAAATATTGACTTATGGAAAAAGAAGAAAAAAAAATCTCTCTTATGATATTTTAAAATCAGTTCATCCAAAGCAAGACAATAAAGCCACTAAGACACAAGTGGTTACTGAGTTTGGAAGAATAAGAGAAAAAGAAAACATTAAGGAGAGAGAACAATAAAAGAACAAGAATTAAGAAGACAAAAGATAACACTTTACATTGCACTTAAATTTTTGAAGATCAAAATTGAGTGGAAAGTAAGAAGCTAGGAGCATAGAACTTAGTTACATCTAGCCATTTCAACTGTAAAATGATGAGACCTAATTGACATTCTAGTACTGCACTTAAATTTGTAAAGTCTATATACCAAAGAGAAAAGCTCATCAGAACAATTAACATGAATATATTTATAGAAAAGGAACAGGGAAACTATGTTATGGTAGTGGGAAAGTGACTGAAGCTGAGATGTCAGGTCAAGACAAATAAAATTGCAGATTCTATTTTGGATTTTACTAAGAATCTCTAAATACATAGAAACAGCAGACCAGAATGGAAAGCAACAATATAAAATTGAAAAGAAAACTTCTAAAATATTTGATGTAATTTAGTTTAAAGGATTTAGTTTGAAGGAAAGACATAAATGACAGAAAATGAATTTCTTTATTTCTTAGGTAGACAAGGAAAGTGTGAAATGAGAAGTGAGACATGGAAACCAATGGCTTATCTTGACAGAGGACCTGACTGACAAAACGTTTCTAATTTGCCAAACCTTATATTGCTCTGTATTAACATTTATTTTTCTCTGAGTTTCAAATAGACAGGACAGAACTATTATCTGTTTTCTGATGAAACATTCCTATTCCAACCACCTCATTTTTAAATATTCAGGAATTTTCCCCTTACAGCTCACAAATATTTAATAAAAGAAGTGGTTAAAATAAAGATTTACTCAAGAGAATTTTTCTGAGCAAAAATGAAAAACAGTCTCAGCCCATCCAAGAGCAAAGAAGTTTTAAATACCATTTTATTTAAACTATTTACATTGTTCAGACTGTTGTCCTCATCTTTATTGTCACATTCACAATGTTTGGCCATTGTACACCCCGGTGATATTTTTTTCAAATTTGAACCATACACAGAATAATCAATCTGTATGTTGTTGTTTCTGAAGATTGGTTATATGGCATTTTTAGTTGCCAATATAACATGGTTACTTTCAACAATATTGAAAACTCTTCCAAAAATTACAAGATTTCTTGCTTTATTAAAACCTCTTTCATTATTATCTACATTATCTTAACCACAATATTTCTTTCAATAACATTGGTATTTCTTTTAAAAGTAAGATATTTCAATTTATGATGTATGTGCTTAAGTCATCTACTTTTAAAACTGAAGGGATAATGACTTTACACGGAGTCCATTTTTTAAAATATTTTTTTTGTTGAGATTGTTCTTTGGAAAGATAATAAAGTTGCCAACCGAGGCTAAATAATTCTTTTCTGCCTTTCTCTTTGAATAATAAGCTGGGGAGAAGAAAAATAAACTCATATATTTTTTAAAGGCATTACTACAAAGTGCATAGAACAGTCTCAATAATAATATGAAACTGTGTCCTCTATTTCTATTTCTCTTGTCAATAACCATCACACCACCCACAAATCGAAGCCATGTATCTCATTGACTAATATTATTATTTTTTTCGCTAATAAAATGTTATGTGTCATAATATTTTCACATATAAATATACACATTTGTTCAAATCATTTAAAAACTTGCGGACACAATTCTTTTCATGGGAATTGCAATCTTAAATTTACTTTATCACTTTGTTGAAAACATCTGGTGTTTGAGTAACAATATTGATGAAGTCACAAATCAATACATACTGCAATTTAATCTTTATAATATTCATATTCAAGATTTGTCTTGATATTAAAACAAGAATATAAAAAAACGACATACAAAAGACAACAGCATGCAACATGTTCATAATAATAATAATAAAAGCTGTATTTTCAGAGTATAAGATGCAATGGTGAATAAGAAGCACCCTTATTTTAACAAGAGTGTTTGAAAAAAAGTAACAGTCAAATTTGAAAGGTTCTTACTGAACAAAAATCTAATCTGATACTTTAAAAACACTATATATTATTTACATTATTTACACTTGGATTATTTTCCTCATTTTTGATGTTATCACAATGTTTCAATCATTGTGCTTCTGGCTTTCATCAGGGAATTGTAGATCAGTGTAAGAGACAGACACATGACAAACATCATGCAGATTAGGTTTAAGGCTCCAAGTTCTGCATTCAAGATTGCCCTAAGAGACAATACACAAGTGGATGAAATTGTTTTTGATTGAGTTTATTCATTCTCCATGGCTTATCAAACCTTTGCAGGTTATTTAAAGCCAGAAAATATTTTTACATTGTAATAATTTTTTTTAATATGATAATGATTTAGTGATACATATCTTACTAATGAACCCATAGCTAGTGGGAGAAGAGGTGGATTGATACCTTTCCCAAGGGTATTTGCACATAAGTGAATATAATGAACCTAACAGGAATTGGAACTCAGCTGTTTGATTAACAATTCCAAACCATTATCTATTGCACCACCCATACATCCAAGCTTACGGCACATGGTATTCTCAAGTGGTTACTCATCTAGGTACTGACCAGAATCAATGTTGCTTAACTTTGATGATCATACCGGTGTTTCAACGTGATGTGGTTATAAACCACAAGTGGATTAAAGCGCTGGTTTGCAAATTTGTTGAGTTCAATCCATCGACTGGATAGTGCAGACTTAGATTTCTTGGAAACAGAGTAATCAATAAATAAGAGCTAGACAAGATATCTACAGACATTGGCAGTGAAACGAGAACATCCTATTCTCATAGATCAAATAAAGTTTTCATTTCAATTTTCCATTAAGGTTACCTGGATTGACAAGCATCTGAGGAGGGCCAAAGTACACAACAGCCAAAACATTGTGATAATAACAACAAAGACGGCAGTAATCTGAGTGTAATTAATGTAAATAATAATAAATCCCCATTGCAGAAACTTAGAAATTAATTTATATTGCTCCTGACAGGAAATAGCTAAAAATGTTATATACTTCACTAGCAGCATGGCCCGGCATTGCTCGTGCTTGATTCAAAAATCGTACGACTCATACAGCAATCGCTATCACTTGACTTAAAATATTTTTGCCCTTCCTGGCCTTTAAAGGAGTGCCCTTTGCCGTGCTGATGTTGCTACATGCCTTACTTCTTGCCTATCTCACACTGCAAATTTTTTTGAAGCTCTATACTAAGCATTAAATCTGTTACGAAAAAAGAACTAAACAAAATGAACACAAAACGATCAGCTTTAAAAAAGGACTCGTAACTGGAAAAACCGAATGAAAAAAAGAATGTAAACAACAAATACTTTTTCTGCAGAATCAGAATCAACGTTGAGTTTAAGCAAGTGAATGAGCCAATTGGAGTAAAGTGCCATGCAGATTTAAATTTTTCCCACTTGTGACGAATGCAACTATCGATTTTTTTTTGCATGCTAGCATGCTAGTTAACATTTGTGTCAGTCAGCTGTTGGCTCACATGCTGGCCAATAGAATCTTCATGCCTATTTGTGGCAGCCAGCTATGAGCTCTCACTCTGACCAGTACAAAATGGCTGCAAACTACATGAAAATTGCCATAGAAGCATGAAAAAAATTGATTATTTCCACTATCGATGGGAGTTGGGAAATGAAAAGTCAGTCTTGGCCTCCCTGCTAACTTGGAGCATGTGCATGTAAATTTTGGTGCAAATCCATCGAAAATTGCAGCCATGCATTCATTACACACATCCTGCATTTTATAGATAGAGATTTAGTTGCAAAAGAACAAACAAAAACAACAAAGTACCATGAGTGAGACACAGAGAGAAAGAGACAATATATGATGAAATAAAATTCTCTATATTGCTGGTATAAAGAATCAAGGTGGAATGTCTCTTTGTGGGTGAAGGAAGTGACCTGGATAATAGAGAGTTGGTAGGGTTGTGTTGAACCTTGTGACAGATTGGGTGACTCAGGCCAACTGGTGAACTCTATGACTGCCAGGCATATAAGTAAATGACATAAAATTAAAAAACAATTTATTGTTATATAGTTTGGTTTAAAACTGACAAAATCCTTATTGCTTGGAAAGGAATCAGATATATATCATTAGATCCAAAGACAATGATCAAAGACAATGTTATCCTTGGTTCCATTCATTGTGTTACTGACATTACATTTCTTACCATGAATTCTTCAGCTGCATTTCATACCTGTAAAAGCATCTGTCTTTTTCTTCATCTGTGGTACGATGTACATCCTCATAGAAAGAGAAATTTTATCTCGATCTCAGTTGTTTCTATTGATGTCTAATATCGATGGTTCCTTTTGTAGTTTTGTCTTCTTAGTGGCATCCACTTCGACCAAAAGGTAATGCAGAGGTAAAGAAGTGGATGAGGAATTTTTGTAGATCAAGTGGCAACAAGGCTCACCTATCATCCAGTTCACACTCCTCCCTAGACAGGAGTAGAGGTTTATCCCTTGTTTCCTGTTTAGGATTGGGTTTCTGGTTCCTTCTAAAGTCTAATTCCACACTATACTATATCTCCAACTGAACTCTGAAATGTTATTCACTAATTAATTCTTAACCTCTTTGAGTCTAGAGTTAGCTATTACGTTTCCTGCTTAGCTCCAAGAACTTCACTTCTTGCCCTTTCATATGCTAATACAACACTACATAATAACTCTCTACCTTGAGAGGCTCTTGTTGCTCTTAGTGAACATTAGTAAAAAAAATATATATGGGATGAGTAGATAGGCAAGTAGTTGGTAGGGGGAAGAGCTAACATAGCAGATGATTTCCCAAGTATCAGCTCAGAGGAGCAATCAAAGCCTTGAATAAAACATCTTTTTTATAATATGGGAAACAGGTTTTGAGTTCTTATTCCTTGACTTGGCATTTGTCTTTCATCTTGTTACCTTGTGAGAAGCAGTGGCCATTTCACAGCTTTCGATGTACACCGCTGAGATTATAAATTGAAATGCAACATGGGGTAATTATTGGCCAGTTGGTGTAAAGCTTTGTTGAGGGTCACATTGAGGTGTTGTTTATACATTTAGTTTTAACTGTTTTTAACTTGGCCCTTGCATTTCATGAGCAGATAACACCAAGATGTATGATCAGTAAAATCATCTCAGCTATTGTCACACAGAATCCTCTTTGTTTTAAAAATAATCATTTGTAGAAATGGATAGTTCTTGATGCACAATACATTCGTAGAGTTTATTTTCAAGAACATGCCATTTTGTTTTTTTTTCCCTTTAGAAATTGCTTTTATCACTTTTATTAATACCTTTGAGAAATTGGTCACAAGCAGATTTTGACATAAAATTTGGGGGTAAAATAAAATGCATCTTATACACAGAAAATATGGTAATCATTTTTTAATTCCACACAATATTTATATTTGCGTTATCAAAGTTACAAAATGTGAAGGCCAGGGCCAGAATGGTCGATGTGGGTGGGGCATTCTAACAGTGATGGATTGCCTTTGTCTGGGCTTTGGATATAAGTCCAAAACACTATGAATTCAACAGAGGGCCACAAGAATTATAAAATGTTGAAATGCTTCCCATGTGCCCTCATTCTGGGATCTCTTGGTCACTGCGCCGAATTGTCTTATATTGTATTCTCTCTTGTCTTCTCTTGGTCAGGTGGCAAATGACTATGGAGATGAAAAGAGAGCAACAAATGGGTTTTTAAATCTTATCTATTTTATTCAACACATTACTGTGTACATTTTTAACTAGCCAGTGGGTTCTCTCTTCTATCCCACTGGAGAGCAAATTCTTGGACACAAAAATACTACGTCTACATTGTATGACGTGTGAAACTCAACTCACTGAATCCATTTCTATATCTCTCATTCCCATGCTAGCTTTAGTCAATCAAAATTGATTTTCTTTGTTTTCCTGTACCTGACCTCAATGGTCAAAATGGAGAAGTCAGAACAAAAATACAATTCTCTAAAAAATAATGGTCTGCTAAACTAATATTTAATACCCACACCTTGGTTCGAGAGACAGGCTAAGACTGCATGTGGAGGGACACTAAGTTAACAAGCGACATACGTTCCTTTGATTTCATTCCATCCACTGCCTCTTAGAATTCAAGCTGCCATATGTGACTCTAATAAAAACAATAAAATGAAATCATCTTTTTGTTAATACCGTCTATACTGTAGCCTTAGGATCCAGAGACAGCATGGAACATAACAGTCCTCATCATCATATTTTGGTCGATAAGTTTGTCAGCTGACCGTTGGTGTATGATGTATGTTGTAGCTGGTGCAGGGTCAGTGCAACATGCTGAGTATGCTACGCACACATATCCCTACACACAGAAATAATGTACACATCCCCAATATTGTAAATTTCAAAATTGGTTTCACTGAATCAGTTCTGTATGTATAGTAGAAAACCATATCACATGATAAAGAGGAAGAATAATAAGCCAATCAGATCACTCAATTTTAGTTTCAAGTGTCCTCAGCTAGAAGCCTCTAAAAGCAAATAAAATCAAAATCAGAAACCCAAAAATCTTTTGATGTACTTCCTTTAGGAGGATTTAATTGCTATTGGTGTCTGAAAATGAACCACTAACAATTGCCTTTTATTGAATGTAAGAACTTCAGCTGAAAATTTATCTCAGTCATATTCATGCATATCCATGAATACAGACCTTTTATTTAAACTTTGACATTTCAAAAAAAGCATTTATTTCCTTCAAAATCTTTCCTATGTTAACACATTTTTAAATAAAATTTTGGATTATTTTTAATGTAGTTATATTGAGTAAAATTAAAGTAACTGTTTTGATGTTATGATTACTTTTAATAAATTTTTTATTTTTATTTGTCTACAATATTGAGTTTTGTGCCAGATCACAGCCATTGTGATTTTTACTGATTTGAGGGAAAATGTTGACTTTGTAGTCATTAAATTTCACCTTCAGTAATTAAAAGTGCTGTTATTTCTTTGCAAGATGCAAATTTGTGTTTTTATGTTTGTTGTGAAAGTAAGAAAAATCATAAACACTGTTTAATTAGTATCTTTTGATAAGATATCTCACAAACACACACACATATATATATATATATTCTTACACATCACTATCTTTTACTTATAGAAATAAATCTATACAATAATCAGTCACCAAGGAACTGAGCCATGTCTTGTCTAAACAGTTCATGTTCACCCATCTGTGTTCATTTATTAGTGTCTCTAACAGATCATGCAGTCAAATGAGGTCATTTACTTTACCAGATACTTGGTCCCTTCCCCATTGTCCATGACATTCTTTCTGTGTATAGTCTATCTCATGTATGAAAACTGGACTTAAGAAAAAAGAAAACCACCATAACAATTTCTGGAATATAAAACTTTTGGATTTAAACATTATCTGCTTTCTTATTTGCCTTTCCTTTTTCTTCGTGACCAAGTTGAATATTTTTACAATGCGACAATTTTTATCTCCTCGAATTTCCACACTATCTTTCGCATATACTTTTTTCCCTTTTTGTCACTGTCTCATAAGTTGTCATTGTTAACACTTATGATGCTTAGAGTTATATTGTCAACCAGTTGGAAACTCAAATCTTTTCATCACCAAGGCCCCTCACCTTTATTTATTTATTAAAATGAATTTTTATTTTGTTCTCTGCCTTCATGACATTCACATCTAGCCAGCATGCAGAATGAATCAAAAATCAAAAATTATTTCAGTTAGATTCCTCAACTAGTTTCAGTCTGCATAGCCATCATCAGGAGAAAAAAAATTCCTGCTTATTAGTACCAGTGAACTACCGGAATGAATGACTTTCTGAAAAAAATGAACTTTATCTGTAATTTTCATTTGTTTTTTATCATTAATTTTGGTCAATCCTTTTGTTGGTCAAATGGCATCTTTTAAGTTGTTTTTAAGATAGAGGCTGGGGAGATTCATGCAACTCGGAATTCCCTTCTTCTTGGTCATTTTGACAGTTTTATTGGTTGCTGGGAAGGGGATGTGTATGCAGCAAGTGTATTTCATCTCTTAGTTCTTTGGGAGTGTGTATGATGTGTATAAATGTATATATTAGTATGGGTGTGTGTATAAGTGTGTGACCTCAACACCTACGTAAACATGTCTGTCTTGTGTGGGTGAGAAATATGGGTAGGGCTTGATTTATGGGGTTACATATTAATTCTATCCATGTTGTTAAATTTGTGGTTAAGCCTGTCTGGACAAAGTGTTTTGATGCACAAAATCCATTTGTCTTCATGTTTCTCAAGAATTTTTCTAAGGTTATCTTTTTTTCTATTTTTTTCAATTATAGTAAATTTGGAATGGCTTTTAAAATCATGTTTTCTAGCAGAGATGTTATCCTACAGGTAATAATCTTTTGCGGGGATCCGACTTGATCCAATTATGATAATTATTAATTCTGTAGTGAAAGGGCATTTCAGATTTTCCCACAAATTGTTTTTGGCATAGTGTGCATTCTAATAGGTAAATTATGTTATGACTTCTACAGTTAGAGTTGTAGTAGATTTTGAAAGTAGATTTAGTAATTGAGCTAGTGAACGAATTGGCGTGTCTAATGTTGTTACAACAAACTCCTTTTGTTGTTACATGGTTAGGAAAATCCTGTTGGTTTATTTTTAGTCTGTTATAGATTATCTTATCTGAAATTAGGTTACTACCTATAAATTCCTTAAGCTTTTTAGGTCTATAATATGCTAGAAGGCTGGGTTCTGCAAACAAAATTTTTCGTTCTGGTTTGAGATGTATTTCTTAATGTGTATATATATATATATATATATATATATGTCTGTGCATGTGTGTGTGTATGTGTGCGTGTGTGCATTATATACCTTATATACTTATATTCAAACAGCAAATACTCCATAAACCTAACCACCTATAATTACTACACTAACGTTTGTAAAAAAATCACTTTATCATTTAAGCACAGACAGGTGTGCATGCATTTGTGCAGGCGAATTTTTACGTATATGCATGTATATATATATCTATATATGTATATACAATTATATATGTATATACAATTATATGTGTGTGTGCATGAATGTATGAAATGTAAGTATAAGCATACAAATTCAAACAATAATAAGTAAAATTTTAGTATTAACCTAACCTCCTATAATTAACACCCTAATACTTAAGATACCACCAAATCAAATAATAAAAACAAACAATGGGCAAGTAAAGACATATATAAATATTTATCTTATCAGTTAAGCATTAAAATTAAAAAATAATTTAAGTAAAACAAAGAAATAAAATTTTCCAAACTCAAAAAAAGCAATAGAATGCTCAAAAATTAACAAGAACAGTGATTGTTGAAAAAACATTGTCAAATTGCTACATCTGAAAGAAAAAGAAAAAGATAGATGACCAGTAAGGAGACAGTATAAAGAGACAAGAAAAACACTAAAATGACCATGACATTTTACACATATACTCATATTCACAGGCAGGTGCATGTGTGTGCCCAAACTCACACATACAATGAAAGGAAAAAAAATCAATATTGTACCAATGAAAAGTACATATATAAAAGTAAAGTAAGAAAATAGACAGTCAACTGCTGATATCCTGTGATGATTGGATCGAGTGATTGCTGGAGATCTGTCTATGAACCTCTAAAGTTGGGATGTTGAAGATAACACCAATCAGCTAAGGAAGTAATTTTATATTTGTATTAATTATATATATATATATATATATATATATATATATATATATATATATATATATATAAAATGTAATGAAAAACAAACCACTTTAAGGTACCATTACAATATTTATTTCACCCAAAATCCTTTTTTAAGGATTCAGGATCATCAGGTAAAACTTCCAACAACGAATTGAGAGGAAAAATGGGATTATATATATATATATATATATATATATATATTCACTTGTGTTGTACTCTATATAAGAATGAACATTATTATCTTTGCTCCTCTTTAAAACAAATTTAGTTGCTTTCCTGATTACTGAAGAGATTTCAAGATGGTCTGTTTTAAAGTTTGGCTCAGAACTGCATTGCAAGCAACTTCTTGCTTAAGTAGTTTCTTTCTCATTTCCTCAGGGTGAAATAAATACCCATTCATTAGTTTACTCGTTTCAGCATGAAATCCGCACAAGATATTTACTTTTTCTGCTTTCGTATGTACAAGCATATAATTTATTATAGTGAAGAAAACGGCGACTAACCTTGTCAAACCAAGTGACAGTGCGTCATGTGTATTCTATGACGGAAAATGTGGCGAAAAACTTACCAAACAAAAGGGCGCGTATTCTGCATGACATGCTGAAGATGGAATATTTGAATTAAAAAACAAGTCCATCGCAGGAGTCACTATAAAAGTATTTTGATATGCAAAATACTGAACATCCTCTCCCAGCTGTCGACGAATAAAAGCAGTTGGTATTCTTGAATCGGGAGGACAAATTTGGGCATTTTGGCTACCGTGTTTGTTGGAGAATGAGTTATTTTTCTGACTGGTTGCATGCATTGTGATTTGTGAGATAGTACCTCCAAATCGAGTTTTCGGCATTTCTTTCTGCCCCCCAATGTTCGAGTCTGAACTTAGTGATTTGTCCTCTGTGACGTGGAAATAATCTGCGACAAACATTTCCTTTGCAATCCCAGATCACTTACATTTATATAGATTAAACTAGTAGAATGTCACATTATTGGAGCATCTACAGAGGGTGCTTGACAAAAATGTTAATCTCTTTTGTGTGATGATGCTGCCTAGATATTATCTTAATATAAATTAATCTGAGCTTACAGTCATATCACATGGAAAGACTGATCCCTAAAGTTAAGCAATGTTGAGCCTGATCAGTACTCAGATGAGTGACCAATTCTGAATACCAGGTACTGTATAAATGAATTCGTTTGAAACGTGAACTTGATAGTTGTTATGTTCTACGATAATCATACTTATTATAAAACCCAGGTTGTGTGTGTGTGTGTCTGTACGTTTATATATTGGATCAGATTTCCTACATTTTTCAACCGATTTCAACAAAACTTCACAGGACGACATAAAATTACCTTGTGGTGGTTCTGACAGCACCAAAAATTGGAAAAACACAATTGTTTTTGCACAAAATCAATTTGAAAACATGATTAAGAGGCATCATGAGAATGAAAGGAGGACAACTCATATCAAGTTATACTTATTATAAAACCCAGGTTGTTTGTGTGTGTGTGTGTTCATTTATATATGGGATCGAATTTCCTACATTTTTCAACCGAATTCAACAAAACTTCACATTTTTTTTGGCAGGTAGTGTTTCTTATTGTCTTGCACACTTTTTTCGTTATTTTTACATTCAGAATGCTTTAAAAATTTCATTTACAAGACAATTGTTTATAATAAAATTCTATTTAATCAGTAGACTCATAACGATTGAAAACAGTGTTTTTGTTTGAGTTTGACCAATTCGTAAAAAAAAAAAAAAAAAAATAATTAAGACATGCATGTCCGTCAATCTTAAACAATAATCTTTGTTAATTTTATTTTTCAGTCTTTATGATGGTGGATACTTGATCTATCTCTTACTGTTACATCCCCGGGCAACGCCGGGCTCTACTGCTAGTTTTTAAATAAGCTCAGCTTAGTTTGATACAAGGCTACAAAAGTAAGGGACCCAGTGAGGAGCAATTTCACTACACTGCTCTGCAAGAAGAGCTTTTCAAACATTGCCCTTTGGCAAGTGTCCTCTTCTTATTGTTGACTAACAGGCAGTTTTCATAACAATAGATACTTATTTCTTCTCTAGAAAGAAATTATATGTTTCCTGGTACAAGGCCAGTAATTGTGGAATTGTTAATCAGGATAAACCCAAAAGGCTCATTTTAATTTTGATTTCTTGTTATCTGCTTTTGAAATTTAAAACTAATTTTTTACTCAGCAGTTATTTACCATCATCTGAAGAGGCAAAATTTTAGCGCTGAAAAGAAAAGCTATTGTGTAGAAATTTCTAACATGTTTCTGTTTTAATCTAATCTAATATATATATATTATATATATATATATATATATATATATATATATATATATTGAGGAAATTGTATGACAAAGTGGAAAAAGTTTATTTGTGATGCGTTTCATCCTTCAGGACTTCACCAGACTAAAATTGTTATGTTGGTACAAACAGACATATGCACGAATGGGGGGGGGGGAATTTAGAATTTGCATGGAAATAGCGATAGAACAGTGAACTCATTCTATATTTGGGACACTCATCAGCAGTGTGCATCCACTACCGAGAATTGAAACCTGGACAGTTACAATATCAAGCAAGCTTCATACCAACTGTACCAATAGGCCGCGGTGATGAAATAAATTATATATATATATATATATATATATATATATATATATATATATATATATATATATATATATATATATATATCTACACATATACATATATATAAATATGTCTATATATATATGTGTGTGTGTGTGTGTATGTATGTATATATATATATATATATACCTATATATACAGGATGCAATGGGCAAATTGTTGCCATTTTATATTTTTAACTTCATGCATGCACATTGTTTTTGATTTTCTTGTCTGCACATTAAAGTAGGGTCAGTTGGGCACTATCTGTGAGAAAAAGAAGACCATGACACAATTCACTTTTCCAGAAATTTGAAAATTACATGCTATGTTGCTTGGCATTCATGCTAGAAGCTCCAATATGAACATTTCAGCTTTTTGGGGTGTCAATCTGAGGATTGTGCAGAGGATTCAGAAAGTATTGGATGAGTCTAATGATGATTATGAAGGTATGGCACCTCAGAAAATTCACTCTGATCATTCTGATAAGAAAAGAACTCCAAAATTTGTCAGTGGAGGCCTCAAACTCAACACTGAGGCCTACATCAACTGCTTTGAGGTGATAGTGCTGCTCTGAGTCAAGTGGTTAGCTGCTGGAAGACCCTGTGTCTGGGCACAGGACTCTGCACAATGTCACATAAGCAGCAGAACCCAGTGATGACTGTCAGACAATTTCTGTGATCACAACACCCCTTATATCTGGTTAATTAACTCCCCAGACTGCAACCCCTGAATTATTATGTATGAGGCACAGTTGAGCGAGAGACCAACAAAACTTGTAACACCAAAGATGAACTGAAGGCAAGGATTCACCAACTTAAACAAGGAGACCATCAAGAAGAGCTGTGGAAGATTCCAAAGTTGTCTGGAGGCCATGGTTGAAACCAATGGGGGTTTTATTGAATAAATTTACTCTTGTTTTTCAAGATTTTAATTTTTGCATAATTTAAAAGACAATTTATTCATTGCACCCTCTCTGTCTCTCGCTCACCATATAACATAAAAATAGGGCCAGGAAGATACTATGGTTTAACCTCCACTCCCATATAATTTAACCAATACAACTAAAATAGGAAAAATATTTTTTAATTTTCCAACAAATGCATTGTACAAGATTTTCAACAGAAATTATGTTAAATTAAGTTATAGTTGTATATGCTGAACATAGCTAACTTAATAAATATAACAGGAAAAAATCATAGACAAACCACACTTCAAGCTCACTAAATGTAACTGTAGAAATAAGGATGCCTGCCCACTTAAGGGCAAGTGCCAACAATAATATGTGGTTTACAAAGTTGAAACACACAGAAATAATAGTAGTAATAATAACGTTAAATTTTACATAAGATCCACTCAAGATAATTTCAAAAAGCATTACTACAATCATTTAAGTAGCTTTAAGCATGAAAATTACAAACGCATCACTAGCCTGTCTACATACATATGTAATATTAAACAGGAAGATGTTATTGACCCCATTTTAAAATGGGGAATACTAAAAAAATGGCATAGGTATAAAGCATATTGGTATATTGGTTATTATGTATGGAGGAAAAATTAGCAATAGCCACCTCCGAAGAACCTAATAATTTATTAAATCAAAGATCTGAGATTTTAAATAGGTGTAGGCATAGGAAATCCTGGTTATTGAAATAGAAGGTTTTTTTTTTTTTTCTATCTTCTTCTGTCACATGGTTTTATGCTAATTAGTTTTAGTGGTTTTATCAATAAATTCTGTTTCATGTCATTTCCTCTTTAGCCAGCTTACCTTGAAGATTCATTTAGGTGAAATCTAGGTAGATTGTTTGTGTCTCTTTAGGATTTATTTTATATAAAGTAAATCTATTTAAACTCAGTGGGTGAAAAAACCTGGAGAGCACAATTTTCAAACAAATTGGCATCCGAGGAAAAATTTGGCAAAAAAAAGAAAGAACCTTGATGATCCCATGTGGTGAAACCTACATAAGTTGTACCTGGCTCATTAGGATTTATTTATTTATTCTATATATATAAGATGAACAAAGAAATCAACACTGTATGATGACTGTCAGTTTCATGTCTTAAGCAATCATCAGACCATGTGTTAATTCTCCTTGTGCAGGCTTCATAGACCACTGGTGACTGATAGGAAATGTAGAAAATTTGTCCATCTTAGATCTTTTGCTAGGGTTGATTTTTTTTAAGATCCTGTTATTGTGTTTGTTTATTTTAATTATTTATTATTTTTAATTTGAAATTCATATAACATATTTTGTACTTGTCTGTTGCAACTTTTGTTTGCCCATTTCTTACAAAGCACTCTACAATAGTAGCCATGTATGAGACATAGATAAATCATTAATCATGTTTTTGCTTGCAGTCTGATAACATTTGATCTAGCCTTTACCTCTCTGTTGCAAATTAAAGGTGAAAGTCAAGTCATTCCCTGATGTCTGCGGTTTGATTGCCATGAGTTATACGTTTCTTGAAGTGCCTCACCTAAATAACTTGATCACATGTCAAATGTGCAACATAGTTGCTGGTGTAATGTAGAATTGAGAACATGTGTGTTACTTCATAATATAAATACTTATATAGAAGCACAAACAAGGGTTGAATGATGTGAAAATTGACTCTGAGAATGGAAATATTGTCAGATTTCTTACCACTTCCTTCAGAACACAACTTGTATTCATTATGTCATTATATTTTTGAAAAAATATATACACATACACACACACACACACACACACATATATATATATATATATATATTTATGTTTGTGTGTACGTTTGTTATATTTTTAGTATAATTATTCAATTTAAAACAGCTGGTGCTGTTTATGAATGTTTCTAAATACATAAA
Organism: Acanthosepion lycidas; assembly: GCA_963932145.1. Lineage (NCBI taxonomy): Eukaryota > Metazoa > Mollusca > Cephalopoda > Sepiida > Sepiidae > Acanthosepion > Acanthosepion lycidas. Next base: position 46,354,059 of record OZ010590.1, on the reverse strand, counting down.
TATATGAGAGTGTGTGAAATTTGAAATTTGCAGTGCTTGTATGCATATATATGTGCATGTGTGTGTGTGTATATATTAGTATATGGATGTTAAACTGGTAATGACAGATTTTTCTTCATATATATAGTTTTCCTTTAAATAAAATGCTTACAATGTAAAAGTATTTATATCAAAGAGAAATCTAAAAGCTGTATCTATGAACATAAAAGAGACTTACCTTTAGACAAACATTTAAACTTGCTCATAAAACACAGTAACAAAACTGGCCATAACTTTGATTTTACAAATGCCATCCAAACATAATTCTTTATGTTGAAAGTACTTCAAGGAATTACAATATATTACCAACTATAAACACACATCAAAAACATTATATTACATCTGTAACTTTTATTGATTCCATTCTTAAAAAATCTAACATATGTTTATCTAAAACAAACAGTATGTATGTAAAAACGTTCCCAAATCAAAATGTGAAAATACACCAATGTCTGCTAAACACACACTTGTGAATATATTGGATTGGTGCATAATTATCAGGCGTTTTTTAAACAATATTTATTATGTAAAAAGAAACATAACAACTCAACAATAACATTTCTAAATAATTATTCCCATGTATGATTATCAACACGCATTTTTATAAACTGAATCTAAAATAATATTTTTATTAAAAAAAGTAAACAAAACAGAAATTTTTATTAACAAATAACTCACCTACAAAACGCCTGATAATTATGCACCAACCCAATATATTATCATCTGAATCCAATATTGACATACTAGAATTATTATACACTTACATACAAAAGACAATATTTATGGTTTTTCAGTTGGGCTTGGAATCAGTTAATTTCTTGGAGTATGAAATGGATGCATCAGTTTTTTTTTTAAATTAATTTTTTACAGTTCAGACCATTTTTCTGGTTACCAGGGAAAATCTGAACATAAATCTAAAGAGATAGATAGATAGATAGATAGATAGATAGATAGATAGATAGGTATTAGGCAAATGAATGACAAATTAGAAAAAATTCCTTGTAATATGTTCCATCCTATAAAGGACTTTATCAGACTAAAGTAATATTTTTGTTGAAAGTATTATATATATGTGGAAGATGGATGGGGAGGGGCAGAAATATAAAAAGATTGTTCTGTTATAAAGAAATTTATATATATTATTCTCCTATAAATAGATATATACAGTGTGGACATAGGCATCCACACTGCATGGTAACTGGCAGTTTCATGCTTCATTGCAATCTTCAGGCTAAAACTATAAATGCTGTTTCTCTGATATTAAGTACTTTTCTCATATAAACAGAAAAAATTATAAATAATATATTTGTGTGTGTGGGAAGGGTTGATGGGGTGTTTGTGTGTGTGTAAAAATTAAGATATAAATCAAATATATCTGTAAAAATACAATATGAATAAGGACAAAGGTAAACATTATTTTACCAACATGTTTCATCCTCTAAAAACTTTATCAAAGTAAATGTAAGGATTTTATTTTTAAACAGAATTAAATATATTGTTAGGTTTTTAAATTAAAGTATGCACAAAAATATTCTGAAGGCTAACTGTGAAAGTCAAGGTAAACTATGGAGGATGCTAAATGATGTAATTTAATGCCAAATAAATTAAAGTGAGTAAATGTTATTTTTATTGTTGAATTTTTTATTAAATAAAATTGTTTTTATTTAAATCCTTACATTTACCTTGAGTAAGTCCTTCAGAGGATGAGACGCATTGGTAAAGAAAAGTCTTCCTTTTGTTTTTATTTTGACTCCTGTTTGAAAGACACATTATCTTTAATAAGTTTTCTTGAGTGTTCAGACTGGTGAATAAAATGCATACTGTTTAAAATAAACAAACCATTTAAAATATATGTAGGAATATTGTTATATAGGAACAAAGTGTCACTGCTGACACTTGAGTTTGAACATAGATCGTCAGTGAGCAAACACAAGTGATCTGATTATTGAATTAAGTAGACCACATGACCATAGAGGAAATGCATCAGTAGGAAGTTGTGTGACATCTAAATGATCGCTATTTCTATTCTATCCTCTATTGCTATTCAGATCACCATTTCTACTCTATCCTCTATTACTATACAGACCACTATTCTCTATACTATTTCACTTATTACTATTTGAGTGAGTATTATCAAGCAAGTACTATTAGTGTGAGTGTTATTCAAGGGCGTCTGACACTAGCATTGTTCAACGGCATAATATAGTTGTATCTGTGATTACAAAGTCTCTACTATAACAAGCATTACGAAAGGGACAACAAGTATTCATTGACATTACAATATATATATATATATATATATATATATGATGGCTGTCAACTCATTAACTGGATTTGGCTATTTATAATACAATAAAATTAAAATGTTAAAACAATTAGTTTTTCTTATTTGTAGATGAATTGCCTTTACTATGGCTGAAGAACTCTATCTAATGCATAATTAATGTATATATATATATATATATATATTACAATATATGTATGTGTGTGTGTGTATGTGCATGGTATTAGCTTGCTAGCAAAACTTCTTTTTTGTGCTGATCCACTGATGACTGATGAAGTTAAAACAAGGCATGTACGAAAGTCAGCTGTCTTTTCTGCTCAACACTATTTCTGAAATCCTCCTTTTAAAAAAAAGGACTTATGTCTATATCACATCGAAACACTGCTTTTTGGATAATCATCAAAGTTAAGCAAAGTTGTGCCAGGTCACTGACTAGATTGGTGACTGCTTGGGAATACAAGCTGCTGTAAGTTTAGAAGTGTAAGTGGTGTAATGCATAATGGTTTGGAATTGGAAATCAGAGAGCTAAGTTCCAATTCCAGTTGTTATATTCACAATTAAATTTAAAAATTCTAGTCAGGTTCATTCCATTTACTTGTTTTTTTTGTTAATCATTTCACCCCAAGCAAGGCAATAAAGCCACTAAGGGGTTAATGAGCTTTAGAGAATATGAGAAAAATATACTATTAAGAAGTAAGAACAATAAAAGAACAAGAATTAAGCAGAAAGAAGGTAACGGTTGACACTGAATTAAAATTTTTGAAAATCAAACTTGACTAGAAAAAAAGAAGCCTAAAGAGATTTCCACAAGTGAGAAGTGCAAGAAAAGAAACTATTGGCATAGGACTTATGGTTACATCTAGCCATTTCAACTGTAAAATGATGAGACCTTGCAGCCACTCTAGTAGCACACTTAAATTCATAAAGCATTGGTACCATAGAGGAAAGTTCTTCAGAACAATTACCATGAAAGTATTTATAAAAAAAGTCATCGGGAATCTATGTTGCAGTAGTGAGAAAGTGACTGAAACCAAGATGCCAGGTCAGTACCAATAACATGGCAGATTCTTCTTTGGATTTTATGAAGAATCTATAAATATATAACAGGAGCACCAGACCATATGTGGTTGCAATATTCAAAGCAAGGGTGAATGCTAGACTTATAAATATGTAAGATAGATTCTAGCAAGAAAAACTGTCTAGCACGACACAGTGAACCAACTTTCCTAGCTGTAGACCTAGCAATTGATTCAATATAATCTTTCCACTTCATGTCAGCAGAAAATATTAGTCCGAGAAGACACAGTGAGTCACTCTCCTGGAGGTTAGTATCAGCCATGCTGATGGAAGGTAAAAAGGGTCATCTCAGATGATTAAAAGAGAGCTATTTTAGTTAACAACAGATTGTAAATCATTTTTTAGATCAGCTGCCAATTTGAACTTATTGAACTGATCAGACTTACTGTTAAGACAGAAGTAAATAGATGTGTCATCAGCATAGATAGTGAATTAACATCAGGAAGATCATTTATGAAAATTAGAAACAATTTAGGCTCAAGGATAGAGCACTTGGGTATACAAAATGCAAAAAATCTAGAAGAGTGGCCATTCAAGACAACTTTCATTTTGCAATTTGTTAAGACGACTGAATCAGTTCAAAAATTTTTCCAGAAATAGCATAACTTTTCAACTTATGAAGAAGACCAATATGCCATACCCTGTCAAATGTCTTTGAGATGTGTCCAAAGCATCATCCCTAGCTTCACTATCCTTTTTCTAAAGCTTGATAGACTCTTTCAGCAATAATCATTAATACATCAGCATTTGATCTAGAGAAGCAAAAGCCATATTGCTTATCTAAAAGAAGATCCTGCAAGGTGAGATACTTAACCAATTCAGAGTTAATTAGAGCTTCTAGTACTTTGTCAAAACAAGGCTAATAGATGTGTAAAATTATAGTTTCTTCTGGCTTGTAATGAATTCCTGTATTCTGTTTCCTTAAGTCAAACAATCCACTGGCTGCAACATGTGTCTCCTACAGCAGTCACTGTTTTTCCTGTTGCCTTGCTATGCATTTTTTTTATATCATACATAATATCACAGATCATTGCATAAACAAAAGTAGATCAATGCAGCATACAACCTAACAGAAAAAAAGTGATCTACTTAAAATGGACTCATTTCAAATTCAACAGAGGTTATTGGTTTCAATAAGAAAAAAAAGCCATTTCTGATTGTTAGATCTAATAAGGTAATTTATTACCAAATCCAAAAAAATTCCAATGCTGTTTCCTGACACACAGGTTTGTCTTTAATTCCAATCTGAAGATTTTTTTTCCAGATGGAGATGAAATGAATTGTCTGTAAAAAGCTTTTCCACTTTGATTATCTCCACTTTTGTTCTAATACTATTCTACACTGGTGTGCAAAACTTTTAGATCAACTACATGAAGTGATTACACACATTTATTTTATTAAGTTAAGATTGTTTATCACTAGTGTCTTTAGGATTGGAAAATAAGTTGTACATGCCATGTAACAGAAGATACTGCTTTAAGCAGCTTGAAAGTGAAAAAGTCCATGCAAAGTTATTGGGTCAATTAAAGATCTGAGATGATAAATTCTTGATAATATGCTGATTTCTAAGTAGAACATGCTCTATCTTATTAACATGAGTGTATGGTGCCTTGGCAAGTCATTGTAGTTGAACATTAGCTTGCTTTCTTTAAAATCATGGCTAAAATTTCTGCTGAAACAAAGATGTAGGTTGTGACTTTGAAGATGACTCAATGAAAGATAGACAACTGGGAATTTCCAGAAACTGTGTTCAAACCACCTCCACAAAATAATTTTTTTACTATTGGAAGTGTTTTAAGTACAAAAAAAACTGGTAGACCATAAAAGTTTAACAAGAAAGATGAAAGAAAAACTGTGTTGATCAAGAATCATCAGACAAACAAGTGAGGAATGAATGCAATCTGAATGAAGTCTGAAACAAAAACAGTGAGATTTCAGTTGATACAACATGCAGGGTATTATGAAAAAACAATTTGAATAAGTGTATAGTAGTTACAAAACCATCATTAACCAAAGATTGAAATATTCAAAAGAAAATCTAACATGGGATGCTAGAAAGTGTCAAAAAAGTAAATTTTAGTGATGAATGTAAAAGCAATTCATCCCAAGCAAGGTGGGAGTGCCACTAGCATGCAAGGGATTACAGAGGATTGAGAACAAGAGTAAAGAGGTGTGCTTGAGGAAAGTATACAGAGAAAAACAGGGAACAAGCTCAGGGTGTCAGATGTCGATTTACATTACACTTGAATATTTGAAAATTATAGTCATCAGGGAAGCAAGTAAGAGGAAGGGAATTCCACCAATGGAAAGTGCAATAGAAGAAGCTGTTTAAGTAGAAGAGATGGTTACATTTAACTGTTTTGACAGTGAAAGGGTGGGACCAAGATGCCAGCCTGGTAGATCACTTAAATTCATTCGAGATGTACAGCAGGAGCACCAGACCATATATGACAGCAATATTCCATGCAAGGACAGATGGTTGATTTATAGATTTAAAGGATGGACTCAAATGAGAAAAACTCTCTGGCACGACATAGAAAACCAACTTTCCTTGCAGTAGATGAAGCTACATTCTAATGCAAGAGAATATGTAAGAATACCAGTAGGAGAAAGAAACAATGAAAGATACAACACAAAGATAGTAAACTTTGCTGGTGGACATGTAATGATGTAGGGTTACATCAAAAGCAATGATAGAAGAAAATTGGTAAATGTTGCTGGAAACCTGAACAGTAACAACCAAGTTTACTAGTCTCATCTTCTGCCAGACTATAAAAATGGAGAAATTTTTCAGCAAAACAGTGTTCCTTGCTGGAATGAGAACAGTCTACCCACCTAGATTAAATAAAGGGTTCAGATAGAAATTCTCAGAAAGTTACCAAGATTGACATGCACCTGAAGAAGACCAGAGGGAACAACAGCTGGAATGTTGTGATGAGGACATTAGTTCAAATAAAATAATGATTATTTACATGATTTACTTTGTTTGGGCTGTTGTCCTCATCTTTATTCACAACGTTTCAGCCGTTGTACACTCTGGGTTTCTTCAGGTGATATACTTTAGAATTTCAAACTGAACCCTTTATTTCATTCACTGGGATAGATTGTTCTAGTTCCACATGACATGGCTCAGTAGGCAAAAGCATTAGCTGAAGTAATCCAGTGAATTGTGAGTCCAATACGTGGCCATAACAGAGGTGAAAAAAAAGCTGGAGAGTTGAGTTACTGAAGGGAAATAACTGAAATTGAGATATCCCGAAAAAGGCACGGCATGTAGAACTAGAACAATCTACCTCAGTGGATGAAATAAATTGTTCGGTTCAGAATTCCAACATATATCACCAGCAAAAGACTGGAGTGTATAACGGCTGAAACATTGTGAATATGACAATAAAGATGAGAACAACAGTCCAAACAATGTAAATAGTTTAAATAGTTACAACACTTCATCTCAGAAATATAGACAGATTATAAATAATGATAACTGCTCATTCCAGAAAATTGAACAGAAAAAATACATTCATTTGCATGAAAGTTGTTCAAACACTTGGTTGATATAAAAAGTATTCTATTATAAATATTTGTACATCATTCTTTAAGCATTTCACCTCAAGCAAGACAATAAAGCTACTATATGCAAACGGTTACTCAATGTGAGAGAATAGAAGAAAAAACTCTATTAAATAGAGAGAACAATAAAAAAACAAGAATTAAAAAGATATCAATTGACATTACATTTAAATTTTTGAAGATCAAAGTTGTGTGGAAAGCAAGAAGCTGGAAGAGAGTTCCACAAGTGAGAAGTGCGATAGAAGAACATGTTAGCATAGAACTTCATGATTGCATTAGAAACTGTCAGTGTTTTCTCAACATCAAATTTTCCACATCGTTTGTCAAAGACACTTTTATTTGGCTTTTCCCATATATTTTTTTAATCCTTTAAGCCAGAGGCAAATCAATATAGCCACCAAGACGCAATGGGTTATTGAATGTTAGAGAATATGAGAAAAAATATAGTTAAGGAGAGAAGACAATAAAAGAACAAGAATTAAGACAGAATGATAATGATTAAAGTTTCATTTACATTTTTTAATATAAAAATTGACTGGGAAGTAAAAAGCCAGAAGAGAGTTCCACAATCAATAAGTGCAAGAAAAGAAACTGTTAAAATAGAACTTAAGGTTACATCTAGCGGCCATTTCAACTGTAAAATGATGAGACCTAGCTGCCAATCTAGTAGTGTGCTTAAATTCATGAAATCTACGTACCATAGGGGAAAATTCATCAGAAAAATTAAAATGAAAATATTTATAGAAAAAGCGCAGAGAAGTTACATTATGGTGATGGGAAAGTGACTTCTTCAGTGGTATGTTATTTTATTATCAAACCTTTTTTATTTATTTGCTTCAAATACATTTTTACACATTAGCATTTCTTTACTTTTTTGCTGTTTGGCTGATCACTTTCAATGATTTAAATTGCTACTATTTCCCATATAAGAGATTTCTTTTTACTCAATATAAGGCACATGAGCCACTCAAGTTAGAGAGATGCTAAATAATGTTGTTGTATGGATGTAGGGAGCAGAATGAAGATATGTGCAACAGGATGAACCTAAACTTAAAGGTTAAAATTGTAATGTTCAAGGAATCATTCACTCAGGAGTTTGTCCCATGCAGTAGCGGCTTTTGAGAAGAAGCTGTTAGAATGAAACTTCTTCCTTACGAATAGAATACAAAGGCAATGAAGATGATTCAACTCTGTATATGTGGCATGGTGAGGCTGTAAATGTTCAAACCAGTGGAACTAGGGAATGTAGCTTGGCAAAACATTTCCATGGAAATAGTGATAGAGTAACAAAAGGTTTGCAACATTATGTCTATGGGTGAGGGGTTAAAGATGAATTTCTAATTGTAAAAATTACAGCATTGTATCTTACAGATATCTTTATATCTCTGAAAGTTCTAAACTTGAATATTAGTAAATGAAGGGGGATTGCATATAGAATTATTGCTCCTTATTGTTACAAAGTATTTTTGTTAATTTTTGCAATAAATACAATTCTAAGGCTTGGAGGTGAAAACCTTCTGCCCATATGAGATTTCCTTTCTGATCTGACTGAAAGAACACATATTTAGAAAAGATCATGTCTACAATTTATTTTTTTTTTTAATATGGAAGGCCTAAATGATCTAAAACATTACTCCTGTGTACTGGATTCCAATGATATTCAGTTCTATAATTTATTTATAGAGTTGCTTTTTTACTTTTGTTTTGTTTTGTTTTGTTTTTTTGACATTTTGTACTTTTGGGGGGGAATATGATATATAAATTTCTATATATTGAAACAATTGAATGACAAAATGGGAAAAAAATTATATAACATGATTCATCCTTTAAAAGGGCTTCATCAGACTAAAATAATGTTCTTATTGATGGAATTACATAGATGTGGAGGGAGAGGAGGTGGGAAAATATAAACTGAAAAATATAAAATATGAAGTTTATATTCTCCTACATATATATATATACATATATATATATATATATATATATATAATAGGAGAGAGCAATGAGATTTATAATTCAGAGTTCTTAGCATTTATTTTTATTTTTAAAAAACTGCGCTCAATACAACTGTAGAGCATATTATAATTGTTTGCAACACTGATACAGGAGTTTTCTAAATAAGTTAAATCTTAACACCCCTAAAATAAAAATGATTGAATTTTCCTTAATACCTATATCTCAAAATATCAAATTTGTCTGGACTTATAAATTAAGTAAATCGATTTCTAAAAAGTTATTCTTAGTATTGCTTGATAATGGAATGGAACTTTGTATTTTAAGTTTAATTTTTATTATTGAATTTGAATTGAAGTTTTAGTTTTGAAACATGGAAATTTCTGTGTTGCGGTGATTATATATTTTTAAAAAAACAATTATTATATATATATATATATATATATATATATATATATATGCCGATGTGAAATGTGGTGTAATGGAGAGCCAAGTTTGAATTCAAGTTGGGTTCATTATTTGTGAAAGCAGAATAATATATATCATATTTTTGTTATTTCAAAGCTTCCAAAAAAATTAAATTTCACCATTAAATGACCCAGAAGGAATTGGCATGCCTTTAAACAAATCAAATAATCACCCATCAATAAAAACATTATTTTTGTCTGAAGTTCTTTTAAAGGATGAAACACGTTACACAAGTTTTTTTTTCCGTTTTGTCATTCTATTATCCAACATGCACCATTCCCTGCACGTTTCCATGTGATCCTTTGTCTATTAATTAGATTTCATTTCAGATGAAATACTGTTCTCCATTTACTTGTGAAATAATGAAAACATTTTCTCTCAGAAATTCAGACAATATTTAACAATGATTTTTATTCATTTTCAAAGAAATTCTTTTCAGGTTGAAATGCACTTCTTAACTGTTTCCTGTTGTTTTCATTTCTTTTCTTTTTTTTTTTTTTTTTTTTTTTTTTCATATTTCCTATTCTCTTACTGACGGCCTCTTTTCACAACCAGCACAATAAAATCCTTTGTGCTTCCCAAAATATTCATTTTTGTTTAATATAAAAATATCGCTACAGACCAGTTTAACAAAAATGCAATATCAGTAATGTACGCACAACTTTTGACCCTGTTATTTGGCTGCAACATCCCATGATGGTGACAGAACAAAGTTCTGGTCACATGTTCATTCCATAAATAATGGACATATGTCATTGTACAATAATGCCATTTTATTGGATAAGAAGAGAGACAATCAGATACAAACTTTTGCATTATAAATTCAGGTTAGCTGGATAGGCCATATTTGTACCCCAGTGAAATAAATAACTTTTTAAAGTTACTATTTTACTTTTATGATCAAGTAATGCATGAAAAATAACTAAAACTAGGTAAAGAAAACAGAAGCAATTCTTTTTCAGCTGCTCTAGTTGGAAAAGAAAATCTTTTTAGAGCATTAAGAGAAGAAATACAAGGATGCATTTTTAGCATAATTCCTAATATTGGAATGGTAATGGTAATATTAGCTGTTTCCTTATATGAAAACATTTGGCTATCACTAACCGAGCAGCCAGTGCTACAGTCGGTTGAAATTTATAAAATCTTTCTATTAAAACAATTTTTCATAAATATAGGTTTCTCAAGTCCAGTAACTCTTATTGCTTTTTACAGTATTGATGGGGATTTCCTTCCTAACATTTTCTTTGAAGTAGTGTGGAATGTCAACATCTTGATTATGTCTTTATTTTCTATTTTGCTCTATCCATTTTAGTTGTTGCTGCTGTTGGAAGTCCTTAAGTGATGTAGTTTCTATTATTTAGTACAGGTCTTTTTTTGTGATTCTGTAGTGTCCACAAGTTCAAAGTAGGATGGTGCTCACTGAGACCTACATGTTTCAATTACTCAAAGCCATTTATAACAATCAATCTGAGAATGCAGTTGTATACAGCTAATAGTTTAAATATTTCTGAATGAGTTTGGCACCATGACATCCATATAAAAGTCTTGATCTGATGAGATTATTTGAAAACATGACTTTAGGTCAATGTTTTGGCTTTGTAGCAATTTGTGGTATTGTGCGAAACTACCTCTAGCACAACCTATCCTATTTTTAATTTCCTTATCTCCTAAACTAAATTTGTTATAAGTTGTTATTTCCTTGCTGGACATTAATGGCTCATAGGTATAAATTTATAATTAATACCAGATTTTTATTTTTATAATTAATACTGAATTTTACAGTTGGCATTAATGGGATTGTAGTATCATATGCAAATTAGATAGACAAGTCTAAATAGAGAACAACTGGTGAACATAGGCTATGCTTAGCAAACCCATTTGCATAACATGGAGAACTGTACTATGACTGCTACTACACAGAGAGATATGCAAAACATAACAGGGATAAACATTCTAATCAAAGAAGAACAATATCCTAGAGAATTAAAGCATTGGTTTGTGAATTTAGGGACATTGTAATTCTGAGTTGAATCCCTGGGCCAGACAGCATGTACTTGAACTCAGCAATAACTGATCAGTACTAAAAATAGAGAGATATCCTTAAACATGGGCAGTAGAATGAAAACAGTCTATCTCCTCAGATTAAATAAAGTGTTCCACTCAGAATTCCATATAGGTTACCCAGATTGATAAACACCTAATGAAGGGTACAGTAGTTAGAAGGTTGGGATCTTATTATTGAATTGATACACCACACCCATCCAAGCGTCCTGGGTATGACAATAAACTACATCTGTGTCTTGGGTAAGATGATAAAACTACAACAGTAAGGCCTCTGATCAGGAGGTTTTGAGGAGTGTGGAACCACCTCTTAATTGCTGGTGTTCTTAGGTCCACCTTGACATGGGGTGGTAGCACCTGTTAGGGTCCTAGCTATGAGCAAATAGTTAACACCAATCTGGTGTCAAAACACTATGAAAGTGTAAAGATAGGTTTTAATACCAGCAATACACTTTTGTAAAAAATTATTATCAGCTATGAATTTTTGAAGGAAAAAATTATTACCAGCAATATATTTTTGAAGAAAAAATATTACCAGCAATATATTTTTGAAGAAAAAAAATATTACCAGCAATATATTTTTGAAGAAAAAAATATTACCAGCAGTACATTTTTGGAAAAAAATATTATCAGCAATACTTTTTTGAACAAAAATATTACTAGCAATATAAATCTTGTCAGCATTAAATAACCCATTGAGGTTGATATGCCATAAAACAAACCAAACCAAACCAAACACCCATCCAGTGTTGCTTTGACTGGGGTGTTAAGGTTTCCAGGTTGTTAAGTGTGCATGAATCTTCAAGATTGGGGTAAACTCGAAGATGCTCCATAGAGGACAATAGTCCAAATAATGATAACATCTCATCCCAGGAATTCAGGTAGAAAGTTTATAAATTAATTTTTAGGAATAATGTCTTGAACAAATAAGATGATGAAAACTGTTTTGAGAATTCAGCATTTATTGATAGTTTTTTTTTCTCTATTTTTCTAGTGTTCGATGCTCAAGAGCCACTCAAGGTAGTGAGTTATTGAATCAGGAAAGCATTGATACAGGAGCCTGTTTCACAAAGCAGCAATTCTTGAGAAAATGTTGTCCAAGTTGAACTTCCTCCTTATAATTGGAATACAGAGGCAGTGTGGACATAGCATGGTGGATTTTAGAAATTTTTGAAGATTGTAGTTATCAGGGAAGCAAGAAATCATAAGGAAATTCCTCAGGTGAGAAATGCAAAAAAAGGAACATAGCAGAAGTGACAATTATATCTAACTGGTTCAATAGTAATATGGTTAGACCTAGTTGCCAATCTAGTAGCATGTCTGGATTGGTGGAATTAAAGAAAGGAATTAATTGGAACATTTGACAAGGAAACTGTGATCAAGTAGCCACAGGCTTGTCAGTGTTGCTTTTCCTCAACTTATTCAGAATAAAGAATGAACTTTGAATGGGACTCAAACCCCAGACTTCAAGACTTAATGCTAAAGTGCAGCAACATCTTACCATTTGGTTACCAAATCTGTTATGATAAGTCAAGGTTCTTATCTCTCGTCTTTCTGCCAACTGTCTATTTTTACCCAACTTATTTCATTATTTATTGTTATCTAACTCCTCATGTTCTCAACACACTTCCCAGTCTGTTACATGTTATCATGCATTTGGCCGCATTGGAACCACAAAGACATTCATCTTTTTTAATGAAAAACTTGTTCAGACACTTGAATAACTTGTAAGATAAATTTCAGTCTTTTCATTAAAAATATACTTCAGTACCTCAATTAATGAAAGTAATATGTTTCACTTTCTTTATTTTGTTATTAAATTTTTTTTTTTTTTTTTTAATCAGACAAGGTTGAAACAGTTTTTAAGCAGATAAGTTCTATTCAAAATAAGTGTGTATTTCTTTCAATAATGAATTATACACTTATTTTGAATACAGTAAGCTGGCATATGTCTGGAGTCAAAATCTTTTACAGTAAATTGTTTTTACATTGATTACTTTGTTAGGTTGATTCATTATAGCATTGAAAGTTGATGAAGCAAGACAACATAATTTTACAACAGCACTTTATTCTTCTCCTTTTATAATCTTTTCTTTGGTACAGTGTAATCCGGATATAAGAGAGTTGTCGAGACTGTAGAAGAAGTCTCTTATATCCGGGTTTGGTCTAATTTATATACAGGCTATAATTTGGGACCAGAGAAAATATCTCTTATATCCGGGTTTCTCTTATATCGGGGTTACACTGTAGTAATAATATTGCTTCATGTTAATCTGATATGATGAAATAACAAGACTATGGAGTGTATTTATTTTTTTAATGTGATACTTTATAAAAATTACAAAATTGTTCCACCAGCAAATACTCTTGCATACATAAGCAAACCAAGTACAATTGATTGATTGCTTTATTTTATGTGTAAAGCATCAAAATAGTTTCTTATAAGGAAGTTAAAATTTAAGTGGGAAATATCCCATCTAAATATTCCTTCTATGAACCTATCTGATCAGGCATCTCAACTTCAGTCATTTTCTCACCATCATGACATGGCTTCACTCTGTTTTTTCTACAAATATTTTCATGGAAATTGTTCTGATGAGTTTTCTCCATGATGCTCTGACTACATGAATTTAAGCATGCTACTAGATTGTCAACTAGGTCTAACCATATTACTGTTGAACTAGTTAGATATAATTGCCACTTCTGCTCTGTTCCTTTTCTTCTCACCTGAGGAATTTCCTTACAATTTCTTGCTTTTCTGATAACTACAATCATCAAAAATTTAAATGCAATGTCAATCACCATCTTCTGTTTTTTTCCTTGTCCATCACATTCAATGAAACACACATGCACACACACATGTGGAGAGAAAGAGAGAGAGAGAGAGCAATACCTCCAAAGATTCACTAAAAATGACCCTACATGAAAAAAGGCTCCAAACTTTAAAAAAAAAAAGTTTTATCATCAATATCTTTAAGTTACTATTAAGAAGAAAGACCAAAGAATTTTTTCAATTATTAAAAAATATTTTTTAATCCATTTTAGAACCTTCAAAATATTAGTTTTGATGTAATGGAATAACCTTCACTCCCATGAGTGACTACACTATAGATAGTAACTGCCTATAAGTATCTGTAAGTCAACAGACTATAGAGACCAGCTGGAGTCTGTTTGAACTGTGCTGTCGAACTCTCTGCCTTCGAGCAGAGACGAACACAGATGAAGCTGTGCTGAAGGGCAGAGTCTCATCTGGGGAGGTAGACAGAACCAAACTTGTTTATGCAGGTTCTACTGGGAATTTTTGACCATTAAACTTGGCCTTGTGCCACATCTAGCCTTTTAGGAGGGCTAGTAAATATTGACTAGCTGGGATCTTTTCCAGCTGTGCTGGTCAAACTCTCTGCCTCTGAGAAGAGAGGATCCCCAGATGAGGCTATGTTGAAGGGCAGTCTCGTCTTGAGAAACAGCTATCCGAACATGTTTTATACAGGGTCTACGGGGAATTTTTGGCTGGGCCTATGGGCTCGAATTACCCCACATTAAACTCATTGTGTCACATCCTATCTCATGGGGAGGCTGGTAAATATCGACTAGCTAGGAACTGTTGAGTATGACTCAGACTTACATGAGAACTACCGACCTTCCAATAGTAGCACTCACTACTGGATTGTTACTTGTGATGACCTTGTGCATAACTGTTATCTTTATTCTTATTGTACTGTTTTTTTTTTACAATAAACCTTTGCTTATCTTATCCACCTTGTTTTTCAAGTATATACTCCTATTAGCAGAGAATATAACAGGTTTAATTTTTTTTTTCTTGCATCAGTTGGTGACCATAAATTAGTATAGAAATGTGAAATACACCAAAGTATTTTGCTTAGTGGAAATATTAAATTTAATCCATTAACTTACATAGAGCTAAAATAAAAAATTTAAAGATTTTTCATATTTCAAAATTCATTTTAATTCAAAGGTATTGCTTTTTTTTTAAGGCAATTATATATATATATATATATATATATATATATATATAAAATAAATCAGTTTTTCTGATGATCACAGAAGTGTGAAACCCAGGGTCAAAAATTTATATCCAACAGAATATATATATATATATATATATATATATATATATAGTGTATGCGTGTGTGATATTATTGGCACCCATGTACAAAAGGGGTAGGTAGTTTTAATATGATATCAAGTGTTTCTGTTTAATAGCCAGCAAGTTGTTCTTTTTGAGGTCTAGTTTTCTAAGTGGCATCCACTTTGACCAAAGGGGAATGGGGAAGTAAAGAAGTGGATGAGGTGTTTTTGGAGATAAATTGCCAAAAAAAAAAAAAAAAAAAAATGGAAATAGGGTGTATCCGGGTCTGTATTAACAGACATGCTTGCGATTGGAGCCAGTTTTGGTTTGATCATGGCAGTAGATGGATTTGTCTGTTGTGTGGTTCTGTTGCTATCCATTCATATTGTTAGCCACATGTCATAGATGAGCAGGTGTGGTAGGAGGGAAAAACTGAGCTGTTAGACAAATGTAGCAGAAGTTCTCCCAAGTATCACCTACCAATTCACCCAAGTGAGCAGGTGAAGCCCTGAATAAAACATCTACATATAACATGGGAAACAGGGTTTGCATTCTTATTTCTCAAAGTGACATTTGTCTTTCATCTTGTTACCTTGTGAGCATGTAGCAAGCCTTTTCCCAGCTTTCAGTCCACACCTACAAGATTGAAAATTTGAAAATTGAAATGCAATGTGAGATAATCATTGGCTAGTTAATGGAAAGCTTGCATGAGGGTCATGTATGTTTACATATATATATATTTAAAAAAGTTGTATTAAATTCAACTAGCAAGGGTTTTATGTCTAATTTTTATTAAATTTTTCTAATTTATGAATAAGTCATTGAATATCAATATCGAAATTGTTGATAAACTGTCCAACGTTGATGGTTTTTGGTCTGCTTTTGATCAAGTACATAGGTTATTAACAGGAACTTAAATATTGACAATATAACAACAGGAGTAGAGAAGTTTGCCTATCATCTGGTTTACACTCCTCCCTGGTCCTTTGAACAGGAGTAGAGGTTTAGCCCTTGTTTTCTGTTTAGGATTGGGATTCCAGTTCCGTCTAAAATCTTTTTCAGTCCTGGCAGCCCCTTGCATTTTGGTGGCATTATCACCTTGCTTGGAGTGGTGCCACTTACTCTGTAACCCTCTACCTCGAGTGGCTATTGGGCCTTATACAGGATGAACATCATTGTAAAAAAATTTGTAATGTAACATTCTAAAAATACCAGGATTAGTTAACAAACTATGTCTATGATACTGATAAAATTTAGTTCCTGATAAAGACTGAGATAGTCAAAAGTACTCAGCCTACCTACCCACCTTGTCAGAGATGAGATCATAGAATCTACACCCACACACCACAATCAAATCTATAATCTTTTCTATGGTTGTATAGCAGAGTTACATCTGTTTGCTGAATTCAGAGGTGTCCTTCTCATAGACTAGTTGTTAACCAGAGCCCAGTCTACCCTGCTATTTAACCCATAGCTGAGGGTAATCAAATAAAAACAGAACAAAAGAGTGAACTTTAGAAAATTGATCCATAATTTTAATCCATGTGCAAAAATTTGAAAATACAATAAAAAAATATCTCTCTCTCCATATATACTTGACCCTCCCATTGAATTTGATGTATGAGGGTGAAGTAGATCAGTTCCTTGGAACCGACAGCCCGACACCAGCATGTGAGATTTGATTATAGTGGTGAAGTTTTTGTGCAGAACCATCCACACTATTTTTTTATGCGCTGAATACAGAGACTTGGTGCAATATGTGCCACAATGTCCCTAAATGACCCTCTGCAGGTTTTGAATTCAGAGTTGTCCTTCTCCTAAACCAGCTGCCATCCAAAGCTATAGAACCCAGTCTATCCTGCTATTTACCCATAGCTCCATATATATATATATATATATATATATATATATATATATATATATATGCATAGCAATTATAAAATGATGAACCCATACTTCTGCCAAGGATCAGTGCAGTATCTGTGCATTATGCTTTTTATCAAAATATTGCTCTCTGATCAGCTAATTATAATTTGATTTGTATCAGATAGTCAATTCCTGGACCTTTGCCTAGGATCAGTGCAGCATTTGTACACATCTGACTACAATCAGTGAAGCATCTGTGCGCCCTGTGAAAAGTGTTATACACAAAATATTTGGATGGCTACATGTTGCTTTTTATATAACTTTTTATAAAACTGTATTGCTTTCACTTGAACTTCATTCTTTGTCAAGGTAGTTTAACTGCAATAGTCCAATTGTTGATTTCAGTCAAGATCATTTAATCTGATGCCATGACAAAAGAATCTTGACATTCACTCATATTAACATTTTCGTGATTGAAGTCATTTATAATGACATGATAAAGTTTTTGATTTTTGCTTATAAAAAAAAACATAAAACGTTAAACACTGATTTGGGGGCGGGTGATAATGAGATTGAATTTATGAGACAAGGTTTTATCAGTATTCACTGATTCTTTTGAACTTGTTTCCTTATCTTTGATGTTTTAGCACAAACCTTTCAGTTGCTCTACTTTCTCAGGCATGTTTTATTCAGGCAAGATATAAAACCTTTCATTTCAACCTAAAGGATATACTGTGACTATTTCTTTTTCTCACTTGTCTGATATCTATCTATATATAAAATTCTGTGACTTCTTTTAGTATGCCCATCCATCACACCCTCTAAAATAGCCATACATTGATGATTGAAACTAAATTTTAGGGAGAAGCACAAACAGGTAAGTGGGTACAAAGTATAGCTGGTTTTACTAGGGTGTGTAGCTCAGTATAATAAATTCTAATTAATTGTTTTGGAAAAAATTAAAGTTTTATCATTTAACATAAAAAATATTACCACTATTTATTAAAATTTAATGATTAAAATAACAAATACTTATTTAGTAAAAATGTAATATTATATATTGTTTTTTGTATATCTTCCTTTAAGTTTTTATATACAAGAATCCAGTTTCCAGTTCACCCTGTGTTTGCAAGAACTATGAACAAATCATGAGGACAAATGCTTCAAAAAGTTGGAATTTGGCCCCAGAAAGAAATATTTATACATGGCCAGTAGTATATTGCATGCTCAAGAGTAAGTAATCCTAAGAATTTATTCTTTGCTGTTAAAAATTAAAAAAAAGGAAATCTTCTTAAAAACTTTTGTTTACCATGAAGTCCTATAGAATTAAATTAAAGAAATTATTAAACCATGAAGTTTTGCTTTAGATTTCAACTCTCTAAATTGATTGTATGCTGTTTTTTTACAGACATTAAATTTTGCCTTTGATTTTTGTACAAAGTGTAAAAAATCAGTTTTTTTGATTTTACACCTTCAAGGTTCTAATTTTTTCCAGGCACTTTGGACTCAAAACCGGCACTGAAGAATTATCTGTCAAACAAAAAAATTTCATCAAAATCAGATGAAAACTGTGGCAATGCATAAACATCTGATCACACACACACACATTTTGAGAATAATAGATATATAAGATACTGGCAATACACATATTTTTAGTCTAACAGATCTTGTCTTCTTTTTTTCCACTTCACCAGTAATACTTTGTTGTTCTCATTTATTACTATTGCCACCATATGCAGTATATAACAAAGAACTTCACAGTGTCATCCTCACTACCATATCAAAGTAAGAATCATTGGTTGTACCAATAAGTCTCACCTTACAGTCTTAAAAGGGAATCTAACTATAACTTAATAATCTGGAAGGAAAATGGTATATTATCTATGAATAATTTATGGTAAATGTCAACCTGCTGATGCGCCTGGCTTTTTCGAAAGACACTGAGTGCAAAGTCTATTTTAGCATCATCTGAGGTGAGACTATCTATCTCTGTTTATATCTATTCTCTTTTCATATTTATCTATCTCTGTTCATATCTATCTATCATAATAATCTTCAGTGTCTCAAGGCACACACAAAAGAGACATTCTACCTTGATCAATTATACTGGCAATATAAATAACTTTATTTTAAAATCTCTTGTCTCTCTTTCTTTCCACCTCCTTCTTGTCTAAATGTAATTTTTTTATATATGTATTTTTGGGGGTTGAAAGGGAATCATCAGCCCACAATGGAATTATAAGCTTACAAACAAAAACGTATAAGAGATACAACAAAATAAACATAAACAAAAATGATAAAATGTTTTAGTATACATTTCAGAGAAATTATTGTATATTTTAAAGAACATATATGTATACAGAAGTAAAGAAGTTTTGCTTATCTGTTGGTGGCAACATGTTTTACCAGAGAACTGTCCAGGATGTCTGCCTCCTTCTGCAGTCGAAAAACAGAGAGGGAAATTTTGATTTTCATTTCACTTGGTGGTAAAATACTTGTTCTGATGCATAATGGGAGTATTCTATATTTATTTAAGTATTTTTTTTATAATTTATTTTTTTCTTTCTTTATTGTTAATTACTATTTTTATCTGTATTTTAAAGTATTTTTATTGTTTAACATTGAATTTTTCTTTTATTATCAATTATTTTGGTTCCAGACTACATAGTTTACTTAAAGTAGTTGGGTTTTATTTAGTAATTTAGGTCAGTAGACTAAAAAATTAAGCATAACTACTGCTGTTCTAAAAGTTATTCTTAGTAAGTTTGTCATTTGCTTTCCACACTTTCTTGTATTTCAGGCTTTAATAATAAATTCAGAGCAAGTAAGAGAAAAACAACTGACAAATGTTACATTTTGTGTATCATGTTTGTCTTGTGCTTTTTAGTAACACATTTTAAACTTGGTTAATCTTACTGAGCTATAAATGGTTTGGAAGTGAAAACAGATGATCAACATTATAAAATTCTAATCCTTCTGCCACAATTCTTAATTCTGAAAAAAAAAAACAAGACTCTTGGAGCAATCACCAGAATTTATAAAAAAAAAAAAAGGATTCTGATAATATACCATATCCTTCATAAAAGATATGAAGATTTTTTAATTTTTTATTTTTACAGAATATATAGAAAGTACTCCATTTTGATAGAACCATTTGTTCAAAAACACATTGCTTTACTTATATGTTTCTTTATTTTGTTTGTGTTACATTTTCAAACATATAAAAAAAAAATGAAAGTAGAAAATTCTTTTTGTCATGAAAACATTATGTTGTTATGGCAACAGATGGACTCAATAAAAAAAGCAGATTTATATAAAATTATTACTTGGTACAACTTCTGTATGGCAGGTTATATGTAATAATTTAAGATTGCAATTGAACAGAGTTAAATTTCAGGGAGAGAAGGAAAGATTTATTCTTTTTGATATTTACCTAGCTTAGCACAAAGACAAAAGAATGTGTGCATAGGAAAATTTTTATTGACAGGGATTGAACACGAACCATTGCAATTATCTCAATCACAAATGTTGTGGCATAATACAGGGTGCGATGGATAAATTGTCATCTAAATTACACAAAAATGAAAATAACACTGACATTTCATTTTAACAAACATATTTACCAACATTACACAAAAATTTCTTGAAAAACTAAAGAATAAATTTATTCAATAAAGTAATTGATTTCAAACACAGCCTCCAGATAAACTTCAGACTCTTATGTAATTTTTCTGGATGGTCTCCTTGTTTAAGTTGGTAGATGATGACATAATCCTTGTCTTCAGTTCATCTTTAGTGTTAAAAGGACTTTTGTTCGTCTCTTGCTCAATGGTGTCTTATACATAATAATCAAGGGGGTTGTAGTCTGGAGAGTTAAGTGGCCAGATGTAGTGGGTGATGTGGTTGCAGAAATGACTGGGTTCTCCTACTTGTGTGGCATGGTGCAGAGTCCTGTTGCCAGATATACAGTCTTTCAGCAGCCACCCTCTTGACCCAGGGTAGCACTACCTCCTCAAGGCATTTGATGTAGGCCTCTGTGTTGAGTCTGAAGACCTGTGGGAATATGAATGGAGGCATAATGTTGCAATTATTAGTGATCACTCCAAACATCATAATGTTGACTGGATATTTGGTTTTCATCACTCTTGGTACATCTTTTGGGGACACAACAAGTCAATGGTTTTTCTGTGTGTTCACCATCTTATCCTGGCAGAAATATTTTCTGAGAAAAACCAAAGCATGCTCAGTTGGAGGGAATGCTTGGGTTCATTTAAAAGCTTCATAACACTGTCTTTTCTCTTGTTCTTTCTTGCTTGAGATAAAAATTGGCCCTTTTTCATATTGTATCAGAAATACCAAATGTCTTCATGTACTATCTGCTTGATAAGAAACTCACTCACTCCTGTGTTTCTGGCTATGGACCTGATCGACTTGGAGGGATCATTGTCAATCATGGTCTAGATCTCACCAACAAATTTGGGAGTTCTTTTCTTATTAGAACAGAATAAGTTTTCTGAGCTGCTGTACCTTTTTAATCACCATTAGATTCATTCAAATCTTTCTGAATCCTCTGCACTATCTTCAGATTGACACCCAAACACTCATGAAATGTTCATATTGAAGCTTTTGGCATGAATGCCAAGCAATACAGCACACCGTTTCCAAATTTCTGACATAGTGAATTGTGTCATGGTGCTCTTTTTCTCATGGATGGTGTCCAACTGACTCTACTAAACTGTGCAGTTGAGAAAATCAAAAACAAATAAGTTACGTACATGAAATTAAAAATACAAAATGGCAACAATTTACCCATCACATATGATCTCTTAACTACTACTTCACATGTCAAGTATGGCTGATTTCTCCCCAGTAGTGTCTTTTTGTTCATCACTCACTGTTCCTTCAGCTTCTAGCTCAGAGGTGTCAGCTAACATCAAAAATCTCTCTGTGTCAATTTTTTTTATTAGCCAAAATTATTTTATTTTTGGGGCTTCCTTTCTTTTTTCATTTTTTTTTTTTTTTATAATGGAAGTTATGCATGGAGCCTCCCTGATTTTTGGTATTTTTCAGTCACAATTAAATTTCTGGCATTTTTTAGCTGGGTTGAGTATTTTCTTTCTCTTCCTCTTTTTATTTGAGGGTGGTCTTCTTGTTAGTTGAAAGAAGTAAAGAGAGAGAGAGAGAGAGAGAAAGAAAGAAATAGATAAGGGTTTTAAACGAAAGAGTAAATGTCATTTTAGTTTGAATTCTTTTTATATATTTTATTTCTGTATTTTATTTTCATCAGGACTCACTATAAGACCATTAACCAATCTAGTAGTATGCTTAAATTCATTCAGTCAAGGTACCATGGAAAAGAGATCATTAGAACAATATTAGAATATATTAGAAATATTTATAGAAAAGACAGAGGGAAGCCACATCACAGTGGTGGGAACTGTGAAGATGTTAGTAGGAAGACAGAGTTTAAGCTTTAAAAATCAGGATTAAAGCTTCTGACATTTTTTAGGGTTCAGATAATTACTACCCACTGCTACCAATAGGGAAATGCAACTACTTCACCTACAAGGAAGGACAGCAATTATGTAAGGAGCATCAGTTTGAAACAAAAGAGAAAGGATTTTAAACTAATTTTCTGTTGGTAATTAGGCTTAAACACATCCATAAAATGAAAATTAATCATCCTTAACATGACAATAAAAATGAAATACCCACATCTCTATAATGAAAATTAATTACTTTCATTGAAATAATTAAAATTAATCACCCTCAACAATGAAAATTAATTACCAATATTATCCAAAATGAAAATTAATTCCCTACATGTGCCACAATAAAATTACTTCAATCTCTACAATTAAAATTCATTACCCTCAAACACAAAATGAAAATAAAGTTAGAATTGAGTTCCTATTGACTCAAAAGTATTGAGTGATATGCATATAACTCTGTTCATGGTTTCTGCTATCAACCCTAAATTCATACATTTTGACTTGATGGTATCCCTGCAATAGGTCTTAAGGAATATGCTCCCAAATTGGTGCCTGTTCTCTGTAAACTGTACAATAAGTGGCTCACTGCTTCTTGATTTTCCACTTGTTGGAAATTCTCTTTTGTTGTTCATGTCTTTAAGAACTCAGGTGAACTATCTGATCCTTATAACTATTGGCCTATAAGCCTTCTACCTCTTTTTAGCAAAGTCCTAGACGTTCTAATCAACTCTGAATTGGTTAATTCACCTTGCAGGGTGTTCTTTCAGATAAGCAATATGGCTTTTGCTTCTCTAGGTCATTTGCTGATGTGTTAACAGTTATTGCTGAAAGAGTATCAAACTGTAGAGAAGCTGTTGCTTTGGACATCTCAAAGGCAGTTGACAGGGTTTGGCATATTGATCTTCTTCACAAGTTGAAAGGTTATGTTATTTCTGTAAAATCTTTTGAACTGATTCAGTCTTTCTTATCATGAAATGAAAGTATTCTCGAATATTCTTCAAGATCTTTTTTCATTAATGTAGATGTCCCCCAGGACTCTATACTCGGACCCAATTTTCATCAATAACCTTTTTGAGGGCATCGTTTCTCAAGGCCATAAAGTAATATTTTAACCAACAAATTAGAAATCATTCCAACCAGGATACAAACATGATAGTCTTGCAGGTGAATCAAGAACAAGTTCTGTTTCAAACCAGGATATTATGTCACTGATTGTGAGTCAATCAGAAGCCAAACAGCAGTTTTGAAGTGGATCTCTAGGTATGTGCTCCATTGAGATGGAAAGTCAACCTAAATCCGAATCAATGAATTAATTTTATCAATTCCCTGATGATCAATTTCTGGTAACCTTAGACATCCCTAATGTCCTGCATTGACACTAAAACCTACATACTTCCTTTATATTTCATACTTCTAAAAGGTAGATTTCTATAGGTGGATTTCTATATAAGTAACAGAGCATGTAGGAAATATGGTAAGAAATGCATTTCTAGAGTAGTGTCAACAAAAGAGACATACAGACGCAATAAGTTGAATTTTTAATAAAAGTTGTATAGAATCAATGAATTTAAAAATGCACACGGTTGTGCCCAACTGTAAATATGTCCAAAATACATATTGAAGTGCATAATATCCTACAGAGAGAGATACAATTCTTTCAAATTACAAACACCAGAAGCTTTATATAATTTTTGCAACCTTTTGATAAAGTCCTGCTCTTTTATTTAAAAATGTCAAATCTGTGTTTTTTATGACTCAGAACAAAAATCATTTTCTGTTGAAAAGACTCTTTTTAAAGTAAATAATTGTTTTCACAATAAACAATGACAAACTAAAATTTGGACAAAATATTTTCCAGATTTTAGTTTGAATTATTATATATCACCCACTATTTCCATCTATTATACAATATCTATCTATCTATCTATCTATCTATCTATCTATCTATCTATCTCAGCCTGTTTATTATCTATCTCAGTTTGTTTATCTGTCTCTCTTCATATCTATATCAGTCTGTTTATTATCTATCTTCATATCTCATTTAATCTGTAAATATGTAGTATCTTCTGTTTATTCTCTCTCTCTCAGATATATATATATATATATATATATATATATATATATATGAGGTCTGATCAAAATGTATCGAGACTGGTGCTATAAAAAGAAAAAACTAAAACACATATCAATTTGGTATTTAATCTCCTTTTGAGAAATCCCCCTTCTGAAGTCACACACTTTATCCAGTGTCATTTCCATTGACAGAAGCATTCCTGGAACTCCTTTTTTGGGGATTGTGAACAGCTGCATCATCACATTCTTTGGGATTTCTTTGAGGTCTTGAAATCTTGTTCTTTTATTCCTCAAATCTTGCTCCTTGTGATATTTTTCTCTTCAAAGTAACAAGAAGTAGAAATGTCACATATGGTGGAGAATGTTGTCCTTGGGCAAAAACTGCCACACAATCTGTGCTAAATAGGCAGGTGCATTTTCATGGTGGAGTTGCCACTGACTGGACGCATGCAATTCTGTCATTTTTCGACGAACAGCATCCCACAAATGCCACAACACATTACAGTCGTACACCTTGTTTAGTGTCTGAACAGGTGAAGCATACTCATGATGAACAATGCCCTTGTAGTTGAAGAAAGCTCTTAACAATGTTTTCACATTGTATCTACTCATTTGTGCTTTCTTCGGTTGGAAAGATTGGGCTCTTCCACTGTGAAGACTGAGACTTGGTTACATGTTTATAGACATAGACACATGATTTATCACCTGTTATGATCATTTTCAAAAAGTATTTCTGTAGTATTGTGAGGCGACCACACTCTACACATTTTGCCTCCAAGCACTGCTATAAGCAATGGATGTGAGAAAGAATGTTATAAATTATTGTGCATACATGACAGAGTTCACAGTCAATCTGTCCCAAGCACCTTCACTCTGTGAACTTTAATTCCATTACCATAGCAAATGTCCTGATACTTTTTGATCAGACCTCCTATATATATGCATGTTCATATCTATATATCTATCACAGTCAGGCCATTATTTCTCTCTCTCTCTACCTCTCTCTCAGACACACACACACACACTCTCTCTCTCTCTCTACATTATTTACATGTAGTGACGATAAACTAATCCGGCAGTGTAGCAGAGCCAGAGTTAAATGGCAGAAATCTTGAAAAGGACTTGCCTTATTCTTGAATTATTTTTCTTTGTCTGGCATGTAGGACTTTAATTTGAGAGAAGGCGAGTACGTCATTCCGTCAAAAGAGAAATGGGTTCATTAGCAACTGTGCATAATATTAGCGTGGTTGGATGGAATCGAAGAGGGACCTCTGAGTGTCTTAGTGCTCCATTCTGA
This sequence comes from Acanthosepion lycidas, assembly GCA_963932145.1. NCBI lineage: Eukaryota > Metazoa > Mollusca > Cephalopoda > Sepiida > Sepiidae > Acanthosepion > Acanthosepion lycidas. Next base: position 46,327,789 of record OZ010590.1, on the reverse strand, counting down.
GTTGCCTGTATGTCTAGTATGTCTATCATCCAGGCAAGTGATTGGTGATTTCCCATTATAAGTAGACCATCATGGAGATGAGAAAGGTGTTCTGTCTGGGTACATCGTACTGTATGTACAGTTGTGATGGGAGGAATGAATGACAAAGCAGATAAAGGGAAGAGAACAACAATAAATACTAAGAAACCAGTATAGAGGGAAGAAACACCCAATCTGAAATTATGTCCCAAAACAGAGTTGCTAACTTCTTATGACCACAGGCAGTAAGGCTTCTGATTAGAGGTTTTGGGACACTTGGAGCCATCTTTTAATTGCTGTAGTTCTTGGGGTCCACCCTGACTCACGGTGGTAGCATATGTTAGGGCCCTAGCTATGGGAAAATAGTGAACACCCAAAAAACAACAAAACACTATGAAAGTATAAAAGTACATTTTTATAGTAAAATTACCAACAATACCTATTTATAGTAAAATGACCAGCAATACATATATATACCAAAATGACCAGCAATACATTTTGTAGGAGAATTACCAACAATACATTTAATCTGTAATTGAAGGCATGCAATTGCATTCAAAATATATCTAGTTGAAGCCATAAAATTGTGTGCAAAATATTTAGATTTTGGCATTAAATGACCCATAGAGGCTAAACAAAATCAACCAACCAATTTACAGATGTACTATTGTCCTCATTTTTGTTGTTCAATAAATTGATTTCATTGGAAATTTAAAAAAAAATTAAGTTTTTCTCTTCTCTTTTTGGTAAGAATCTGAGAAGACTGAAATTACTTTTCAATTTTTGTTCTTTCTTTCTGCTGCTCTGTCTTTAAGAGCCACATCCCTTCAGGACATAGACGATCTTCCTTTTTGTGTATAAACTTTCTTTTTTTTGAAATCTACACAATTTCTTTTAGCTGAAAATAGCAACATTGTACTGAGAGTGATGAACAGCTGGAAAGAGGATTTTTAACTCAACTCTAAACAAAACTGATGAAAATGAATTTTTTTTTTCTCAGCAAAGAATTACTTCAGATGCCTTTTACGGTCTTTCAGGGAATTGAATATCTTTTCATTGAATGCCTTTTTTTCTGTAAAAAACAGAATCAATGGTAAATCAAAGGTGCCATATTTGGAGAATATGACAGATAAATAAAAACCTCCCTGTTAAGGTGTAACTATTTTTACCTGGATGTGTTTCTACAGGAGGATGCTGAGAATATCATGGATGGCACATGTAAGCAATAAGGAAGTTTTAAGGAAAATGGAAACAAAAAGGACACATACTTAGAATCAAAAGGAGACAGTTGAAATTTTTTGAACACATAGTGAGGACAGAGGACTACAATTCTCCCGTATGTCTGTGAATACTGGAAAATTTCCTCACAGATGAAGAGAAGATGTGAGGCAACAAAAATGTTGTTCTACAGAAGGATGCTGAGAATATCATGGATGAAGTATGTGAGCAAGGAGGAAGTTTTAAGGAAAATGGAAACAAAAAGGGTACTTATACTTACAATCAGAATGAGACAATTTTTTTGAACACATAGTGAGGAAAGAGGTCTTTGAGAATTTAACCCTTACAGGACATACTAAAGACAAGGGGTCAGAGGGTAACATTGAGTTAACTACCTAATTGTGGTGACAAAGACTGAAAGGGATAGTAACAGATTAAATTGGAAATAATGTTTTAAATTCTCTTTTTTTTTTATATATTAGGTTGGTGCAAAAATAATTCCGTTTTCTCACATATGTTACTATGTGAGAAAACGACATAATATATTATATCACAGATCTTTTCCTTACAAAAATTTCATTAGAAACAAAGAATAAGGTGTTGAATTATCTAATATCAGTTCTCCTCTATGGTAGTGAATGTTAGACAATTTCCTCACAGATGAAGAAGAGACTTGAGGCAACAGAAATGGAGTTCTACTGAAGAATGCTGAGAATATCATGGATGGAGCATGTAAGCAATAAGGAAGTTTTGCAGAAAATGGAAACAAAAAAGACACTTAGAGTTAGAAAGAAATATTTGAAATTCCTACGATGCACAATGAAAAAAGAAAGGCTTGGAAAATTTGACACTCACGGGACATATTAATCACCATAGAGATCCTTCCCTGCCCACCCCCATTAGAATGTCTGACACTCAACTTCTCGAGAGAACCTCTCTGCAGCTGCTCGATCTCACATGGCTGCTGACCTGAGATGGAACAAATACATTGAGTCAATTGCTTTGTCCACCGCAAAGAAAGTTGGCTCCCTGTGCCGCATCAGGAAATTATTTTCACCGGAATCGATCCTCCAGATCTACAAATCAACAATTCGCCCTAGCATGGAGTATTGCTTCTATATATGGTCTAGAGCCCTTTCTGTTTGCCTCAGGGTTCTTGATAAGAGCCAGAGGCGGATATGCAATATAATTGGCCCTGACCTGGCATCTCGTCTACAGTCGCTCTCTCACAGATGCGCAGTTGCCTTTCTCTGTCTTTTTTACAAATACTTTCATGGTAATTGCTCTGAGGAGCTGCATTTGCTGGTTCCCAGACTTCATGAATTCAAGCGCCCTATGAGGTTGGCATCCCGCTCTCACCCTGTCACTGTTGAAACTATTAAATGTAGCCATCTCTTCTATTCCAATAGCTTCATATCTCGCACATCTTGCCTGTGAAACTCCCTTCCCTATTCCTGCTTCCCTGAGAGCTATAATCTCCAACTATTCAAATGTAATGTCAATAGACATCTCCAGTTGCCTTGATCAGTCCACTATCCTTCTCCTCATCCTTTCCTCTATCACTCCTATCTGCTCTTGCTCCAAATCTTCTGTAACCCCTTGCATCCTAGTGGCTTCCCGCCTTGCTTGGGGTGAAACGCTTAAATAAAAAAAAAATTTAAAAAAAAGAAGAGAAAATAGAGACAGTGAGTATCCTACCTAACAAGCTTGTGTAAATGGATGGCAGACTAGGGACAGGGATTGATAATAAAGGGCGTGGAGAATTTGATACTCACAGGACATATTGAAGGCAAGAGGAGTAGAGGGAAACAGTGAGTAACCTACCTAACAAGCTTGTGTAAATGGATGGCAGAACATGGAATGGGAGGGATAGTAAAATTATTAACATTGCTAAGAGCTACAAAGGATTGGAAGTTGTGGAGAGTCATGATTGCCTATGTCATGAAGGGACATCGCAGATATAGAGAATACTAAAGAAACATATGACATAGTGTTCTCCAGTGGCAACATCCTAAATTTTCAGGAACTGGTTCTATAAAGGGAGGTAATCTTTAGGAACCAATTCTGCTTATTTTCTTTTCAATCTGAGAATGGAAACAAATCACTTTATAGTATGAAAAAGAATTAAACCATCTTAATAATTTAATAGAAATCATTTATTTTTATATTTCCAGATTGAATTTCTGTTCTCATGATATTTCTATTCCAAAGTATGATGCTTTTTGACTCTAGTGTCATCAGCTGTATTATTTTTTTACCCGCATTCAAACTGAATTGCTGCAGTCTCAAAGATCCAATGGAAGACCTATCAAATTTATGACTAGAACATTTACCACATTTTTAACTTCAGAATGGTAGGGTGCATGTGTCTATTAGAGTTTCCCTAGGCATGCATATGCATTCATAAGCATAGTGTAACTAACATTTTACTTAGACCATATATAAGATTATTTTTGGATAATCTAACAACTGGTTTGCTAAGCTTTTATAATTTTAAGAATCACTTCATAGAAACTAGTAGGATGCTACCACTGGCTTTATCCAAATATAATATTAAGACTTTTTACTTAACTAAGTCTTGAAGTTGTTCATTGATTACTGCTTCTAGTTGGTCTCAGTAGGTATTGTACATATTTGTATCAATCATTTCTTTCTCTAAAAAAACTGTTAGTAGAGTACTCCATTTCAATCCCATCAAACACACATCATCTTCTTTGAATGAAGATGGGCATTAGGTATGGTCAATGGCATTTTGTTTGAACCACAATCTCTTTAGTTGTTGTAAAGTATGTACTTTTCATCAGCAGCCACAATTTGTTTGAAAATTCAGGCTGTTAGTAGGTTTTGGATGTAGTGTAGACCCAATGGGATCATGGATCATGGATCACAGTTGTTGACAAGGATTTATACAAACTGATGGTGCTTCCATAATGGTTTGAGGGGTCTTTACATGACACAAATTGGGTTCACTAGTCTGCTTCAATATGTCATTGGCTAGTGACTGCTATATTGCACTGCTTTGTGACCACATGGCATCCAACCCATTCAGAAATGTCTAAATTGTCAGCTGTATACAACCTCTTTCTCAGATCGATGATAAAAATGGTTTTGAGTGAATGAACCCTGTAGATCTTAAAGAGGACAACTCTTCATCAGATCTCATAGACTGGTGCTGCAGAATCACAAAGAAAGAACTCTACCAAATAACAAAAACAACAACACGTGAAGACTTTCATCAGCAGCAACAACTAAAATGGATAGCACATGTAACTTGAAGAGAAACTAATGACTTTCTATAACTAATGTTAACTTTCTATTTTAAATAAAAGATTAGGAAGAAAATCCTATTCTTTACTGGAAAGAGCAATAACAGTGGCTTATTTTCCTGAAAAACTATTTTAAGAGAAAGATTTTATAAATTTCAACCAACACTAATTGTTTGGTCAATGAATGCCAAATGTTTCCTTATAAGGAATTGGTTAATCTCACCATTACTGTTACATTGTGCCCCAATAATAATGAGTTAATCTTGCACTATCATAGTGCTGAAGTCGTCCAGAATTGGTTTAAGAAGCATTCTGGAAACTTTTGACAAATAGTGTGGACACCAAATTTGCTTGAAATGAGGTCAATTGGGCATTTATATGACATGGTAGAGATACTTAATGACAAAAGTGATAAAAACAAAGAAAAAAAGAAACTAAATTTAATTGGTGTGACTATATACACAAACACACATTTAATAATAAAAAATTAAATTAAAAAAATTTAAATCCTCTTCTTGTGTGTAAATGCCACTTTAGTCCAAAGAAAATCCAAAGGATGAAATGTATCACACAAATTTTTTTTTCCACTTTGTCATTAATTTTCCTAAGATTGATATATAAAAAATTATATATCATTTTCTCCCATCAAACAGGTAAGAAAATATAATCAAAAAAAGATAAAAACAAAGAATTAAACTCAAAAAGTATCATTTGATTAGTTTTAAATTTATTTCTTTTTTTATATTTTTAATGTAGCATAAAAAAATATTCATAAAAGTGTATATAGAATAAAAATTATATTTTAAAACGTAAATATTGATTATTGTACTGCTAGTGTTACTGTTCGATATTTAAATTTTTTTATAAATTTTCGCGCGCTTTTGGAATCAGGGATTACAGTAGAAACGTAATGTTATTAAGTTGACAATGATGAACCTATGATATCACAGGCTACCGTATAAGTTAATTTCATTATGTTCTAAGCAAACAATATTTTATTGCGTTAATTTTATAAAGTCTTTGTTTTTTAATCGTCTATAATGGTCGTTCGATGAATGATGATTTTTTTAAAAAGAAAATATTTTAATTTATTCACATACGGATTAGTTTTTTTACTTTTTTTTTTTAGGCTTGGTTTTCTATATCATTCAGAAAAACAAAATTTGATTTAAAACCAGACGTTTAATTTTTTTAACGCGCTGATACCTATTTTTTGTCACATCGGTGCGACTGGAATTTAAAATATTTTTTTAACGAATTGTGTACGCGCGAGAAAGGTAGGATTTAAAGTTAAGTTTCAATAAACAAAAAAAACAAAACAAAAACAAAAAACGAATGCCTCGGGAACAGCAAAAGAAAAGCATAAAAGAAAAAAAAGTTCTGTGATTTTTTTTCTCCAGTGCCTTGTCGTTAAAAAAAAAACGTGTCTAAAAATTATTTTCCCAAAAAGTTTATGGCGCAAAAAATAAATGAATCGAATTTCTTTTAAAATCATTTTTTTGTTCTTGATCAAAAATACCACACCTTCATCAACGATATCGACTCGTCGCAATTTTGTTATTTCATTTTTATTTTTTCTCCGTTGCTTTTCATCGCAACTTTACTCAACAAACTATAATTGTCCGTCGATGTCATGGCATTTTGTCAAAAAAAAAAAAAAAAAAAAAAAAAATCTGCCGCGATTCAGAAAGAGAAAATAATATTCGATTCGTGCTTTTAATTTACGATCGTAGATGGTCGGCTGTGTTGTGATGAAAACAGAAATTAAATTGGAAGAAATACTAGCCAAAAAAATGAATAATCCCATCAAAATTGAAATCATGGAAAACGCAACACGTGTTTTGTAGTGTAGAGTAGTGTCACTACACTTTCAAATTTCAATCATCGTTTTCAAAAATATTAAAAAATAAAAAAGAATATAGTTTTTTACTTTTTGATGTTAAATATTGAATACTTTAAATAATTTCCCAAACCCTTTCCTTGCTACAGAATATAGATTTAATTTTAATCGTTAATTTTAATTTAGCAATTTAAAAACCGAAAGGTAATTTTTTTTTTTTATCCATTTTATTTTTAAAATTGTTCTACCCCACATACAGTTTCTCAAAAAATATACCAGTCGTATATGTAACCACACGGTAAAATGATGATTTTAAAGCAGAAATAACTGAAAATGTTATTATTAAATTAATTTTTCAATAAAATTACAACAACAAATGCACAATAAACGTGTACGTGAACTATCCGACCCCCCCACCCCCCCAAAAAAAACTGTTGCACTGAGTTGCACATAAAAGGGCCTAAAAATGTATTTTTAATTTTTTAACATTTAAATGTGTTGTTTTAAGATTTTATTTTATATTATTATTAAAACTAAATTTTTTATAAGTTTATAACTTTTTTTTTTTCTTTTCTAGGGTAAAAAACGATTTCAATGATTTTTAAAATTGAAATCGGGACCTGATGCGTAGACGGTTTTTATGGGCTTCCATATCCTTTAGGAGTAGAAGAGGAAGGAAAAAAACACAAGCAATACTATCAACAATAAACATTGGCAAAACATGCTCATAGTAGCCCTGGTCGCAAAGACTGGCTGATAACGTGTTTAAAGAAAGGAAGGGAAATCACCAAGCCATTTATAAAACTACTGCTACTAATACGTGCACAGTTTAAGTCGTGCTAGTGAAACACTCATCTTTCTTGGCTATTTAAGACCCAACAAGTGCTTTTCTTCATGGACTAAGAAGTGATATACATACTTTACGATTTTTACGGTATTTATATACATTTTCCTTTTGATTATTTACAAAGATTTATAAGATATCTTTTTTTCCCCCCGACTTAATTTTTAATTGAATAAGTAACTATTAAACATCTGTTAGTAAAAAACAAAACAAAACAACTATTTTGTTAAAAATTATTCATTTGTAAATTACGTTCGGTTAAAAAGTTATTGAAACTGAAATTTGCTTGTTAAAATAATTTAATAAATATTCTAACAATAAAAAATTCTTTTGTTATTTTTTTAGCGTTAATTTTCTTACTTAAAAAAAAGAAATGAAAGTTATTTTCTCTCTTTGTAGTTAATTTAATTTTTTCATTTTAATTAAAAAAACAAAAAATAATTAAATAAATCAGTCAACCTTAACTGTTAATGAAGCCCTGCGGACGAAATCGTTGATTCCACTGGTTGTAATGAAGAAACTTGCTTTTTCCTTGTTTAGTTATAAAACTCTTTTTTCTTTCTTTCTTTCTTTTTTTTTTTTTTACCACGTTGCTTTCAACTCTTCTGGTTTTTAGCCGAATCATCCAACTTCATTTGCACCTTTTTTTTTTTTTCATTCGAATTGCATTTTCTCGAATTTCGAACACGAAACTCCAACATCTTAAACATTTGAAACTTATTTTTAAATCTTTTGAATTAAGAGATTATTTAATTGGCTATTATAAGTCGATTTATTATTTATTTTTCATTTGGATATAGACTTGAAAAAAGTATTTTCTGCTTCAGAAAAAATTCTACATCTCGGTTTCCGGATTCAAAGGAAACTGGAAAAGAAATGTGTACTTTGTCACGTCACATGTTCACTTTATCGTAAAATGCACTGTCGACAACGGAGTAAAACACGTGAAAATCTATAACCGGGCGATTTTGAAAACCTTTTCGATTATATATTTTCCTAATCTTAGTGAAATTACGCTTGAATTAAGAATTGTAATCGCAAGGTGAAGACAAGACCATAACGAAAACAACCACTTAAAAAAAAAAAAAAAAAATGCATGAAATTATTTGTTTATCAATTACTTTGATCAAGAAGACCAGTTCAATATAATTTGCCCAATCCACCCCCGCTCCTGTTAAAAAAATAATCTCTGAAATTAAAGTTTTAAAAAATCTGCTTTCATTCATATGATTATATTTTCAATCTTTTAGTTTTTATGGTTCAAACATAACTTTTGTTTGTTGGTACTTTTTAGCTTTTATTGTTTTAAACTTTGAGATTTTTTTCTACCAAAACATTTTTTTTCTGATTAGAAAAATGATTTTGAGAACTCAAAACATTTTTTTAACTTAAATGGAATCACTTGTTATTGAAATGACACAATTAATCATCAGTAATTAATTTCATTGTTTATTAAATAATGAATCGTTAAAAAAAACAAACATTTAAAATTAATTATTTTTTTCTTTGATAACTCGTTTTTGAATTCTTCATTAGATACGGAGAGCTTCTTAGCAATTAATTTTATTAATAAAAATATTCAATTTTTTTAATCATATTTTGAGATCGTTTGTAAAAGCTACTTTATTATTGAACGTACACGCAACTTTTTTTCAGAAAAAAAAAGAAATACGAACAGTGATGTTTGTTAAGGAAGGAGTATTTCTTTTTTTTAAGGTCGGTATGATTATGGTAAAATAGTAAAACTAGTTGTGGCGAGGACAGGTATCTGATTACATTTTATCATTGAGACGGGGAAAAGAAATAAAGGAAAAAAAACCCCAAAAAAACCCTTACTAAAGAAAGCTTTTCCCGTCCCTCTTACCGCCTTTATGTAGGACATTGTAGGCGTTTCTACCCCACCACTTTTTTTTACGTGTGTAAATCAATTTTTAACACTTTTTGACTTTATAGTACATTCTTCTTGTGCTAACGACAGGTAAAAAAAAATGTTCTTAAATTAATCTTTTTTTTTTTTTTTTTTTTTTTTGCCTGAATTTTGGATGCTAGGTTATTTTTTGCACCTGTGACTTTGTTTTATAAATATAATCAGGTAAATTAAACATTTCTCTAAACGGAAACCTAAAACGTTTTTTTTTTTTTTTTTTTTTTTTTTTTTCAAATGCTTATTTGAATTCCGTCTTTTTTTTTTTCTTTGATAAAAGTTGAAAGCTTTCTCAAATGAGTGCGCCACCAAATTCAGGCTTGCTATTATTACGGTATTACCGATGTTTTAAATAAAAACAAAATAATTTTATTTATTTTAAGAAGACTGATAAGTTGATAACAACGCCAATGGTCAGTGAGCGATCTTTTGTTATAGTTTCAAACAAAAAAGGCACCTGAAAGGAAAACTAAAAGTGCTCACCGAAAAAAGTTGCCCAATGAGTTTTTTTGCAGGAAAAATCCAAATACCGATTTCATTTTATCGGCAATTAAACTTTTTTAGCTTTGACAAATTACTCATTTCAAAAGGTATATCATCGGTGACTTAATTTGCGAGGATTGGTTATTCAAACGTTGTCGCTGTTTCCCCCCCACACACACTTTTTTTTTTGTCGCCCCCAAATCCAAAGAATTGCTTATTGCTTCCCGCCTCTTTTGCCATGCTTATTTATTTACAATCTAAGCCTCTCTAGTGCACAAAATTTATTTTTTTTACTGATTGATTGAATCTCGTCGGTTGACAATGAATGAAACGGATTTTCTGCTACCAGGCACCACATAAACTGGAAGAGTGGCTCGTTTTGATTTTTACCCAAATAGTCACTCACTGTTTTTTTTCTATCACTGTGGCATGCCAGTAACGAGATGTTTTTTATTGTCAGCGGGACAGAAGTGGTAATTTTAATGCAAAGTCGAATCTCTGCTAGAATTCGACCGATTACGTTTTTTTTTTTTTTTTTTTTTTTTTTTTTTTCAAGCAATACCCCCACAAAAACATAGTGAATGGTAGGTGCCCCTTGAATGTAAGACTGAGGTGAGTAAATACTAAATAGTCATAAGAGTTGTAAAAACTAAAAAGAAATCAAGGAGTAACGCAAACTACTTTATTTTAACAATCACTTTTCCTCCGTAGTTACTGGCTCTCTTCGTCAAATTGAAGGCTTCAACCGTTTTAGCATGCCATTACAAGACTCTTTTACTCTATCAATATATCTGGCGATGAGACAGGGGCACAGGGAGAACTGGGTTCATGCTTTTCGCAAGGGCATTATTACTTCAAAGTAAACACAGAAAGACATGAATTGTTGATTTCGCCGATTCCTTTGTTACTCGATACCACTCCTAATTTCATGATTAAATTTATTTCCTTGTCTACTAAACATAGGTTCATAACTAACAATATATACAAGATAGCAAAAATAAAAATATTTTTTAAAACGGTAACATTTTTTTATTAAGACGAAATATTCATCATGAAATGTGCTATGTTCAGGACAGGTAAAAATAAATGGTGAAATTAATTCTCGGGCCGCTTGTCAGTTATTAGTAGAAATTGGAAGCAAATAATTGGATTATGAATAAATTAATTCTCTCTCTGGAACACGGAGAATAAAACTAATTTTTTATTAAATTTTTTTTTTTTTTTTTTTTTAGTAATTTTATAAAATTAGCCCCACCCCGCTTCCCCCCAAAAATAACGATTCTTAAGTTTAAAAATAAATATTTTTTGAAAATTTTATTTTACAAGATAATTTTCACTTTAATATTTCCAATAAGCAAAATACTTTGCTGTGTTTCAAACCGAATTAATTGATTTTTTTTTTTTGAAATCGCTAAAATAGACCATATTGACAAATCTCTCAACATAATTCTCTTTATTAAAAATCTTTTAAAATTAAAATACTTTTCCTGAAAAGTTGAGAAAAGTTAGCTAATGTAAAGTAAAGTTTAATCTAAATAGAAACCAATATTACTTCTAGCTTAAAATATCGATTGAAAAGCATTTTAACACTAAAGTGGGTGTTTGTTTGAGGTGTTGATATTGATAGCTTAAGTTAAATGTTTGGTAAATTTAAGTAAAGGGTACATACATACTGTAAGAATGACTTGAGCGCCTTATATATCTTAAGGTGTGCTATATTTATGGGATGAAGTACTCAATATCAGAGATAGAGCGTGTGTAAATATAAAAGTGAACATTGAAGTCAACACTTAAAGGCGACAGGCTTTCATGCTAGACGCAATAGTCATGCCACGATTGCGTCTAGCATGAAACATCCTGTCGCCTCTAAGTGTTGACTTCAATGTTCACTTATAAGGCGTTCAAGTCATCTAATATTTTATTTTATTGAACTTTAGGTTCTTACGAAGACACTTGCTGTAGAAATGTTACACATTTATTTACCAATAAATTTTAAATTTACTATAACACTCTTATTTTCTGATAATATCGGGTATAGACGTCCGTATTTCCAAAAATCGGCACGTTTTTATATACACACATTTCAAAATTCCTTTTAAAATACTGAGGGTAGCTGAATTGTAACCTTTTTCCACTTAGTTTTTATTTAATAAAAACTTAACCGTCCATAATGTATTTTATTTATAAAAGTAATTAAAAGGCTTTTTAATTAATTTCTTAGTTTTATTGAATTTTTTAATTTAACGATTCAGAGCAAAAAAAAATCAAATCGGCATGTCCTTATAATGAATATAAGCATTTAAGTGGTACAAAAATTTTCTTTGTGTAGCAGATATGCATTTTTACAAGACTTTCTAAAAAAAAAAAAAAAGTTTCCAAAATAATTTAATTTGTGAATAAGTCCTGAAAGTTCCATTAAAATTCGACAATTATCTGATATTTGCGAGAATTTCCGAAATCAGTGTGATTTTCATTGCAAAAAATTATAAAATTCCCCATGCTAATGTATAGTCACCCGTTAACAAGAAAAAGAAACATTTTAAGCAAAATTTCGAAGGTTCTAAAAAGGATTAAAAAAAACAAACAAACAAACACAAACCTTTTGTCTTTTCTCTTAATAACAAAGATTTTGACCATTAAACTGTTTTCTATTAAGTGTGGGGTATTTTTTCATCATGGCATACTAATTTTTTAGCGAATCAGTGGAGGTACCTATATAAAATAATCCTTTTTCTTGGAGTATGAAATTTGAGGACTGACGCCTTGTTGATTATAGTTGAGGTTATTTTCGAGTGATGTTATTTTTCTTTTCCTTGCTTTTCAGATATTTTGATGGTTAAAGTTTTGCTGAATCTTAAGTGTTTCGAAAGAATTTTTATAATTGAAAATAGTTTTCTCATAAAAATATTATATATATAATTTTTTTTTTCCCACCTAATACAAGAGCCACTCAATGTGAAGGATTACTGAGAGTGTTTTAAGAAAGGATGAAGTCGATGCATATTACAAGGGCGTGTAGGGTGTATCAATTGACTCTGGACTTGAAGTTGCCAAAATTGTAATTGTCAAGGAAATATCCTCTCTGGAGTTTGTTTCACGGTTCTGGAGTAGACGCTGGATTGGCACTTGCTCCTCGTCAAAGGAAAGGCGATGGAGATGATTTGCCATCATGAACATGGCGTGGCGGGTTCTAACTGGTGAGACTAAGGAATGTAACTTGTCCGAACATAGTGAGCGGCTAGCAACGTTGTAGGGGTGGAGAATAATTCATTGCTTACGAAGCCGCGTAAAAGCTTTTGAATTCTGACGAGGCTGAACAGTAAGGAGATGGCAGCAATATTCCATGATCCGACTTGTAAAGATGGAACATATCAGCAAGAGTTAGGCATTTTTCTGGACACAAGGAAACGACCAGCATTTATTATTTATTTTTGTGATGACTCGAATATACGCGTTCCATTTAAGGCCGGGATTGAGCTTTAGACCAAGTAGGCCTTCGCGAGGCAAGTCGCGTTTTTGATGGTATAACCACACATCACGATTTGTACCAGTTTAGGGTTTTCTTGGTGGAGACATGTAACTAGATTAGTTTTGGATGTATTGAAGGATTCCCGTATCCCCTCTCTCAAGAATTGAACTGGCATAATCTGCACATATATTTACGAAGGATCTGAGTGTTCTTGGGCAGATCGTTAATATAAAACAGAAAAAAATGGAGAGAGTGAGAGAGAGAGAGTCAGTCTGGGACGTTAACATTGATTTAACGTACCTCTGTGGACTGGCCATTAAAGATGGCCTTCATAGACCTACTTGAGTAGAAAGACTTGATAACTAAGAGGAATCTCCCAGAGATTCCGTAGTTGGTTAGTGTATGTCGTAATCCCTTGTACCACATCTTGTCAAAGGCCTTCGAGATATCTACGGTGATCACACTCTAGATATATATTTTTTATTGTTAGGTGTTTCAATGATTCGATGCATAATGACAGTTAAGACATCAGCAGTAGACCTAGAAGAACGAAGTCCATATTCATACTGTTTTTCATTCGAGACTTTCTCTGGAGTTGTTCAAACTTCTTGTTGATGATAGCTTCAGAAAGCTGAAAGCCAATGTTTTTAACAATATGTATTATAAATTGACTTAAATTTTTTTTCGCTACACAGTTCTAACCATGTTTCAAAAATGGAAGCTGAAAGCTCCGAATTTAATTTTGTAATTAAATTAGACATTAGTTCCATTTCATCCTCAAGCGAATTTTGGAGTAACTTTTAAAATTACTGGGTTTTAAAGACACGGCAAAAATCATAATTCACGTTTCCAAGGTTACAGAGAAATCCACTTCAACCAGACAAGGGATGTTTGCGTGTTCATTATGTCTGTATTTTGATGTATCGGTTATTAGTTACGTTTTGGGAGGGGTGTATTTTTCAATGAAATCTGACATCCATTAAATGCATGTCGTCTGGATTTTTTAAAATTTTATTGTTAACGGCAAAAATTCTTACGGATCTTTAAATATACAAATAGAAAAAATGCCGATTATTACTTGTCTTTGTAATTTTTTTCTTTCCTTTGTTTGCTTGTCGTAAGGTAAATTTTTCCAGGAAGTGGATCCATTAAGGTTTTTAAAAAAAGAAGCAATTTAGAGATAGCTAAAAAAAAAAAAAAAAAAAAAAATAGAACGGAATTTCGAAAATTTTCCAAATGTTTGTAACACTTGATAAACAATTCATTTGAATTATGAATTTGTAAATTCCCCTTGAATCGACCCTCGAATAGAATCAATTTTGGTTACAAGTTTTACTTCAGGGATAATGTTAAGGGAGCAAGTTAGTGTTTGTTAAAGCTTTCATATCCCACAAAGATAAAAATGTTAATACTCGAGAGGAATACTCGCTGAATCACACGTCAAATAAAACACGCCTTACTATTCCAGAAATGCACCTACTATGAGGTATAATCTATATTATTCTACTAGTTTCTTGTTGGGTTCACAGGATTTTGATGCCTACTTGACAGTTGCGGGGCGTGGTCAATTTTTGACTCTTCGTAGTTAAGGCAATACCTATACAATGTTATAGGTATCGCCTTACTCTTAGCACATATGTACACTTATGATCACCACACATGAAACCATCGGATGTCACGTCCAACTTGTGTGGGTGTGTGTGCGCATGCATGTATTACTTCCTCGATTATCCAGACACCTTGGGACCGGAGTTGAAAAAGTGTTCAGATACTTCAAAATTCTGTTGAATACGTAAATTGTTAAGAAACAATGGAGAAAGAAAGCCCTTTTCTGAGATGAAACATTACAGTTGACTTAGTTCGGATAATTGAAAAAAAATGTTAGGGTGATTTCAGTTTTTCTCTTGATTTCACGTCCGGAAAATCAAGGAATTGGTGTGTACGTTATATATATATATATATATATATTGGATTCTCCCGTCGTATGAGAGTCAAGCAGCTCACTTCCTAGGAACCGACAGCCAGACACCTGCACATATGATTTGATTATAGTGGTGAAGGCTTTGTGCAGAACTAACCACACTTTTTGAAGGGCCAAATACAGAGACTTGGTGCACCACGTCCCACAAGTTCTCCAAACGACTCTACACAGGTTTTGAATTCAGAGTTGTCCTTCTAGACCAGTTGCCATTAAAGGCTATAGAAACCTGTCTAGCTGGTTGGGGGGGGATTCATATTTTTCCTAAGGGTGTTGATGTGTAAGTAAATGTAATGGATTCGACTGGAATTCGAACTCGGCTCTCCGATCCGAGCCGCTATCCATTACACCACCATGGTGATCAATGTGGTATCTACTTGGTACTTCTGAGTTGAAATCGGAGATATTTTGAACGAGAAGCTCGCTACATAAATGGGAAAGAACAGAGGGAGGAGTTCAGGAAGTTAGAGAAAACGCAAAGAAGATCAAGTGAAAGGAAAATGTGTGAGTGAACTATCGAGATAACGAAGGAAACATTAACATTCTTTGTGAAAATGTAAAAGATGCAGTAGAAAATATTTTCGTTCCCTCTTCATACGTGAAACTAATTCTTTTTTCTTCTTTTTTAACGGATAGATAAGGAATATTGGAAGAGATGGGAAATAATGAGAAAGTTCAGACAAGAGAAGGACAGGTGACAGAGATAATGGATTCATTTTAGGTTTCAACACCTGTGAAATTTCAACGGGTCCTACATTTTGTTCCCAGTTAATCAAATACGATTGAGACCTGAGAGAAGGATGGTAGTGCGGTACAACAACTAAAACGTTGCAACTGTGGTAACTGAACAACAGGATACAGGTTCGAAAAAAAATCAATGTAATAATTACGAATTGACAGAAATTTTCTTGACTTGAAATAACGCGTATGTAATATCATCAACAAAATGGCGGCTTATCAATAAGGCTTTTCTGATGTAATGGACATTAATTGAATTTTCAATAAGTTTGAACCTTGATCTTTGTGTCATACGAGATACAAAAATGTTATTCAAACATAAAATACGTTAATTTTATTGGCTGTCTGAATCTCGGAATCGGAATGTAAAAATTTTTACTTGAGAATTTAAAAGAAATAAAACATTTTTCATGGTTCATTGTTTTGTGTGTGTATTTACATCTTTCAGAAAAGACGATCACACGAATGAATTTCCTTATTCAAGAATCTTGTGGGTTGTAGAAAAACATATCGTGAAATAAGTCACAATGTATGCAATCTTGTATGAAAATACAGAAAATAACATCTTGGTTTAATTTAGTAACCAGAAGACTTTTATTAAGCATAGCCTACTTTGGTACAAGGCCACTTTGCACCTTGTTAATAAAGATTTCTAGTTAGGTTGGCGCAAAAATAATGACGTAATAATGTCGTTTTTTTTTTTTTTTAGGTATTTTTTAACGTCAAAAAACTACATTATTACGTCATTATTTTTGCTCAGTTAGGGATGAAAGAAATGTTTCGTGATTATATGAAACTTGCAGGGATACAAAAAGCGATTATACCCGAAGTCGAGTGACTGCCGCTTCGTGATGTCAGTTCATAGTGAAGAAAGTGGTCATTCGTCCAGTTAACTGCCTGGCGTCAATATTAGCCGTTTGATTTGCTTTTTTTTTTTTAAGCACGGGCAAAGGTTAAATCTGCTAGCATACAAGCCCACAGCGCTGTTTTTTCCGTTGGGAAGTATACTCTCACCAGAGACTTAAAGAATCCTCCAGCAGCTCGAAATCCCGTTGGGAATCATTGCAAATAAGACCTATATCTCTTCGATATTTTCATGCGGTTTGTTGTATATACGTGTTATATTTTCTGTGTAGGACAAGTGTAAATATTTTTATATAATTTTGTGCATGACTTGGCAGTCTCAAAATCTCTGTTCTGTCTGTGTATTAAGGTATTACTATATCATGGATATAATACCCATAATGGAGAATAAAATAGGATATAGACATTGCATACATAGCACTCTCATTAAAGTTATGTAAAACTTCTTTATAAATGTTTGTATTGGAAGCCAACCCCCATTCATTTTTTTAACGTTAGATGGCATCAAAAGTATTTAGTTTTAACTTCATTTAAAACGATCGCTTTTACGATAATGCCCTATGCGAAAGGCATGAATCCATTTTTCCCCACACCTAACTATAGGTAGAATATTGGAGTAGACAGTGCTCTCTGTCTTTGATAGGACAACCAGTCTCTGAAAAAAAGACAAGTCTAAATTAAAAAAAAAGCATTGAGAAAGCAACGTGAAACCACTTTTTTACTACTTTTCTCTAAGAATAGTAATAACATTTTACAATTGTCAGATCTTAAAAAGAAACTGTAGAACTCGTGTCCCGAATAGGCAAGTTTAAACAAAATACTGTACAATGATGTTGGAACTAAAATATTTTTTTTACTCTTTAGCTTTGAAATTTTTTTTTTTTTTTTTTTTTTTTTTTTTCTTACGACAGAATCTTGAAGCTTGCGTGGGAATCATAAAAATATTTTTTTAATTTTGTCCTGAGCATTTTGTGGGGTCGGCATGATCTACAAATTGTTAACTTCTCAGGTGAAGTCCTGCTATTGTTCAACTTTTTGAGAGCGTTAATTAATTAATCATTAATGTTTTTCAAATTTTTTTCTTTTCGACTAAAAAAAAAAACTGAACGCAGATTAATTTTGTATTTATTTTGTGCTGATTGAGAATTTTCCCTAAAAGGCGGATGCAATTAATACGAGTATTATTATTATTAACTGTACTTGAAATCACTTGAGGATTAATAATAATATATACCATTTTTTTTTCTTTTTCTTATTTATTAAATATAAAATAAAAATCTCTTTCACGTCTAAGATGGCTGCTGAAAATTACTAAACTTAACCAAGAAGATATTCTAATATTTTTGTTGTTGGGGCAAATTTGGAGTAGTCGGATGGACCGAGAATTTTTCTGTCCTCATCCTCATAACTTTGTATGAATTGATTTGAAAGTTGCAAAGACCAGAACACTAAAAGTATAATGTTCCATACGACAGCAACTACCTTTTTAAGACGTAACCTTTCTTATTTTTTAATCATTTCCCCCCAAGCAAGACAATAAAGCCACTAAGACATTACTTTGTTTTCATCTGGCCATTCTCCTATTGCTCAGAATTAATTCTAAGTTTTTAATAATACTTTTGAACTTAAATATCGCCGATACGACAGTTTTTAAACTTTTTATTATTATTATTTGACAAAGCCTACTGCTCTTTCCCCTTCCTGTTTCTTAATTGCATTTGCGTGACTGAAGACTTAATCGGATTGCTTTAACTGAACAAGCAACAAGCTTTTGATTTTTGCCAGAGCTGTTGACGACATAACACGTTAACAAATAACGGAGGCGGGAAGATCACAATTTAAGTTTGTTTGTGAGTAAACGTTTTTATACTAAACTTTATTCTCCTTCAAGCATCTTTCCGGCGCAATATCATCTCTACGCTAACTACTACAGAAGTACGTACACTAACAGAAACTCTCGAAATTATTTTTCTCACTAGTAGTTGAAGAAAAAGTTTGTTTACACTGTTTCGAGATGAATTTTAGAATTTTTTTAAATACTTTCTCAGCGATAATGAATTTTATCTTGAAAAAATAAAGGGAAGTATGTTAACGCGGGATAATTTTTGACTTTAGGGATTTTAATTTATAATAATTTATTTGAACACTCATTTATGTTTGTGTGGAGAAAGCCCGAGGAAAACTCTCTTTACTCTATTCTCCATTGGCTTTTATAGATTTATTGCCAAAATTCCTTCTTTTTAAAAAGGCAAGAATTTATTTTCTGTTGAACCTGGTTTACAATTTGCGAGGGTCTGGAAAACATTAGAAATTTTTGTCCTGGTGAGAAGTTGGTGACTGTCCCAGCCATGTCAATGGTTAAGATTTTTGTTCTTTTTAGTTAGTTTCTCTTTTTTTTATTCTTCAAAGAAAGAATATTAAGAGAAAGCGAGAAAAACCACACACCTCCTATATAAACTTCTAACTTTAAGAATATATCTCCCCCACCACCACCCAAAAAAAGTCTGTTTTGATGTCTGGTCGTATTACTCCAACCCACATTCAACATTTCTTCTCCTCTCAGCATTTTCTCTCGTTGTTTTCGCTTCCTTGACCTTACCAGTAAGTGAGTTGAGAGTTAAGTTGCAAACATTTTCCATATGACAAGCGGGGTGGGGTAGAGTGCGTGTGTTGTTTTTTTTTTTTTTTTTTTCTTTTGCTTTATTATTATCATCATCATAGATTTTTAATGACATGGCGGTAAAGTAGGGTGTTTGAACTGTAGTGAGACACAGTTAGAGTTTATGGTCGTAATTTAAAATACTTACCCATTTTATTTTTCTTTCTGAACTTAATTTCCCCCGATACCAGGTACATTTATTTGTGTGTTTAAAAAAAAACAAACAAAAAAAAAAAAAAAACGAAATAATTCCTCCATTTCGTTCATGAATTTATTTTTTTAACTATTGTAAAAGAACACTTTGTGCGCCATAATTATTTGTTAATTTGTTTCCACCCGTGAAAATTTAATTTATTTTTATTTGTTAATCGTTGTGGTATTTTTTGCGTTTAATCGTTTAGCTGGGGTTCATACTTTATTTTATTTTTTAAGTAAAAAAGCCCCTTTTCTCTTTATATTCCGATGTGGAGGGATTGTATTTTTAGACAGCGAACCTACCTTGTGATTAAAAAGGCGATAGTCGCCTATTTCTCTCAGCCACACCAACAACTTGTGAATCCAGGTAAAAAAAATAAAACAAACAAACCAAAAAAAAAAACAATGAAATACTAAATTTTTAATGTCGGCTCCTCTCGAATATACATCCTCCTAACTAAGACTTAACTTTCCCACATTCTGTGCTGCAACTAAAACCAAGCTTTTTAATCACAATGAAATGAAGATAGACTGACTGACATCAACAAGAAGTGGGTAGATTTAAAAAATTTAAGTTAAAATGTTTAATTTATAAATATTTACTTTTTTTTTTTTTTTGTGAGGTCGCGTGCAGTTTTGTTGACATTCAAGAATGTCGAAGTGTCTTGTAAAAATTGATGAATGTGCTGTGCTATTTTGGGACGGGTGGTGAAAAAAGCGTGTTTAATACCCGATACAGAATGACGGCTTACTACATTTTGAAGAGAGCATTGGAATGCAAACAATGTATTAAAAGCAGAAGTAAAAAAGCAGACGACAAGGAAGTGACTTGACCGGGGAAGAAAGACTAATTTCGATGTCTTTAGTCCCCACCCACCCTACAAGCCGTCCGATTGTTCACTGCTGGAGTGAATTTTGTAAATCAACACCATTTCTCAACAAACCTTGCTTTCGTCATTTTCCTCAAACACGCTTTGTTCATTTTGATGTTTTTTTTTTGTTTTTTTTTTTTTTTGTTTTTTTTCTTCCTTCTGGCCATTTTAGCTCCTACCCCTTGCCGAACCGATTGAGAATTTTTTTTGGTTATATCAAGAAGTATACACTGGAGGCGAACCAAATTAAATAAACGATAATTGTTTTACAGACTCTTTTTTCACTATTCGCCGACCCATGACGTATTTCTTTTGAAAAGCCAACATTTTAATGACCGTAGTCTGATTTTACGCATGGTCGCACGTGTAGGTTTGTAAATTCAATGGACATCTCTCCTCAGAATGTAACCTACTTCTATAAAAAAAAATTGTACGTAATTGGAATATTTTTAATTTGACAACTTTCAGAATGTACATTAATTAACAGGTTCTTTAGACACTTCTATAATTCCAGTAGACAGGCGGCAACAAGATCTCATCAATTTACTCAACTGTTGATGAATTGGCTGGAACCATAAGTTCTATAACGGTTTCTCTAGTGTTTTTGTTGAACTCTCTTCCAGCTCCATTGTTTTCAACTTTAATCTTCAAAAATTTACCTCAGTCGTTATCTACTGTCTTCCCGATTACCCTTCAATTCATCGTCTTCTATTGTCCTCGCTCCTTAAAGTTTTGTTTTTTAATTCTTTCACACCCAGTAAACCATTTTTGTAACTTGGTGGTTTTACTGCCTTGCTTGGGGTAAATTCAACTAAAAAAATTACTTACTACTACATCTTGTCATTCACTTAATTAATACAGAACTGAGAAATATCTACTTTGAAGTTAATGCGTCCCTAAACTAAACACAATTATTATCTGTGTCGAAAAAGAAAACACGTTTTTTTTTTTTTTTTTTTTTTTTTTTTTTTTTACTTCTTTCCGTGACTAGTTTTATTCCTCTCTTGTTTGATTCTCTGTCTTTTTTGATTCTCCCTGTCTCTTCCCTCTATATCTGTTGCCGCTAAGTCTATGAATATTTATACCTGGAGTAAAACTCGAAGTCGATTCATAATTTTCCTCAACTGAAGTTTGAACTTTGCTGAATATATGAATGTTTTCATTTTGCTTCCTGTAGTGTGTGTGTTTTTCAACTCTTGAAGTTTGAGTTTATGAAATTTCTAGACAACAATTTTGCTATTTGGTTTGAATATCGGTTGTCATAATGCGATCATTTACATTCAAAGTAGCAACTTTTAATGAAAATTTTTTTTTTTTTTTTACTTGTTTAGTAAACTTGCTACAAATTGCAATTGAATATTAAACTCTTCTTTAAAATAAACCACGTATCTTTTTTGGGGGTCGGGGTCAAGAAATAGTTTCTCTTCTCCCCCCCCCATTCACCTTCAACTTGTTACAAAAATGTTTTTGATATAATATAAACCATCTTTCTTTCTCTTTTTTTTTTTTTTTTTTTTTTTTTCATTCACCAGGTGTGGCCCAACTTATTTGAATGACTGTTTTAGTACAATATTTTTTTTTTTTTTTTACTTTATGCTGTAACATCTGCTTTCTCTCACACACACGGAATTAATGATCTTAAAAAAGAAAAAAGCCTAGTGTATTTCAAAGTTGGGGGTGAAGAAGAAAAATAAAATGCAGAAAATGTACCTTGAACAAATTTGTCCCAAGAATGCAGGTGAAATGATTTCTTCTCCAAAAAGTGGAGAGACAGGGATAGATTGTTCTAGAATCCATGTGTTCCATTCATGACTCAGTGGATAAAAGAATTGACTGAAGTAATCCAGTGACTTGACCCAAAGAATTGTAAGTTCAATACCTGGCTGCAGCAGAGGTGAACAAAAACTTGTAGAGTTGAGTTACTAAAAGGAAAATAACTGAAACTAAGATATCCAGAAAAGGATGTAAATAGTGTGGAACAAATAAATTTTTTCCAACATTTGTAAATATTGGAAATGTGTTTTATTTGACTATAGATTTCTTGTTACTGCTAATGGGGGAAAAACATTCCATATATTGAACCAAAAATGAAGAATCACAGACCTGGAAATATTAAAAAAAATTAGATTGTCAATTTACACCTAACTTTTCATTATAACTTTTGACAAATCATTAACATTAACTGAACAATGTTGCTTGGATTCTTCTCTCTTTTCTCAGTTTAAAAATCTTGAAACAGAAAATGCTAATTTTGTTTGCATTTTAAAATATTGTTTATTGAAATATCATTTTACAGGGTTGTTTAGGATTTTATGAAGTTTGCAGTTGAAATGTTGAAAATCAACAAAGAAACTAATGAAACATTGCAGACATGTGTTTTAATCATGTTTACATGACAAGATTTGTGCCTTTTAAGAATAATTGCTAAGGGAAATAAATGTGTTGTTTTAAATGTGTTTTAATAAACCTGATTAACATTATTATAATAACAAACTGTATTAAGCAGACAAATATTATCAGCACAAATAGATTAACCAAAACTTGCAGTAATTTTTAGTGGTCCAGAAGTCTCTCGCCTTTCTTTCTCTCTTGTGTATGTTGAAAGTGCCCATGATTTTGGCAGTACCTACTAAGTAGACAAAGATACTGACTCAAATTAGAAATTTTTTTTTTATCACAATTGTCTACACTTTTTATGATTTTAAATTTTCACTTAGTAAATTTTAATGTTTTTAAAAAATTATTTACAATAAGTTATTGAATAATGTTTTTTTACATTATTATTTTATTTGATTGATTTGTTTTCAATGGCTTATCAGCCTTTTGCAGGTTATTTAAAGCCAGAAAATATTTTTAGATTGTAAGATTTTTTTTTCTTTTCTTTAGAGATAATGGTTTAGTGATAAGTCTTAGTGATTAACCCATAGCTGGAGGGAGAAGAGATGGATTCATACCTTTCCCAAGGGTATTTGTATGTGAGTATAGTGAACCCTGTGGGAATTGGAATTTTACTCTCCAATTAACAATTTTAAGCCATCATCCATTACACTACTCAAATATTCAAGCTTACAGCACCTGGTATTCACAAGTGGTTACCCATCTGGGTAGTGACCAAGCTCAAAGTAGCTTAATTTCATTGATTGTACAGGAACAGGTGTTTTTCAGCATGATGTGGTCGTAAGCCCAAGCTATTATATGACTAAGTGTTGTTAGCTTCTGGGCATTGTATTTTCCAAGCATTGGCTGGAAATGTAGTTAATTTTGCTTCTGCCTGATTCATAATAATAATAATAATAATGGTAATAATGATACTTCAAAATGTTGGAAGAAATCTGAAGACCTAATATTAGGTTGGTGCAAAAATAATGACGTAATAATGTCGTTTTTTGACGTATTTTTTAACATCAAAAAACGACATTATTACGTCATTATTTTTGCACCAACCTAATACATGCTTCTAAGTCAATGAGAAACATTAGTGTGCAGGCTAATTTTGGATGACTAATTGAAGTGCTCTAATTTTGGTGTGCATTATACTTACAGGTATTGCTGGTGGATATTAGGAACTGAATTTCTGGAATTTCCTGTCTGTAGAAAGGAAATTTGTCAGATCCATTTCCCTTTATTTTTATTTGTCTGTTTTGTTCTATACAAATTTCTTGTTTGTCTCTTTCGGCATTATGCATTTGGAAGTTATTCCCAGATGTTTACTTCCAGTAGGAATTCTGAAATGTGCTGATAAACAGTAGATGCAAAGAAAGGCATGTAGACAAGGTTTAATCAACTCTGCTCTTACAAAAATTATAAGACTGAAGGCAACTAAATATTTGCATTTGGATCTCTGTCCTCTTGGTCATCTGTTGACAACAATTTAATCAAAACTCTGAGGTAATGGGGGGGGGGAATATCTTCAGACTGTTACTTTTGGTCTCAACACAATAGCAGCGTACACACACACACAGAGTTGTATATTTAGGCAGCAATCCTTCCTTTATGCATGTTTCATTAAAAATGACAGACAAGGTACTACAGTTAAGCTTTTTATTTTATTTTTCTTGTGTTCGAACAAGAGATTTCTTTTTTGGACAAAGGCTATACTTTTTTTTTTTTTTTTTTTTTTTTTTTAGCATTTCACCCCAATCAAGGGGTTACAGAAAATTTAGAGCAAGATCAGATAGGAGTGATAGAAGAAAAGATGAGGGTAGTGGATAGATCAAGGCAACTGAAGATGTCGATTGACATTACACTTGAATAGCTGGAGATTATAGCTCACAGGAATAGGGAAGGGAGTTCCACAGGCGAGAGGTGCGAGACATGAAGCTATTGGAGTAGAAGAGACGGCTACATTTAGGATGTTCAACAGTAAAGTTGTGAGAGCGGGATGCCAGCCTCGTATGGCGCTTGAACTCATGACATCTGGGAACCAGCGAATGCAGCTCCTCGGAGCAATTTCCATGGAAGTATTTATAGAACAGACAGAGGGAGGCGACGGCGCATCTGTGAGAAAGTGACTGTAGGTGAGACGACAGAGCAGGGCCAACTACATTGTATATCCGCCTCTGGAGCCTATCAAGAACCCCGAGGCAAACAGAAGGGGCATCAGACCATATATGGCAGCAATACTCCATGCAAGGGCGAATTGTTGATTTGTAGATCTGGAGGATCGACTCCAGGGAGAAAAACTTCCTGGCGCGGCTCAGGGAGCCAACTTTCCTTGCGGTGGACGAAGCAATTGACTCAATGTATTTATTCCATCTCAGGTCAGCAGTCAACATGAGACCGAGAAGCCGCAGAGAGTTGCTCTAGAGAAGTTGAGCGTCAGACATTTTAATGGCGGGAAGGGAAGGATCTCTGTGGTGATTAATAGAGAGCAGTTTTGTCTTAGAAGCGTTGAAGTTGACCAGCCAATTCTTTCCCCAGTTCACAATCGATTGGAGGTCCTTTTCGAGACGCACGGCCAGGTGGGTTTTGTCAGTGAGACTAGATTTGTTTTTGAGGCAGGAATAAATTGTGTCATCCACGTAGATGCCAACTTGGGAAGTTATGGCGTCAGGAAGGTCATTTATGTAGATAAGGAATAGAGTGGGGCCTAGGATGGAGCCTTGAGGAACACCTGCGTTTGTAGGATAGGAACTGGATGAGAATCCGTTGCAAACAACCTTCAATTCACAGTTTGATAGGAATGATTGTATTGGGTTATATAATCGACCCGTAATGCCATAACCCTGGAGCTTGCAAAGAAGGCCGGCATGCCAAACCCTATTAATTGCTTTGGATATGTCTATTGCCATGGCACGGGCTTCCCTGTTATTTTGAAGAGCTCAGAAGACAGTTTCAGTGATGGCCGTAAGCACATCAGCTGTAGATCGGGCAAAGTGGAAACCATATTGCTTGTCTGAGAGCAGATTATGGGATGTGAGGTGGTTTACCACCTCGATATGGATTAGGGCTTCAAAGATTTTGCCGAAGAGGGGAAGGAGACTGATAGGACAGTAGTTGGAAGGGTCAGAGGGGTCGCCGGAGTTCTTTTAGCCATTATTCAGGATGATTCGATTTTTCAGCTTAATTGAGTGTGTGCGTTGTGTGGTAGGGATGTTCTTAATTTCCAAATACGGTTAGGACATTGTGGCTTTGTTCGTAGTTAACATTGTTAAGAATTGGCTTTTTCTTTTTTATTATTAAAGCTTCCATTATTTTTAGTCTTTTTTTTTTTTTTTTTGCAGGTGGATGCAGTTAATATATTTGTATTTTCTTCTAGTATGTTTCTAATGGAGTCTGGTAAATTTGTGTGTGTTTAAATAGATTCTAATGCAGTGTGATCAGATAGGTGTAACGTAAGACGTCTGGATCAGCATGTGGTTGTGTAACCGATGTAATTATTTATGAGTCTGGAAACATAAAACTTGCACACTCTTTGTCCAGAAAAGAAAGGTCTTGTTTGAACACAAGAAAAATTAAATAAAAAGCTTAACCGTAGTACTTTGTCTGTCATTTTTAATGAAACCTACATACATACATACACACACACACCAATGAAAAGTGTGTATATATAAAAGAAAAATGCGAAATATAAACAGTCAATTGCTGATACCCCCTAATAAGTGGATAGTGGTTGCTGGAGGTTCTTTCTAAGAAACTCTATACTTTGGATGCTAAAGGTAACACCAATCAGCCTAGTGACAAACTTCATATTTGCATTAATATATATATATATATATATATATATAGGCACACACACAATTATTGTCTAAATTAAGCAAAAATGAAAATAAGACTGACATCTCATTTTAATGGATATATTTAACAAAATTACACAAAAATATCTTGAAATACTAATGAGTAAATTTATTCAATAAAATCGCCATTGGCTTCAACCAGATGACTTCAGAATCTTCTTCAGTTCATCTTTGGTGTTACAAAGACTTTTGTTGGTCTCTTGCTCAACTACAACCCACACATAATAATCGAGGGGGTTGCAGTCTGGGGAGTTAGGTGGCCAGTTGTAAGGGGTGATGTGGTCACAGAAATTCTTACACCCATGACTGGGCTCTCATGCTTGTCTGACATTGTGCAGAGTCCTGTTGCAGAGATAGGATCTTCCAGCAGCCACCCTCTTGACCCAGAGCAGCACTACCTCCTCAAGGCATTTGATGTAGATATATGTTGAATGAAACAAAACAAACAAAATTGGGAGTTCTTTTCTTATCAGAATGGTCAGTGAGTTTTCTGAGTTTCTGTACCTTCGTAATCACCATTAGACTCCTCCAACTCTTTCTGAATCCTCTACAGGTTGACACCGAAACACTCCGAAATGTTCATAATGGAGCTTCCAGCATAAATACCAAGCAGTACAGCATGCACTTTTGAAATTTCTTGCAGAGTGAATTGTCATGTTGTTGTTTTTTTTTTTTTTTTTTTTTTTTTTTTTTTTTTTTCTCACAGATTGTGCCCAGCTGACCCTACTATACTGTGCAGTCAGCAAACTCAAAAAGGAACAATGTGCATGCACAAAATGTAAAAAAAAAAATGGTGATAATTTAGCCATTGCGTCCTATAATTTTTTTTTTTTTTTTTTTCATCCCAAACAAAGCCACTAAGATGCAGAGGCTTATTGAATCTGAAAGAATTTGATAAAATGAAAACTATTAAGGAGCTAAAAGAATAAAAGAACAGAAATTCAGAATGATTGACATAGCTTTTTAAATTTTTGAAGATCAAAGTTAATAGAAAATCAATGGACTGGAAGACTTCCACAAGGGAGAAGTGTGATAGAAGAAACTGTTAGCATAGAACTTGCAGTTATATCTAACCATTTCAATTGTAGGCTGATCATCTTGCCACCAATCTAGTACTGTGTGTAAATTCATAATGTCTGGGTACCTTAGTGTAAATTTTATCAGAAAAAATTACTATGAAAATATTTATAAAAAAGACACGGGAAGCTACATTATGATTGTGCAAAAGTGACTGACATCAACATGAAGTATATATAATGTGCTATTGTAGATAGTATAAAAGTTGCTGTACATAAACATATTCTTAATGTTTACTGGTATGTAATATCGAAACAAGTATTATTAAATTCTGCCAGAAATGTTTACTAATCAACTTCTTTCCAAATGAAGTGTTTTATATTGACATTAAAGTTATGAATATATTTTTTTTTTTTTTTTTTTTTCTTAAGTACTTTTGACTATCATAGTCATTGTCAAGAACAGGTGTTACCAGTAGAATAAGCAATATTTATTTGAATAAATTCTGGATGGCTGAAATTAGTTGGAATCGATTCGGTGATGTCGTTTGCAATGGTTAAATGGAAAATCTTAAGACATGAATAAATGGCTTAATTACAACTAATAATGTAGAAGTTGGATCCACAAAGCTTAACAAAATTTTGTGTGAATATCATCCTGGTTGTTTATAAGGCAATGTTTAATCCATAAGACTAACTTTCTGTAAATCTCATAATTTCTCAAATTCTTACTCCTGTATATAAACTTATCTAAAACTCTAAACCAACTGATCCAGTAATATTGACCAAATATAGTGTTAATTCCACTAATGATTTCTTTGACATATTGCATTCTAATAAATCTAACGGTGACATTTTAGCCTTGTTGGACACTGAAAGTCTGTTTACCAGTGTCTCTGTCTATCAGTTTACTGTCTGTGTCGGACAGTAAACCAATATAATCATTCCATGCTCTCACCTAATACTAGGCCAACAATTTTCTGTAAACTTGCATCATTCAAGAACCATTTTATGGTCAATCGGGAAAGATTTACACACAAATTGAAAGTGTAGTGATGGGCTTGATTCTGGCTCCTACTTTCTCTAATTTCTACATAACCCATGGAAGAAATAGTCTTTTAAAATTTTGCCAAATCCTCCACATATATTTCTGATGTATTAACATTCGCATTGTGATAAAGTAGCAAGAGGCTCGCACTGTTTTGCCTGTGGGGGAAAAGTGTTGTTGACTGAAAAATAATACCTCACCCACAAGACTGTGTACATGATTTTGAACTCAAGGTAGATAAGTGAGAACTGGGCAACTTCAGACTCAAATACAACAAAAGAATATAACCTTTGGACAATTTATTCATAACTTCAATCCCGATCTACAATACCTAATTCAGAAATTGGAAAGATATATAAAAAAAATTGAATAGACAAATTTTATTGGAAATTAAGACAAATTCTTGCTGCCTAAATCCACCACATATTGTGCTTATCTTAGTATGGTATATAGATCTAATATTAATGAGGCACTCATGAGAATTTTTAATTCTCCTCACTTGCTGCCAGACTCCAAGCTAACTATGCAATTCTAATAATGCATAATGGTGGGGAAAAATGTAATCAAACTTGTTTTCCAAATTTTTTTTTTTTTTTTCTTCTTCTTGCTGGAACATAAATTTTTTTTTTTTTTTTTTTTTTTTTTTTTGTTTTGAAAAATATTTTTGTTTTATGTTCTGTTCACATCAATGATTTTGAGAAGTTTAGCTCCCCCCTACCCCCAAGAAAATACTGTCCAAAGTTAAAGGATCAATCTCTGTCAATCTCAATCTCTGTCAATCTCAATCTCTGTATCTCTCTCAATCTCTGTATCTCTCTCAATCTCTGTATCTCTCTCAATCTCTGTATCTCTCTCAATCTCTGTATCTCTCTCAATCTCTGTATCTCTCTCAATCTCTGTATCTCTCTCAATCTCTGTATCTCTCTCAATCTCAATATCTCTGTCAATCTCAATATCTCTGTCAATCTCTGTATCTCTCTGTATCTCTCTGTATCTCTCTCTCTCTCTCTCTCTCTCTCTCTCTCTCTCTCTCTCTCAATTCTGAGAAGTTAAATGCTGCTGGCAAAGACAACTTTGAATTGTCTGACCTAAAATCCAAATTATAAATGCAAGCAAAGTATGTATAAAAAAAAACAAAACACTTATTCATGTATGGATTAGTACTTCTATTTTAGTTAAGTGTTTCCCTACGCATCTGCCTTGGATCAGTGTAGTATGTGTGCAATGTGAAAAGTATTTTATATGCACAATAATGCTCTCAACTGTTTGTCTTTTCATTTACACCCAAAAGAATTGGTGGGGGAGAAGCAAGAGGGGGAAGTGGATGAAGGAATGTATGAAAGGAGAAAAGATAGACAAAAAGACAAGCTCAATAATTTCAGTTTTAATACTCCTTTAACCCACTGGATATCTTTTGAAGAATAGAGAATAATTTCTAATTTAGTATTATTTATTCCTTAAACTTTCCCTAAAATCGGGTATCTCCAAAAATTCTATAAATGAATACATGTGAATACATTATTAAAAAACAAATGCACAAAACCTTTTGAGTTTTTATTATGATGAAAAAGTTTTTGATTATTAAATTTATATTTTTTAAAATTCTTTTTAGAACCTTAAATTCTGGTTAATTTTTTTTTTTTTTTTTTTTTTTTTTTTTTTAATTTTTTTGTGTGTGTGAACAAGTGATCATAAATTTGTATGGTGGTGTGGGAGGGGGGAACAAAAAACATTGATTTGGAAATTCTTGCAAAAATCAGATAATTATGAGATTTTAATGAAACTTTCAGAACTTTTCAGGACCCCCTCCCCATTTTTTTTTTTTTTTTTTTTTTTTTTTTTAAATTTTTTTAAATTTTTTTTTATTACACTGTAATAGCTTACTAATTTAATATGAAGTTTAAAAAAATGCTTTTGTTGCATTTAATGTTTGTATTAGTTATAAGGGTAAATCCTTGGAATTTAAATCCTCAAATTTGGTCAAAAAGTGTCTCCAGTTACAAAAAATCTGCTTTGAATCATTAAATATGGTCATAAGGAATTTTTTTTTTTTTTTTTTTTTTTTTTTTCCATAATGAATTTTTACAAGAATTGTATTTTTTATTTTATAACTTTAATTAGAATAATTTATAAAGTTAGAAATCTTAAAATTCTGCATTAATTTGTAGCGGTTAGGTGATGTTAAATTAAAACTATTTACTAATACTTAATGGAAAACTGCAATTCATCTATGCCCAGTATTTTAAAAAGAATTTTGAATTTTGAGTGTATAAATGTTTTTAAATTAATTTTTTTTTTAATAACTAAAATCATCTAGATGCAATATTTTTAGAAAATAAGAATAGTAACTATAGTAATTTTTAAATAGTTTTTTTTTTTTTTTTTTTTTACTTTACCTTAAACATCTTCATAAGACTGAAGTATTTAAAATTCAATGAATTATTAGCATGCTTAAAATATTTAACATTTTTAAGATTACTGGGTAATTAAAAATAAAATTATATATAAAAGGTGTTTACATTCATGTAATTTTATTACAATTATCTACTTTTTACTGAAATTTTCCAAATCTCGGCCTGTTGATAAATGTGTCAAAATCTTATTAAAAACACCTACCTCTGTGTTAAAAAATGCTTTTGTGATATTTCAAGCTAAAAGTAATTTATTTCAATTCAGATTAAATTTTACATCAGCTAATTTTTCTCAGATAATATTTCAGAAAATTATTTTAATTTTGAAAGTTTTTTTTTTATTTTTTATTTTTTAGTTTTTTTTTTATATATATATATATTAATAATCAGAAAAAAATGTCATAACTTAAACTTGAAGTATTTTGCTTATTGGAAATATTAAATGTAACCTCAGTATCAAAACTAAGTACATCCAAAGAAATGCAATACTTAATGTTTAAAATGAATTTTTAAAATGAAAAATTTTTCTTGAAACCTTTTAGTTTTAACTTCAAAACTAATTTAGATTCACTGGAGAGAGGTTTTTTTTTTTTTTTTTTTTTTTTTTTTTTTCTCTTTTGAAATCACTAAAAATCACGGATTTTAGCCATCTCTCAGCACAATTCATTAAAACATCTTTAAAAAATAAAATATACTTTTATTTGAGGAATATTAACTGATTTGAAAGAAATATTACTTACTTTGAGAAATTAAATTTTGTATTGAGGCTTAATCTGTGTATAACTAATATAAACCTTTAATTGGTACAAAAATAAATTTCTTGAAATTTAATAACATTAAGTGGACACACACACACACACACACACACACACACACATGGAAAAACAAAGTTTTTACCAAGATTTTCTGAAAAAAAAAACATTTCTGAAATAATTTCATTCATTTGTGAATAAGTCCTGAAAGTGTCATTAAAATCCGACAATTACTTGATTTTTTTTTTTTTTTCTTTTACAAGAATTTTTAAATCAGTGTGTTTTTTCACTGCAAAAAAAAAAAAATGGTAAAATTTCCTAACACACTGACACAAGAAAAACAATTTTTAACCAAAATTTCTAACATTCTAAAAAGGATTAGGAAATATGATGGATGTATGTAATTAAAAATAAGTTTCAAGAAAGATTTTTTTTTTTATTTTTATTTTTATTTAGGTACATTAGAAAATAAAGAATAAGTAACAATAGATGTATCTACATATGACCTTGTGCCAGGTTAAAGTAAGCTTGCTAAATATCTAAAGTTTAAAAATAGCTTCAAATCATGCCCTTCTATAAAAAAAATATCCAATTTATTAAAGAGATTTTGTTTGATATTCATGACAATATTCATTGTTCACGAGGATCTGTGTTCTAATTTATTCTCAATGACTACTTTGAATAATTAATGAGGTTAAATGTCTTTAGATGTTTTCTCAGTGACTTTGATGTGTTTAAATTGTGTTTGGAAGGAGAGGAGGAATAAGTGGTCTGAAGTATATATAAAAATAGAGAGAGATAGGATATTAAAAATTTCAGTGACCATGAAAAATTCGTTATTTTTATTTTTTTTTTTTTTTTCTGAACACCAGTTTTTTGGGGATTTTTTTTTTTGTTTCTTTGTTTTGCTTTTTTTTTCTTGATGACTAAGACTTTATTAATAATTATTCTTCAGAATAATTATTCAAAAGTTGGGAAGTGCATTTATTTGTATATTTCTATCTGCAACGATCAACTTTAAAGTTGGAAATTAATTTCATTTTACCTTGTCTTTGTGGTTATTTCTATTCTTTTTCTAAATGTTGCAGTAAACAAAGTTTAAGATATATATTTTATCATTCCATTTTGTTTTTTCTCCCCCAGGCAAATGTTTGTTCCTGTTTGTCTATATTTCTTAGATGGTGTATAGTAACTCTTTACACTATTTACATTGTTCAGACTTGTCCTCATCTTTGTTGTCATATTCATGATGTTTCAGCTGTTGCATGCTCTGGCTTTCTTCTGGTGATTGGAATTTCGAACCAAAACCTTTATTTTGTCCATTGGTGTAGATTGTTCTAGTTCCATGTGCCATGCCTCTTCAGGATATCTGTTTCAGTTATTTCCATTTAGTAACTAAGTTTTTTGTTCATCTCTGCTGTGGCCAGGTATTGACTTCACAACTCTTTGGGTCAATTTGTCGGAGTTAACTACTCCTTTAGTTCGTTAACCCTTTCACCAGGGGTCTCTCTTCCCTGGCTATAAATAGTCGCTGACCCTCTTCCTCTCTTTTTTTCCTCAGGCTTTTCAGCCTTATCACCTCGCAGATGTGAACGCTCACAGAGATAGCGTTTCTCAAATGCTGGGAACACGCTAAGCACAATCCACGTACGTATGAACACTCACCACACACACACACACACACATATATATACACACATATATATATATATATATATATATATATATATATATAATATTCACACACACACTCTGTCCATGTAACCTTTCTTGTCATTAATACACATATTTGTATACATATCTTTAACGGTCTTGTGTTTGTTTTTCTTTGCCTTCTTTGAACTTAAAGTCCAACTTTCTCATGTAGTTGGACTGGCTAGCAGGAAAATCTTAACCCCACATGTGTTTTCGACTTCTGTCAACAACATTACAGCCACGGTCCCCTACAAATTCACTGGATTACTTAAACCAATGCTTTTATCTACTGGGCCATGTGTTTTTGAGGCATGGCACATGGAACTAGAACAATCTACCTTGGTGGATGAAATTGGGGATTTGGAATGAAATTCCGATAACCTGGAGAATTCCAGAGTGTACAATGGCCAAAATGTTGTGAATATGACAGAAAAGATGAGAACAGTTCGAATATTGTAAATAGTTCAGGTGTTCGATTGTTTCATTTTTTTTTTTTTTTTTTTTTTTTTTTTTGATGATGCTTTGTCATTACTCTTATGTACTTTTTAAAAATACTCAAGAATTGGAATGGAAGTATTTGACATGTATCCTGAATTCATCATAAAAATCCAGGATATGGAATTAATAAATACTAAATATTTGTGTATGGATTGATTATAATAAAATTAGAGGAGAAAAGGAAATTGAACATAGAATAGGCTGTGCCAGGGTTAGATTTTTCTAACACTGCAAGTTGTTAAAAACCAATACAAGAACTCTTAAATAACCTCATCAGATCAAAACCTGCATATGAATGTTATGCATGGTGCTCATCCGATTCAGAAATGTCTAAACTGTTAGCTGCATGCAACCACTTCCTCAAGATCAATGACTAAAAATAGCTTTGAATGAATGAAGTTAATGAGTCTTAGCGAGGACCATCCTTCTTTGAACCTTCATGTTTTGGTGCTATAGAACCACAAAGAACTATACTAAATAACAAACTACGTCACTTGAGGATTTTCAACAGCAGCAGAAACTGAAATAATTTCATATCTAACTTGTAGAATATGACAATCCATATGTTGACATTTCACACTACTTTCAACATAAGGTTAGGAAGGAAGCCTCACTCAGTACTGGAAAAAGTAGAAAATGTTAATGGACTTGAGAAACCTATTTTTCTGAAAAATTGTATTTTATAAATTTCAACTGGAATTAGCACTGGTTATTTGGTCAAAGAATGCCAAATATTTTCTTATAAGGAAATGGTTACCATTATTTGCTTTCTTTCTTTTTTACCTTTTCATATGGAACATCAAAATCTTAAATGCGTGTCTGTTGGAACATGGTGAAAACATTGTCTTCAAATGTTCAATACTGGGTCATCTCATAAGCTTTTTTTCTTGGTCACTCATAAGCTTTTTTTTTTTTTTCTTGGTCACTCATAAGCTTTTTTTTTTTTTCTTGGTCACTCATAAGCTTTTTTTTTTTTTCTTGGTCACTCATAAGCTTTTTTTTTTTTTCTTGGTCACTCATAAGCTTTTTTTTTTTTTCTTGGTCACTCATAAGCTTTTTTTTTTTTCTTGGTCACTCATAAACTTTTTTTTTTTTTCTTGGTCACTCATAAGCTTTTTTTTTTTTCTTGGTCACTCATAAGCTTTTTTTTTTTTTTCTTGGTCACTCATAAGCTTTTTTTTTTTTTTCTTGGTCACTCATAAGCTTTTTTTTTTTTTTCTTGGTCACTCATAAGCTTTTTTTTTTTTTTCTTGGTCACTCATAAGCTTTTTTTTTTTTTTTTCTTGGTCACTCATAAGCTTTTTTTTTTTTTTCTTGGTCACTCATAAGCTTTTTTTTTTTTTTCTTGGTCACTCATAAGCTTTTTTTTTTTTTTCTTGGTCACTCATAAGCTTTTTTTTTTTTTCTTGGTCACTCATAAGCTTTTTTTTTTTTTCTTGGTCACTCATAAGCTTTTTTTTTTTTCTTGGTCACTCATTTGCATAAATTTTATATGTAAATCTGTGATTCTTTGTTAAAGAACAATTTTTATGTTTCTAACATTGTGTGTAAAAGAGAGGAAAATATGTTAAGACTTAAAAAAATCACTAAAAACAGGTAAACAAATTGTTGGGAATGTATATATTTTTTATTTTTATTTTTTTTTGTTTTAATCATTTCATTCCAAGCAAGATAATAAAGCCACTAGGATGCAAGGGATTACTGAATGTTAGCATATGAGAAAAACTTCTGTTAAGGAGAAAAAACCAGAATTAAAGACAGAAGATAATGATTGACATTGCTTTTAAATTTTTGAAGATCAAAGTTAACTGGGAACCAAGAAGCCAGAAGTAAGTTCCATGAGTGAGAATCGTGATAAAAGAAACTGGTAGCATAGAACTTGGTTACATCTAGTCATTTAAAATACAATATATTTGATAGGGTCAGTTGATAGTTGCAAATTCCAATAAAGGAAAAAGCAGGTGTGTTGACTTTTCATTAAGTTATGAATAGATAAATCAGCAACTTACTGATAAGATCTTATTCCCTCAAATAATATTCAGTGAGGTTTTTGTTTGTAGTGAGAAGATGATCTGGAAAAAAAACTCTCTCACTCGCTGTACCCTCTTTACCACTGACAAGTAGTTGGCAACACTTCCCTTCTGGGGACAATGAAAGTGGTCAGTACAGACTCTATTGCATCCTGTTATCTATTATTACAGGAAAAACTTTTGCCTGGTGAAAAGTTGCTTTTGACTTTCAGTGAAAAATGAAGAATGTGTGAGTTTGGTGTATTGCTATGAAGACCACTGATGCAAATCACCATGGAACAATGATCATAGTTTTCAAATCACCAGTTTGAATTACATATGTTGTGACACTGGCATATTTAAATACCTACATTACCAAAAAGCAACTTTTACAAATCTAAAATGTTTCAAAATGATTTTTTTTTTTTTTTTTTTTTTTTTTTTTTTTTTTTTTTAATAAAATCTGACAATTAAATGTTCATATCTGACCTGTTTCCTCCATAAAACCAAATTTCACTTTTCCGACTTCAATGACCATCATGAACTTTGATTTTTAAGGTAACAGTTCATAGACACTGTCATTCATGAATCAGCCTAGTTTGGAGGAACATTTGACTGAAGATCTAAAATATCTGAATCAATCCCGTATAACCCACTACCTTGAGTGGTTCTTTGGCCTTGTGATCTAACTGTAAATACAGAAAGAAAAATCTGTAGGGCTATTTAATGTCATTCTATTGAAGTAGACATTTTCTCTAGGAGAAACCAGAATGTATCCCAAAGTTACTTTTTATTACTGGTTTATACATTTCTATGCTATTAAACTTTCAAACAAATTTAGCTTTTGGTTGTGCAATGAAGCTGCCAAGTTTGAGAAAACAGATTTTAGCAACTTAGCCTGACCTTTTTAAATCTTGCACTTAGTAATAATTCTGGACTGTCCCTTTTTAATGTAACAATATTACAATTATATTGACATTGTTGTTATCAGAACAAATCTTGATGTCACTATTAACATTATGAATATCATTTATAAGCTGACCTGACAGCATTTTATGGAAATTATGAAAACCACAATTGGCTTTCTATACAAATCTATTTGTTTTTATCCAATTTTTTTTTTTCATGCCTGTATGTGAAAATTCCATATAACTAATGCATGCGTGTGTGCACACACACATACATATATATATATATATATATATATATATATATATATAGGCAGCAATCTTTCACAGATACGTCTTTCAATACATAAAATTACTAATACTTATACACAATATAACTTCTGTTTCTATTCCAACAATAAACCTCTTGAAAATGACTAGTGAACTGGCAAAAATCCATTGGGACAATAATTGTTACAAACATTTTCTACATTCTTTTAATCCATATAAAAAAACTAAAAACATTAGGAAAACTGAATATGTATTAAAAAAAAAAAATATATAATTTTATTACTTCAAACATTATTAAATGTACTCTTGTATTTGAAATCAAGTAATTTAAGTTCAAAATAGTTATCAAAGTTCGACTTGGTATTTTGTGATTTTTTTTTTTTTTTTTTTCTTTTTCATTTGTCAGTCCTGATGAGCAAGAAATACTGAAATGTCTGAAGTCTTCTAATACAATACAATAACAATAATAGTCACAAACAAATATAATCATCTAGTCCAGTGAGACTAATGTAACCTGACAATTTTTTCTTTTTTTTTTTTTTTTTTTTTTTTTTTTTTTTTTTAATCCAAGATTTATCTGCCACTAACATTTTTTTCTTTTTAGAATTTAATGGTTTTCAAGATGAAAGAAAATATTGTTAAAAAATAATGAATGACAATGGTTCATCTAATACAACTTGTTTACATAAGCAAGATGGCAGCATTTTAATAACCAGAGAAATAAGAAATGTATCTCTAAGGATTATGTGACAAAGATCTACAAAGTGTTTATTGCAAAACCAGTAACGGTGCTAAGGATTTTAGTTTAAATCTTGCTAGAAAACTATTTTCAGTCCAGTCAGAGAACAATCCAAGTTGTAATAACAAAAAAAACTAAACAAAACTGCTCTCTTTTAATCGTTTGAAAGAACCCTGTCTGCCTTCCATGGCTGATGCTAAACTCTTGGAGAGTGACCCCTTGTGCCTTCTCAGGCTTATGATTTTTGCTGACATGAAGTAGATTATATTGAATCATTTGTTTGCTGCTAGGAAAGTTGGTCGTGCTAGACAATTTTTCTTGCTCGTATATATATATATTTATAAATCTACCAGTTGTCAAATATTGAATATTGCTGCCATGTATGGTCTGGTGCTTCTGCCATATATTTAGAGATCTTTGATAAAATTTGAATCTGCAATGTTATTGGTCCTGACCTGGCATATTTTTGTTTCAATCACTTTCCTACTGCCATGACATAGCTTCCCTGTGCTGTTTCTATAAATATTTTCATGGTAACTGTTATGGTACCAAGACTTTTTGAATTTAAGTGCAGTATTAGATTAGTGGCAAGGCCTCCTTATTTTATAGTTGAAATGGCTAGATGCAACTGTAAGTTCTATGCTAACAGCTTCTTTTTTTCACACTTTTCACTTGTGGTATTCTCTTCTGGTTTCTTGTTTTCCAGTCAAATTTAATCTTCAAAAATTTAAATGCAATGTCGGTTATCTTCTACCTTCTCAATTCTTGTTCTTTTATTGTTCTTGCTCATTACTGTTTTACTTTTTCTTGTATTCTTTTATACTCGGTAACTTCCTGTGTCTTAGTGGCTTTATTACCTTGCTTGGGATAAAATGGTTAAAAAAAAACATTACAATCATTGTCATTACAACATTTCATAGAGAAGGAGTATGTTTTCTGTTTTGAAATGAATCCTTCTCATTTGAATTTTTGAGCTGTTTCAGCTGTTGCCATATCCCGCTGCCTTCTCTTTCTGCAAATTAAATAAAGGGCTTGGTTTGAAATTCCCAGTAGGTTACCATTTGTAAAAGACAACTGAAGAATATTGAAGTGTACAGTAGTTTAAATGTGACAAGAACAATCAAGATGAGAAACAAGTCATGAATAAAATAGCGTTTTGCCATGATAATTCCTCATTTCAGAAATAAACAAAACAAAGTGACTATAATAAACAGGCTGATGATCCTAGGCCAAGTTTTTTTATTTTTTTTTTTATTTTTCAATTACAGAAAATTTAATATACTGTTAATCCTCATAGTAATCCCCATCTGCATGCAAAACCTTTTGCTAATGTGCCTTCAGTTACGCAATGCCTGGGCAGTAAAAATTGGGTGTATTGTACACAAAGTAGTCTATGAGTGCCTGCCACAATTTTGCCTCATTTGTAAAGGATTTCCCACAAAGGTGTTTGTCAAAGGACTAAAAAAGGTGGTAATCTGTTGGTTCAAGATCCAGTGAGTAAGTTGGAAGGCACAGTGTCTCCCAGTGAAGTTGGCATTATGGTATTCCTGGCCACTTGTATCATATAAAGCCTGACATTGTCATGGAGGAACAGTACACTTTTGTGATTAATCAATGCTGGCTCCTTCATCTTCAGTACCTGTTATGTTCTTACTGTTGTGAGTACATGTTCGCAGTGATGATTTGGTTTTTGGTAGTAGTTCATGGTACACAAATTGTCAACTAATCCACCAGATACACAACATGATCTTGTATGGATGAAGCGGTGGTTTTGTGGTGCGAGTCATCGGGTCCCATAGGTAACCATCAATGTCTGGCATGCTTAAGTGTCATACAGAACCCACTTTTCATCACGGGTGAGCACATGATCAAATGTGGGTATGTTGGCTTCGGATAGTGTGCAGGGTACGTACTTGCTCAAGTTATACGCCTTTCCTATGAATGCGTTCAGCAAACTCACAAATTTGGCTGTTGCCCTCCTCTATAGTCACCTTCAAAGCCTTATCATCCAGGACCTGTAATTGGCCATAGTGAAGTTCATCCCAACCTGAACTTCTGAAACCAGTGCCTAGCAGTGCAATTACTTACAGCATTATCCTCAAAAGCTTGATATACTTAATGACTTGTTGCAGCTATGAACAAGCAAACCTAAAAGTCATAAAGCAGCCAATCTTGAATGAGCTTCTTTGACACCATGTTTCCTAGATGCTGCTTGAGCTATGACTGATCTGTGTGCACCTGTATTGGTCAAGAGTAATGCCCCCCACTCCCATTGCATTCCCAACACTCATTTGTATATTAGTGATCACTTCTTTCCACACTGCATAAGACAGCAAGAACTTTTGGTTACCATATAAAAGTTAAAATCTGCCACCTTGAAGATTACCAGTTGACAGCAAGATATATTAGACGAGTGTTAAAAATTTAAGGAAACTTTATGTAGTTATGGGTTAATTTCATTATTATTGTTATTGAATATATAAAACTCTTCAAGAACAGTAAATTAGTTTCGAGAAAGGTATGCCAACCTCAAATATTTAGGCAATTCTTCAAAATCCATAGGGTACTTTCCAACTTTTGGCCTATAGTCTAAGTTTTAATCTGGCATAAGGTCAAATTTTTTTTCCTGTGGAAAAGGAGTAGCTCTACGCAGTAATAACTCACAATACTTGTTCACTGTATGATGAAGCTTTGTCTGATACAAGGCAATAAATATTGGGAACTCTGTGAAGTTTACTGTAATAATGGTCTGCCAAACTGGTTGTCTAACCATTACGCTATGGCAAAAATCCCTATTGTAATTTGATAAGCTAAGTCTGACACAAAGACACGAGTTTGGCTTTTAATATATCAAGCAACATTTTTTCTTATTGCTGTTGTACTTGCCTCACACATGGAGGTTATTATTAATTTTAATTTTATTTTTTAATCTCCTGGATTTCCATAATTAAACTGCAGCCTGGTAGCATTAGTGCAAGGGCGATAACTGTAGTACAGAAAAGTTAGACAAAAAACTTTGTTCTATAACATAGATATCCATTAATGGGTAGGTAATGTTATTTTGCTCAGTTGTATGTGTTGTTTTGTTCTTGATTTTATAAAATAATGAAGGAGATGCATATTGTGGGGTGGAGGGCTACACACCTCTAGACATTGATGTTGAAAATAATCCTTTGAAATCTTTTGAAGCAATCAAAGTGAACTGAGAAAGAGCTTG
Source organism: Acanthosepion lycidas (assembly GCA_963932145.1). Taxonomy (NCBI): domain Eukaryota; kingdom Metazoa; phylum Mollusca; class Cephalopoda; order Sepiida; family Sepiidae; genus Acanthosepion; species Acanthosepion lycidas. Next base: position 46,286,622 of record OZ010590.1, on the reverse strand, counting down.
ATTAAAAATCAACATGATTTCTCCATCATTACTGAAAAGAAAAATATTGTTTTTAGCCAACAATCTAATTGGCAAAGTGGAGAACACACTTACTGATTTATGTTGTGGTTGTTACAATATTCAGTTTTGTTTATGTCACTTCAGGTTCTGTGGTGCACCGGTCAACAAAAGGTTTTGGTTGTCATATTTTTGACAATGTCCACCAGCTACGTATGGTGCCTGCAATAGAGTAATGAACAGATAAACCATTCACTGAAGCAGTTTGGGTCTCCGGAGATTCTACTGTTTTCTATTACTGTGGTAGTAGTTTTTTTTTTTTTTTTTTTTTTTTTTTTTTTTTAGGAAATGATCTCTCTCTCTCTCTCTCTCTGTCCATGCATTCTCTCTCTCTCTCTGTCCATGCATTCTCTCTCTCTCTCTGTCCATGCATTCTCTCTCTCTCTCTGTCCATGCATTCTCTCTCTCTCTCTGTCCATGCATTCTCTCTCTCTCTCTGTCCATGCATTCTCTCTCTCTCTCTGTCCATGCATTCTCTCTCTCTCTCTGTCTCTAAGCACTCGCACTCTCTCTGTCTCTAAGCACTCGCACTCTCTCTGTCTCTAAGCACTCGCACTCTCTCTGTCTCTAAGCACTCGCACTCTCTCTGTCTCTAAGCACTCGCACTCTCTCTGTCTCTAAGCACTCGCACTCTCTCTGTCTCTAAGCACTCGCACTCTCTCTGTCTCTAAGCACTCGCACTCTCTCTGTCTCTAAGCACTCGCACTCTCTCTGTCTCTAAGCACTCGCACTCTCTCTGTCTCTAAGCACTCGCACTCTCTCTGTCTCTAAGCACTCGCACTCTCTCTGTCTCTAAGCACTCGCACTCTCTCTGTCTCTAAGCACTCGCACTCTCTCTGTCTCTAAGCACTCGCACTCTCTCTGTCTCTAAGCACTCGCACTCTCTCTGTCTCTAAGCACTCGCACTCTCTCTGTCTCTAAGCACTCGCACTCTCTCTGTCTCTAAGCACTCGCACTCTCTCTGTCTCTAAGCACTCGCACTCTCTCTGTCTCTAAGCACTCGCACTCTCTCTGTCTCTAAGCACTCGCACTCTCTCTGTCTCTAAGCACTCGCACTCTCTCTGTCTCTAAGCACTCGCACTCTCTCTGTCTCTAAGCACTCGCACTCTCTCTGTCTCTAAGCACTCGCACTCTCTCTGTCTCTAAGCACTCGCACTCTCTCTGTCTCTAAGCACTCGCACTCTCTCTGTCTCTAAGCACTCGCACTCTCTCTGTCTCTAAGCACTCGCACTCTCTCTGTCTCTAAGCACTCGCACTCTCTCTGTCTCTAAGCACTCGCACTCTCTCTGTCTCTAAGCACTCGCACTCTCTCTGTCTCTAAGCACTCGCACTCTCTCTGTCTCTAAGCACTCGCACTCTCTCTGTCTCTAAGCACTCGCACTCTCTCTGTCTCTAAGCACTCGCACTCTCTCTGTCTCTAAGCACTCGCACTCTCTCTGTCTCTAAGCACTCGCACTCTCTCTGTCTCTAAGCACTCGCACTCTCTCTGTCTCTAAGCACTCGCACTCTCTCTCTCTCTCTCAGCACTCGCACTCTCTCTCTCTCTCTCAGCACTCGCACTCGCACTCTCTCTCTCTAAGCACTCGCACTCGCACTCTCTCTCTCTAAGCACTCGCACTCTCTCTCTCTCTCTCTCTAAGCACTCGCACTCTCTCTCTCTCTCTCTCTCTCAGCACTCGCACTCGCACTCTCTCTCTCTGAGCACTCGCACTCTCTCTCTCTCTCTCTCAGCACTCGCACTCTCTCTCTCAGCACTCGCACTCTCTCTCTCTCTCTCTCTCAGCACTCGCACTCTCTCTCTCAGCACTCTCTCTCTCTCTCTCTCAGCACTCGCACTCTCTCTCTCTCTCAGCACTCGCACTCTCTCTCTCTCTCAGCACTCGCACTCTCTCTCTCTCTCAGCACTCGCACTCTCTCTCTCTCTCAGCACTCGCACTCTCTCTCGCTCTCAGCACTCGCACTCTCTCTCTCTCTCAGCACTCGCACTCTCTCTCGCTCTCAGCACTCGCACTCTCTCTCTCTAAGCACTCTCTCTCTCTCTAAGCACTCTCTCTCTAAGCACTCTCTCTCTAAGCACTCTCTCTCTAAGCACTCTCTCTCTAAGCACTCTCTCTCTCTAAGCACTCTCTCTCTCTAAGCACTCTCTCTCTCTAAGCACTCTCTCTCTCTAAGCACTCTCTCTCTAAGCACTCTCTCTCTCTAAGCACTCTCTCTCTCTAAGCACTCTCTCTCTCTAAGCACTCTCTCTCTCTAAGCACTCTCTCTCTAAGCACTCTCTCTCTCTAAGCACTCTCTCTCTCTAAGCACTCTCTCTCTCTAAGCACTCTCTCTCTAAGCACTCTCTCTCTAAGCACTCTCTCTCTAAGCACTCTCTCTCTCTAAGCACTCTCTCTCTCTAAGCACTCTCTCTCTAAGCACTCTCTCTCTCTAAGCACTCTCTCTCTCTAAGCACTCTCTCTCTCTAAGCACTCTCTCTCTCTAAGCACTCTCTCTCTCTAAGCACTCTCTCTCTCTCTCTCTAAGCACTCTCTCTCTCTCTCTCTCTCTCTCTAAGCACTCTCTCTCTCTCTCTCTCTCTCTAAGCACTCTCTCTCTCTCTCTCTCTCTCTCTCTCTAAGCACTCTCTCTCTCTCTCTCTCTCTCTCTCTAAGCACTCTCTCTCTCTCTAAGCACTCTCTCTCTCTCTCTAAGCACTCTCTCTCTCTCTCTAAGCACTCTCTCTCTCTCTCTAAGCACTCTCTCTCTCTCTCTAAGCACTCTCTCTCTCTCTCTCTCTCTCTCTCTAAGCACTCTCTCTCTCTCTCAAAATATTTAATGTGCAGCATATTAAATATGTATAAATTATAGTAATAGACTATGAAACTTTGTGTTCATCCAAATTTCACATTTATTCACCAGGTCACAAAAATTCCAAGAAGCATTTGTTAATTACTGAGTTTGTGCAAAGTCTACAGAACCAATTGTTTGAAATAAAATAAAAAAAAATAATTGTAGAGACCATATTAATGTGAAATGTACCCTTCCTGTTTTGAAAATAGTTTTAGAAGTTGTTCATGTATTTTTTGTTTTATTTTTTTTTTTTTTTTGTGAGCTGTCCTCTTTCTTGTCAAACAGACTGCATAGCATGCAGAATAAAATGTCTGCTAATATAAAAACCTCATTAAAATGTTCCACAATATTTCAAAAATATTTTAAGATTTAGCCAATTTTTTTTCTCCATCCAATAGAGTTTTAGAAACCCATTTTAAACAAATATTCATTTTTCTTTGAATATAATGGAGTATTGTTGTGCATAAACTTTTGTTATGCATGGCTTCTTGAATCATAGATCCAGATGTGCTTTCAAAAATCAACATCTAGATTTCACCAGAGGCCAACAATTTCATCACTTACAATCACATCTGGTTGAAATATCTTTTAAAGTAGCCTGCTGATTGTTCTTGTATATTTTGCCAGATTTTTTAGGACTTGACATGTGCTTTTCAACACTTCATAGTCATAATGCTGCAACTTTCATTGCTTAACAAAAAAACATTTCTTTAGTAATTTTTCTCTTGATTCCACTTATAATAAATTCTCTGCTTTATTAGATCTGTATTTGATTTGTCCAGTATCCTTAAAATTGTCTGTCTGAATTTCTGGAATGAGGGCCCATCATTACTTACACTATTCCTGACTGCCTTCTGTTTGAATTTCTAGAAAGAACAGTTATCACTACTTATACTATTTGTATTCAAACTATTTTCCTCCTCTTTGTTTCAGTGGTTGTGACCTCTGGTCTTTATCAGGTTTATATTGATCTGAGTAGCCTACAAGTAATCCAATAGCCTAGTAGATTAAAGCATTGGTTCATGAATTTGGTGACATAGTAATTGAGAGTTCAATCCCTGGGTCAGGCTGTGTGTACTTGGATTCGGTGGAAACAGAGCAAGCAATAACTGAGCAGTACTAAAAATAAGAACTAGACCAGATACCCCACCAGACATGGGCAGTGGAATGAGAAAACATTGTTATAACAACAAGGACGAGGACAAGTCTGCATGTAAATAATCTTCAAACATCTTTGCTACTCATGTTTATCTTTTTTTTTTTTTTTTTTTCCAATTTCTAGCATTGTTCTACTTTTAAAGCTGTGGAGTTACTAAACAGTTCTGTTTAGTCACTGAATTGGTGTTAGGACCCATTTTTAAAGCTTCAAACTTGCAATGTTGGCATCAATTTTTGGCGTAATTTTTTAATTAATTCCGGCCAATTCATGCAATTTTCTGTCCTTTGTTTATCTCTGCCTGTATGGAATGGATTATTACAATCATTCAACAAATAGACATTTTGATTCCAATAATTATTTCTTATATTAGGTTGGTGTAAAAATAATGACGTAATAATGTCGTTTTTTGACGTATTTTTAACGTCAAAAACCGACATTATTACGTCATTATTTTTGCACCAACCTAATATATTTATAAAACATGAAGTAAATAATGAGTTATGTGTGTGAATATATAAATCAATTAAAATTCAAGAAATACTTATATATAAATATAAGTATTTCTTGAATTTTAATTGATTTACATTTCAATTACAATTACTTGGGCTTTTTTAAAATATTTTTTCATCCCAAGCAAGGCAGGAATGCTACTAGTATGCAGGGGGTTACAGGGAATGATAGTGAGAGAAAAGACTGAGTACAAAGAGGTTTGAGGAAAAGACAAAAGATGTCAAGAAGATGGTGATGTTGCATCTAAATTTTTGAAGATTTCAGTTATCAGGGAAGCAAGTAGATAGAAAGGAATTCAACAGGCAGGATAAACACTTGGAGTAGATGTGGCGGTTGCATTTACCCATTTTAGCAGTAAATGGGTGGGACCTAGATTCTAATCTAGTGGCATGATTAAATTCATGCAGTCAGGGTACAGGGAAAGTTGACATGAAAATCTTTATAGAAAATACAGAGAGAAGCCATGTTACATTGGTAAGAAAGTGACTGAAGTTGAGATGCCAAGTCAGGATCGATTACATTGCAGATGCTTCTTTGGATTTTGTCAAGAATCTCAAGATGAATAGCAGGAGCACCAGACCAGATGTGGTAGTGGTATTCTATGCACAGGTGAATAGTAGATTTGTAAATGGGCAAGATGGATTTTGATGAGAAAACTGCAGCCATTACTGAACAGTGCAAATCAGAAATAAAGGAACTCCCTATGATGATTCCTTAACCATTTTGGTGACTAAAGCTCTTCCTTTTGCTTGTCTTTGTTCATCAGTCAGATTTTATTTTCTGATGTTTTAGATTAAATGTTTTTATCATTACATAAATTCTATAGTTTGTTCTTTTTTTTTTTTTTCTTTTTTTTTTTTTTTTTTTTTTAGAAGCTGTTAGTTTTGAAACTAACAAAACTCACATTGGCCATGTCCTGAAGGAATAATATGAGTGATCATGGCTCTTCATAACTTGTCCTTTGTAGCTGATAGTGATATTCAATTTTTTATCCCTTCCAAACCTAGTTCCACTATCCATTTGCAGAAGGTGCTTTCCTCTGTTTGTTTTGCCTTAAATATATCCTGTGTCAGATTTTCAAAGCTCTCTTTCCTCATAATGTCTTCAAAATTTCAGCTCTTTAGCATCCTTTTTGTTTACATTTCTTTAAAACTTTCTTGTTGCACATGTTCATGGCATTCTCAGCATCCTTCAGTAGAACCACATTCTGTTGCCTTGGTCTCTTCATCTGTGAGGAGATTATCCAGTATTCACTGCTGGAGAGAAGATCTGATATTACATAAGTCCAACTTTTTTTTTTTTTTTTTTTTTTAACAAAATACAAAATGAGTAAAATTTAATCTTCTAATTCTGCTAATATCTTCAGTTGTTTACATTATTTACATCGTTCAGACTGTTGTCCTCATCTTTATTACTACATTCACAATGTTTTGGTTGTCATATGCTCTGGCTTTCTTCAGGTGTTATACGTTGGATTACTCAACCAATGCTGGATAAAAGCATTGGCTAAGTAATCCAAAAAAGTAACTTGAACCAAAGAGTTGTGAGTTAAATACTTGGCCACAGCAGAGAGGACAAACACTTGGAGAGTGGAGTTACTAAAGGGAGTTAACTGATACTGAGATATCGAAATAAAAAAAAAGACATGGCAAATAGAATTAGAAGAATCTACCCTCACGGACTAAAATAAATAAATAAAGGGTTTAATTCAAAATTTCAACATATATCACCAGAAGCAGGCTGGAGCATACAGTGGTTGAAACCTCATGAATATAGCAATAATGATAACAACAGTCTGACAATACCACATCTCAGGAATATAGACGGATTTTCAGTTGTGTAGAAGAAAAATATTGCCAAATAATGATAAAGTTTTCTTATACTAAACAAACCAAGATTTTTCAAACTGTTCTCTTCAGACTCTTCTTCGGCTGATTTGCACAAAACTGAAGTATCTTTTATTTACTAATGTTCAACCAATACAAGGCCCTAGAGCCACTTAAAGTAGTGTTACTAGCAGAGAGAGGTAAGAAGTGCAGTTTATGAGAATATGTAGGAAACTGTTAATCCTAGATATGTAGAGGTTAAGACTGTGGTGGTTAGGAAAGCATCCTCATGGGAGCTTGTTCTACAAAGTAACAATTTTTGGGAAGAGATTGTTGAAGGGGAACGTATTTCTTACTAATGAAATATGAAGGAAATGAGGATGATTTGTGCCAATGTGCATGGCACAGCAAGTCTTAGCCGAAAAGGTCTGAACAAGAACTAAGGAACATAGTTCCTCAGAACATTTATCATGGAAATAGTGATAGTAGTAAATGGCTTGTGACATTTCATTTGTGCAGAAAGGGTTGTCATTTGGAAAATAATTCTTACACACAATGCCGTGTACATGCTTTCAAGAACAGGTAGCTACAGCTCAGATTTAGCAGCAGTAGTTCGTTTTCAGTTTGGTCTGGCTCATGTAAAGGTAAAGCATATCGAGAGGAGTCTGGTACTTACTAGAGTGGTACATGGAAATGAGCATTTAAGCATTTTGAAAAAATTGTCCTCACCATAGTGCAGTATTTTTGGCTGCTTACTGCTGAAGTACTTGATTCTACTATCCCACTGGGTACATTTTGGCCTTGTCAGACTAAATATTGTATTAGTACTACAAACTGTCTTCAGAATAATTTTCACCTTATCTGCTAGTGGGAGTGAGTTTAATCCTGCTCAGATGTCTCCTAACTGAGACCAGGTATCGGACTGACCTCATTAAATAAATCTTCTTGATGCAATCTATATTTAAGATTCTAGTTCTGAGAAGCAATGTCTATTCTCTGGAATCTGCAAATTCCGCTTGAGTAGAATTGTTTCTTTGGTTGTGCTCTTCAACATTTACTGTTTGTCAATATGTGGCAAAATGAATGATACCCATCACAAAGTGTTCTATTCACTGACCACTTTGAAATCTCGCAAACTGATTTATTCATTTGCTAATTCGCTTATTGACAATCCACTTCTGCTGTTGCTATGAGCTAACAATGAAATATTAATTTCCAATGTCATCTAACATTTATGTAATGGGTAATGATTCTCTTGTATCTTTGTTTCTGCTCATTATCTACAGCTTGGTGTATTGTTAAACGTAGAAGTACTTGCATTCACTTAATTGATGCACTTATAGATTTATATATTGTCAGACAGATCACATGTTTAAAGTTATTTTATCTCTTATTTTATTTGACCTGATCTGAAATAATTTATTAGCTAAGCCACAGGGGAGATAACTTGGATAAGATTGTTTAGGCTTATTGATTTGTTTTTGCAACTTATCAACTTTTTTGTGGGTCATTTAAAGCCAGAAAATATATTTTTAGATTGTAGGAATTTTTGGAGATAATGATTTCTCAATACAAGTCCTACTAATTGGCAAATAGGTGGCGGGGGGGGGGGTGTGAAAAAAAGCCAATTCATACCTTTCTCAATTATATTTGGGCATAAGTGAATCTAATGAACCCAATTGGAATTGGGTTCTTTGATTTCCAATTCCAAACTGTTATCCATAATACCAACCACACATCCAAGCTTACATCACCTGGTATGTCCATCTGGCTTTTTAGTGCTCAGACATGGCTTCAAAATTTTACAAAAAATCAGCATAAATCATGAATTGTATTTTAACATGTGCAAGTATATATTGTATCTTATTTTCTTGTAAAAATAATCAAAATTAATGCTTGTTTGGAATTAAAAAAAAATAATAAAATATATATATATATATATATATATCTTAAAATATGTTCCACCTGTTGAACAATGTGCACTCAAAGGTTAAAGCAGTGAGGAAATTCAAATGTCTTGGCTCGGTTATCAGTGAAGAGGGCATCAGAATAGAAATAATTTCAAGGGTAACACGAACAATGGATCTAGAATAGAAAGATTTACAACATCTGCCATTGTTTGTATTGCTCTTGAAATTATCTGGAAAGAAGAACATCTGTCTGAAATCAAAGATCACATTGTTGCATGCACTGGCCTTCTCAATCATTCTGCGTGCCTGAAAATTTTGGGTACTAACAACAGAACTACAGTGATGGATCCACTCATTAGAAATGATACTGCAGAACTCACCCCCAGGCATCTCCTCACAAAAGACGTGGCGTGAAAGCTTCTATCAAACAAGAAAGGGGCCTGATGGGAGATCTTGTATACACCGTCAAGAAGAGATATTTGAAATAGCATGGCCACGTGAGAAGACACTACCATTCCATATGCTTCCAGCTTTGACAAAAGAGGAGGAAAAAAATTTCACAAACAAAACAAAAAGCATTGCAGCTATAACAAATGAAATAAAGAAAAAAACATCTTTCTGAAATCAAAGACCACATTGTTGCATACACTGGCCTTCTCAATCTTTCCGTGGGCCTGAAAATTTTGGACATTAACAGCAGAACTAGAGCGAAGGATCCAAGCATTAGAAATAAGATGCTGCAGAACCCTCCTAAGCATCTCCTCACAAACGACCTGGTGTGAAAGATCCTATTAAACAAGAACAACACTTAATCATCTTGCTTATAATTATCAAAATCAGCAAGTTTTGACTTTTGTGTGTTGAATGATAATTAGGTTGGTGCAAAAATAATGACGTTTTTGACGTTAAAAAATACGTCAAAAAACGTCATTATTTTTGCACCAACCTAATAAATAACAGTTAACTGTCTATCATTATTTACAAATATGATTTCCCTTAAAACAAAAATCTGTTTTGCCATAGTACTTAATTGAAGAGAAAATTGCCAATGTCATGACACTGAGATTCTAGAGCCTGGCAAGGCTGACAAGTTTTGTAATTGATGAAGATGGTTGTTGGGTTTGAAGAGATGTTGTCAGGTTCAATGGCTAATGAAGAAGGTGAATGATCACGCCCTCTCAAATTACCAGTTGCTTTAACAGTAAGTATAATCTCTAAGTATAAGTTATGGAAGACTCTTAGCATATGGCCTATTACTTGGAAGCATTTTATGATAACTTATGCTGTATGAGTGGCAAGTAATAGACCAACTACCACTTGTAAGTCAGAAAAACCTGGAATGAAGCCTTGATATATGAGGGATGTAAAGGCAGCATGACGGTTATCGACATGGAAAGCAGATTTGGCAAGCAGTTTGATTTCTGGCCTTGTCTGTTGTACTCACTTTGTTTAATGCTTTTAAGAAAGGTATAAATTCATCCTGTCTTCTACCAGGCATGGGTTAAATATCAATGTAGTCGAGGAGAAGGAAAACTAAATTTCAAACTGTCCTTGAAGAAGTCGAGGCATTTCACACACACACACATTAAAGAGAAAGCTTTGCAGAGTTATTATCATTTATTTCCTTAAAATAGAAGTGATCTGCAGGCTGTGATTGAAGCCAATGAGGATTTTATTGAATAAATTTACTCTTTTAGTATTTCTGTTAAAATGAGATGTTAGTGTTATTTTTATTTTTGTGCAATTTAGACGATTATCGCTCTCTGTCTGTCTGCCCACTGCTCTGTCTGTCTGCCTACCACTCTGTCTTTGTTATGCAGTGTTACATTAGAACATGCACATATCCACTACAAAATTGTACATTTTTGTTTCAACGTCAAAAAAGGAAAACCTTTTTTAAACATCTCATCAGGTGGGGAATAATGATGTTACTAAAAACTTTATTCAGAACTAAACTTGGAGATATATATTTGGGTTATGACTTTTGCAAAATAATTGATTTCCTATATATTAATTCGATGAACTTTTGTTAAAAATAATTAAGACTGGTTAAATTCAGATTATTTCTTTGTTTTCTAAAATCGTATATAAGTGTAGTTGTACTATGACTTTCTGGAACATTCTAGAAATTGTTTTTGTTTATTTGTAAGTTTGTATGTTATGCTATAGCTATAAACTGTTAAATGTGTTAAAAAATATGTAACTATTATCCAATTGCATCATTAGCAAATTGAAAAATAAAGCTTCTGAAATATTTTGATTAATATTTTGATGAATATTTTGATTAATTTTTTTTTTTTTTTTTTTTTTTTTTTTTTTTTTTTAACCTCTATTGCATATATGGCAAAATCAATTTTTGGTTTGAGGGTGACCTTTTGCAAGTGCCAAAACAAATTAATGCCTTTTTCAATACTTTTTAAGTTCATTGATTTGACACAAGAACATAGGGTTACAAAAAAATCATATATAATGTCTGGAAATTTAATCCAGCCCTTTAATATTAATGAAAAACTAGCTTATGTAGTCCCCTTCCAAGTTCTTCCTTTGGAATCTAATCTACTTATCCTAGCTTCCCACTTTTCAAAACTTTAATTTTCTTTTGAGCTCACCCTCAACTTCTTTGCATTCTACTTAATTTTGTCCACAAGCTAACCTCTTTTCAATGGTGATAGCCACAAATCATCAGGAGCCAGATCTGAAATTTTGGGAATCTAATGGTAATATTAGTGATTTCCCTACAAGTAAAAAATTTGGCATTCATTGACTGAGCAGCCAATTCTGCTTTTGGTTGAAATTTATAAAATTTTTCTCTTAACCTTATTTCCTAAAAAAAGTGTCTTATCTCAAGTCCAGTAGCTTTTATTACTTTCCAGTATTAATAGTTTTCCTTCTGAATTTAAAGTGTTGTCGAATGTTGACATCTTGATTATGCCGTTATTCTCTTCAAGTTACATTACTATCCATTTTAGTTGTTGTTGCTATTGGTAGTCCTCAAGTGAAGTGGTTTCTATTTTATGGTACAGTTCTTTGTGATTCTATAGTGCCAGTCCACAATGGATGGTCTTTGCCAAGATCTTCAGGCTTCACTTGTTCAAAGCCTTTTCATCATTGATCTTAGAAAGTGATTTTATACAGCTGACGGTTTTGATATTTCTGAATAGGTTTGGTGCCATCCATGGCATCTATATGAAAGTCTTGATGTAACTAGGCTATTTAAGAACATGATTAAAGTTTTCAGGTTGATGTTTTGGTTTCATAGCATTTTGCAGTGTTGGGTGAAACTACCAATGGCGCAGCCTATTCTATGTTCAATTTCTTTTCCTCCTATACTTAATTTGTTATATCTGATCCATACACAGACTGGGGGCATCTAAGCTTGACTTTTAGTCACTGCCCCCAATATGTGACCCAGTTGATCGGCGGTTGTCACTACCCAGCAAGATCCTTTTGTTAGGGTACCAAATGGGATGGTTTGTTGATTCTGACAGCACAAATACGTAACAGCTTCATACCAGATGGAACTGGTTCAACATGTGCAGGGCATAGTCTAGGAAGAGATTAAATAGATGAAAAGAGGAAGTGTCTATCGATGTGGTCATATGCTGCTGTGAGGTTGACAAAGCAGGTATACAGTTTCTATTAGAAAGGTAAGCAATTTTTCGTAGTTGTTTAATGACATCTATCCCCTTGTTGCATTCATTTCTAGAATGAAAACCAAACTAGGTTGTGAGGCATTGCCTTTCATGCTACAATGAAAGCCTAGTTAATGTTTATTAATATTTTTGCCATGATGGATAATGTGTTATTGTGAAATAAGCCCGAGTTTTTGGAGGTCAGTCAGTTATGTGCCATGCGTGATACATGCTTAGGCAATCATGTATCTTTTGATACATGACTGACGAGGTAGATTTTTTTTCATGCAGTAGATTGCCATTTCTTTCAGCGATAGACCAGTTGCCATCCAAGGCTATAGAACCAGGTCTGTCCTGCTACTTACCCATAGCTGGGGCAAGAAAAAGAGGATTCATACTCTTTTCTAAGGGTATTAGCACATAAGGGATTGTAATGGGTTCAACCATTTTGGAGGTACATTTCTGATTCCAGATTTTTTTTCATTTTTTTTTTTAATGAAATAGAAGAACTTGTTATTGAATTAAGAAAGTAAGCTATTTTCAAAAGTTCAGCTTCAATGTTGATTGATGCTTTATTATTCCTTTCTTTTTTTTTTTTTTTTTTTTTTTTTTTTTAAATTCCTCATCAGTAGGTTCATTGTTTGTTTGGGAGATGGGCTTTCTTATAGTTGTCTGAATATTGGTATGTGTTTTATTTTTCTGGGAATATTAAGTTTAGTATGGTCATGGTTGAGATGTGACTCTGTGATTTTGAGGCCTGGACACTTCTGTGGGTGTTTTGACTGTATGATATTATTGTGCTTTTAGGTTTTGTTAATTTCATTTCTAATTTTATGAAGATACTGGTTTCTCAAAGAATTATCTTTTTTTTTTTTTTTTTTTTTTTTTTTAAATTATTCGGTATTTTCCTTCCATTTTTCCCTCTTCTGTTTGTTTCTTTCCTTGTATCAGTTTTTTGCAATTCAAGGTTGTTGTTCCATAGGTGTATATGTTTTTCTTCCAGGTCTTCTTGTGGTGGTCTTATAAGACTTATGCAATGTTTACCAAAAACACTGCAAAAAAAAAAAAACTTTTATTCAATGTGAATGTGACAGTTCTGCACTACATAGGCTCACACAATGGCATCTCACTGCTGAATAAACCCATGAGAGTTTTCATTTAAGCCTGTGTAGTAAAGTTTCCTCTAAGTTTCCTCTAAGTTGCATCAAGGCCAATCAGCTGGTTCTCCAGCTATTCAAAATGGCTGACCTTAATAATTTTTGTGTGAGCTTATATTTTAATCATTTTGTCCGAGTTTTTCCTTGCTTGTGATGTGTTTCTGGAAATAAAATTTAGTAGCACATATATATGTTTTATTTAATTAGTGGAAATATTTCATTTGTGAGACTAAATGGTCCCTGCTTTAATTTCAGGTTTTAGTGTTAATATATTGAATCATTATGCACAAATATTTTAGAATATAACCATTTCCAATTATATAAGATTTCCAATTTAATTATCCTGCCCTCAAATTAAGCTGTATATTCTCACCAAGATTTGCATCCAACCAAAACCTGGTCGATTCTCATGCAACAGTTTTTATTAGCACTCATTATGTTTAGCTTTAACCCATCTTTCCTTGTCTTTCTCTCCCAGCACTTAATTGTCAGCCCCAGTCAAGCATTGGTTTTTTGCATGCTTGAGTGAACATTATAGAAATAGATGATTGTAACGGTCTTATCAAGCTATGGTGTTAGGAGAAAGTATATCTGCCTCTGAAACAGGACTTGGATTCAATTCCCAAAAGGCTCTAGCATAATAAAATAAACTCTTTGTATATAAAAACTTGTGTGTGTGATCTTGTTCATGCATTCTTAATTTTTTGTATTTGTGATGATATTCCATTGTTATAGAAATAACAGGTGGAAATACATTCCCTTTTTTTTTTTTCTTTTTTTTTTGTATTAGTTTTCTTTGGATATTTTTACTTTTTAATGTTTTAAAAATTAAAATTCTCATATGCAACAATAGTTTATTGTATGGATTAGATTACTCATCCAGAAATATATAATGCAATTGAAAAATAACTGAAATGTATCCATCCACCTTCTGTCTTTTATATATATATATATATATATATATAATATACACATATACACACATCGTGATGACTTTAGGACAGGATCTCTTAGATAATAACTAGCTGATATCATTAAGCAAAGGATATAAAAATTGCAACAATTTATTTGTTAGAATTTCATTATTATAGTTTTTTATTATAAACAACCTTATGAAAAATAAAAATTTATTTATCACTTTGCAGAGGGTCATTTTGATAATAATAACCCCCTGATGATAACATTAAGCAAAGACAGAAAAAATTGAACAGTTTGCCTTCATAGTTATAAACAAATTTTCATTAAAAAAAAAAAATAAATGAAATTCATTGACTTGTAGTTTGGGACTGATTTTTTTTTTTTTTTTTTTTTTTTTTTTTTTACAATCACTTTGTGTCAGAAGGGCTCTTCTGAACATAACACCTCTTTTATTATGTTGGTACTCGGAGGGAGATGCTGGCAGGAGAGGTTGAACCTTCCTGTGAGTAGTAGTATGGTAAAATGGTATCTGACATTTCCTCTGTGCAAGAGACATGGCACCTACCAACATTCATCAAAACTTATTGAATGTTCATGCAATCAAATAATGGATATCGACACACTAGTAACAGGTGTCTGTGTATCGGTGCATGTGAGTGTTACATGCCACACTCCTAGCAGCCCTACACAAATGTCACCTCATGAAATGCAGGCTCTTGCTTATTGTTGGTAAAATTACATAGCCATTGAAAATTTTGTATGGCACTTGTTATCTGGTGTAGTTTCCATAGAAATAAGCAGGAAGCATTACTTTCAGAACATCGTGTGTCTGTATCTCCATTTAAATAAAACAAAGAATGGCAGTTACATTACTTGATCAGTTGTTCTTGGTACTGAATTAAGTCTTATATTGGATGGAAATTTATGAATTAAATGTTTGTATTTAAATTGGTTTGAAAGAGTGTTCGCTTACTTTGGACCATTTCTTTGGTCATCACCAAGGGTAGAGGCATAATCATTGATATGTGTGTTAGTGTCAGCCTATTGAGAAATATATTGCCAATTAAGATTTAAATTTTAGATTTGACATTTATGCAGTGTAGCATGACGTGATGTCATGTGGCTGATGTGCAGTTTAGATTACATAACATGAGTGCCATTGTTAAAACAAATTTTTTTCTGTGGATGTTGTTTTTTTTTTTAATATTAGTTTCTTCTGTTATTCATATTCTTATTTCATTGATGCAGACTTGTTAGATCTATCATGATCTGCCATAGATTGACAGGGGCATTATGATTGTGTGATGTGACAGTAAATTGTACTCTATTGAGAAAAATGGCAAGTAATTTGGCAAGAAAGAGTTGTAGTTGTAAGACCATTGTAAAATATAATTCTAAAAAACTGTAGCAAACAAAACCAGAAAAATAATAAATTTTCAAGAATATGACATTTGACAGACATAAAAACAGATGTGAAAGATGTCACATTCAACCTAAGAAAAGGTACATGTATATCATATAGAAAACCCAATGACAAACCACTTTACATACAAACATCTTCCAATCAGCTGCCAACAATCAAGCAGGTCCCACAATCAATTAACCAATGAAACATTCAACAAAACCAAAAAAAGGTTATTAAACAGTCCTAAAAGATAGTAGATATTTGGCAACGCTCACATACGTATCACCCAGTAGAAAAAAGCTAACAGAAATAGAAACCCAATATGGTTCAACCCACCATACAACAAAAACGTAAAAACAAATGTAAGAAAAACATTCATAAAACTTATACACAAACACTTCCCCACGATGGAACACTTGCCACAAGATATTCAACAGAAACACAATAAAAATCAGCTACAGTTTCACTGAGAACATGACACAAATAATAAACTACTACAACAGAAAGATAACCAACAAGCCATCCACACAAATCAAACCCACCTGAAACTGTCAAGCAAAGAATATTACACCAAAAATATCATGGAAATATTATTTTTATCAGTTATTTTACTTTGTTCATGTAGTAAATGTATACCTCTAAGTTCACAGAAACCTGCACTATGCAAACTTCCCATTGTAACAGCGAAGGTTTTTTTTTTCCTTTAGTCATGCATCTTCATTGTCAAATAATGCCGATACAGTAAACATTCAAGCATGAAAGACTGTCACTGCTTGGTGTTGATCTCGGTGTCCATTTTTATATTTATATACAATCTGTCTAATATTGAGCACTTTTACCCATAAATATAGCATATTTTAAAATATTTTTATTGTGTGTGTGTGTGTGTGTGTGTGTGAATATGTTGTCAAACAAATTATTATAGAAAATTTTTGAAACCTACATCTACTCCTAATCCCAGCCACAACAAAAACAATATCAACTTATTACAATTAGATGCACTCTAACTTGATGAAAGACAAGAAAGCAATTAATTCAGATATATAAAACCTATTGATAGTAAAAGCTGTGTAACATTCCTTATCAAATATAAAAAGTTCAAAACATCCAACCTCATTATTACAAAGAACACTTCTCTGGAGAAATATATCCATTAACAGACTGTCCCTCCAATTTTGTCCCAAAAATAGTCACTATATCTCGTCGTTTTCTACCTGAACATGCTAATGTCAATTGGTTAATGGATGTGAAGTATGAGGGAGGATTGAAATGTAATGATTAAAATGATGAGGCCACTATTTTAAATGCCACATTTATTCTATATGAGGGTTGGCTGAAAAGTTCCTAGGCTAACTATGAAGGATTGATGCTAGATCTATGAAATCTTGCATGCGTTAATTTAAACTCTTATTAATAACTGCAGTGTTTATTTCCAGGTAAAATGATATCTGACTGTTCAAAGATTTCAAAAGTAACTAGTAAAGACTAGTCTTGAAAACAGTGTAAAAGTGGGCAGCAGAATAAGGAGGGTAAAGGAGTCTTGAAGATGAAGGTCTGGACATTCTGCAACTGGCAGCACCAAGGATAAAATTGATTGTGTTCACCACATGGTAAAAGACAATGGGTGATTGGCTATAAATCAAATAGCCAATGCTGTGAAAGTGTTGAGAATATTGTCTATAATGAACTAGGCATGGTTTCTGCTCGGTGTTACACTGTCTTTAGACTTTATCAAAAGCATATCAGGCTGATCACATCTGATGCTGTTTGAGGCAGGTACAGCTGATTTCTTTGGATGTTTTCTAATCTGGAATTGTTTGTCTCTGGCTCAAAGTGATGAACTGAAGATACAATCCATGCAGTCGAACCCCACCCTCCTCACCTGCTCCAAAGAAGTCCAAGGTTGTTTCGTCTGCAGGGAAGATGATGGCCTAATATTATTTTTTTTTTTTTTTTTTTTTTTTAATGCAATAGTTATTGTTTGACTATATTCAGAAGGGCCACATCATCACTGGAGAGTACTATGCCAACTTGCTGAGGTAGTTATGAAAGTCTATCTTGGTTTTGGTAGTTGCTATGTCTGACTTGTTTTAAATTGTTTAATCATCCTCCTTATTCTCTTGATTTGGTCCCATCTGACTTTGTTCCCCAACATTAAAAAATATTTGTATGGGAACCAGTATATTGCAGTGATGACATCATGTCTGCTTTTGTAGCTTTTATCCTGTTGGACAAAAAAAGTCATCAGCATTCAAGCACTACAATACAGATGGAAGAAATGTAAGGATCATAAGGGGAAGTATATTGAAAAACAAACCTCATTTGGTCACATTCCTTGAGAGTATCTTGATCAGCCTATGAACTTTTCAGTTGACTCTTGTATATAATAAAAAAGGTCACTTGCTTGGTCTATTGGTTAGGCAACTAGCCTTCACCCTTTTTTTTTTTTTTTTTTTTTTAAGTAATAAAATCTTCTGATCGTATGGTAACTAGCAGCATTAATTAACATCAATAAGTGAATAGCTCATTAGTAAATAGGGAAGATCTGGCAGATAATATATAGTATATATTTTGTGTTAGTTTTCTTTGGATATTTAAATTATGTTAAAAACTATTGCATTCTGAAGTGCAACAGTGTTTCATTCTATTAATAAAACTGTCAGATTACTTGTGCAGAAAATATAACTAATGCAAAATTAGTTAAATTTTGCTGTCTCCTGGTTTGTTCTTTACAGTCTGAGTAAACTATTGGAACAATTTTTTATGTCAAAACTTCAAACAAAACAGAGGAAGGCTGAAGAGGAAATTTGGTGAAATAATTTAAAACCAATCAATTAAAACAGCTAATATGAAGAGACAAGTTCAGAGGACTCTTTGAATCCTTATTCTATAAAAGAGACACAAACTCTACCAGTTCCAAAAATCCAAAACTGTCTCCTTTAGAAAATCTACTTGAAAATCCAAACAGCCATTTTGATTCTAAACTAATGTTTTCTTTGCTATTTCTATTAAATTCCAAAATGTAATTTTATAGAACATAGCCAACAACACATCAAGCACTTCAAAAAAAAAAAAAAATAAATAAATAAAAGAAATTCAGTTTTTAATTAAATATTCAAGGTTTTGTGTTATTTCAGTCATTAAATTCCACCTTCATAAGGACCTTGCTTCTATGTTTCCTATTGGAGAAGAAGTTAATTTTTATTATTTCAGGGAAGTTGTTGGTCATCTTAAGAGATGTCCAAAGAGAGGCAATCATTTTTAAAATTGACTTTTCTAAGTTTTCATAAAATATTAATGATTTTTATGCCCTTTAAGCATGTTAGTTCATACTGATGGCAGTTGCAATAATCAACCAATTTTTTTGTCAGTTCACATTTGTGGTAAAGAGAAGACAAAAAAAAAATTCTTTTCATATAAACATGCATAACAGATTTTATTCTTTTCAATTAAGGAATATATACCCAGGGTGCAATGTTTAAATTGTTGACACTTTATATTTTTAATTTCACACATGCACATTGTTCTTGATTTTGTTGACGACACAGTATATTAGGGTCAGTTGGGCACCATCTGTGAGAAAAAGAAATTTGGAAGCTGCATGCTGTACTGCTTGGCATTCACACCAGAAACTCCAATATGAACATTTCAGAGTGTTTGGGTGTCAATCTGTGGAGGGTACACAGGATTTGGAAAGAGTTGAATGAGTCTAATGGTTATTATGAAGGTATGGCAGCTTGGAAAACTTTCTCTGATCATTCTGATATCAGAACAATCAGTGAGTTTTCTTTTAAATTTGTTCGTGAAGGCCTCAGTGGCGATTTTTTTTTTTTTTTTTTTTTTTTTTTTTTTTTTTTTTTTTTTTTTTTTTTTTTTTTTAAATAAATTACTCTTTAGTATTTCAAGATATTTTTATGTCATTTTGGTAAATATATCTGTTAAAATGAGATCTCAGTGTTATTTTCATTCTTGTGTAATTTACAAGACAATTTATCCATTGTACCTCTCTCGCATATATACACACACACACACACATATATATATATATATATATATATATGTTTGTGTTGTGTGTGACAATTCAGTCTCATTAATGATCTGCATACAAGTCCACATATTGTGCAACAGTGAAGTCCTAGGGATTTAGCAACAGGAATGTTTGCTGACACTTTTCGTTGTTGTCTTTCATTTCTTAGCCAGTCAATACAACTGATTTCAAAATTTCTGATACTACTTTAGCACAAACATCCCCAGGTATTTCTATCCAGGGCAACTCGCTCAAAGTTAGTATGTGGCACAAGGACAGCTGAGAGGTTACTCTTTAGCTTGTCTTTATACCTGAGCCATGGTTGTCCAACAATCCTTTCTTTGTCCACTGTCAAGCTGGCTATACATGGGGACTTAGCTGGACTGAAGTGTCACGTATGATACAAGCATGAAACCTGAATATGGTTGTCAGATGCAATGGGAGAGTCCACACACACACACACACACATACACATATATATATATATATATATATATATATATATATAAATCTCGTATCTATGATACTCTTGCTTACGTATGTGCATGTAGGATTATTTTATTACTTTTAATACTGGGTCTAGAATTGTAAATGAATTTTATTGTTATCAATATCCTAATCTTTATTTTTGACAGAAGATTTTGGCTGATACACTCCATATTTCATTGGGTAACTTGTAAGTTTCATCTGAAATATCTGGGAAGTATTTTAATGGAGGACGGAAAATGCAACACCAAAATCCAAAGGCGTATTGGAATAACGAAAAATGTCTTTCAAAAAGTTTAAGCAAAGAAATGGGGAAATTTCTTTAGGAACAAAGAATATTGAGCTGTTTTTTTTTAATATCATGCCTCCTATATGGCAGTGAATGTGGGACATTCTCCTCACAGATGAAGAGATTGGAGGCACCAGAAATGTGGTTCTACAGAAGGATGCTGAGAATATCATGGATTGAACGTGAATAATTTACTGACTGAGCTTGTATAAATGGTTGGGAGAATAGGGATTAGGAGAGATAGCCAAAAGACAAGCCTTACTAAGCGTTAGAAAGGATAGGAAGTAGGCAAGAGCCGTGATTGCCCGCATACTGAAGGGACACAGCACATAGGAGGACTTATTGTTCTTGCCTCATTGTTTGCAACTTACTCTCTATATTTTATCCAAAGTGACAGTGATGAGAAAGTTTGACTTTGATGCCTCAAAAACTAAACTAGTTACATCCCATTGCTGCCAATCAGACCCTGATCTACTGTCAGTCATGATGAACAGATGTCCCCTCGAGGTGGAACTGTGCCTTGAAAGAATATTAGGCCTCAAACTCACACCCAACCTCGAGTGGAACTCTTGAATATGATCCATCACTAAAGAGGCAGGTAAAATAATTGACTCCATGTACAACTCCAGTAAGTACCTGACTCCTCATGCTGTCCTCTATCATATTAGGTTGGTGCAAAAATAATGACGTAATAACGTCAAAAAACGACATCAGGCAGAAAATGGAGTACTCTTGCCATATTTGGGTGTGAGCTGCCCAGTCTGCACTCTCCAGTCTTGATAAAGTTCAAAAGCATCTTTGAGTCCTTGTTGGAGAAGAATTATTTTCCACCCTCCAACCTCTCTCTCTCTCTCACAGGCCGGATGTGGCAAGTCTCTCACAGCTCTATTGCTACTTCCATGGAAAGTGTTCAGACAAACTACATTCCTTGGTTCTGCCAGGTTTAACCTTTACAGCTAAGACCTGACATGCAACTTACATAATGTACAAACCACCCACATTCCCTCTGTATTCCATCAGTGAGAAGTTCTGCTTAAACAATTTCTTTCTGTGAATGACTGCACTGTGGAACAGATTCCAAAGGGGATGTTTCCCTGCTTACTATAATTTTAACCTGTTCTAGTCTAGAGTTAACCTTCTCCTCTTATCCATATAAACTACCCCTTACAGCAACTCTTCACCTTGAGTGCCTTGTGCAAGGTGAACTTTGCTTAAAAAAAAAAAAAATGGTTCAAGATTTTCTTTAAGATTACTAGATATGAAACTGAGTGAAGTTTGTCGAGATAATAGGTTAAAATAAGTGGCTGCATAATAAACTTGATACCAGTGTATCTAAACAAAAGTAGTTTGAGGAGCATTTCTAATGTTAGCTATTTGTGCTTATTTTGGGTTGCAAATTGCAAGCATGTTATGCAGTATATAGGATAAGGACAGGAAATGAAGACTGGTTTAAAACATATTTAAAAAATTAAGTCTGTCACAACAGTTGGAAGGTTAGAGTTTTGTTGTAAAACTTGGGCTGGGAATTTATCACAATAATGGTTGAAATGTCTTTTTTGTTTCTAGTTTTAGGAGAAAATCCAGGATTATATTGTGCATCACAAAGAGTGACAGAAGGAAAAAAGTCTCTATTCATCTTCCTGTCTAATTAGGAATATGTCCTTTTTATATAAAGAATCTCAGGAAGTAATGAACCATGTTAAGGCTGCATGCCGAGAACATAAAAGCTAAGAAGGGACATAAAGATGATAATCTACTCACTAATGAAACCATTTATTTCCTTTTCATAATCCTCAGTGGCCATAACATATTTGTTTCTGATTCTCACTTTTTAACTCTCCAATATAAACCTTTGAAAACATATAGGATCTGGTTATTTAATAGTCTACCTCAAACAATGACACATTAAGCAGCTTCAAAATACTCCTTTAGGACTTCAGTTATTCTAGTATATTTTCTAATTTTTAAAATATTAGGTTGACTAATAATAATTATCATTTTGGGTTATCAATAATCTAATTTTTCAAACCCAGCACCCAGCTGGCTGACATACTCTAAGTGTTGATATATGGTAGATTGTGATGTTTAACATCTTTTCTAATTCTGAAGTACTTTCTTATGGAGAGCTTTCCTTTAATCACAAATCAAAGACTGATGAATACCTTGGTTTGGGTTCATCTTCCAACAATATTTCTTCAGAACAAGACTTTATAAAGCAATTTCATGCTTGCCAGACAGTTTGGACCATAAACACGACTTTTTTTCTAGATGTTTCTGTGGTAATTATCATCACCATCATGCGACAAGCATTCATTGGTTAATCTCCTCAAAACTAGTTTGCTGATTGGTCAATTCTGACCAATCAGATATCCTGCACACAAGGAATTAAATTTCCCGCTCACTAAGGTTTGAGCCAGTCACGTGATACACCACCTTTATATAAACAAAACACGTGTAAGCTCTCTCTGTTTTCTCTTCATTCATCTTATTCCTTGCTGCCAAGATGTAATCTTCAAGAGCTCCTGTCTTGACCGTGCGATCAGACGTTAAAGAACATTACCAATTCATGCAAGTACGAACTCTTAACTCTTCTGAACTCTTACCAACTTTACCAATTCACTTTTCCTAACATGCAACAGGAACTTTATTCTTCTAAAACTTCAGTTTAATAATTACTTCATCTTTGAGATCCAGTACAAACAAATATTTCCAAATCTAAGAGGCATAACCTTCAGTTTATATGCATGTACATCAACACTAATAAATTCAGTTGTTATGTTTTGAACCATTACGTTCTGTTTTGTATTTTATACTGTGTGCTATTTTACATCAAATATAAATTGCATTGTGACAGCTAAATGTTTGGTAACCTCCAGCGTCTTTGCTTGTCCTTTTCCACATCATTCCCAGTCAAAGATAAATAATTGTAGTGATGCGTGCTACATTTCCGTATTGTATTTTCTTGCTTTCACTCGGATATCATCATGGGATGTAAATGCACTTTTAATCCTTCTATTAGTGGGATTAAGATTTACACTTTAATCCACTGCATACGCTGCTACTTCCATCAGCAAAATTAAGGCTAGTTTTCTGTAAATTGATTCTTAACTGCTACATATTAGTAACTAGCAGTAGAGCCCGGTGTTGCCCGGGGATGTAACAGTAAGAGATAGATCAAGTATCGACCATCATAAAGACTGAAAAATAAAATTGACAAAGATTATTGTTTAAGGTTGACGGACATGCATGTCTTAATTAGTTTTTTGTTTTTTTTTAATTTTTTTTACGAATTGGTCAAACCCAAACTTGAACAAAAACATTGTTTTCAATCGTTATGAGTCTACTGATTGAATAGAATTTTATTATAAACAATTGTCTTGTAAATGGAATTTTTAAAGCATTCTGAATGTAAAAATAAAGAAAAAAAGTGTGCAAGACAATAAGAAACACTACCTGCCAAAAAAAAAAGTGAAGTTTTGTTGAAATCGTTTGAAAAATGTAGGAAATCCGATCCCATATATAAATGAACACACACACACACACACACACACACAAACAACCTGGGTTTTATAATAAGTATAATTTGATATGAGTTGTCCCCCTTTCATTCTGTGAAAGCGATGCCTCTTAATCATGTTTTCAAATTGATTTTGTGCAAAAACAATTGTTTTTTTCCAATTTTTGCGCTGTCAGAACCACCACAAGGTAATTTTGCATAGTCCTGTGAAGTTTTGTTGAAATTGGTTGAAAAATGTGAGAAATCCGATCCAATATATAAATGAACAGACACGCACACACAACCTGGGTTTTATAATAAGTAAGATTACAGTGCTACATTAATCATTACAAATAGCTCCCTAAAATGAAAATTACTTATGGCTCAACCTAATAAATCTGCAAAATCCCTTTGGGTCTCACTATCACTACCTTACTCTCTTTGGTCTGAAATTTCCCATTGTAACAGCAGTTTTAGCTTTGCGGGGGGCTGTTACAAGAAACAAAATCTGAACTGCAAGATGAGCTGACAGATTTGTGGGGATACCATGTTTTACTGATAGGAATAGATAGGTTTGCCTATCATTCAGTTCACACACCACTCCAGTCTTTTGAACAGGAATAGAGGTTTATCCCTTGTTTCCTGTTTAGGATTGGGTTTCTGGGGGTTTTTTTTTAAATTCTTTTTATTCTCTTTCATTCCCTGTAGCCCATTGTCTACATGGCATTATTGCCTTGTTTTGGGGGAATCAATTTAAAAAAAATAACCAAAAAAAAAACACAAAACCTGTACAAAGCATGATGAAAAATTGGCTGTCATTGTAAATGCAATGGCCTTGTAATACACAATCTCATTGAAAAAAAAATAGTATCTCACTTTTGGCTAGTATCTTTTATAAGAGTGTCTGTTCATGCATATATAGTAAGGCTTCTACTGATTGGTTACTGAATTACATCATGATTGAACAATTAGTTTCTGTCTATATTTCTGAGATGAGATATTGTAACTATTTA
Source organism: Acanthosepion lycidas (assembly GCA_963932145.1). Lineage (NCBI taxonomy): Eukaryota > Metazoa > Mollusca > Cephalopoda > Sepiida > Sepiidae > Acanthosepion > Acanthosepion lycidas. The sequence goes on along the minus strand of OZ010590.1, from coordinate 46,261,908 downwards.
CATTGTTTGAACTATTGTCCTCATCTTTGTCATATTCACAACATTTTGGTGGTTGTATCTTCTGGAATATGTGTTGGGGAATTTGAACTGAATCCTTTATTTAGTCTACTGGGGTAGATTGTTTTGGTTCCACATGCCATTCTTTTCTGGATATCTAGGTTTCGGTTATTTCCCTTTAGATGAACAAAAACTCCCCAAGTTTTTGTTCACCTCTGCTGTGGCCAGGTATTAAATTCACAACTCTTTTGGGTCAGGTCACTGGATTATTTCAACCAATGTTTTTACCATTTATCCATACGTCCTTTGGTACCAAATCATTGTGAATATGACAAAGATGAGGACAATAGTTCAAACAATGTAAATAGTGTGAATAATTAGTTCTTCTGATATTCAAAATGATCAGATCTAGATTGGACTCGTATATTATATTTCATCACTTAAAGCTAAAATGTATTGAAAACAAAGATGAAGATATTAGCTGAAGCAATATCTGAAGTGATAGTGTTTTTTTTTTTTTTCTTTTGTAAAATACAGGTAGAAACAGCAAAATAGCTGTTCTGTCTTATGTTAGTCATGACATAGTTCATGATTTTATCATTAATCAATATCATTATTCATGTTTTGAAAATTTGTCAGTGTGAAACAAAAAATCTGAAAATCTTGATAGTTAACACTAACAGGGACGATGTTACATATAAAACATGTTACAAATTCTCATGTTTGGTGATTGATCAGATTTTGGAGAGGTGGGTTGGATTTTAAATTTTTTGGCACTTCCTCATACAGAAGGCCAACTTCAATTAAAAATGATTTTCTTCCAATGTTTTCTCATTTCTAGAGACTAATGTTTAATTTTGTGTTTTTTTTTTTGTTTTTTTTTTTTTGTTTTTTTTTTTTTTTGTTTTAACTACATAAATTTAAATTAAGGAACATGGATAAGGGATGGAGAGATAATTATTTATTTGAACTGATTGAACTGATTTGTTTTCCACATGAAAAATTAGTCCTGGGTATGACAAGCTACATCTGTGTCCTGGATAAGACTATAAACTACGTCCAACAGCAAGGCTTCTGATCAGGAGGTTTTTGAGGAGTGTGGAACCCTCTATTAATTGCTGGTGTTCCCAGGTACACCCTGACGCAAATTGTTAGCCCCAGACTGGGGTCAAAATACAATGAAAGTGTAAAAATATATTTAATACCAAAAATACTTTGTAAATAAAATTATTACTAGCCATACATTTTTTGGAAAAAAAAAAAAAAAAAAAAAAATATTACCAACTATACATTTTTGAAGAAAAAATATTACTAGAAATAGATTTTTGAAGAAAAAATTTACCAGCAATAAAAATTTTGTTGACATTAAATAACTCTCTGGTTAATATGCATTAAAACAAGCTAAACCAATCCACATGAAAAATGGTTGCTCAGCACTTTCTTGTAAGATTGTCCCTTCCAAAGTAGGAGAGTGTCTAAGGGGAGCACCTTATGAAGATTAGCACTGTGGAGTGTTGCTGAGAAAAACCTGAGGAAGACTGAAGAACATATTGGCTGAAGTATTATGTGGTAAAAAAAAATTGATTAAAATTAATCTAAAAAAAAAAAATCTGAAGTGAAATATGTATTTAATTGCAGAATTTCAGAAAACTCTTAAGGTGAAATTAAAATAAAGAAATTGGCAGTTGGTGTGTTTGTATCCTTTTTGAATCTTGATCTTACCTCAAATAATGGATCAGATAAAGAGATGAATTGTTCTCACCTTAACCCTAACCACTTTGCTAAAAGTACTGTTACAGAATGCAAAGACCAGGTCCAGAATGGTCAGTAGGTGACCGAGTGCCTTGTGGGCATGGTATTCTAACAGTGATGGATTGCCGTTGTCTGACTTTTGGACATAAGTCCAAAACTGTGAATTCAACAAGAATTCTGAAGGGTTGATATACCTCCTACACACAGGTTGAAAGACTGGCTTAGACCACCCACAGAAAGACCCCGAGCCAACATGCAACATGTGTTCATGTGACATCATTCTTACTACTGCCTCTTAAAATCCAAGCTGCCACTACTCTTTCTCCTCATAAAACAAATAACAAAAAGAAATGCTACTTTTCATTAATACTGTTTTATGTAGTAGCATGGGGACCCAGACTACACAGAATGTAACAATACCTGTGCCAGTAGTATCGGCAAAATTGTTACTCTTATAGTCAATCTAGCCATAACCCTCTGCTTCAAGAATAAAATTTTGAAGAAGGAAAAAATTCTTGTCTGTCTTGAATGTTTTTCAGATGATGGAAATGATTACAACTCGAGTACAGTTTTTTGCTTTTTGGTTTAATTACAAGGTACTCGACTGTATCAAGTGTTGTATTCTTTAACTTTCATCCTCTCATATTTGTAATTAGTTGGTTACTGTATTCACACAAACTCAGAAGTCCTTACTATATTTAGTTCACACATACCGTTTAACTTCACTAAACTTATGTGTAGAACTTCATTCATATTGTTTCTTTCCTTTTTTTTTTTTTTTCTCTTTCAAAATATATCCTGAGCAATATGCTACTAACCTCTTGCCCAACCCATAAGGTTTGTTTCCTCCCCTCCACAGTACCCCACCTATGAGGTCTGTTTTTTTCTTTTTCGTGTTTTTTTTTTTTTTTTTTTTTTTTTATATTTTCACATGTTCTGTATTTTCTCAAGAACACAATCTTTCCACTTAATGAACCCACTACTCAGTGAAAGCAAAACATTTTAAACTAAGATAAATTTGTATTATTACTCTGTAAATTGGCTTTCTCAACAGAAAAAGACAGTAATTGACTGGATTTTCTCTCCAACTCTGGAAACTGTGATTAGGTGAAATGTTAGCTTAATTGTCACTGTATTTTGGGAGAGGCACAATGTTTTAATTTTTTTTTTTTTTTTTTTTTTTTTTTTTAACATATTGTGTTCATAGCAAATCTTCAATCACACTTTTTATTTTATTTTTATAAATTCAGAATTGTTTCCTCTGTCTATAATGAATTAGGTTTAATTATATGATTATTTTATTGTAATTGGTTCTGTTCGAATATTATCACTTTTAAGCAGTTTCCATTTTTCTTTTCTCAATTTCATTTTCACACACATTTTCTATCCAAAGAGTATTCAGCCATTTTGAATAATTTGAGAACCACTTAATCAATTAAGACTCTACTGCACTTGTGTTAACAGACACTCTCCTGTAGAGTTATTCAGTCAGCATTTAGATGTTAAGGGAGTTTGTGCACTATGCTAATATTCACATTCATTGACACTGTGCCTGGTCATTCCTCACATCTTGGGCGAGGTTTTGATTCAAGTCCTGGGTAAGATTACAGTAGTTTTTGCTTTCTGTGAAATGTGAAACATGCAGCAAAACCGTTATAGTGATTCCAAAAGTTACACTTTGCAGAATGTTTTGCAAAGTGTAAGCTCTAAAGTAAATTACATTAAAACATACTAAGACTTTTTAAATGTGTGTGTGTGTGGTAGTGGTGGGTGGGTGAAGCAAATTGTGAGTGGCTAAATACTGGTTGTGGCAAATATTTCAGCCTGTTTGGTAATTTTTTTTTTTATTTTTTTTATTTTTTTATTTTTTTTAATAATTCTTGTGTAGTTAGAATTGGAGCCAATATAGGTGGGGCAGGTATATTTACACTAGACTGTTTATCATTCCTTCTTGAAACTTAACAGATTAATTCTTGAAAACACACACCATAAAAATATATGCGGAAAGTATTTACCAATAAGATAATCTGACAGTTTTTATTTTTTTTATGTTTGTATTTTGTGAAAGGTGGTAGAAATTGTACTTCTGTTTATATGTAGGTAAAAGGAATCCTGTTAATATTTATGCTCTCTCAGTTGAAAACTTTGGGTGCAGGGGTTCCTTTGCAGCACCTCCTTTATATTGATCTGAAAGGCAAATATTTATTTGAATGGTAAGGTTTCTTTTTCATTTGATGCAAATTTTCATGCAACATCCCTGTATGATTCATGCCTATTTTTTTTTTTTTTTTTCACCCCAAGCAAGGCGATAAATACCACAAAGATGCCATCATCTGTTAATTTTTTTCTCAGTTCACACAAGATGCAGATTATTCTAACATAAGTGGAAATCCTTTCATCTAAAAAAAAAAAATCTGCTAATTCTCATGAATTATTGATATCATCTTTTAATGTAAATGGTCCAAGATTAGAATTACTTTCCAGTCTGCTATACTAATACTGGTAACACATAAAAATTAAAAAAAATTCCAGAATCCAATCAGATAAGAGCCCTTAGTTACCATGGAAATTAATTATGCTTTGTTTTCATTGGTTGGTTTTGTTTTGTTAACTGGTGACAACTTGAAACACACGAATGATTAATGATTGTCAACTCATGTGCAAGTTTATATTTCCTTTGTCATAAATATGGAAATGATGTTATTTTTAAATGACACCTCTTGACAGCCATTCTTTTTCTCTTCATTGTAGTTTGGATGCAAAAATCAATGACTTTGATTTTATCCAGTAATGTTTTAATTTTGTCATTTGCAAGTTGTCCTCTCTGTTTTGGATGAAAATTTATTCATCTGTTCATCTTGTAACATTTTTTTTTCTATATAATAAACTTCCTATACAGTTTTTGAACTTATTTGTTATTACTAGAATGTTGATAATATGATAATCATTTAATGTCAAGATTAAACTTTTGCTATAGTGAGTAATTTCAGATCTTGTCACTTTTGATTATCCATACTTCAACTGTCTTTTGAGAGATCTTAAATATATGCAAGCTTTATAATATTCTAAATCAAAACTGATTTAATATCTACATGACTTGAGTTGACTGGTAATAGACACCTACTATAAACATAGATATTTTTAAGTAATCGTTTCTTTTTTTCCCATATAAGTAATCATCATTAATTTTCAGCTAATGTTAGGAAAGTTGGTTCTCTCTCATGCTAAACAATTTTTCTTGTCAGAATGTCTTACATATTTATAAGTCTACCATTTGCCCTTGCTTTGAATATTGCTGACACAGATCTTACTATATATTTATAGGTTCTTGATAAAATCCAAAGAAGAATCTGCAATGTTATTGGTCCTGACCTAGCATCTTGGCTTCAGTCCCTTTCCCACCACTGTAATGTAGCTTCCCCGTGCTTTTCTATAAATACTTTCATGATGATTGTTCTGATGAAATTTCCTCTATGGTTCCTAGACATTATGAATTTAAGAACGGTATTAGATTGGCGGCATTGTTTCATCTTTTTACAGTTGAAATGGTTAGATGTAACCGTAAATTCTGTTAAGTTTCTTCTATTGACTTCTTGCATGTGGACCTCTCTTACAGCTTCTTGCTTTCCAGTCAACTTTGATTTTCAAAAATTTCAATGCAATATCAATTGTTATCTTCTGTCTTAATTCTTGTTCTTTTATTGTTGTTGCTCCTTAATGGTGTTTTTTTTGTTTTGTTAGTTTGTTAGTTTTTTAGTTTGTTTTGTTTGTTTTTGTTGTTTTGTTTGTTGTTTTTGTTGTTTTGTTTGTTGTTTTTTGTTGTTTTGTTTGTTGTTTTGTTTGTTGTTTTTTGTTGTTTTTTGTTGTTTTGTTTGTTTTTTGTTGTTTTGTTTGTTGTTTTTTGTTCTGTTTGTTGTTTTTTGTTCTGTTTGTTGTGCTGTTGTTTTGTTGTGCTGTTGTTTTGTTTTGCTTTTGTTTTGCTTTGCTTTTGTTTTGCTTTTGTTTTGTTTTGCTTTTGTTTTGTTTTGCTTTTGTTTTGTTTTGCTTTTGTTTTGTTTTGCTTTTGTTTTTGCTTTTGTTTGTTTTTTTGTTTTTGCTTGTTTTATCTTCTATCCGTTCCTTCTTAATAACCTCTTGCATCTTAATGGTTTTATTGCTTTGCTTAGGGTGGAATGCTTAAAAAAAATTTAGAAGACCTGTAATTATAAATTTTTATTTTTTTTCTGTTTGAAATATCATTGTTAAAGTTAATTTCGGATGTCATAAAGTAATTTTTTTTCTTTTGAATTTCTGGGACAAGGAGTTATCATTATTTACATTATTTATAATTAAACTGTTGTCCTCATCTATATTATGTTTTTGACCTTTGTGATCTCTGGCCTTCAAGTAAGCTTTAAGAAATTTTAAACTCTATGGGAGCAGAATGTCTTCCCATTCTACAGTCAAGTCTACACTACCTGGCCTAGGGATTGAACTCAGAATTACTGTCAGTGCATTTCTGAACTAATATTTTAATTCACTAGACTAACAATTTTACTATATTTTTCTATGTAGAACATTTCAGTTCAGTTCTTAAATGAATATAATATATCCCAAATTTAACAATCTTGCCGTAGTCTTCCATTTTTAAGTGTGACAGTTTGACTGATCATTGACTTTTCATATCAAGAATCAGATTCTGAGAATATTGGACTAGAAAAAAAGTTTAAAAAATTGATTCTTTGTTGATCATCTTGGAAAATGATAACCACTTTCTTGGGATAATAAATATTACTTAAAGTTCAATAAGAAACATGGAAGGAAGCTCTTTCCAGTCAGTCATTGAGCGGAAACATACTGTATATAAACTTAATGACTGAAATAGCACAAAAACTTTGAATATTTAATTATCTATGAGAATTTTTTTTTTTTTAAGTACTTGTTGGTCATACTATGGCGATGTTCTATAAAATTAGAATTAATAGAACTAAAGAAAGGCTTAGTTTAGAATCAAAATAGCTGTCTGTTTTTTAAAGGAAAAACTGTTTGGAGTGTTTTTTTTTTTTTTTTTTGGAACTGGATATTTTAGGTCACTTCCATAACAGGATTCCAAAAGTCCTCTTAACGTGTATCTTCATCTTCTATGTGTCATGTCCTTTCAGGATGTTGGTGATCACAATCTCCTGTCCTTTGTAGCTCTTAATGAATTTTCTTTTTGTCATCTCTCCTAAACCTTGTTCCACCAACCATTTACTCAAGCTTGCTAGGGTAGGTTAAGCATTGTTTTCTTCTGTGTCTCTTGCCATCAACCTGTTCTGTGCGTATCAAATTTTCCAAGAACTTCTTTCATCTTTATGTGCCCTAGAAATTTTAACCATCTTTTCCTGATGTTAAGTATAAGTTTACTTTTTGTTTCTATTTTCTTTATAACATGTTTGGTTCATGGTATTCTCTGTATCGTTCTATAGAATGACATTTCTGTTGATTCCAGTCTCTTAAATGATTTCACCAGATTCAGTCATCCTCCATTTTGTTTAAAGTTCTGACATGAAAATTATTGTTCAATGCTTTATATAAAATTGTGACTTCTTTTACTTCAATTATATTTCAGTCAGTTGGCTTTGCACCCTTCCTCAAGTGTATGTCTTGAGACACTGACACACACAGACACAATTTTTATAGGCTGCATTTTTTCATATGCAGTTGATCAGCTTCTGGATCTGAATTCTTGTTTCCCTGTTTTCTGTTTGTGGTTTGAAAATCTGCTGCCATTGAAATAATTTTGGCTCTTTCTCTCTTATTAAAGACTCTTAAGAAAGTGCATTCTGTACTTCAGCCAAATATTTAGACAAGTTTAAAGATGATAAACAGATTCCTTCAGCCTATTTTTGGGAAACTGCCACTGACAATTTCCTGGTGGATATTAGCCATTCACCTACCAATGATCATTGGCTGAATACTGGTTGAAAGCTTTAGCTGTGAATCAACCGATTCTCAAAGAAATGGTCAAGGAAGAAGTTGATTGATTTCATGCAGAATTAGTCTTACAAGTGAAATAGATTAAGGAACTCGAAGGAATTGTCACAGTAATAAATATTTGTTGTCTTAGTCGATAAATCAATGTTATAGGTGCAAATTGAGTGTCTATTGGGAAATGATACAGGAGAGAAGCTAAAAGAACCTGATGTTGACAATAGATGGTTATCTTTGAAGTGGAGGTAGTGGGTAAAGTTCATTGTTTTAGATTTGGAATTTGTAGGAAAGCAGGAAAAAGAGCAGAGCTGTGAGGACATTGATGTGCAAGCTTACCCAAGAATAGTTTGAGTCGCTTGGTGGTGGGTGAGAAAGATTTATAAAGTGATGTAAAGTTGTCTGCCTAACCAAGAAAAAGATTCAGTAAGAAAAAAATCTGATTGATCAGATTTTTGTTCTTGAGTCAGGTGAAGAACTTTTCAGCACTCCCTTCATAAATAATGACAGTAAATAGATAATCGAATTTGGGGGATCTGATACTTGTTTTTGGTTGTCTGATTCTAGGAATTTCTCTATTTATTCTGTATATATCTATATAAATAGGTATTTGTATAACATAATCTGGCACAAGGCTATAAATATGGCTTCTTAGTATTGGTTCTAACTGTAGGAATAACTGCTACCCCACCCCATTTATATATAAATCCAATAGATGCATGATGGGATTTATTGCTAATCAATAAAAATGGTCAATTCTTGGTTTTATGCACATATTTCTTTTTTCATTCCTTGAAGTCAGACTGCTCGGATTGATTTGTCTTTTACAGATTATCAACCTTTTGCAGGTTATTTAAAGCCAGAAAGTATTTTTAGACTGTAAGAAATTTTTGGAGATAATGACTTACTGATATGTTCTACTAATTAACATATAGTTGAGGGGGAGAGAAGTGGATTCATACTCTTTCTCAAGTTTATTTGCTTGTAAGTGAATCTAATAAATCCAACTGGAACTGAGCTTTCCGATTTCCAATTACAAGCCATTATCCATTGCGCCACCTGCACACCCAATCTTACAGCATGTGGTATTCCCAAAGTATTCACTTATTTTAGTACTGACCAGGGTCAATATTGCTTAACTACAATAATTGTACAAGAACTGTTATTTCAAATATGAATATATTTCAAATTATAAACTATTGTCTTAATTTCATTATTTCATGACTTAATTTCCTGGGTAAGACGATAAACTACATCAGGCAGCAAGGCCTCTGATCAGAAGGTTTTGAGGAGCATGAAACCACCTCTTAAATGCTGGTGTTCTCAGGTCCACCCTGACCCAGTGTGGTAGCACCTGTTAGGGTCCCAGCTATGCGCAAATAGTTAACTATTACCAGCAATACGTTTTTGAAAAAAATTATTACCAGCAATACAATTTTGAAGGAAAAATTTTACCAGAAAAAGATTTTTGACAAAACAAAATATTACCAGCAATAAAAAATGTTGTCGGCATTAAATAAACCATTGAGGTTGATATGCCGTAAAACAAAATAAATCAAACCAATCATGACTTAATTTGATGAGCAATTGTCTCTTTATGTTGACCAGTCAGTTTCCAGCTTTTAAGTGTATGTTGCATCTTGTAAAATTACACTTATTTTGTGTATGTGTGTAGGGGAATACTGATGAATTTTCTTATTGGTTGGGTATCTGCTAATGAAGAGGCGTGTCACACCTCAGGAGGAACAAAAAAAAAATCAGCTGCACCAGTATCAAACACTAAAGTAGCTGAAGAGAGGTTCACAATGTGCAGGGCATAACCAAACTTCCACATGGGAACACCACACGTGCAGAACGAATACAACCAAGACACCAGAAGCATAAACAAGAATGTACAGATTTCAAACAATGATGGGTAACAAGTTCAGAAATACTTGATAACACACAGCAATCACATATGTTCAGCACAGTGTGCTGGTCACACTAAATGTTTTCTTTGTTAGACTGGGATGGGTACTATTATCAGTAGTGATTGGCAGTTCTGTCTGCATTCATTTCCACTGCACTCCCCCTGATCTCATGATCACATATGTGGCAATCTGGAGCTGTATTCCTTCATAGTGGTATGATTGTGGCTTCTTCCCCAGATGACACCGCCACTGAAGTGTCCTCTGGCAAGTCTCTATCAGATCCTGAGCTACTTGCTTTAGGAGGATTACTGGGTGCATATCGACCATCCTTGCATCTGGAAGGAAGACTTGCTATCATTTTCACGTTCGGAAGCACTTCTACCTATAACAAGATGTAGATCCTTTATATGGTGAAGCATTTCAGCAATGAAGACATTCTGTGGGCTAGTTATACCAGTAAGTTTATATGGAGATGTGCACCAACTGTTTGGGACCTTGACCTAAATATGATCTCTGACTTCGTAGTCAATTTGATGCTGTTTGGTCTCAGCTGGGTGTATTGCATCAATTCCTTTCAGTCAGGCTTGGTACTGATGGATCATATTGGCAAGAGCAGTCAGCAGTAATGCATCATTTTGGGGAATGACAGTGTTTTACATAATTCATTTTACTTTTTGATGACATTTTACGTGTGTTTCACTTGCCACCTTAATACATATCCTGGCTTTTCCTACGAGGGTGTCTGTGATCCATTTGTATGCACAGAGATGGTGAAGATGGGCAACACTGTTGCTTCCCATATGGCAGCGAGCTCTGCTAAATTTATGTGCTGTGTGTCTTGTTGTGCAACCAACTCATATCCTCCATTATGCTTCAATGAGACTGCCAGAGGGCTTGCATCAACTGATATGTTGAGCTTGAGTTGATCATCATATAATTTACCTCACACAGGGCTTTCTTGGTGCACTCTGGAATTGACTTTTATCATTATGGTTAGTGCACCTTGTCATCCCAACTGGTTGTAACTGCTGCTGCTGCTCTCCTCTTAATGAATGCTGCTGCTGCTCTCCCTCTAAGCCATCCACCCACTAGAAAGTGTCCAACAATTTTTCTGCACAGTGAGAACACGCTGTCTAGTTAGAATGTGAGGCATGCTGGCGACCTCCCAGACTTGCAAACCAAGCATTCCTTCACTATCCATCAGTCGTCCCAGCTCCTTAATCACCAGCCTAAAGTTTACCAGATATTACTTCACACCGGCTGCAGACTTTATATTCTCATTGGTGGCTTGCATAATAGACGATGCCACATTAAGTTCAAAGCCTATGTCTGTCAAGCAGTATCTTCTCCTCTCAATGATCACAGTTTTGTAGGGGCCACAAAGATCGGTGCACATGAACCTGTAAATAAACCTTTCGGAAATCAAGCACTAAAACATTGGAACTCTTTTTTTCACCACTCTGTTTTTGCATATAAATGTCAGCATGCACTGTGTATGCATTGACATGTGCATTGTGTTCACAGAAGTTCAATACAGAGTGCACCTTATTCTTTTTCTGCTGTAAAACTGCCATCAATGGAATTGGGCACTTTGGGGGACCAAAGATAATGGATGACTGCTTCCCTATCAAGATAGGAAAACAGTCATCCAATATCTATCCATGATAAATTCCTGATTCAATCTGTATACGACACACTTCCCAGTCCTACCAACCTCCATCGATGGTACGAGACAGAATCGCCACTATGCCACTTGTGTTCGCGTCCAGGAAGCCTAAAACATATTCTAAGTAGCTGTAAGACAGCACTAACGGAAGGCCGGTATAGATGGAGGCATGATGAAATATTAAAAGAGATAGCAAAGATAGTCAATATGGCCATCAGCACCAATACTTTAAACACAGATAAAAGAGCCATAGAGTTCCATAGAGCTGGTGAGAAACCCCCCCAAAAAGCATAAGAACCTAGCAAATATTCTGTCACAGGCAACAGACTGGGAATTAAGGGTCGACTTAGGGAAAAGACTAAAATTCCCTAATCATATCGTGCAAACATTATTACGCCCCGATTTAGTGTTCTACTCTAACAATATTAAAAAGGTTATAATGTGGGAACTGACAGTGCCTTGGGAAGAGCATGCAGAAGAAGCCCATGAACGGAAGATGTTAAAATATGACGAACTATTAGCGAGTTGCAAAAACAATGGGTGGAAGTCAAGCTGTTTGCCAATCGAGGTGGGAGTAAGGGGTTTTGTTGCAAGGTCCCTATGCAAAGCTCTAACTGATATTGGCGTAGTAGGTGCTAACAAAAGAAAGGCGATTCGGGCCATAACTAATACAGCAGAAAGGACAGCAAAATGGTTATGGATAAAGCGTGATAGCTCTTGGACATCAATGTAACAAATAATTATCAAGCCGGGTAAATTTGTAAATAATTTTAATATAATTGCAACATGGCAATATTATAAACATTTTAATTTAAAAGCATTTATATTTTTTTTTTTTTTTTTTTTTTTTTTTTTTTTTTTTTTTGTGTGTGCGTGCGAATGTGAGTAAATACATGAATTGAATTGTACAAGTACAGCCAAAGAATATATCTCGTCAATTTGTAAATTGTATTATTTGTAAATATGTTTTTATGTCAAACCCGTATTATACGCGGTACCCTTTACCTTTTTTAGCGGTTCCGGCGCGACAAATCTAAGACTTTTTGTCCATTAATCTCATAATTTTTTTTTTTTTTTTTTTTTTCGAACGCAAGACTTTGTTACTTTTATTCGAACGTAAGGCCTTTCGTCTATTTTATTTATTTATATTTTTTTTTTTTTTTTTTTTTTTCGAACGTAAGACTTTTTGTCTATTTATTTATTTGTTTAATTTTTATTCGAACGTAAGACCTTTCGTCTACTTTATGTTGTTTTTTTTTTTTTTTTTTTTTTATTCGAACGTAATACTTTTTGTTTATTTATTTAATAATTTTTATTCGAACGTAAGGCCTTTTGTCTAATTTATTTATTTAATTTTATTTTAGACGAACATTTCACATTTTTGTATATTTTAAATCGGAACCATAACGCGTATAGTGTTTTGTGTTTTTCTTCTTGATCATTTTCATTATCGTTTGTATCATTTTATTTTATCAGTTTGTCATCGGTTTTTAGCGATACATATATATATATATATATATATATATATAAATATAATTTAAAAAATGTTTATTCGAATGTAAGACATTTGTCTAAATTTATTTTATCTTTATTTATACGAACATTTCCCTCTTTTGTATATTTGTATTAAGAAACAGGCTAACGATAAAATAATGTGATAATAGCGTTGAGTTCAAGTATCCCCGTCAAAAGGAAAAAGTACAAAATGAAAACAGCAAATAATTAAACCTTAAAATACTCAAGGAAATAGGGTAAGATTTAGGAATATTAAGACCTCCTCAGTTATCCATTGAAACTGCAATCCACCGAAATAAAAGAAACCAGTCCCAACCGCGGGCCATAAAACTTAGTCCGCGCAGCAAATTGGTTGTTACTCTTGTTACTAACATCCAATCGGATGCGCGGAACATGTGGTCTTTCTTCCTCTTATTCTTTAAAAAAGGCCAGAGTAGCTGTTAGTGTTCAATCAAAAGGGGGAATCGGGGGTTGATCTCCCCTGATTGGGTCGACTTGGTGATGGGGAGTATGATGTTGAAAGACCCAAAACTCCCTGATGAACCAAGTCAAAACATCACTGACGACCCCCTTGCGCGCCTACTTAAAAGCGTATTTACGAATCGAATCATGTATGCAGATCATGCTCATATTCTTGTCAGATGTGAGCAAACACTGGATATTCCTGTAGTTATTGCATGGTTGGTCACCTGACCACTTTCATGAGACTGTCCACATCCTGGTTCTGTTACCAAATTTTGTGCTGAAATCCAGTTCTTCTATTTTGCTTCCAGGTCAGACATATAGGTTCATCCTTAAGATGGATTCACTGGACATGTTGATGCTAACTCCACCCAGCATTTTAATGTCCATCCTAATGAGTAGCAGTTGGCAACTCCATCTGCATTTTTTTCATTACAAATACCAAAAGGGTCTGGGAGATTGTGATTTGCATATGAGATCAGAAAGTTTGTATAGTATGTTAAAATAACCAACAAGTAACTAGTACTTTATATTATGTTTCAAAATTTTCTATTGATTATAAATGTAATTCAGAGAGCTTTTAGTTATTGAATGAGATCTCTTTATTATTGATGGGTAGTGTGTTGTGGATAATTTGCATTTATACCTTTGTTTTACTTATTTATTTTTCAATTATTTATTTTTATATTTTTAACAACTTTCCACATCAAAATGAAAAATCAAATGAGAAACCTGATTATGTGCACCAGGAATACATTTTCTTTTATTTTCTCTTGTGAAGTGTCAGTTTCAAAGTTTGCTATTTGATTGCCTCTTCCTCAGTAGAACGTATGTACATATGTTTATGCACTTCATATGTAAATGAGAAGACTTATTTTAATATCACTACTTTTTTTTTTTTTCAAATTTTGGTGTTAATGTCAGGTTTTCTTCTCATGCTGAAACATTGAATTATAACAAATTTTAAATTTGGTCTCTGGAAATGTAAATGGACTTGTTGGTTGCATTGAATTTAATCTGCAGACATTTTTTTTTTCTAGATTAAGGATTCACATACAGTGTCACTGACTTGAAGTCTTTGAGTTTGTATTACATAAAGAATTTAATAATTTTCCTTACTTCACATTGCAAATAAACCAAGGTATTTATTTATTCACTTTCTTTTATTTATTTTTTGTCAATCTTACAATTGGGACAAAGTTTCTCAAAAACTGATTTTGTTGCAATCAGCGAATGATTTTTTTTTTTTTTTTTTTTTTTCTTAAATTTAGAAATAGTGATATTTTGGAAAATATAAGTAAAATATATAATAAAATAAAAAAGGCCTTGGGAATGAAGGAACAAATCAATTTTGCATCATTTATACAAAAATTGTTCCAATTTCTATTTACCCCAAATATGAACTCACCTTGGAGAAGAAAGTGTGTATGGATGGGTTCTATTCCAAGTAATCATTAATTGTACAATCTGTGACATGAATTACTATAAATTGATTAACTCCAATGAGTATCATATTGAAACATTAGTTCTCATATAATCACTAAAGTTAAGCAATGTCAAGCTTGGTTGGTACTTAGATGAGTGACCATTTGGGTATAACAAATCTTTGATGTGTGAGTGATGTAATGGATAATGGCTCAGAATTGTTAATCGGAGAGCTGAGTTCCATTTCCAGTTGGGTTCATTATATTCACTTACACAGAAATCCCTCAGGAAAGGTATGAATCCACCTCTCTCCAGTTATGGGTTAATTAGTAAGACTTGTATCACTAAATCATTATCGCCAAAAAAATATTCTTATAATCTAAAAAATATTTTCTGATAAGCAGTAAAAAATGAAACGATCAATCCAATGAGTATCATTTTTTTTTTTTTTCCTCAGATTTTATAATTTAGTTTGTGGTGCAAACCATGACTGAAAAAACTAAGCAGTGTGTGTGTGTGGGGGGGGGTCAGATACAATCTGTTATAAAGACTTTGGTATAGTAGATGAAAGTTTGAGGCATTCCCAATATTATGATACACTTTCTTGCTTCATACCAGCTTGTTCAGCCTTTATATCACGCAGGAATTTTTCTGGCTGTACCAGCATAATAGTTCTGATCACATACATCTTTGTATCTGCTTGTAATAATTGTAAATGTATCCTCAAAGAGACTTTGTTTGCTGATAAAATGAGGCACCATATAACCTCTAACAAGTTTAGTTCTCTGTAATAGTGTGTTAAATAAGAGTAAGTCTTCTATCCCTCATCCCTTCATTCAATTTGAGAATTTACCATCTGCTGATAAAGCAGAATGTTTTACCTCCAATTTCTCTTTACATTCTACACTTCACTTTCTACTTAGAACTGTGTCTCTATTGAGTGATATGTATATAACTATGTCTATGGTTTCTGCTATCATCTTTAAACTGGATCCTCACAAAGTATGTGGACTTGATGATATTGCTGCTACAGTTTTTAAGAAATGTACTCCTGAACTGGCTCCTGTCCTCTCTAAGCTCTACTTTGCTTTCCTGCTTGTTGGAAATTCTTTTCTGTAGTTCCAGTCTTTAACAAGTCAGGTGAACAGTTTCATCCTTCTATCACTCTATTAGTCTTCTACCTCTTTTTGCTAAAGTACTACAGGCTCTAATAAACTCTAAAAGAACACCCTTTGAAGTGAGATGGTTAACAAATTAAAATAATATGGCTTTTGCTTTGTCAAAAAAAATTGTCTAGCATGATGCATGGTGAACCAACTTTCCTAACAGCAGACCTAGTAATAGATTCAGTAGAATCTTTCTAAGTCATCGCGGTAGAAAATGTTAGCCCAAGAAGTTGGAATGAATTACTATCCTGGAGGTTAGTATCAGCCATCATGGAAGGCAAAAAGGGTTTTCTCAAACAATTAAGAGAGCAGTTTTGGTTTGGATGTGTTCAAATTTATAAGTCATTCTTTATACCAGTTAACAGATTTTACGTGATTTTTGAGATTAGCTACTAATTTGACTTTACCAAACAAATCAGACTTATACAAGAAGTAAAGAAATAGTCAGAAGTAACTCGGAACCAAGTTGAAAACTGATAACATTGGAAGGTTGTTGATGAAAATTAGGGACAACATAAGTCCAAGGATGGAGGCCTGGGTGGGAAACCTGCATTACTGCAAAAAGATTTAGAAGAGTGGCTGTTAAAGATAACTTTCATTTTGCTAGTGGACAAGATTGAATCAGTTCAAAGATTTGTCCAGGTGACATGTTTAATCAATTCAACAATTATATTTCTACCATTCATCCATGCTTAGAATATTGCTGCCACATCTGGTCTGGTGCTTCTATGCATTTAGAGATTTTTGATAAATCTGCAATGTTATTGGTCTTGACCTGTCATCTTCACTTCAGTCCCTTTTCTGCCACCATAATATAGATTCCCTGTGCTTTTCTATAAAAACTTTCATGGTAATTGTTCTGAACTTTTCCTCTATGGTACCTACACTTTATGAATTTAAGTGCAGTACTAGATTGGCAGCAAGGTCTCGTCATTTTGCAGTGGAATGGGCTAGATTTAACGGTAAGTTCTATGCTAGCAGTTTCTTCTCTCACACTTGTTGCTTGTTGAGCTCTTTTGGCGATTTACTTTCCAGTCAACTTTGCCTTTAAATTTTTGAAGACTAATATCAATTATCTTTCTGTCAATTCTTATTCTTTTATTGTTCTCTCTCCTTAATGTTTTTACTCCTATTCTCCCACCCTTGTCTTAGTGTTTTATTGCCTTACTCAAGGTGAAATGATAGCAAGAAAAGATAAAAAATGCTTTAAGAATGGCTGTTGAAGATGCATGAAAATGGCTGACAATGCAAACTACCAACCAACACAAACTGAACCATTGACTAAACCTGACACAAACTGTTATAAATCACCTGTAGAGTGCTTTTTACTTCATGGAGATCAAAAGCCTACTCTGCCTGAAAGATGTGATTCTGGTTCATATGTAATGAAGTGATGAGGGGGTTACAAAGATGCCTCAGTCAGGACTTTGGTGATTTCTGACACTCACAATACACATATGCTAATCTTGGCCTTACTTCTTTGCTACACGCTTTCAGTGAGAAAGGAAAACACACACACATGAGTTATGAGACCCCCCATCCCAGGCACTTTTCTATAATTTTGTATATTTTTAAAACACCTAATTTATTAATAAGCTAATCTACTTTGATGAGATTCACATACCTTCCACCCTCAGGCAATTGGAGCAAATAGTTGTGAAGTGATTAAGGACTTTGCTAGTGGCATATCATGCAAGAAACCTTATACTGTGCTCTGGGGAGTTTTCTCTCTCTTACACAATGTCTGTATTCTTTACAGAAATTGGGGATCTGATATCATCATAAGGCTATCATTATTTTTATTTTATTTTATTTTTCTTGTGTGTGCGTATGTTCAGAAGATGGGTGGCTTGGGGTAGATAAAAAAATCGCAGGGTGGGGTAAAACTCTCTTTAATTTAAGTTCCAGGAAATCATGTTAATCTGGAAGTATGAAAATAGTGTCTGTAAATAAGGTTGTTGATAGGGGGGGAAGAGAGGGGTACAGGTTGAAGGATGGAAGAAATAATGGTGGGGTAGAGGAAGCTGAAGTATGTTTTAGAAGTCCTCCTTTATTAGGGTCTTCTGAATTAACCTTGAATATTTACAAACATGGTGGAATAATGGACAGTGGCTTGGATTAAGCAATTTGAGAGCAGAGATTGAATTCCAGCCGAGTTTGTTACATTCACTTACATGCAAATACCCATCTGTATGGGTTAATAGCAGGACAGACTGGGTCCTATAGCCTTGGGTGGCAACCGGTCCAGGAGAAGGACAACTCTGAATTCAAAACCTTCAACTATAGGTTAATTAGTCTCACCACAATTGGCCAAGCATGTGAGTATGGCTATGTCTCTGAAGATGTGATCAATCAGGGTGGGAATCCTCCAAAAGGAGTGAGAGGGCCATGGATTTGAATTTATAAACATGAATTGTGCGAGTGAGAATTGTTCCAATGTCAACCACAAAAGGAAGGATGATAAAAAAAAATATTTATTTCTCTGTTGTCATCAATGACCTCCACCTGATGTCTAGTCACTTTTTGTTTATAGATTTCATCTTATAACACATAACTGAGTTTGATCTGCAGCTTTCATTGTATAATATTCAATCTGTATAATTAATATTCTGAATAGAATGGTTTTAACAAGAGAAGACATTGTTGCTAATTAAATATTTATCATGTAAAATACATACTTAAGAATACTGATCTTAGATCGAAATTTGTTTAGTTTGTCATAAGATCATGCGGGGGAGGAGTTAAAATTGTCTCTGCAATCTCTCAAATGGTAGAGGGCCTGCATTTGTGTTTATAGAGATATTCAACTTGTCTATGATTGATGTATATGCTGAGTCACTGGAAGTAGTATTTTGATGCAAACATTTCTAACACAAGATTTTTCAACACTTTAATTTTTAAAGATTCTGTCTGTGTGTGTGTGTGTGTGTGTGTGTCTCTCTCTCGTGTGTGGATGTGTGTGTATATATATATATATATATATATATATGCACACACACACACACACACACACACATATCACTAGTTTGTGTAAATCAGTGTGGGATCAATCCACATATTTTTTTTTTTTTTTTTTTTTTTTTTTTTTTTAAGGATTCCACCCCAAGCAAGGTGGGAGTGCTACTAGCATGCAAGGGGTTACAGTAAGTGAAAGTAAGAGCAAAGAGGGAATGGATAAAGAGAAGGATGGGGATCAAGGCAACAGAAAATGTCTATTGACATTACATTTGAAGATGTCAGGGAAGTGAGTAAGAGTTACACTGTGGGGGAAGACCGAGGGAAGAAGCTGTTGAAGTATAAGAGGCAGTCCCATTTAACTCTTTCGATAGTGAAAGGGTGGGGCCGAGATACCAACCTAGTAGCATTGCTTAAATTCATGCATTTGGGGCACCAGTGAAAACAGCTCAACAGAGCTAGAATAAATTCTGAGAGAAAAGTATTTGTGTTATAAAATTTGACTTGTCTTTCTAACAAGGTGGGATTGAACCATAGGAAAATGTAGATAAAAACTTTGCATTAGTGTGTGTGTGTGTGTGTGTACCGTTTCAGAATATTAAAAACTTTGTATGTGCATTGTCGTATGATATATCCAAACTACTACTGTCCTTCGTTGTATCATTGAAAATTCTGTTTACCTCGCCTTTCTTTTCTGTCTTAAGCCTCCTCATTTCCGAGCCAATCGTCTGTAGAATCAAATGAATCCAAAAACCTCTTTACTTTATCTGAACTGCACATTCATAAATGCATACAGATAAATTTTAAACGGTCAATTTTTTTTTTTTTTTTTTTTTTTTTCTCTTGATTGGTATCATTACATGCAGGGCTGTAAAGCCACCGAGACACAAGAGGAGTACAGGTTGTGGAAGAATTAGGAACAGAAACATTAATAATGAGTGGGAAGAGGAAAGAGTACTCAGGAGGACAGTAGATAGCTATTGACATTGCATTTAAATTTTTGGACATTAAAGTTGGCTAGAAAGCATGTAGCTGGAAGGGAGTTTCACAAATGCGAGATGAGGAAACCGATTTTATGAATTTATGGTTACATCTGGCCAGCTCAACTGTAAGTTGATGAGATCTTGACACCAGTCTAGTACTGCGCTTAAATTAAAAAAAAAAAGTCTAGGTATCAACTTGACTGAACAATTACCATGAAAGCATTCATAGAAAAGGAACAGACCACCATATGGTGGTGAGAAAAGTGACTGAAACCAAGCTACCAGATCAAGCCCAATAACATTGCTGATTCTTGTTTGGATTTTAACAAGGAGCTCAAAGTAAATAGCTGGGGCACTGAATTATATATGGCAGCAATATTCTAAGCATGGACATATGGTAGACTTATAGATATGCAATATAGATTCTGGAGAGAAAAATTGTCTCCCACAGCAGAGTGAGCCAACTTTCTTAGCAGCTGCCCTAGCAATGGATTCGATATAGTCATTCCACTTTATGTTAACTGACAATTTTAGCTCAAGATGGTGCAACACTCCACTATCCTGGAGGTTAGCATCAGCCATACTGATGGAAGGCTGAGAGGAATCTCTCTGATGCTAACCTCCAGGAGAACCCCTCTTTGTGCCTTCTTAGTCTCATGTTTTCAGCTTACATGAAGTGGAATGATTATATTGAGTATATTGCTAGGTCTGCTGCTAGGAAAGTTGGTTCAATGTGACATGCCAAACAATTTTTCTTGCACTTTTCTAAATCTACCATTCTTCTGTGCATTGGATATTGCTGCCATATCTGGTCTGGTTTTCCTGTGATATATCTTGAGATTCTTAACAAAATCTAAAGTAGGGTCAGTCCAAGCATTTCAACTCCAGTCACTTCCCCACCATCATGATGTGACGTCCTTCTGTCTTTTTCTATAAAATATTTTGTTTCAGTTGTCTCATTATTTTAATGTAGAAATAGCTAGATGTAACCATAAGTTCTATTCTAATAGTTTTTTCGCGCACTACTCACCTGTGAATCCCTCTTCAGTTTTCTTTTTTTTTTCTTTCTGCCATCTACAATCTTAAAAAATTTAAATACATTGTTGATTGCCATCTTTTGTCTTCCTGAAGCCTGTTCTTTTATTGTCCTTTCTCTTTGCTAAAATATTCTCATTCTCTTTCACTCTAAGTAAACCCTTGCATTTTAGTGACATTATTGCCTCGCTTGGAGTGAAATGATTAAAATTTTTTTTTTATGTGTATATGTTTGCTGAGATAAAATGTACATTTGTCCAAAATGTCCAGAATCCTTTGGTTTTTGGTGCTGAGATTAGGGAATGGCCAGGTTCTGTAGGGTCAATAGCAACAACTGTAAATGCAATACTGAAATATAATTTTCCTTGAATTAATTGCCTACAACTTCCTTGAATTCCTGCCCAACCCTCATCAAAGTTTTCATGTTCTTCTAATTAGTGCAAGAATTCTCAGAACCTGATCCACCCTCTGTAAATAAATGATAACTGACGCCAGGTTGTCTCTCCATTTGAAGCATTTGCAAACTCGAGTTTGACTATTTTTGTCTGTTTTAATCTGTTCATATAATTATACACAAGGTTGGATCAATTAGTGTGTCATCTGACACACTTATCAACTGAATTTTGGTCTGAAATGATCACTGTATAATTTTTATGTGTTTAATAGGGAATCGTTGAATCAAGTCTATTGACAAATTTGTCATTGATGTAACAAATTTCTTACACAAGTGCTTTATGTATGTATGTATGTATAAAAAAAACAAAAAAAACAAATTGGTGTTAAATGAATTTTTATAAAGTTTATTTAGTCTGGCTCAATGTCACAATAATCTGTCAGCCATATGTAGAATGTTTGCAAACCATTTCTTAACTGAAGACAATTTACCCCTCTTGTGTGTACACACATAATGTGTCTGTGTTTGTTTGCAGTTGGGGATATTGAATTTTCTCATAAGAGTCTAGCAGCTCAAGAAAGACTCAATATAAAAAAAAAATACATCAGCTTTTTGGGTTTAAGACGAGGCATGAGCTACCTTTTCTGACTAATAAGCCACATCA
This sequence comes from Acanthosepion lycidas, assembly GCA_963932145.1. NCBI lineage: Eukaryota > Metazoa > Mollusca > Cephalopoda > Sepiida > Sepiidae > Acanthosepion > Acanthosepion lycidas. The sequence goes on along the minus strand of OZ010590.1, from coordinate 46,240,035 downwards.
GATATGTTTTGTCATAAGATGGACAGCACTACTAAAAAAATTCAAGGTAATTTTTCATTGAAGGTGCCTCAGCAATTTTCACTACAGAAATGGGGAAAGGTTGATTTGTTTTTTGGAAAAAAAGATTTTGCAAGAATTTGAAATTTCAGTATATTATCACAGATGAGTGATTAACACATGTTACCGTGTGATTTTAATTTTTCTTTGTTCATTCAAAAATGCCCAAAATATTTTTTTAAAATAAAAAAAATAAAAAAAAAAATAAAAAATTTCTTTATCCTTAGTGAAAATCAAAAATGGTTTAAAATGATGAAAACATTACCTTCAACAAAAATTTGCAAAAATTAGGAAACATTGTACTTAACCACAACCAATGATTATGTGTGTGGGCAAGTAAGAATGAAAGTTTTTAATAAATGTTATTTTCCTCATGAAATGTGGCGTGCCATTCGGAAAGCCAAATTAGCCACATATAGACCGCAGACAACAGTATGCCCATAAAGATTTAAATAATTTGTGATAGATTTAATGATGGGGACCTGTAGACAGGTTTATAGCTTTTATTATTGCTTCTCTGCCAGTCTTCATGCACAAATAACTAAATATTTCTGGTGCTGAGAAAAAAATTAATTTTAAGATTAAGAACAAATATTTGCTTAAAATTAATGTAGCAAATTTTGAGAATCAATCTTTTGTGCTTTTTAAAAACATAGGCAAAAGGAGAAATTGACAAGTCCATTTTATATATATATATATATATATATATATATATATATCTATATATATATATATTAGTCAACACCCAGTGGCAACAGTCTTTCATGCTTTATGTAATCATCATGGCCTGATGATTGTGTATAAGCATGAAACACTGTTGCTGATGGGTGTTGAATTTAATGTCCACTTTTATATTTACATATGCTCTATCCTTCTCTGATATTGAGCACTTTAACCCATAAATATAGCATACCTTAAAACTATATTTAATAATATAATGCAAAATACATTGCAAGTGATTTTACTGTACAGAAACCTTGAAATTCTATAATAGGGAAAGTATTGTAAATGATTTTAATCATGAAATCTGTAATATCATTTTTTTGGCAATCCTGTAGCAAATTTTACCAGGTTAAGGCAGTGGAGAACTTGGAGAGGTGAATTAACAGGAGATAACTGACATCCATTAGACATGGCACGTGGAACTAGAACAGTCTATCCCAGTGAGCAAAATAAAGGGTTCAGTTCAGCATTCCAACCACCTGAAGAAGGCTGGGGCGTACAAGGGCTGAAATGTTGTGATAAATATGGCAACAAAGATGAGGACAATAGTCTTAATAATGTAAATAGTGCAATGCATTTGTGTTCATATCTTTTTATTTAAATTCCTTGAGGTTTCTCCTATGTATACCTTGTAGGAATCGTTACAGATGATAGAGTAAATTCCTCCCAGTTTTAGCTTATTTTGTTTTGCATTAAGTCTGTTTGAGGAGTAGTTGTAACAACTTTTAAGTTAAGTTTAAATAAATTCTTCAATTGTAGTTGATAGTTGGTAGGTAGAGTAATATATCTTAATTCGTTGGATTTACCTGAAGGGTTCAGTCTTCTATTTTGAAACATTTTTGTTTGTGTGTAGCTGAAAGTATCTTGAGTAAATGAGAGGAAGTTCTGTTTTGAAGAAAAAAAAAAAAACATATCAATCCTAGAATTTAACAAGTGTTGTTTAAAACCTTTTTCTTTACAAATTTAGATTAGTAACAATAAAAAATTCAAAAAATAAAAACTAGCTTATAATTTAGTGGGAAAAATTTACTTTGCCATTTCTTAAATTTTTTAATTATCAAAGCTTGTTTGCTTTCAAGTATGGGCTTACAGCTACATCACGTAACATCAGTTCTTGTACAATCACTGAAGTTAAGCAATATCAAGACTGATTAGTACCTAGTTGGGTGACCACTTTGGTGACCACTTGGGTTTACCAGATGTTGTAAGCTTGGATGGTGGTGTGGGTGGTGTAATAGATAATGGTTCGGAATTGTTAATTGGAGAGCCGAGTTCCAATTCCCATAGAGATTGATATACTGACTTATGTGCAAATATCTTTGGGAAAGGTATGAATCCACCTCATCTCCCTCCAGCAATGGGTTAATTAGTGAGTCATTATCTCGAAAAAAGAAAAATGAAAACAATTTCTTACAATCTAAAAGTATTTTCTGGCTTTAAATAACCTGCAATGGGTTAAGACGTACAAAATAAATCGATCAATAATCTTCAAATATAAACTATTTTTTATTTTATTTTTATTTTATTTTTATTTTAATGGAGGTGAAGTATTGCCATTATACAATAAACTATTAAGATTAATATTCTGTTTGTTTTGAGAAAAGTTTCAACCTCTTAACTCTCCCACCTTCTTCGAGTGTATGTTATATTCAGTAATCTTAAATCTTTTTTTCTAATTTTAACTTCACTCAAAAATTACATTGTTTGCTGTTAACTGGGGAATGAAATGACATATTAATTTTAATACCACCAAAATAAAACTGCTCTCTTGTCTTGGAGAATCTTTTTTGCTTTCCATCCACATGGTGTAGTGATTATATTGGATCAATTGCTAAGAACTGTTGCTAGGAAAGTTGAGTGCATGAAACCAACTAAATTCTGATATATTTTTTTTTTCAGGATGAAGTTAAAGGAAAAATCAAACATTCAGAAGCTTAACATGAATCATGCTTTTTCTCGCTAATGAATATTTTGCTCATGTGAGATTTATTTTACTTATGGAACCACATTATTGGCAAAGCATTTCAAAATAGAAATTTTTTTTTTTTTAAATTCCTGTGTTTACTACTAACACACATGCACACACATATATATATATATATATATATATATATATATAATTAAGTTATAAGGAACTTGGTAAACCGAATTGGTAAATCCAAAGAGGATGAAATCCTGAGAGCTCAATGTTAGGACAGAGCTAATATGTAATGAAAAACAAATCACTTTAATGTACCATTACGATAATTTATTTCACCTAAATCCTTTTTTAAGGATTCAGGATCATCAGGTAAATCTTCCAACAACGAATTGAGAATTCAATTCGTTGTTGGAAGATTTACCTGATGATCCTTTCAAAATATTTTCTTTACCTATTTTCTAATTTCTTTATTTTTTTGTTAGTTTGTTTTTTGTTTTTTTAAGTTTTAACATTTTTTCTTTTTTACATTTTGCTCTCTTCGTTTTTTTGGTCTTTCTTTTAGTTTTCGTTTTTTCTCCTTTTTGTTTTTTCTGTCCCCCCCCCCCACAACCACTCTAAACAGTTTTTTTTGTTTTTTTTTTTCGTTCTGGTTTGTTCATTATCAAAATTACCATATGCACTTCTGTACCATGTAATTGCCAGTTAGCCATGGATATCTTTGTTAGATATATTAAAAATGTTTGCTTTTAGTTTTTCTTTAAGCTTTTTCTTTAGACAGGTTCACTTTCATTTCGATATCTTGTTAAGTATGAATCTGTCTCTTCGTTTCTTCACCCCCAGCAGAGATTTTAATTCTCTAACCAGTCTGAATTTGAAACTGGGAAAGATAAGAACTCACTTTGCTGTCCTTCCCAAGAAATCATGCCATTTAAACAAAACAAAAAATGTTCTTAAACCTCACCTGACCTGCAATTTGAATAGAAACTTAAACATTGATTTTTTTTTTTTTTTTTTTTTTTTTAAAACTTTTCTTCTATCAGCTGATCTGCATATGTCTTCTGAAACAACTTTTATCAAAGAGTTGTCCCACTTGTTTATACCAACATGATGGAATTTCTAAATCAGACCAACCCAGTTATCTCCATTTATATTTTAAAGTGGTTTTGTAGGGGTGAGAAATGCATGATTTTGTGGCTGCAAAGACAAATATTGTAACCATATACTGAAGATCATTTGTCTCATTTTAAGTTTATGGTTTTGCTTACCTAAAGTTACCAACTTTGCATTTTCTACTTCATTTTTTAACAATTGATAATTTAGGTGATCGTATTGTCAAAAACAAATGATTTTACTGTATTTTAAATAACTTCATAATCTTTTTCTAAAATTACTAAATTTTCAATATTTGTGTTTATTTATGTACTATTTTGAAATTTGTCTTGCTTTCTAGTGTTTTTCTTCACGTAATGTTTTATATATTTAAAATCTAATTTTTTTTTTTTTTTTTTTTTTTTTTTTTTTTACTTTCTGAAAGATGTAATGTGTTTAAATGTTTATATAAGTACATTATGTTTCAAAAGTTGTTGTAGCTGGGCATTTCTAAAATGCTTCCGTGGCACGCATCTCATAACCAGTTGCTTCAGGTAGATGGATTTCAACAACCCAAGAAGGTAGTCCATTTCAGGGAAGGAAAACCCTGATTTTAAACCTCCGCTGCCTTGCAGTCATACCCAATACACAGAAAAATTTATGCAAGTAAATCTAGAGAGAAAACTCGGAGTGGAACCCTGAAGGCTGTCAACATTGGCAACTTTTATAGACAAGCCATCTTCAAATGTATATCCTGTATCCCTTTGGATCTTGTCAGTACAGCTGAGTGTGTGTGTGTGTGTGTGTGTGTTGGGGGCTCATGTAGTCTGGGCAGGGCATGCCCTCTATATACCATTGTCAGTCTAAAAGAAGGAAAACTTTGAATTCAAACCACCTGTTGCCTTGTAGGTATTGCCTCTTTAACTTTTAAGAGGAATCCAGGGTATGGCGAAAAACTACATCTGGCAGCAATGCCTCTGATCAGGGGATTGGAGGTTTTGAGGAGCATGAAACCAGCTCTTAATTGCTCTTCTTCCCAGGTCCATTTGAACCTGGTGGGGGTAGCATCTGTTAGGGCTTCAGCTATGTGTAAATAGTGAACCCCAAACAGAAACAAAAAGCTATGAAAGCCTAAAAATATATTTTAAAAGTAAAAATACCAGCAATACCTATTTATAGTAAATGACCAACAATACATTTTATCTGTAGTTGAAAGCATGCAATTGCATTCAAAATATTGGTTTGGTGCATAATTATCAGACGTTTTTGTAGGTGAGTTATTTAATAAAAATTAGTTTTGTTTTACTTTTTTTTTTTTTTTTTTTTTTTTTTTTTAAGAACATTGTTTTATTTTCAGGTTATAAAAATGCATGTTGATAGTCATACACTTTGGAATACTCATTTAAAAATGTTATTGTTGAATTGTTTTTTTTTTTTTTTTTTTTTTTTTTTTTTTTTCAAAATAAATATTGTGTAAAAAAAAAAAAAAAAAAAATGCCTGATAATTATGCACCAACCAAATATATATAGTTGAAGAAATAAATTTTTGTTCAAAATATTTAGATTTTGACATTAAATTAGAGGTAGAGATTGATATGTCATTAAACAAAATCAATCAACCAACCAACCAACTTCAAAGAGGAGGGACTGGGTAATCTCATCATCGCAGGTGCAAAAGAAACCAACAAGCCATTGCACTATTCTGCTTTGAATGTCACCATGAACCACAATTGTATGAGATGAAGGAGTGGTGATCACAGTGGCACAAATTGCACTGGATGAATGAAATGAATGAATGAATACTGGAATAAAGTATGAAATCATATATTGTAACTTTAACCTTCAGAGGAGACTAAATTAAATTTGCCAAATTGGAAAATAATTATTGGTAGACTTGTACCAATGAGTATTGGCACATATACAAATAGCAAATAGATATAAAGCAATCAGTAAAGTACAATAAATGTGCATGAATTTTTATAGATAATTAGAGTACATGCAGACAAAGAGAATTTCATTGGATATTACCAGTAGTATGCAAGAAACAATAGTGGGGGGGGGGACTGAATGCATTCTATTAGGTTGGTGCAAAAATAATGTCATAATAATGTCGTTTTTTGACGTATTTTTTAATGTCAAAAAACGACATTATTACGTCATTATTTTTGCACCAACCTAATAACAGAAATTGGTATTTCAATATTTTATTATAGTAACAATTTTTAAGCCTAGTGGACTTGGACTTATTCAACATGCTAGCCTACCAATACAGTACTTGGTCATATCCCATCTGTAACATGCAGGCCATTTTTTTGGTACATTTAAAAATAAAAAAACACATTTTATGCAAAGGAAAATAGGGTAACAATTTTTTTTGTTTCAAACCATTGTTTAAAAAGATACTTTTATCTGTCATTTGTAGTTTGCTGATTTTACAAGTATCCCCCCAAAACTAAAGTTTTTTTGACTGGAATGACATATGACAATAGTGAGGCACCTAGTGAGAATTGTATATATTGTAAATAGTCAAAAAAGCCAGGCACTACTAAAGTAGATTGGTCCACTTTTAAAAATTAGAGAAAATCTGCCATTCATCTGTGCATTGAATATTGCAATCATATCTGATTTGATGCTCCACCTATATATCTCACGATTCTTGACAAAATTCAAAGACGGCTCTGTATCTGTAATGTTATTAGTCTTGACCTGGCATCTCAACTTGTCACATTCCCACCTTTCGATGAGCTTTCCTCTTTGATGCATGAATTTAAGCATACAACTAGATTGGCAATTAGGTCTCATTTTTTTTATGTTAAACTAGCTAGATGTAACTGTTTGTTCTATTCTAATGCTTTCTTTTCTCACCTGTGGAATTTCTTGCTTCCCTGCCACCTACAATCTAAAATTTAAATGCTGCAGCAATCACCACCATCTATCTCCTTGAATCCTGTTCTTTTATTGTCCTCTCTACTCACTAAAGTCTTATTCTCTTTCACTTCCAGTAATGCCTTGCATCTCTTAATGACCTTATTGCCTTAATTGGGGTGAAATGATTAAAAAAAAAAAAAATTTCTTTTTCTTGGTAGATTAGCATTCAGTAGACTTTCCTTAAGGCATGACGTTTGTCAGAATTGAATAAATATATATATATATATATAATTTTTTTTTTTTTTTTTTTTTTTTTTTTTTTTGTCCCTTTTATAAGGGGGTTTCTGTTCATAATATCAATACAGTGTAAAATCAGTCTCTGACCTTTTTACAGAGTTATTGGAACTTAGATGTTTGTTTACAAATGTCAAGTTTGAAACTGCTCATATAATTGATATCTGCATATGAAAAAAAATTACTTTACAAAAAAATTTTCTTTATTTAAAAGAACAAATGAATATATACATTTTTATATTCTGTTTTAAGGGAATATTTTAAACAAGTATTTAGTGAAATAGAATAAAGAGAGGATTAGATTTTTGAAGTACTGGCACATTTTTGATTAAAAATCACAAATTTACATAAATTAAGAAAATTATGAAAAAATATTAGGTTGGTGCAAAAATAATGACGTAATAATGTCGTTTTTTGATGTTAAAAAATATGTCTAAAAACGACATTATTACGTCATTATTTTTGCACCAACCTAATATGTAGTTATCAATGATGCATGTACATTTTCAAGGTACATAATTTGTAAATAAAAACTAACTTCAGATGACTCAGTAAAAGACAGGAATTAATTTGACACTGTATTGATATTATCAATATGATATGCCTCCTTCTAAATCAATAAAATATCAATATTTTTTGTTTCTGACAAAAGTTGTGGCTTGAAGGAGATCTGAAGAATGCTAATCTGCAAAAATTATTCCTTGGAAAATTTTTACCCATTTTCTCTTTTTTTTTTTTTTTTTTTTTTTTTTTTTTTTTAAGTTGACAGGTTTATTTAAAGAGTTCCAACAAAGAATAGTCCTCTTCGAAACCCGCAGGGTTCATTTGTTTGAAGCCATTTTTCATCATTGATCTGAGAAAACAATTGTATACAGCTGACAGTTTAGATATTTTTGAATGCATTTGGTGCTATGCATGACAGCCACATCTGATGAAGGTATTTAAGGACATGACTAGAATTCTTAGGTTAATCTTTTTGTTTAGTAACAATTTATGGTATTGGTCAAAACAATCCAATCCCTAGTGCAGCTTATTCTATGTTAAATTTCCTTATCTGATTTTTTTCTCTTTCACTTTCTCTTAAACTCTCACTCTTTTTCTCATTCTCTCACTCATTCTTTCTTGCTCTCTCACTTGCTCTCTTTCCTGCTCTTTCTTTTACTCTGTCTCTTTCACCATCTCACAGATTTGGAATTTAAATATTTTTTTTTTTTTTTTTTTTTTTTTTTTACCAAACTTAAATTTATTTTTTTGCAGTTTCCTCATGTTTATGGATCGGTTAATATCAATGGATTGTTTCCACTGGAAGTATAAATAATGCCTGTAAGTAATAATTTTTTTTTTCTCTTAGAATTTCCTTTTTCACAATTATGATTTAATGATATGAATAAAAGAATATCTTTCACGCACACACACACATAAAATCGTTATTTCCAAGCTACATTCCTTAGTTTCACTTGTTCAGACCTTTACAGCTAAGTCCTGCCATGTCAGGTACACTGGGATGAACTATCCCCATTCCCTTTGTATTCCATTAATAAAAATGAAGTTCCATTTGAACAGCTTCTTTCTGAAAATCACTACTTTGTGGAACAGACTCCCAAGAGGATGCTTTCCCAATCACTACAATCTTAAACTCTACAAGTTTAGGATTAGCGGTTATCTTTTTTTTTTTTTTTTTTTGTGATGCTCACACTGTACAGGGGGGGGGTAACAATTTGAATGTGGGGGTGAGCCAGAAAAAGGAACTGTATAATAAATAATATTACTGTAATAATTTAAAATTATTTTTATTAAAGTTTTCATGAAGGATATATATCCAATAACAGTAAATAGTAAAATGTTGCTGAGTTATAATGGACAGGAAGTAGTGGAGAACCATTGTCGCTAACAATTTGGACTCAAAACTGGCACTGAAGAATTATCTATTAAACAAAAAAAATTTCATCAAAATCGGATGAAAACTGGAAATGCATAAACAACATCCAATCTCGCATACATGCATACATACATACACATTTTGAGAATTATAGATATAGATTTTCTGTTGAAAGCTTTGAATATTCCTTGATTATTTTTTCCTTTTTTGGGACATGAATAGTTTGTGTTTCTGCGATGAGGAGTTATTATTTACATGTGTATTATCGTCGTCATTGTTGTTATTGTCACAATGTTGTGGCTTTTGTGCAATCTGGCCTGTATCAGGTACTTGTCAATCAGGATAACCTTAAAGGAATTTAAAACTGAACTCTTTATTTAATCTGTGGCACTAGATTGTTTTCATGTGATCTTGTCTATGAGTTTACAGCCACATCATGTTGAAACCCCTGTATGGTCACTGAAGTTAAACAATGTCAAGCCTGGTCAGTACCTAGATGGGCAACGATTTGGGAATATCAGGTGCTGTATGCTTCGATGTCTCCAGCTATGAGTTAATTATATCACTAACCCATTATCTTTTTAAAAAAAAAAAAAAAAAATTCTTACAATCTATAAATACTTTCTGGTTTTAAATAAAATTGTAAAAGCTTGACAATCTTTAGAAAGTGAATGAATTGATCAATTTAATCCATGAGGATAGATTGTTCTTATTCCACTGATCATGACCAGGGATATCTTGTCTAGTTCCCATTTAGTGACGCTCAGTTATTGTTTGCACCAAAATAGTAATCTTCGCATTGATGATTGGGAACATTTTTATTGTTCCTTTTCTTCACAAGTTTTCAGTTTTAAAAAAAATTTGTTCATTGTTAAAATACAGGGTGCGATGGGTAAATTGTCGTCTAAATGAAAATAACACTAACATCTCATTTTAAGACATATTTACCAAAATTGCACAAAAATATCTTGAAATACTAAAGAGTAAATTTATTCAACAAAATCACCATTGGCTTCAACCACAGCTTCCAGACTTTGGAATTTCCTGCAACTTTAAGTTGGTGAATGCTGCCATTCATTACAACTGTGCCCTACATATAATAACCCAGATGGTTGCAGTCTGGGGAGTTGTCTGGCCAGATATAAAGGGTGATCTGGTTGCAGAAATTGTCTGATATATATGACTGTGTTCTCCTGCTTGTGTGGCATGGTGCAGAGTCCTGTTGCCAGCATAGGGTCTTCCAGCAGCCAACCTCTTGACCCCAGGCAGTACTACCTCCTGAAATCACTTGATGTAGGCCTCTGTATTGAGTCTGAGGCATTGTGGGAAGATGAAATGAGGCATGACATTGCCATCACTAGCGATCACTACAAACACCTTTGCAATCACTATTAGACTCTCCTGAATCCTCTGCACTGTCCTCAGATTGACACCCAAACACTTTGAAACTCAGTACAGAATGCTGTTTCGAAATTTCTGGTAGAGTGAATTATGGTGCTCTTTTTCTCACAGACAGTGCAGTCAACAAAATCAAAAACAATGTGCATGGGCAAAATTAAAAATATAAAATGGCGACAATTTACCCATCGCACCCTGTATATGAAAGGCTAGACTTGTTGCTTAGTTGAATTAAAAACCTGCTTCTTTAATATATACATGTTCAGTTTCAAGCAGGTCTTGGTGATATACTTTTTCTAACACCATTTTATACCAAATGGTTTACATTGTAGTAAGAGATTTTTTACAATTCTTTATTTCCATGTTTTTTGTTTTTTATATCTAATCAAACATCAGAATTATGGATTATAGGATTTGTTTTTTTTTTTTTTTTTTTGTTCATTGAAAAGGAAAAATTAACCAAAAAGATTTTTAAAAATGTGACAATTATCAAAACCTTAATGACATTTCAATAATTTCAAACTATTTTGCCTATTATTACCAACATATTACCTATTAAATAACCAACAAAGCAGGCATGTTTTTGAGGATAGGGATTTAGAATTCAAATCTCATTAAAGGCCAAGTCTATATTTATAATCCATGCTGTTTGCTTAACAGATATGAAATGTAAAAATAGCCAGAGCATTATAATAATAAAAAAAAAAATCTTGTAAAAAAAATTAATGATGGTATCCCATTGAAAACATTTGGACAATAAAACACTCTTGTCAAAGATTCTTAACTTATTATTTTATTGCAACAGTAGAATCTTAGTTATTCATATCTTGTTAATAGCAAAATAAATTCTATTTAGCTTTCTTGTTAATAAACAATGACTTTAAAAAGAGTGTGACTTAATATCTGCTCTGTTTGTCTCTATATAAACAGGTGTATCTACCATGACCAAAAAGGTGGGAAAATCTTGTATTTGGGATGGGGAACGTATACTTTGTCCTCTTGGGATGTGGTCCAAATAATTGACAAGGAGCACTGGTGGAGAGTGAGGAAATTGAATGTATTGGTCAGGTGTGCCAGTTGAGTTCAATTAAGAATTTTAACAACTTGTGGTTTTCTTAGCTTCATAAAAGGAAACGCTATATACCTAAATATTGCTTGGTATATCAATGTTGTTTTTTTTTTTTTTTTTTTTTTTTTTTGTTAAGGAAATAAAATTATTTTCATTTTCATACCATCAATCGTGAAGAAAGTGTTTTATTGTTGAAATGATAAATATTTCTAAATGGTCAAATACCATAAGTTATCAACATAAACACTTTATATTTGTCTAAGGGGAAAATGTTTCTAAAAGTTGTTTTTAGTAAATTGATGAATATTTTATCATTGTGCATATTTCAACTGGATAATGAGTGGATGCTTTAATTGTAACAAAAATTCTCTTAGTCCCAATTATTACAATAGTCATGAAATTTAGTTCATCTTTTAAGTATTGTGTAGTTGGACAATAATTTTAGGTTCTGATTTTGAAATCACATTGAAGCATTATAAATAGCTAATACCATAAATCAATGAACTTTTATTTAAAAACAATGAAAATATCCAAATTTCTCTCAATGTAAAAAAGAAAAATTATTCTGAAATGAAAATTATTCTGAACTTAAAATTACTGTTCATATATAGTACTTTCTGTCAACTGTTGGTTGTGACTTAGTTTTCCATTTGATGATTTCACTATCTTCTACAGCTAGCTAGATTGGGATGAGCAACTTGGTTGATTGTGATAAAAACTACCTATTGAATATATGCTTGTGTTTCAACTGGTTACAAATTCTGAAGGCAAAATTTGTTAATGGAACGGAAGAGATCCTTGATAAATTAGGATGAAGAGATGACCTGAAAGTTTTGTACCATTTTAATTGTTGAGATTCTTTGAAGAAAAATAGCACTTGCTTTTGATTGAATTTCAGAAACATTAGCAAGATTGGAATTTGAACTCCATTCCTGCTATCCTTGCATTCATTCTGATAAGAAAATTGGGGAAAGAATGCTGATTAATTCCATATAAATGGGCAGAGAATTTATTTAATAACAATGTAAATGACTTGTCCGAAATGCTGAAAATTTATATAAAAAAAAAAGCATAAAACTCATTAGAGAACCACAGTAAGCAGAAGCCATCCACACTAAAGATACCATGAATATGCATTGAAAATGATGCAGGAATTGCATATTGCCTGCAAAAACAAAGATTAACTGCAACTTCAGTTTATTATAGAATGTATATTAAATGCACAGTTATATATGCAAAATAGATATTTTGATTTAAGGATCCAACTTAATAAAAATATTGTAATAAAACTTAATTTATTTGTCATTAGGCAAATATTTGTTGAATTAGTCTACAGGGACAAGTTTTTTTTTATTTTATTTTTTTTTCTTAAAAAAAATTGCATATATACAGGGAGTCTCAACAAATATATATATATACACTCACCTTTACAGTGTATAGCTCAAGTCAACTTGCTTTTTTTTCAGCTCTACACATTAGTATTACTAATGTCAACCAGGTTTAGCTTTGAACAAAGGGAACTCTTCCTGAGCTGCTACTTGAAGTATGAAATTGCAGTTGAAATTCAAAGGCAGTATTGAAGAGTTTCATTCAGCTCCACCCATGTAGCTTACAATCTCATACATTAGAAGTATGTTTAAAGCTGACGGTACTGTACATGATGTGCACAAGAATCGTTCAAGAAGGCCACATATATCAACCATGCCCTGGGAAGCAAGAAATGATGATGTAAAGATTTCACAGAAGACCAAGAAACCTGTGGAAGTGTTGATTTGATGCTTGTGATCCTATTCCATTGCAATGTCTGGATCATAATGGGCATCAATTTGAAAACAGGCAATGTCAAAATATTAAGAGTATGCATTTATAATAAATACTGTCTCCATATGCATTATTTAAATTAAATATCGTTGGTTCTAGTCAGTTGAATTATTTTTTGAGAAAGCTTCAATATGTGTGTGCATATATATATATATATATATATACACACACACACACACACAGAGGGTATGATGGGTAAATAGTCACCATTTTATATTTTTGATTTTGTGCATGCACATAGTTTGTTTTTGACTCTGTTGACTGCACAGTATAGTAGGCTCAATTGGGCACTGTCTGTGAGAAAAAAGTGCACTATGGTGCAATTCACTCTGCTAGAAATTTGGAAACAGCATGATGTATTAAGTATTCGTGCTGGAATCTTCAATATGAACATTTCAGACTATTTGGGAGTCAATCAGGGGAGTGTCCAGAAGGGCTGTGAAAACCAAATATCCAGTCAATATCATGGTGTTTGGAGAAGATCACTAGTGATGGACAATGTTATGTCTCCATTCATCTTCCCACAGGGACTTGGACTACATAAAGTAGTTTGAGGAGGTAGTGTTACCATGGATCAAGGGGGTGGCTTCTGGAAGATCCTATGTCTGGCAACAGGACTTTGCATCATGCCACACAAGCAGCAGAACCTGGTCATGGCTGTTAAACAATTTCTACGACCACATCACCCCTTACATCTGGCCACCTAACTCCCCAGACGGCAACCCTCTTGATTATGTGTGACGTGCAGTTGAGCAAGAGACTAACAAAACCCCTTTAATACCCAAGATGAACTGAAGGCAAGTATTATGGCAGCATTTACCAATTTAAACAAGGAGAGCATCCAGAAGAGTTGCAAGAGATTCCAAAGTTGTCTGGAGGCTGTGGTTGAAACCAATGGTGATTTTTATCGAATAAATTTACTCTTTAGTATTTTGAGATATATTTACCAAAATTACATAAAAATATCTGTTAAAATGAAATGTCAGTGTTATTTTCATTTTTGCATAGCTTAGTAGACAATTTATCCCCAGTACCCTCTGTGTGTGTGTGTCTGTGTGTGTGTGTATATATATATACATACATACATACATACACACACATAGTCTAGAATTATAAATCCACCATGAGAGGGAAGAACGGCAGCAGCATTAATGAGTTGGGAAGAGAAAAAGCAGTGAAAAGAAGGAATAAGAGACAAACGGATGTCATGGTGCAGAGAAAATCTTTTGCTGGGAGAAAAACTGGAGGAAAAAGAAGAAAAAAAATTAGAAAAATGCATAAATAAGTGGTGGGGGGAATTAAAAGAAAATGAAGTTCGTAGGGGGGGGGGGCATAAAAAAATAGCAAAGAAAAAGAAAAAGGAACCCATTCAAGAGAGAAAGACAAAGAGTGAAATAAAGAAAAATTCCAGTGTAAATATCCATAAAGCTATTCCCTCAACTAAATAGGCTGGTTAATATAATTTTCTGCCCAATAGTAAAGGCTAATTTTTTTCTTGATCTCATCATCTTGTCTGTTATGCACACCTGGCAACGTGTGGGAAGTTTTGCATTAATGGCATCCAGCCAACCATAATTAATAACACCTCCAGTGATATGCAGAATACCAATTTTGACTTAGAAATGGACAATAAATTTGGAATTTTGGTTTTCAAATTTCATCAGCACAATTAGAAAAACACTTGGGGGTGCATTCTGAACTCATCTGATAAAGACGTTCTCCTCCCTGAAAATGAATGTTTTCAAACATGTTACTTCTCAAGAAACAACCTGCATGGTATAGAAAAAATACATAAGATGTTTGGTTTTATCTGTCTATATTTCTGAGATGAGTTATTGTAATTATTTACCCTATTTACATTGTTCAAACTGTTGTTCTCAACTTTGTTGTCATATTCACATTTCAGACGTATGTGCTGACCTTCTTCAGGTGATTAAAGGACACATGGCTTAGTGGATAAGTGTTGGCTGAAATAATCCAGTGACTTGACCCAAAGAATTTGGAGTTCAATACCTGGCCACAGCAGAGGTGAATAAAAACTTGGAGAGTTGTGTTAAAGGGAAATAACTGAAAATGAGATAGCCAGAAGAGGCATGGCACATGAAACTAGAACAATCTACCATGGTGGATGAAATAAAGGATTTGGTTGAAAATTCCAATCTTCTGAAGAAGGCAAGAGTGTACAATGACAGAAACGTTGTGAAGCTGACAACAAAGATGAGGAGAACAGTGAACAATATAAATAATATAAATTGTTTATTTTAATTTATCCTGATTTCTGGTCAGTTGAAAATTGCTAAGAATTGTTATGGTTCAAGTTTTTATGAATTAAATTTATAAGTGAATGTAATGTTATTTAGATGAAGTAGAAAATTTTATTTATTTATTTTTAATGATTGCTAATCTCTGAAGATGTGTGGCTACGCACTGTTATCAGCACTGAAATTTCACTTTAGCACAAGTGCTCTTGAGAAAGGCATGAATGGTAATGGTAATATCAGCTGGAAACATTGACATTCATTGACCAAGCACCTAGTGCTAAAGTCAAGTAAAACTTATAAAAACTTTCTTTTAAAAGAGTTTTTCAGAAAAATAGCTTTCTAAACTCCAGTAACTGTCATTGCTCTTTCCAGTATTGTTGGAAGCTTTCTTTTTAACCTTTTTGTTTTGAGTTGTGTGGAATGTCAGCATCTTGATTATGTCATTATTCTCTTTTAGAGTGAAATGTGCTATCCATTTTAGTTGTTGCCATTGTTGAAAGTCCTCAAGTGATGTGGTTTTTCTTATTTGGTACAGTTCTTTTTGTCATTCTGTAGTGCCAGTACACAATATTTAAAGAAAGATGGTCCTTGCCAAGACCTTCCATCTCTTGTTTTTCCCCAGCTATGGGTTAAATATCAAGGAAGATCTCCAGCCATAAGTGGTAACTAATCTAAGTTAAAATAATAACAAAAATTATAATAATGTAGCTGAACCCAACTGGCACAAAAGTGTAAAGATGATGCCATTGCAAAATAGCACTCTGAATACAAAAGGAACTATGCAGGAAGCATAACTTTGAGTGTGCAAAAAAAGTGGTATGAGCATACACCACTGTTTGTAGTTGAGAACGAGCAAGTAGGCTACAGTTACCTTGACTGACAAGCACTTGGTAAGTAATCGCCTTGATATTATACGTGCACACAAGAGCAACCATGAATGCACCCCTTTATATATGGCAGCACCTTTGGGATAAGAACGTTGTGTTGGCAGAGCAGGTAAAAGTACAAAGGTACGAAAACCTAGCAAGGCAAATTGGAGAAATGTCAAGCAGTAATTCAAATTGTTTTATGATTGGCACACTTGGAATTATTTTCAGTAATCTATCTCAAATGATACCTTGGAGATACTAGACATCATTGTGAGTGCATAAGTAACAATGCTGCTTGAGACAGTTCATCTGTTGAGGAAAGTGTTGTCTCTAAGCTGTGTGTAAGAGCTGAGATATGATCATCTTGCCAAAACAACAAAGAGTTGAAGTAGATTTTAAATAATAAAAGAAATCTGGAGAGCCACAATGTAAGACCTTGCAACCAAACTATTCAAATTCCAAATATATTCATGTACTTTTAAATTCCATAATGTCTACAAGTTACTGCTTTTATTATCTTGAAGCTGAGTGTATACATAATGTTACATGCCCCAATACCCTTAACGAACAGTCTTAAAATCTGTACAAGGCCCACAGACAAAAAACAAATTACTTACTTTTGGGCTTCATTAAAAATATTAGTTTCCAAGTCTATGCTTTTTCAATGCAAAATAACAAAGTTGCTTATCAAATTTGGAAGTTTAACATTGTCCATGTATAGACTATGGACAAATCTTACAAGCATGTATTAGCCTATATCTTGTTTCACATTTCTAGCACTTACCAATTTGGACTTGCATACATGCAATTCATAGTGGAGAAAATTAATACAGCACTCTTTCATCTTGATCCAAGTGTAACAGCTGTAAAGAAGAAAATGGCAAATCTAATCATCCAGGAGAAGGAAAGAGGAGAGTTGTGTGAGGGAGAAGAGAAAAAGTTCTTATTAACATGCCAACCCACATATTGGCTGAATGGGCACCTGGTGTTCACAGCAGGAGGGCAAATGAGGAAGAAAGGCACACACACGCACACAAAGAACCCTCTATTCCCCATCCCCTATTATCATCAACACTTTGTTGCCTGGAATTTTTTGTTGGTTTCAGAAGTCTTATTAAATTCAGACTGTATAAATAATTTAGTTGACTGAGCATCTTTCAGAATGATTATTTACCCCTTCCATCTACTTTATAAAATAACTTCTTTCATATCATAATAGCCAGAGACTTGTTGATAGCCAAAACAAATGATATATACATATACATGCACACAACAGTGAAGAACAAGATACTAAAAGCAGCCAGGTTGCCATTATGAATCTGAATTACAAGCAGTTAAAAAAAAAATCTTAAAAAAATAATAGATATCTAAAAATAGACTAATATTTGTTTGAACTGGTGTGATCATCTTGATTGCCACCATGATTCAACCATTATTCTCTCTCTCTCTCCCCCCATACCATCTCTTGTTGATGTCACCTTTGGCCTCTTCTCCTGACCCTGACTCTTATCACCTAGTAGCTTTCTTTCTTGCTTACCCACCCTCCTACAATTTTCTCTCTATATATTTTGTTCCATGAATTTATAGCAAATCTTAAGCTGGTTTCAACTTTACATCTTCATCAGATTTAATACTGCAGTTGTCTCCAACCTCCACCCACAAACAATTCAGATATTTTCATCAAAATTCTGCTGATAATTAACTGACTTTAAGAAAAATGACTCCTAAAATACAATTATCAAAATTTAACTTTGAATTATTTACATTGTTTGAACTGTTGTCCTCATCTTTATTGTCATATTCACAATGTTTTGGCTGTTGTATGCTCCAACCATCTTCAGGTGATTGGAATTTCAAACTGAATCCTTTATTTCGTTCACCATCACCATTTCGTTCACCATCACCATCCATGTGCCATACATCGTCTGGATGTCTCAGTTATCTTCCTTTAACTCAACTCTATAAGTTTTTGTTTACTGCTGCAGTATCCCAGATATTAAACTCAAAACTCTTTGAGTCAAGTCACTGGATCCAATCAACGCTTTTATCCACTGGGCCATGTGTTATCACTGGACTTGCTAAAGATCTGTTTCTTTCTCTCTCTCTCTCTTTAATAATTGTTAATGAAAGTGAATTGTCTTGTACCAATTTCTATTGCAACTGCTACCTGCAAAGTTTGAAAGGGGCTAATAAAGAGCAGTAATATTGTGAATTTTGAGGGTTGAGATGTTTTGCCTGCTTTGAAAAATAGACTTTTAAAATTGATGTTTCAATTTAATTTCTAATAATTACAGTATTATATATACATACACACACACAAAGAAAAACACAACTGCAACAGTTGGATGTTCAAAGAAATAAAAAATGGTGATTGAAAACTGCTCATTATTATATCAATGGGATAATTCTGTTTTCAAAATGCCACATCTCTATCCAGATGATTCCAAATTACAAATGGAGGAATTCTTCAATATCCACTTTGCTGACAAAGCAAAACGAATTACATTATGTTTGAAATCTATACTAGCTAACAAGGCTGCTTTGTTCGACTTTCTCACTTTTCATTGAAACTGGCTGAAATTATCTAGATCTCCTCCTAGAGGGAATGTGTATCCTCTCTCTCTAGGTGTAATCTTTGAAGGATGAAACAAGCAGAAGAAGGGGGCAGAGGGTGTGACAGCCCTGGGCATCCATATCTGGAGGGCATCCAATCAAAGAGAGGAATAAAAAATTTAGTTTGTTTGATTTGAATAATGTGTTCTATATTTCAATGTCTTCACATCTGTTTTCATACATATTTAAAGAATGTTCTTCCTT
>OZ010590.1:46164483-46220769 GCA_963932145.1 Acanthosepion lycidas | reverse complement strand
CATCCATATCTGGAGGGCATCCAATCAAAGAGAGGAATAAAAAATTTAGTTTGTTTGATTTGAATAAAGTGTTTATTTCATGTTTCATCTGTTTTCACATATTTAAAATGTCTTCCTTTCTCACATTTCTCAGTATTATATCCCTCCCCACTATTTTAGTTTTAGGGGTATACTATCAAGGAGTTGGCCCCAGGCATCACCAAACTATGATGTAGCTTCAGTAAACTGGTGTTAGCAATGAAGGAGCTGAGATGGTAGAACTGAGTTGAAGGGTTTCTCATCAACATTACACCATTGGACATCATGGGGTTAGTGTTTAATAAAAGCACCATTTTTGGTTTTGTTATGCAAATTACTCGCTTACAAAAACTGATCAAAAATCTACCAGCCATCTTTATGTTGTAATATAGAGAAGGGGTAACATGGTATTTGTTTTCTTTTTGTTTAACTGAAGTCTGGGTGGGGGGATATAAAATTGGCCATTCAAAACTAGACATGCCTAATGTTTTTTTTTTTTTTTTTTTTTTTCTTTTTGAAAAAAAGTTCATTTTGTCTGCTGAAAAATACTGCGCACTCTACAAAGATAAAATCAGATTAGAGTGAAATAATGGAACACAAGTCATGGGGAAAAGTGGTGATTATTTCATAGCAAATGCAGCCCTAATGGATTTCTATAAAATAACCAGAAAAGGTAAATAATACAGTGATAGGGAGCGGGTGCTGATTTTACTTCCATTTCTTCGGCAGGTCAAATAAAAATGGAAGATGAACTTATTACCTGGATACTTGCTTATTTCCCTATTGGCTGTTAACAGCTAATAGGGAAATAAGCAAGTATCCAGCTAATAAGTTCATATCATAACAACATGACTGATGATGCAAGAAATGTTGGATTCATGCCTTTTTCCAAATGATCTGTACAAAAGTCATTTGAACACTGCCTTTTTCATTGATCTCATTAATTGTTGCTTCTTGTTATCATGATTGTCATACTATATTCATTGTTTCCATGTGGAAAGGGTATCAATTGTGAAAAATCTGTATGGTTTTCATATTTATTTGCAACAAAAAAACAAATGCACTTTGGGTTATTATTGATTTTAGGCAAAACCATCTCTTCTGTATTAAGAGTTTGTTTCCTTTTAACAGTTGAACAAAGGTCATCAATGGATGCCTTCAGAATCTAATGGCAATGAATATATCCAAGCATTACTTAAACTAGTGGTTTACAAATGGTACAGCATGCCTCATAGGTGTGGCAGAAGAGGATAGCAGGTGAGGCAGAATGATTGAAAGACAATACAAGATTTAGAAACTGTTTCAAAAAAATTCATATGCGAAAAATAAATGATTTTCAAAATTTAAAATATTATGGATTACTTGTAATTGCATGCATGAATTCGAGTATAAATAGTTATAAATAATTATTGACTGATAGTACCATTAAGATATTTTCACATATCAAGTATTAAGAATATAGTAACTAGGCTCCACAAATTAGAGGAGAGTTATCAATGATAATGTTCCAACTTAAAGCCATGGTTATCTACATTTAACCCTCTTCCTCTGTTTATTTTTAAATGTATTTATATGAAATTTGGTAAGGCACAAGCAAATTTTCATTCTGAAAATGTGACCCAGAGAAAAAAAGATTGGGAAACACTGACTTAGACTTAGGGAACATTTTTTAACAGGGAAATAACTTTTGTAGATTAACATTCTTTAGACCTTACTTAGCTCATGACACTGGTCAGAATTTAAAAATATTGATTTGCTCTTGATTTAGGAGGGATCCTGTTCATAAGTGAAATTGTCATATTGACCCCTGACTTTTACAGTTATTGGCCTTAGCAATTTTGATACATTTTATTTTTTTTATGAGGGAGAGTGTTACAAAAAGATTTCTTTTAAATAACAAACAGTTGGATATATACATTTTTAATCCTCTGTGCTGTATCCCTTTAAGACATGGGCAATTACCATTCTCCACAACTTCCTATCTAGCAGTTTTTCTTCCTTTGCTAAGACACTCTCCCCTGTTCCACCATCCATTCACACAAACTCATCAGGTAAATGGCCCACTGCTTTCCTCTATCTCTCTCTTGCCCTCAATATGTCTTGTGAGGATTAAATTTTCCAAGCTCTCCTTCCTCATTAGGTGTCCAAGAAATCTTGGCTATCTCTTCCTGATTGTAAGTGTTCTTTTTGTTGCCATTTTAAGACTTCCTCATTGCTTACTAGCTCTACCTATAGAATTCTCAGTATCCTTCTGTAGAAACACATTTCTGTTGCCTCTAGTTTTCTCTTCAGCTATGGAGAGATTGTCCAGCAATTCAATGCCAAATAAGAGGATGGATATCACACAGCAATCCTTCACTTATTTCTAATGAAATTTTTCTGTTTCTTAATGGGTGACCCCCAGGAGTACCAGATGTTGTAAGCTTAGGTGGTATAATCAATAAACACTTAGAATGAGAAATCTGCAAGCTGAGTTTTGAATTCCAATTCAGTTTGTTACATTCACTTATGGGAAAGGTATGGATCCACCTCTTCTCCTCTAAGATATGGGTTAAATAGTAACACTTGTATCAGAAAATCATTATCTCTTAAATTCTTATAATGCAAAAATTTTTCAGTTTTAAATAACCTCAAAAAAAGTTGATAAGGTTGTAAAAAAACAAAAAAAAACAAAACAAATCCATGACAATTGTCAATGGCCCAAGGAAGATCTAAAGAATGCTAACCTACAAAAATTATCTGAAAACAAATGTTTCCTTATTTTATTTATTTATTTTTTTTTTTTTAATGAATCGGTCTATTTAAC
This sequence comes from Acanthosepion lycidas, assembly GCA_963932145.1. NCBI lineage: Eukaryota > Metazoa > Mollusca > Cephalopoda > Sepiida > Sepiidae > Acanthosepion > Acanthosepion lycidas. Next base: position 46,217,945 of record OZ010590.1, on the reverse strand, counting down.
TATTGCCATAAACCTTTCCAAAAGAATTACTATCAATTCCGTATAATATCTGGACTATGAGAATGAACCCTGGGAGCATTATGTATCAGCAAGAAGTCCAAAGTGCAGATGAATGTGTCTGAAAGATTTGTGAACAATCGTTGTTTGAAACTTACTTATTAAAGTTGATCCCTCATAAAGGATATAAAATGACAAAGATTGCATTTAGGTCATTTCCAGACTCCTCTCACCCCCATGCAAACATGGAAGAGAATATAATAGAGATACCAACAGTTTCCTCAGAGACAAATTTGAAGATAATATGAAAGCCATATTCAAAGTAGAAAAATCTAGAATGACAGTGTCTAGAAGGAGAATTGAGCCTCTTTATTCTTTCTGGATAACTTCAGAGTGGTAGGTGTGGAAGATCTATGAATATCTCCTGGGTGGTAGGCATGGAACTTTCCTGGATAATTTTCGAGTAATGGATATGGAATATCCCTGGTGTGTCTAGATGGGTGTGGTTGGGATTGAATTGAAAAAAAAATGTTAGTTTTGCAAATAAATCGATAAATCAATTCTGTGTATGTTATGTTTCTTTGCTTAGCATAGAAATGATTGAGGAACAATCTCTTTGTATAAAATATAGGCTCACCTGTGACATGAATTACTGATAGGTTTTTGTAAAGCAGCTTGCTTTGATCAATATATTAGCTACTATTCTCTTGTTTAGCCTGATTAAAAGCAGGAGGGAAAAGAACCTCTGTTTTCCTTATGGATTTTACACTTGAAAAAGGCTGTAGAATGGATCTGCTGAAATATCAGGTTAATAACAAAAGTAACAAAATTATTTTCCCCAAGTCCATGATCAACTTTCCTTCAAATGTGTTTTAAATATTTATTTCATGTATAAGATATAATACCTTTTGTATTATATTTAACATTTATTTGCTTTTTTTTTTTTTTTTTTTTTTTTTTTTGTATATAAAATACAGTATCATTTGTTTGTATTGGATGTGCACAAAGTGTAAGAGTTATCCGAATGAAAAATGGTATTGATGTATTGAGTGCAAATTCCTGCATTTGCATTTTGCAAAAATACCCTTGGCAAGGTATGAATCCATCTTTTTCCACTCATTGTAGGTGATAGTTTTCCACCTTGCAACCCCTTTCCCTCATAAGATGCACTTCTTACTTTCTGTCTTGATGACCTTACAACAATCACATTCAGTAACCCTCTACCTTTAGTGGCTCTTGGGCCTTCTATTGGGTAAACAAGAGTATAAAAAAATTATATAAAATATATTATTTACATTTCCTGCATGTTTAACAAGTAAAATATTTAAGATCTTCTATAATTATTTTGTTGGCATTTAGGTGCTTCTAAAATTCTTTTTAGAATTTTATAAAGAATGTATATTATTGTTTAGTTCATTTTTTGTCATTTCACCCCAAGCAAGGCAATAATGCCACTAAGACACACGAGGTTACTGAGTGTGACAGAATGAGTAAATGCTAGGAGAAAAAACAAAGGGACAGGATTTAGGAAGACTGAGGATGGTGATTGATGTTACATTTAAATTTTTGAAGGTTTGAATTAACAAGCAAATAAAGTTCTAAAGGCAGGAAGTGCAAGAAAAGAATTTATTAGAATAAAACATATGGTTGCATTTAGCTATTTCAACAGTAAAACAATGAGACCTACTTGCCAATCTAATACTATGCTTGAGTTCATGCATTCAAAGCACCAAGGAGAAAAGCTCATCAAAACCATTGCTATGAAGATATTTATAGAAAAGACAGTAGGAAGCCATGTCATAGCAGTGGGAAAGTAACAAGTTGATATGCCAGATCAAGACTGATAACATTAGAGACCTTTTGGATTTTATCAAGCATCTTTAGGTATAGAGCAGGAGCACCAGACCAGATACTTGTAAAATACATGATTGGATGATGCTGCCTAAAATCAGTGTAGTATCTGTGAAAATCTCTCTATATGGAACACATTACATTTTATATATGCGAGTTGTATAGAAAAATCACAGAATATTGTTCACTGAGAATGTATTAGATACCTGACGGCTGTTACAAATGACCTTTTGGAAATTTTGAAAACTTCTGTAGGAATTTAAAAAAAAAAAAAGTTTGTCCATTGTTAGATTTTATTAGGCAAGTCTCTTATTTTCCAATGAAGATATTTTGGATAATGTCAATTTTTTTTTAATTTTTTAGCTATCTATATGTGGATATATTTGTTCATACCTACCTACCTACCTACCAATGGCCTGTTTAACATTTCCTCTTTTCTCAAGAAACCACATACACAAATTACCTTACTATTCATCGGTCTATTAATAATTTTGATGGTAGGGACAAATTGTCATTAGGACATCTTGAAGTCGAGAGGGAGAGAGGAAAACTGCATAACCTACTTAATGAGCTTGTGTAAATGGTTGGCAGAAGAGAGATAGCAAAAAGACTGAATTTACTAAGAGTTACAAAGGATAAGAAATCATGGTGAGACATGATCACCAATGTCCTGAAGGGCATGGCATATAGAATTATGACCCATATTAAGCCACTGTCAGATTTTTTTGATTTTCTTATTAACAGCATCATATTTCAAAGTCTTAAATAAAGTTCACTTTTTCTTTGCTAAAAATGTTATTTGTGATGTTCTTGAAAATTAAAATTTTCTTTTGTCATATCTTTCTTTCTCTTTCCTCCTTATTCTTTTCTCTCTATTGTAAACCTTTCTTTTTTTCTTTCTCGCTCTCATATATATATATATATATATATATATATATATTTTATTTATTTTTTATTTTATTTTATTTTTTTAAATTAATACAAGTAAAGGGTTTACATTTAACTGTTATCTTCAGCATTCCAACTTGAGGGTTTTGTAGATGGATGCTCTGGGAATCACTCTGTCCACTTGTAAGGGGGTATCAGCATTTGACTGCTTATACTTGGTTTTTCTTTTTTATATGCACTTTTCATTAGTACAAGTTTTTTTTTTTTTTTTTGTAGTGTATATGTGCATCCATGCATATCCTTTTCATCATTTTTTTTTCACTTTACATTTATTCCTTAAACATTTTTCTTTTTCCCCTTTTCTTTCAATTGTAGCTATTTTGACTTCCAGTTTTTTAATATATATATATCTTAATTCCCTACCAGCTCCATGCTTGAAGCCAACTTTAATTTTCAAAAATTTAAATGCAATGTCAATCATTATCTACTAGCCTCCTGATTACTCTTCTTTTGTTCTCACTCCTTAGTAATGTTTCTGTTTCTAATTTTTCCACACCCAGTAACATCTTGTGTCTTAGTGGCTTTACTGCCTTGCTTGGGGCAAACTCAATTAAAAAAAATGTCTGTCTGTCTAAAATAATTAATGAAAAATATACATAGTATTTTTTATTTCTTGATTAAAATATATGAATCAGTCTTGTTTGTGAAAAAAGATGATTTTTCTAAATCTTCCTAGTAACAGAGAATCAGGTAAAGAAAAATTAAATATATTTATCTGATTTTATAAATGGTTAATTTTCTTATTAATTATTCAGATAAATATTTTACATCTTTTATTTTTTATATTGCCATATTTTTGTTGAAGACACTTTATTTTTTTTTTCTTCACCTGTCAAGTAGATACTACGTTTGCCAATGTTAGTTTTCTCTATTGAACAGGGCTTATTTAATTTGTGACGCCAGATGGGGAAAGTTATTAAACAACTATATCAACTTGCATTTATGCTAATGATCATCTTTATAGTGATTGTACAAAATACAAAAAGCATTTATAGGAAGTAAGCAGATGTTAAAATTTTTATCATGTTTTGTATATGAGCAGATATAGTAAATACAATATGAACTGAAAAAAAATGTTAAAAATTTTTTTTTATTATCTGTTCTATAATAGTTGTTACATTTCGTGTCTGCAAATATAATTCCTATTATAGAACAAATGTAAAGGGTGTTTCATTAAGACAGATCAAAGTCAGCAGTAAATAAATCCGTGTTATTGGTGAAAATTTATTTATCTCTCTATTGGATCATGTTATTTAAGTTAAGGCAATCAAGTGTGAAAAATAATATTGCACAAACATCTGCCAAATCTGAAAGAAAAAGAAAAAAAATCGTTAGATACTTAAACTTAATTCACATTTAAAATTGGTCCAAGTTATTGGAACCCATCCTGGGTATGACAATAAACTACATCTGTGTCCTGGGTAAGACGATAAATTACGCCCAACAGCAAGGCCTCTGATCAGGAGGTTTCAAGGAGCGTGGAACCACCTCTTAATTGCTGATGTTCTCAGATCCACCCTGACCTGGGGTGGTAGCACCTGTTAGGGTCCCAGCTATGGGCAAATAGTGAACCCCCACACTGGAGTAAAAACACTATGAAAATCTAAAAATAGGTTTTAATACCAGAAATATCGTTCAATAAAAATACTATTACTAGCAATACGTTTTTGGAAAAGTATTACCAACAATGTTTTTAAAAAATAAATATTACTAGCAATACATTTTTGAAGGAAAAATATTACCAGAAATAAATTTTTGACAAAACAAAATATTAGCAACAATAAAAATCTTGTCAGCATTAAATAACCCATTGAGGTTGATATGCCGTAAACCAAACCAAGTCATTGGAACACCTTTTATTAATATTTTCTGCATGAAAATGCATATAGAATATTCATTTGTCTTTAGTAGAAAGGATACATTGTTGGAAGAATTTGTAATAGCCTTCCCTTGTCGAATAATTGTCTTTGGTATAAGAAAGATGAAAATTATTCATGAATCTAGAAATGAAAAATCGTCATTGTGCTAAAAAGTGGTATTTGAGGATTTACAATAGAGCACTTAAAAGGTCTTGGTTCAGGAGAGTGGGTTTGGCAGATAACATTTCAGTATTCCATTTTATGTACAAATATTATAGAAATTCAAATGTCTATGAAATATTTTGACAGAAGATGGAAAATGCAACACTAAAGGGTGTATTGGAATAGTGAAGGATGTCTTCCAAAAGAAACTGGAAAATCTGGTTAGAAACAAAGAAAAGGATACTGAACTGTTATGTAATATTGGTCTCCTTGTATAGCAGTGAATGCTGGACAGTCTCATAGATGTAGAGAAAGCAACGCAATGTGGTTCTAGTCTAGAGGAGGATGTTGAGAATACCATGGACTTGACCATATGAAGTTTTATGGAAATGTGAGGAAAAAGGACACTTATAATCAGAAAAAGAGAACTGAATTTTCCAGGAAAGAAGGCTTGGAAATTTGATACTCTTGTGACATACTGAAAGCAAGATGGATAGAGGAAAGCAATGAGTAACTTATCTAATAAGCTTATGTAAATGTATGGCAGAACAGGGATTAAACAAAACAGCAAAAAGGAAAGCCTTATTACAAAGGACAGAAATTTGTGCAGAGCCATGATTGCTCACATCATGATGGTACAGAGCATATAGAAAAGTCTTCAAATGGGAAAGCTATTGTTTATAATGTTGGATATTGATCAATGCAAAAAATAATAGATGTTTCACTACTTCTACATACTACACTCATTTGCAAATAATATAAGGATTGATACTGGCTTATTCAAGAAAAATTCAAGATGATATTATTGTAAGTAGTACTATTAGTGTATATAAAACCAAAAACATGAAAAATGGTACTAACAAATGAGATAAAGTGTCTCTTGATAAATTTGATCTTGTAAATGATAAAGCTTTTATAGATGACGCATTAGATTAGATGTTAGTGAAAAACACTTTTTAAGATAAAAAGAATGTAATTTCTCATACAGTCTACAGCCAAGCATTTATTTCTAATCTATGCTCTTTACAAATGGATATAGAATTAAGATCCACAGAGAATTGCAATAAAATACAGCAGAAATAAGATTGGTTTGATTTTTATGGCTTATCAACTCTTTGCAGGTTATTTAAAGCCAGAATATATTTTTGGATTGTAATAATATTTTAGAGATAATAATGATTTACTGTTACTAATTAATCTATAGCTATGGGAGAAGGTGGATTCATACCTTTCTCATAAATATAACAAATCCAACTAGAATTGGAACTTATTCTCAGTTCTAATTTGTTATTATTCCACCTGAATATCCAAGCTTACAGCATCTGGTATTCCCAAGTGGTCACTCAACTAGGCAATGACCAAGCTTGACATTGCTTAACTGCTGATCACCAGTTTTTCAATGTGATATGGCCATAAGTCCAGAAATAAGAGGAAAGAAATATTATTACTCAAAAATTACTATTTAAATACTTTGTTTATTATAGCCACAATTGTTAAATGTTAATTATTTTGATTAATAAAGTTTATGAAATGCACATACCAACATACAAATGTGTGTATGTTACCTTTTTAAATGGCATTTTTATTTCAAGTGTTGAAATCTTCATTGTTCTTCAACTGATATTACAATTTTAAAAAAATGACAGCGTAATTTATATATTGAGCAGCACTTTTGGGGAAGATCAAAATAACTCTGAGGTCAGTGTGTCACCTCAGTCCATTGTGACCAGTGTGTGGAATCTGAATAGATCAAAATGTCATGGCCTGGTGCATTTGCCTTGAATCAAAATGTCATGGCTTAGCACATTTGCTTTAGATCAGTGTAGTGGCTGTGCACTTTGTAAAAATTATGACACAAAATCAAATATATGGATGCACATAAATATAAGAATGTTAAATGCATAAAAATGTAATCTGGCAGTTTTCAGAAGTGCAGTAATATTCGACATTTCAGTCTGGTGAACATGATGTTTAGATATAATTCAGTATAATGAACATATTTGACCTTTCAAGTATGACAAGTGTATCAGCCATTTTGAATATCTTAAGATCTGGTTGTGTGGTCATGATAAATTAGCAACCTATCAGCATGACCCTTAAAGAAAGATATGCAAACCATTTTCTATCATTCAAATATGAAAGATCTAGAAAAGACACCATGTTGTCAAAACACACGAGGGAGCTAAAAACAAAAGTGAAAATGCCACTAGTAGAATGGGATATAAGAGAGAAAAAAAAGATGAAAAGCAGAGGAAGAAATTCCAATCTATGTATGGAGAAGTTGATGATCATAGTATTCAAGAATTTGAGTGCATTAATAAACAGAGTTAAATTATTTTAAACTATCAACACGCTGACACACTCCTTTTTAAAAATGTCAAAAGGAACTGTAGAGTTTGGTAACATTCAAGGAGATCAAATGACAATTTTTAAAATTGCACTGAAATGCATGAAACTGTTGGTTAATGGGTAAGTAATCTATCTAATATATATATATATATATATAAGCTTAAAAGCCACTCTATTGGGTGCCATTTAAGCTAGCTCTTGCAGAGGGCAATCAGTAGGGAGGAATAGATGTAATAGGCAACAATAAACTACAGAAGAACTCAAAACTGATTGCTGCATTTAAGTATTGCATTAATATTTATGCTTATCTTTTAAAAGTTCAATGATAATTCTTCTGCTGCCACTTAATTTAAAGACAATTTGATGTACTTAGGTCCTTACTTTCTGTACAAACAATTAGTTTTATTTCATGGGTGACTTCTGCAATTAATTTTGATTATTCCCAAATTTATTTCTTAGTTATAAAACCTGTTATTGTAGAAAAAAATTTGTTGTAAAAAAAACATTGCGAAACACAATTGCAGTAATGAAAACTTGGGAATCCAAAATTTCATGATTGCAGATCTGGATCCAGCCTGGAATGTTTTAAATTGCTCATGGAGTCGCCCTGATTCCAAAATGGTATGGTATATTGAGCTACACCCTCTAAAAATAAACTTGAAAAAGTGTGACACACTGACATTCATATTTATTATATAGTTCTCTGTGAAACTGGAAATGAAATTGTTACATTATCTTTGACACTCAGGATTGAAAGAGAGAAAAAAAAGAAGGAATGGTGAGAGTATAAGGAGACAAGAAAATGAGGAAAAGAAGAAGTAATCACAATATTCTACACATATGCACACACGTACATGCACACAAGCTGAACCTAAACCAATAAATAGTGCATAAATAATTTTTTTTTAACTTTGTATAAAAATATTGAGAGAAAATTGGCAGTCAATTGCTGAAACCACCTGATGAGTGGGCCAAATGCTTACAAAAACGTTTCCCAAAACTCTGGTGTCAGGGTGCTGAATATAACATCAGTCAAATATGGGACAAATTTTATATTTGTGTTAATCATATATAAAAACGTGTGTGTACACTCACTCTCAATGAGGTTATTCTTTGGTACTAAAATGCCATTCACTGAACATGTGTAGTTATATCATGACAATACATCTGTTCATTCTTAAGGTTTTTTTCTTTTTCTTTTATTTTTTTCTGTCTTTTACATTTTTTTGTTTCCTCTTCCCCTTTCTTTTGCCTTTTTTATGTCTCCGCTCCTCTTTTTTTTATGTCTTTGCCCCTCTTTCTTTTGCCTTCTTTCTTTGTAAAATATCACCTCAGAGTCTGAGGTTCAAATTTTTGCTCTCTCTGACCTTTTGCTTTTTTTCAAACTAGTCACTTTTGAAATACTGTAGATAGTGATCCCTCAAAAGGACTTTGTATACTGTTTTCATGAAAGATATGTTGGAATATGTGGGTGATATCCTAAGGGGAGTGACTTAAGATATCACTTTCACAGGTAGGCTACTCTTCTGTTAAATAACTGGATCATTTCTGGATAGACATTGTATACTCACTTGTATAGTGTCAAGGGAATAAACACCTTAAGAGGTTACAAAAAAATATTTTTTGTGGTACCATGATTTGTAAATACTAAGTTTTAGCAGAACTTTAGTAGCCATCTCTCCAAAAAAAAAAAAAGCCCACACTGCTTTTTCAGTTCATTTTATGTAACTACTTTCTTTCTTCCTAATTTCTATATGGAATTGTAGGAGTGTATTATTTGATCACATTGTTGAGGTTGTGGAGACTAGTGTCAGTTTTTCAAACCAAGGCACACCCTTGCATAACCTGAATAAAATTCATCTATTTTAATATCCTGCAGTGGCTCTGTAAGTTGACATCTTTTTCTTTTTATCCCCAGTATTTGTGAATTTGTAACATTTTTTTATGGATTTAGAATATTTTGTATTGAAAAGTTTGTTTCATGGTAAGAATGATTTTCTCTATTTTGTTGTGTGAAAATTACCATTATTATTACTATTATTATTATTTGATTGACTTTTTATTCCTAGAAAATCAAAACATTTACATTACTTTGATGTCTGATCATTTTAGAATTAAAGTTTGCTTGCAATCTGACCTTTTTTAATTTGATCATAAATAAATTTTTCTAATTAAAATTAAAAAGAAAAAAATCATGAAAACAATTCTTGCAAAAATTCATTCATTGTAAAAAAATTTCTTTAGACAATAGTGTCCTTAATATCTCTTATTTATAGAAGCAATTAAAAACTTTTCTAACTAAATAATGTCATACTTTTGTTGTATTTTTTATTGTACAATTCAGAGCAGATTTTTTGGTAAACAGTGTTTCTGCTTGACAAAAACAAATTAATGATTTAAATTTTCTAAGGAGTTCTGTTTTTAACTAATATGAATTAGAATTTTAATTTCTTCAGTGGGTGTGACAGACATATAAAAAAAAAATTTATCAACAAAGACACTAAGTTTCTCATACTAATCTTTGGTCAACCTACTAACACACACACACACAAAAAAAAAAACAAGATTTGTGAACATGCTAGAAAGGATTAAAAAATTTAATAAAATAATAAAAGAAATACTTTGGTCTTTCTTCTTAATAACAACATAAGCATTTTGACAAAACTTTGTTTTTTATCAAGTTTTGGGCCTTTTTCATTAGTCTGTGCCCTTTCTTAGAAGATTTTTGGAGGTACAAGTAACAAAAGCATAAGGAAACTGAATAAAATTGGCTAGACTGATCTGAGTCTCAGATGCATCTGAGAGACAGAGAATAAATTTAAGTTTAAAATCCCAGCATTTTAACATTTTCATCATTTCCTGTCTGTGTATAATTATATCTGAAGTGTGTGTGTGTTTTTATATCCCCCCCACTTACCTATCTACTTATATAATCACATCAAAAAAAGGATTGTCTGCTGAAGTCCTAAAGGATGAAACATGTCACAAAATTTTTTCCACTTTGTCAATAATTTGCTTAATATTGTTCATATACATACATACATACATATATATATATTGTTAGATTGATGTGAGTTTGTGACCCTGGGTTTCATGCTATTGAAACCTGGAGTCAAAAACTCACATCAATCCAACTAAATATGTTAGCTCTATCACTAATATTGAGCGCTTTCTAATAAGTACTGCACATATATAATATATATGAAAAAATTGCAAATATATTTATTTATATACATACACATTTTATATATATATATATATATATATAATTATTTATTTAAAAATATGATTCCAACGCTACATAAGAGTTCTCAAGTTTCAAAACAAGAGCCGAAAACTTCAGTATAATTATTTGAATTAAATTACCAAGCTCTGTTCCATTTCAAACGAAATTTTTTGGGAATAACTAATTCCTGAAATTTACACGTTTTATAAGCATATTCATTATTAAAGTTAAAATTACTATGGTAATGGCTAGAGCAATTATTTAAAAATAAAAAAAAAATGGACATAAGGGTTAATAATTTGTATCAATATCTCAGTTACATTCAAAGAGGTCAAGTCAGGGTAAGGTTGGGGGTGTCTAAATTTAAAGCAGAAGATGACATAGTCTATTCTGGTTAAGTGTCTATGGAGATTTATTTATTTTTTATTTTATTTTTTTTCCTGAAAGGGTTTTGTGTATATAAAAAAAACGTCATAATTCACTAACATTTGGGTTTTTTTTGACGATTTTTTTTTTTTGGTGGGGGTAGGGTATTTACACTTTTTATTTAGACTATGGAGTTTAAAATTTATATTTATTATTTTATTGTTTGTTTGTTTTTTTATGCTAATTATTCAATGTGAAAATTTGATGATGTTGGCAAAAAACCATTAACTCGTGTCTATTGTTTAAGAAATTTTTATTATTTAGAAACTTGATAATGTGTAGTTTTTCATGTAGGCATAAAGGGCATGGGTCATTCCAAGTTTTACAAGTTCTAGTTTTGTTTATAATTTTCCATTTTACTTTTGGTGTTTTATTCATTTTCTTCAAATGCCAAAAATATTTAGGTAGAGATATCTGATTTTTGTTATTAATATTGTTGAAGGAGCACTTATGCTGCCTCCATCTGGTTTTAAATTCATTCTTTGTAGAACCAATGTATATCATATTAGTATTAGGACTCTATTGATGAGATAGTACATTGGTATACCACAGATTTTCCGTGGCATTTATTTTCCAATGGGCAGTCTTCTGGGTTTCTACAATCAGCTAATTTTTCAATATTTTTGTCTAATTTAAGTGTAGGGTTTTTATTAATACTAATCTGTTATGGGGGTTTATACAGGATTTTATTGTGTTTTTTTTTATTATACTTTCTCGATTTTCAGTCCAACTGTAACTTAATTTTAGGTTGTTTTTATTAAATATTTTACTAAGTCTACTATTAGTAGTAAAGTGTTTTTCAATTAAAGCTAGGAATTTCTGTCCTAGCTTAATACTAACCATTTGATTGAATGGAGGGGTATACCAAATGATTTCTCTTTTTCTGTTTTTCTTCTGTTTAGTACAATTGTTTCTATAATTGATGTTAGCATTTTTGTATCCACTATTTTTTTAGGGTTGCGTTATAAAAATTACTGTGTTGTTGGAATATTTCTTTATTAGATGAGTTAATGCTGATTATATTCTCAATTGATGAGGGTATATGCTTAATTATGGATGGAGGGTGGCTTGACTTAGGGTGTATATACAAGGGGTTAGTATTCGGTTTTCTATAAGGTAGGTATGTGTTGTTTGTTAAATCTAGAGTTATGTTGAGAAAGTTTACCCTTTTTAATTTAGTGCAGACTGTTGTTTTTAAATTTAGATTTCTAAATTTACTATATATAATCTTTCTAATTTTCTCTATTTTAAAATTAGTAGAACTCCTCACTAACATGAGCCTGTCATCTCTATGCAGTCCGATGTCTACACACACACACACACACATATATATATATATATATATATATATACACACACACACACACACACACACACATATATATATACATACATTATATATATATATATATATATATACATACATTATATATATATATATATATATATATATATACATACATTATATATATATATATATATATATATATATACATACATTATATATATATATATATATATATATATATACATACATTATATATATATATATATATATATATATATATACATACATTATATATATATATACATACATTATATATATATATATATACATACATTATATATATATATATATATATATATACATACATTATATATATATATATATACATACATTATATATATATATATATACATACATTATATATATATATATACATACATTATATATATATATATATATATATATATATATACATACATTATATATATATATATATTATATATATATATACATACATTATATATATATATATACATTTATATATATATATATATATATATACACATGTAGTGAATCATTTGTATAATGCAAGCAAGTGCTATTTACACAATATAGAATTTGAAATATTAAATGTTAAAACTGACTCGCGCACTTGAAGCCGCCTTCTACAGACTGATACCATAAGCAGTTTGAAATATCCTGCCAATTTTAAAGTTAAAATTTGTAGGTGTAAATGGTCATTAGCTAATGATATCTTAATTCCAATTGTTTTATATCATATATATATATATATATATATATATATATATATTTACTTATTTAAAAATTTGGTTCCATCGCTACACAGGAATTACCATGTTTTAAAAAACGGAAGCTAAATACCTTAAATTCAGTTATAGAATTAGTTATCATTTGTTTGAAAAAGTCACCCCCTACCCTAACTTGAAAGTAACTAATATTTTAATACAATAGTTGTCAATGGAAAAGAATACTCTACCTCCCCTTGTTAAAATGATTGGTTTTCCCTGTATCCATAATAACTAATATTATGAATGTATGTGCTTATAAAACACAATAATTTTCAAAAGAAGTTATTCCAAAATTTGCTTGAAAATGAAACAGAACTAGGGAGTTTAATTTAATTCTGTAATTGAATTTGAAATTTTTAGCTTCTGTTTTTGAAACCTAGTAATTCCTGTGTAGTGATGGAACCATATTTTTAAATAAGTAAATTTATAATATTTATGCTCTGTAGATTTGCATTGAGCGCTGTTTTGTAAAAATAAAAATATTAATAAGAACACTGGATTATATATCTTACTGTTCTTTCTCTTATATATATAATATGCATGCTATGTTCAACCTTCATCCCTGTACAAAAAATAAAAAAAACGCTGTGTCAAAAGTATGGTTATTCCCTTGATTATTTTTGACTCCCCTGGCAATGATTACTTAGATTATAAAGATTTTAAAAATATGTGAATCAAGTAGTGTGTGATATTTATTTACTATTTTACAAAGAAAAAAATTTGAAAAATCTTTTTCTTAAAAAAAAAAAAAAAAATAAATAATTGGAAGTGATGCTCTCAACCTATTTCCTTGACTTTATGTGGCAAGTGCAAATGAAAAAATGCCTAGAAAATGCATTTTTTCAAAATCGGGTAACTGTAATTAAAAATTTGGAAAATTTATTCCGCGCATTTGTCCTTCAGGTCATAAGGTTCAGTCAACACATCAATCTCTCAAAGGATTTCTTTACCCATAACCAATTGGAGAAGTGGAAGTGTTATATCCTGACCCCCTTCTTGTCAACAAATGACCTTATGTAAACAGAACTTTGAGTTTTGTTTTTATTCAGTTTTCGTTTCTCTTTCTAAAATTCATTTTGATCTTTTAAAATAAAGGATATTTTTATTTTTAACCTACTTGCAAAATCCTAAGTATTTAGATTAACATTTCTTGCCTTTCACAGTAAACCGGCAAGGTTACCCACATTCTGATTGGTCAGCAAATGTAGATTTTATCTTCTAAAATCCATGTAACTGTTATCAGTTGAAAGTCTAATATGTGGAATGGAGGAAGATGAGCCTGTGTGACTGATTGTAACCTGGCTTTTGACTTTTGGTATATTCTTGAGCAGCCTTTTCTTTTCTTTTTTTTCTTTTTTTTTTTTTTTTCTTTTTCTTTTTTTTCTTTCTTTTTTTTTCTCTCTTTTTTTTCTTTTTTCTTTTCTTTTCTTTTCTTTTCTTCTTTTTTTTTCTTTTTTTTTTCTTTTTTTTTCTTTTTTTTTTCTTTTTTTTTTCTTTTTTTTTTCTTTTTTTTTCTTTTTTTTTCTTCTTTTTTTTTTCTTTGTTTTTTTTCTTTTTTTTTCTTTGTTTTTTTCTTCCCTAACATAGATTAATTAAGCTTGTCAAGTTAAATGTTCTTCTTAACTGCTGAGCAAGTATATTGTCTGAACAATTATTTCTGTAATGCATGATGAACATAGCGTACATCAAAATGTTTTTCTAACTTGTTAAAAATTCTTCTGCAATGAAAGTGTATTCTATCCTCTATATTGGTTCAGTGCAATTGGTGGGGTATACCAAAATGCAAACCTGGATTAAATATTTATTTCAAATGTCAAAGTGCAAAATACCTGTCCCTGCACCCTAAAAAAAAAAGTTTTCGTTAAAAAATGAAACAAAAAATAAAATACAAACCTAGTGGTTCATCTGTTTGACTAAAAAAAGTAAATAACCTTTACTGCACATTCCAAATATACAGTGTATAGTAAATTTTAAACACTGCTGTGTCTGGCATAGGATGACTGATATGAGGGCATGGAAGACTGTGCTGCATCAGTTTCTGTAATAAGAGCCTTTTTTACTTGAAAATGATTCAAGATGGTGAATTTATTTAAACTTTAATGCTGATTATTTACAAAAAAATGAAAATATACAATGAGCCACTATCCAGGCTTATAAGCTCTGTTTAGTTTGGCACAAGGCAATATTAAGAGAGTGCCCATTATTACTACATTGGAAATAATCTATTTACAGAAGTATGGAAATATACAACTTAGCCATTATGCAAGACTATAATCTATTTTATTATTGCTTTGGGCTAAGGGGGTATTTTTTCACAGTAAATGTGTATATGATCATTAAAATGTCACATCTGTCTAATTTTGTTTAACCTAAATTTCTTGGGGGTGGCATAAGTTTTAAACAATACAGTAGTTCCCCCACCTTATCTGTGCTATGGTGACATGTTCCAAGAAATCAGGTCTATATACAAAATTGACAATGGTATCGAACATATTTTCTTATACATACAAATCTATGAAGTCTAATTTATAAATTAGACATGATAAAAATGATTGGCAAATAATAAAATAGAACAATTACAACAATATACTGGGATGCATAAAAAAACTCATTCTTACCGTAGATCTTATTAGGCACAATAAGAGATTAACAACAATAACTAATAATAAAATAAAATAATGCTAACACTCTACCATTAAAATTTTTTCTGTTGGATTGAAGATGTATTCTTACAATAGATTTTTGTGACTTCAGCATATGATTATTGGAGCTTACGGACATAAGACATTGAAACACTGGTTCTCATATGATCACTGAAGTTAAACAACTTCTAGCCTGGTCAGTGCTGAGATGGGTGACTTCTTGGGAATGCCAGGTGCTGTAAGCTTGGATGTGTGGGTGGTGTAATGTATAATGGCTTAGAATTTTTAATTGGTGAGCTGAGTTCAATTTGCCATTTAATTTGTGAAAGTTAGGAAACCATCTTGTCTCCCCCATCTATGGATTAATTAGCAAAACTTGTATCACTAAAAATCATTATTATCTTAAAAAAAGAAATTCTTACATTGTAAAAATTTGCTGGCTTTAAATAATCTGCAACATTTTGATAATCTGTAAAAAATGAATCTGGTGCTCCTGCTATATATTTAGAGATTCTTGATAAAATCCAAAATCCTGCAATGTTATTAGTTCTGACTTGGAATCTTGGCTCTAGTCACTTTTCCACCAATGTAACATAGTTTCCCTGTGCCTTTTCTATAAATACTTTCATGGTAATTGTTATGATGAACTTTCCTCTATGGTACCTACACCTTATGAATTTAAGCGCAGTACTAGATTGGCAGCTAGGTCTCATCATTTTACAGTTGAAATGGCTAAATGTAACAGTAAGTTTTATGTTAACAGTTTCTTTTCTCATACTTATTGATTGTAGAACTCTGTTATGGCTTCTTGCTTTGTATTTGAATTTTTGAAGATCAATGTCAATCATTATCTTCTCTCTTAATTCTTGTTCTTTTATTGTTCTTTTTCCTTAATAGTGTTTTTTTTTTTTTTTTTTTTTTTTTTTTTTTTCTCTCATATTCTATAGCACTCATTAATCCCTGGTGTATTAGTGGCATTATTGCCTTGCTTGGGGTGAAATGATTAAAATAAAAATTTCTCTGTATATACTTTTTAATGCCCTACTTAAAGTCTGTTGGTTCATATACAAGATTTGTTTTCTTTGCCACTGATATTGGTGTCATCTTGTCTTTGTGCCCATATTCTTCTCTGCTCACACTAAGTAATGAGCAAGTAGCTTTGGTTTAATAGATATGTAATCTCATGGTTTGAGCAAGAGTGCCCAACATCTCTGTATTAAAGGTATAACCTTTATTTAATTCTCTAACACCTCTCAGTGTTATGTGTTTTAGGAGTACTGTGGCTTTTTGTTCTTTGGCAGTCAACTAGGGTTCACTTCCAATCCATTTTCTATTTCATGGATGAACTTGATTGATGTATCTCTTGTGGAGATATTTTATTATGTCAGTTACCTTTATGTGCTTTCCAAATATCTCAAACCAGACACTTTAGACTTTCCTATTTGTAATATATATATATATATATATATATATATATATATATATATATATATAGTTATCAAAAACTTGGTAATCCATATGGGTAGTCCCAAGGCGGATGAAATCCTGAGAGCTCAATGTAAATCCAGAGTTAATATTTTAAAGAAAAACAGACCACTTTAAGGTTTCATTATAATAATTTATTTCGCCAGAGCCCTTTTAAATAACTCTGGATCATCAGAGGTTTTCATCTTTTGGAAGTGCTATCTGATGATCCAGAATCCTTTAAAAGGGCTCTGGTGAAATAAATTATTATAATGGAACTTTAAAGTGGTCTGTTTTTCTTTAAAATATATATGTGTGAAAAACAAAAAATGTTGATGGAACCAAAGGACAACTTACCAAAACCTAAAACTCTTATCCAGATAACATCTCAAACAAATACAATAATACAGAAAAAAGAATAAAGGCCTAAAGCCAAACCTACCCACTCAGTAAAGTGCTCAAACCCTAGATTGCCTACAATGAGCAAAAACACTTAACATTAAATCCTATGAAAGGATGGCACTAGTCGTAACCATAGTTTCACACTCATGTAACCTTTAAATGACTTGAACAGAAATGAAAGGGAGAGGTGAGTTTTAAATCAACCGTGACTCGGTCTAAAGCATCACAGGGAAAAATTTTTTCCAATAAAAGCCCATGGATAACCACGCCTACATAAAAGAAAATAGGCAAAGAAAAAAAAAAAAAATAACTCCTGTGGGTGGGCTAAAAACTACTAATTGTCATACTGTAGGGTTTGGTTCAGTGGGGGGAATATATATATATATATATAAGGCTGGTGCAAAAATAATGACGTAATAATGTCGTTTTTTGACGTATTTTTTAACGTCAAAAAACAACATTATTACGTCCTTATTTTTGCACCAACCTAATATATATATATATATATATATATAACGTCATCCACAGACACTGTTTCACTGTTTCACAGCTCATCAGTGTGGCTAGACATCCGGTTGCCTCTAGCTAGGATCGAAACCTGACTGAATTGGTGTCAGTCGGAGATTCCACCACTAAGCCGTCGGCGCACGGCAGGGATATATATATATGTATATAATCATGGCTCTGTTACTCTCTAGATTTTCTCTCAACTCTCTAGGCTGATCTGTTTAAATTATTACTATTCTCTATTCTTTCTCCCACCAATCTTAATCTGACTTTCCAATGTTTAGAGCCTAGAACTTTTCTGCCATTATTGTTCTATCTACATATTGTGAAGTGTGCATGAAAAAAATAAATGTTAAGAATGATTTAAGTAATGACAAAACAAATTAAAAATTTATACAATATTTGTGACCAATAGTAAAACAACTAAAGAAAAACATAAACTACTTGTTTGGAGGTGGAGTGAATGTAATAGGTGTTAGGTGATATACTCACCTTCCCTTATATACCAATCAGCTGTCACACTAATATTGCTTCTAAAACTAACAACTAAATTTTTTTTTTTTTTTTTTAAGAAAAACTGCGAATATTAGAAGATGGAATGATCATGTCTTTTGGATAATTTTCGTTTTTTGGGATTTTCTTGTCTTAAATATAAGTCTAGTTCCAGGGGATCCAATATCCTCAGGTATTAGCTTCTTATTGCTTGAAGAAAGGCAAGTCTTTCCTTGATAGTTGTAGCATGTCAAAAGGCAAATCTGAGGGATTTTAGATAATATCTACCCACACAGTCATGTGCACCCCTTATTTCCACATGAAACCTGATGCTAGGTTGAATTTACACTTATAGGGAAAGAAATAGTGAATACGTTTCCATTTTATATTTACTAATACAAAGTTAGAAAGTAGGTGGGTATTTGGTGGAGATGAAAGAAAACCAACTCAGTACTGGATACTATGAGGTGGCTGGGGGGAGTTTTTCTTTAGCTTTTGTGCCTTAATTTAAATTTTTTTCACTCAATAAAAGGTCCAAGAGCCACTCAAGTGGGTTACCGAATGAAGTTGTTGTAATAAACGCATAAAAAGAGGAAGTAAGATATGTATATTATGAGGATATATAGGAGATAAGAGTTGAGCATAGACTTGAAGAGTTTAAGATCATAGTGATTGGGGAACCTTCCTGTCAGGAATCTGTCCCACAAAATAAGTTCCAAGAAGAACCTGTGTCAGTGGAACTTCCTCCTTACTAATGGAATATGAGGGAAATGAGGATGAGGCAACTGTATGTGGCATGGCAGGTCCTAGCTGTGACTGGTGGAACCAAGGAATGAATATAGCTTGTCTGAACATCTATGAAAAATAGCAATATAGAAACAAGAGGCTTGCAGTGCTTCATCTGTGGGAAAGGGGTTGTAGGGTGGAAAATAATTCATCACCCACAAGGCTGTGTAATTGTTTTTGAACCCTGTCAAAGCTGGAAATTGAGGATTGAGCAGCACAAGTCCAGATATGGTCGCAATAGTTCATTTTTGGTCTTTTCCAATTTTATATTTTCTTTCTAGTGAAACACAGGCAAAAGTTTTTGAAAAAGTTGATTTCACTTTCTCGTTTCAAATTGGAAAGTCCTTGCAACTTGGTCATGACCATTTAAATATGTCTGATGAGATGCTGAATAAATTATAAGGAAGACACTCCCACTTTTGTGAGATGGAAAAGAAAAAGAATGTTTGGATTTGTTTATCTATTGAGAGAAATCTACCGATGCTATTGGCTGCATCAGAGCAAATGAATTTTTTGAGTGGGAGTAAAGCAATAGTCACAATAATAACACAGAAGTTGGAGTGACTAAGTTTGATCTGTATCATGGAATGGGTACATGTAATATGATAACGAGCTAAAATTGAGAGAATTTATTTTGCACACCCAGAGAAATGCAAAATCATATATAATGTGTGCATGTGTGTACACATTTTTTTCTTATATAGGTTTTCAACAACAAAACAATCTTGTGTCCCTAGATCTTACTGCATGCATCAGTGTATTTCTGACATTAGTACTTATACAGTGGGAAAATATTGTATCGATCATGGATAACTAGCAACCAGGCTAATTTTCATTTTACAGCTACCTGCCAGAAAGTTTGGTTTGGTTTATTTTGTTTTATGGCATGTCAACCTCAATGGGTTATTTAATGCCGACAACATTTTTAGGATAGATTCGTATGAATAGAATATGTATTCTCTGGTTTAGATTGGTTTAGTTTTTGTTTTTCGATGGGTTATTTAATGCTGACAAAATTTTTTATTGCTGGTAATATTTTGTTTTGTCAAAAATCTGTTTCTGGTAATAATTTTTTTCAAAAAAGTATTGCTGGTAATAATTTTTTTCTTTTTCAAAAAAGTATTACTGGTAATAATTAACGATTTGCCCATATCTGGGACCCCAACAGGTGCTACCACCCCAGGTCAAGGTTGTCTTGGGAACACCAGCAATTAAGAGGTGGTTCCACGCTCCTCAAAACCTTCTGATCAGAGGCCTTGCAGCCGGATGTAGTTTATCGTCTTACCCAGGACACTAATGTAGTTTAACGTCTTACCAAGGATGGCTACCTGCCAGAAGACTGCTAATTTAGCACTGTTTTAACTTGCATTATATGTGAAAAAGTAATTTTGCATATTATATATGTATATGTATGTTATCAGTCTAGAGAGGGACAATACCAGCATATGGTACTTCTGGAAAGTGCTTGAAAACTATACCACGGGTTGACCCAAGCCTTGTGAGTGAAATTGGGTAGACAGAACATAGTGGGGCCGTCGATAGCTGTGCTAGCACAAAGTTACAAGTCATCGTGACTGAAGGTTTGAGTGTGCTGACTTGTTCAGATTGTTGATCATACTAGATAACACGCTCTCTCTACCAGAAACTGTAACTAATGTCTGCTCAGCATAGTTGCATTATAAACCAAAGGTGGGCTCTGTGAGAGTTGAACATACACAAATGTGCCTGAGCGAGTGTCTTCAATAGGGATTGACTAACTGCCCTAGTAGACGGGTATCCTTGGATGTGTGTGGCCAGCTATTATTATTATGTATGTATGTGTGTATATATATATATATATATATATATATATATACACACACACACACTACTAAAACACCCAACAATGTTGGTATCACCAAAAGACCTAATGCCTTAGACAAGAAAAAATCCTGAACAAGGAAAGAAAAATGAAAAAAAATCAAGAGACAAACCACCTACCTATGCACTAAATTAAAGTGCTCAATATCTAGACACTTCACACTCACACTTCACACTCACACTTCACAATGCTAACACTCCATGAAGGACATCTTCAGTCACTACTCAAGTTTTATATACTTGCAATCTTTAGGTAACTAAAAGAAGAGACCTAGCATTTATACCTAAGAATGTAACATGACTTAACCTATTGCATCATGGTGAAAAAATTAGAAAACTTGTGTATAGCACCCACTCATTTTAGCTGCCAAGATTAGGATACACATACACACACTCGTAATAAATATACATTTTAT
The DNA here is from genome assembly GCA_963932145.1 of Acanthosepion lycidas. NCBI lineage: Eukaryota > Metazoa > Mollusca > Cephalopoda > Sepiida > Sepiidae > Acanthosepion > Acanthosepion lycidas. Next base: position 46,196,461 of record OZ010590.1, on the reverse strand, counting down.
TCCTCACTGTTATGAAACTTAAGAGTTGTGAGGAACAGAATGTATAGTAAAAATTTTAGCACTGTTATTTTACATTTAGGACTGTTTTATTACCACGAGCACTCAGTTTTTTTTTTTTTTTTTTTTTTTTTTTTTTAAATATATATTTTTAGTTCATTCAGACTAGTATATTTTTTTCCAAAATCATAATTCTTTTTTCTTAACACATGGACAGGGATTTTTGAGATGAGGAATTCTTTTTTAGGGGTTTTGCTAGTTGTCCCAATATGATTGTCTTGGTTGTTATACCCTGAGTTTTTTTTGGCCAGTGTAACCTCTGGCCTTCTGCAAGAGATACATGGTCTAGTTGATTAAAGTGTCTGGCTGCCTGGATCTGGTAGTAATGAAAAATCCTATCCTCTATTTTGGTGGAAGAAATCGACAACTGATACTAAGGTGTCTAAAACTGATGACTTTTAAATGATATATTTTCCCTGAGCATGGAAAAATAGAAATGGACCCATCTACTCCTCCCGGTCCACTACCATGAATAAAAAATAATGGGTTCAGTTAGAAGTTGAGAAGGTTATGAAGTACAATAAGATACTGAGAAGAAGGCCCAGAGGATAAAACAGCCAAAATGTGAGTTTAACAACTGAAATGAGGATGTTGGTCTGAATGGCAAAGCATATAACATTGGTCAAAAGCATAGGAGCTTTGTGAATATTGACACTTATAAGAAGGGAAATGCAGATGTGTATCAATGAAGGTGTTGATACCCTAACATAACAGATACCTGAAGGAAGATAGCAGGGCATGCACATTTGCAAATTATAACAAAATAAAAACTGTCCTCTCACCTGCAAGAGATATATATATATATATATAAACTTTTCAGCAGTCAATATACCACATAACACCCTTGAGCACTTAGCCTTGGAGCAGGTAGAATGGAGATCAATGTGTTTTAGTGAACTCAGCAATTTTCAATCTGCTTGTCTGAATCATCTTCAAGAAGTGAGAGCAAGATCTAAAAGGTCAGCCAATCTAACAGTTATCTCATCTCACAATCCTCACACTTGCTTCATACGTGGCCTCCTTTGTAAATCACTAGCGGGTCTTAAATGCCACTTAAGATTATTGCACAAAATTTCATAACTGAATCAATAAGCTGTCAGATCCACATACATCGAAAATGGTGGGAGAGTCCATTATTATTATATATATATATATATATATATATATATATATATATATATATATAGTCAATTGATTTCAATGAAGCAATCACCAGTCGAATTGGTCACATTCACTTTCATGCAAATACTCTTGGAAAAGTTATGAATTCATCTTATATCTCCAGCTATGGGTTAAATAGTAAGACTTGTATCTAAAAAAAATCATTATCTTCTAAAAAAAATTGTCCTTCATTTACTAAAAGAAGGAAATTATTCTTACATTCCAGAATGTTTCTTTTAAATAACCCATAAAGAGTTCGTAAGACATAAAAATGAATGAATTAATAAACCACTCATGTCTTAAATTATTCTGTCAATCAATAAACCTGATGTAATTGGATAAGAATGGAAACATATGACTTTTTCTATTGGTAGAAATCTAAATTATCAAATCAGTAACCATGCTGTCATGTTAAGACAGGCTCCTATAGACAATGATAAAAATTTCAAAAGATGGTATTTTTTATTATTCCTTTCATTATTACTGATTCTGAATCCTATTATTAATGCTTTTATTTCTGATCAATGCTTATTTTATTTTTTAGTAGTTGTAGCATAACAATCTGAAAGATTTAATAAAAAGCAACAGAAAAAAATAAATGAAAGACTCTGGCAAAATATTAACAAAAATCTGGTCCTTGTTTGTTCAGCTGTGAAGTGGAACTTATTTATCATTTGACTGTGGTGATATTTTGAAAGAATGTTTAATTTAGAGAAAAGCAACTTTGATTTTGGTGGTCAGTCAAGACCAATTTCAAGATTTCAGTTTTTGTACACAAATCTGGCTGGACTGAATCTTCGGCATAAAACATGACTTTTTTTTATTTTTGCAATCTAGGCTGAGACTAAAATGTGAATTCTTTAGTTGCAGTTATACATTTCTTTGTGTTTGGACACATCTTGCAAAACCATTTCACCTCTCTCTCTCTTGTATAATAAGTAATTTTCATGTAAATTCAATAAAGATGAAGCTTGACTCAATACCATGTTTTTTCTTTCTCTCCCCTTCCTCTTTCTTTTCCTCTCTCTCTTCCTCTATTTATCTCCCTCTCTCTATCTTTTTCTCAATGCACACAAACACACTTGGGTATCTTAACTGACACTAATTAGCCATTTCTCCACAAGGACACATTTGGCATTCATTAATTGAGCAGCCAGTACTTTTTGGTTGAAATTTATAAAATTTTTCAGAAAAATATGTTTCACAAGTCCAGAAAATGTTATTGCTCTTTCCAGTATTGATGAGGGGGGGTTCCTTCCTAACATTTTATTTGAAGTAGTTATTTGGTACAGCTCTTTGTTTTGTAGCACCAGTCCACAATGTTCAAAAAAGGATGATCTCTGCCACTTGCTCAAAGCCATATTTAACCATTGATCTTAGAAACCAGTTGTATACAGCTCTAAGTTTAGATGTTTCTGAACAGGTTTGATATCATGCATAACACCCATATGAAAGTCTCAATCTGTTGAGGTTATTATAAATCTTTCTTTTTCTCCACTTGCTCTCCCCGTTTCTTTTTCTCCACTTGCTCTCCCCGTTTCTTTTTCTCCACTTGCTCTCCCCGTTTCTTTTTCTCCACTTGCTCTCCCCGTTTCTTTTTCTCCACTTGCTCTCCCCGTTTCTTTTTCTCCACTTGCTCTCCCCGTTTCTTTTTCTCCACTTGCTCTCCCCGTTTCTTTTTCTCCACTTGCTCTCCCCGCCACTTGCTCTCCCCGTTTCTTTTTCTCCTGACTTGCTCTCCCCGTTTCTTTTTCTCCTGCCCCGCTCTCCCCGTTTCTTTTTCTCCTGCCCTGCTCGTTTCTTTTTCTCCGCCCTGCTCGTTTCTTTTTCTCCGCCCTGCTCGTTTCTTTTTCTCCGCCCTGCTCGTTTCTTTTTCTCCGCCCTGCTCGTTTCTTTTTCTCCGCCCTGCTCGTTTCTTTTTCTCCGCCCTGCTCGTTTCTTTTTCTCCGCCCCGCTCTCCCCCGTTTCTTTTTCCCTGCCCCGCTCTCTCTCTTTCTTTATTATAATAAATAATTTTCATGTAACTTCAATGAAGAGGGAGCTCAACTGAATACCATGTCTTTTTTTTCCCTCTCTCTCTCTCTTGCATATATACACACACACACACACACACTCTTGGTTATTTTAAATAACATTAAAGATATCTTTAAATCAATTGGAAGTAAAGGAAAAAATAAAAAGCAAATTTCAGGCAGGCCTCTTGTGTAAAACAAGTTTTCTTAAATTTCCCATATTTTGCAGAATTATACAATTTTTTTTTTTTAATTCAGGCTTAAAAATGTTCTTTAGTTGAATACAATTTTTAATAAGTTAATATGATTGATTATTTGAAAAAATATTGCCTTATTGTTTCTTTCTTACTTGATAATTTTCATTTGATTGACATGGAAGTGTTAGCAACATTTTAAATATGGCCATCAACTGGAAGCCTGTGGAAATGTCTTCTTGTTAGGACTGGCTTAATCTGCCAAACTGAAATCATTCAAGTTGAAACCTTCATTGAGATTAAAAATAGGTAATAAAATAAGATTGCATTTTCTCACTATTCAACAGATGGATTGGCATTCTGTAATCTTATCACAGCTACTATAGTGAATCAGGTTGAGTGGAGTCAGGATTTAGTGTGGAATGGGGCTTAGTGCAATGCAAGTGTCCGGCTCAGTGTAATTGACTTTATAATTTCCTGTGAATCATTATCCTATTATTAAAAATAACATGTAAAAACTGTTTTACTCTGAAAGGATTTTCTGCCAATGTTTATTCCCAGAATCTGAGAACTTTTTTGACTGCTTAAATCTTTTTTTTTCCCCCCATATAGAGGTTTATCCATTTTGTCTTGTTTCTCAGATTTTTAACAGTTTTAAAATTTTAATTTTATTATATATATATATATATAATTTTTTTTTTTTTTTTTTTTTTTTTTAGTGGCAGGGCAAGCAAGTACACAGTTAATCTGTATGTTGCTATTTCGGGAGATTGATTTGATGATGTTTGTGTAAAAAAATTGGATTTTCTTTGATTGGTGTCTCAGCTAATTCTTTAGTTGGTTTTAGACAAAACAATGTTGTAACTAGTCTGACCAATATGGGACACACTGGATAAGTCAATGTGGCTATTTGTAGTAGTTGGCAATGAAGGGGACTCCATTCCTAAATTGTGGGAAGATCAAGACTATAATTGTAAACTGATAGGTAAAAATTTCTTCATGAGAAGAGAAATAATTCTTTTGTCCTGGAATGGTGAACCATGATAGATGTATCAGAATGAGGGCTGTCATTATTGAATCAGCCCAATATCTTTGGTGTTGGTTTACTCTTGGATTGCTATGCACCCACCTTTTTCTGACATCTCTCTTTGATTTGGGTAAAGCAGAGCTCAAGATTTGAAATCCTTCCAGTGATGATTGAACATTATATTGGGTGAATGGCTAGATTTTCTCATTCAGTGCTAGAAGAATATGAAATTGAAAGTACACAAGAGAATTTTAAAAATAAGCAGAAAAATTAGTCATGACAAGGGGCTTCAAATTAAAATTTTCTAAGGTTTAAAAATTTTTCTTTTGTTTAGAAATAGAATGCATTAATATTCTTTATATAGAAAATGAAAGTGTAGCACACAATTCTTAAATTATCAAATTATTCAGAGATTTCACCAAAATGTTTAAATGTTCTTTTTAATAAAAATGATGGTAGACTTTAACTTATTTTCTTTTGCAGTTATTCATTTTTTAAACTTTTTTTTAGCTTTTCTAATGTTTGTTACCTGTACTTTTACAGTAAAAACAAATAAAGTATTAAAGATTGAATGGATCAAAAGAAATATTTATTTCCCAAACATTTTAATGGTGTTTTTATTATCTTACTAACAACTATAAATAAGAGCTAAAAAAAAGCATTTAATTATGAGTCATATTAAAATTTTGTGGGAACTCTTTCGGTATGATGGTGAAAAATAGTTAGAAACCACCTCAAATGTTTTTTTTTTTTTTATTTTATTTATTTTTCACATGCTGCTTCCTCCCCCAACCAATAGGTACATTACTCTGGTAAAGTCATTTTGTGTTTCCGTTTGACTTTACCTGTGTTGGTGCTTCTGATTTTCTTGCCTGTTTTAATCCACTCGCTCTCAAAACAATTTTTTTTCTTGTTAAGTAGACAATTATGCAAAAGACTTTTTTTTATTCAGAAAGAAGAAATTTTTAGTTTGTAGTGCAGTTGTTATTGGTAAGTCTTGGAACTCGGTCAGTTTTAATTTTATTATTAGCACCTACAAAGCAGGTTACGGGGAGAAAATTTTCTTATGGGAGACAATACTGATATTTGTATTTTTCTTTTGTTTTCTATTGAAGCATTGTATTGATGCAATGAGTAATAGTTTTATTGGCTTCTTAATGTTTTTAATTCAGCACAACATGGGGCACTTTCAATTGACAGTACTTTTAGTATCAGTAACCAAATGAACTTTGTATAAAAAAACCCCCCAAAAAACCACAGAAATGATGCATGACAGGAGCAAGTCTTTATTCTTTTTATTAGACATTTTTTACAAATAACTTTATATAATCAGCAACATGCTTAAAATGATAATTTAGAAAAAATAAACTTGCATTTTTGTATGCCAAATGAGGTGACTCATTTACATATGAAGTCACAAAGACTATAAATAACTACAGCTATTACCCATGAGGCAGTTGAGTGCATACTACTTTGCATGAGTCAGTAACTTTACACTACATCAAGAATGCCAAATATTAACTTGTTGAACCCTGAGACTACATCACTTGCCAATGGAACTTCCATATTAAAATTTAATTCAAACATTTCTTTCTGATATGTCAACATTACCAATTACCTCTTCAGGTACCCTCTCCATTCATCAGATCTTTTCTCTCCTATTGAACATTATTTGCTGTCATCACTACTTAAACTCATTCTTTCAGGATAGCATCCATTGTGAACTGTTTTGTCATTAGATTTCTACAATTTGGAAAGCATGGCTTCAGTGTCCATGAAGCTTGCTGACCTCCTTTCTCCTAAAGAGCTGGGTTGGTTGGTTGATTGGTGTTTGAATCCTGCCTTATATAGACTCTGAAAAAAAAAATTAATTTATTTGCAGGAATATGTAAACAGCAGCCATTAAATTTGCCCTTCCTCAGGAAACCTGTCTTAATAGCTGCCTTACCAACCAGGTACCATAGAAAATATGTGTGTTCAAGTCTCACTAAAGGATTATTTTTTCTGAACTGTGTTGTTTTTTATTGAAAGCCATAATATGATAGCCTGAAAAAAAAAAAATGTTAAAAACTTAACTTTCTGTTTAACATTTGTTATTTTTTTTTGTTTTTTTTTTTGTTTTTTTTTTTGTTTTTTTTTTTTCCAAATTTTTGTTTTTTTCATTTTCTTACTTGATGTTTGTTTACTTGACATTTAATTAAGACATTTTTATGTTTATACATTCTTTTTTATAGATACAAATATTTAAGTAAATGCTCTGTTTATAATAAACAGTATTAACAACATTTACTAGCCTGAATGTCTGAGAAATTGTCATAGAAAATATGCATCCTCTGACAGGAATGGAACCTATTTATACATTCTCTGTGACAAAATCGGTAAAAGCACGTCAGGCTATATGATGGTTTCGTATGGGATACATGTTCGATTCCTGTTGGAGCAGGCATATTTTCTATGACAATTTCTTGGACATTCAGGTAAATGTCATTGATACTGTTTATTATAAACAGAGCATTTACTTAAATATTTGTATCTATAAAAATGAATGTATAAACATAAAAATGTCTTAAAATAATTGTCGGACTTTGTCCATTTCATAATGTTGACATTTAATCTAATCATTTATCTTTTTATTTGTTCTTGCAATTTACAAAAATTTGTAATAAAGATTGTAATCTACAAAGATTTGAGTAGTGGACTTTGTTTAACTTTCATAGACAGTTTATGATTTTAGGGACCATCAGCAATTCCTTGTAATAACCCAAATATTTCCTGACTCAAATTGAATGGTGGGGATTGGCACTCTTTCTTTGCTTGAGTGACCATTGTATGGCTGGGTGGGATTAGATGTTAGGTTTGACCCAGTTCTAGAGAAAAATATACTTACATAAAGGATATTTTATCTAACTTAAAAAAATGGCACAGTTTCTTAAGATATTTTCATTGTCAAATTTTCTCACAATCTCTCTCCTACTTATCTCTCCTTGAATGAAGAGTTTAATTTTAACAATATGGAACCTCATCCGATCTTTACTGTGAGGTCTAGTCACCCTGATTTGATGTTCACACAGATTGATTTGATAAGTAAAGTTGAATATCCAGATTTAATACAATTTCTTTATGCAAATATTTTAAAGATCTCATTTATGCCTAATTGAGGATTGCAGTTCAGGAAGTATTGCACAATTAGAAAAATGTGTATTGATGTTTGCAATTCAATCTCTTGAAGGATATTTTGAATTTGTAAGCCAAGTTAAACAGCTGGTTTACTGGTATAATGCTCCAGCATTTAATAAAAAGCTTGATTTGTAACTCAAATAATGTTGTTCATATGAGCAACTATGTACTGGCCATTTGCTGTTCTTCATTGTTGGTTTGTTCTGTTTCACAGGCAGTTCAGAAACAGCAAAAATTTACCCAAAATGTGCGGATTCAATGTGTTACTAAAAGCATCATGTGAAATTCTCTACAAACTTGCTTTAAAAAAACAAAACAACTGCTATTAAACAATGTAGGGAAAGCTTGTGTGTATATGTTTACAATTCCGTAAAATTCTTGTCGAAAACACAATTATACTTAAACATGAAAACATTAAACAAGAACTAAAAATTCTTGAAGCTATATACATAAAACAGTTGAAACCTAACCTAAACAAAATAAACTATGAAATCTCCACAAATATCCTTAAATGTCTATAATTGGTAACAGAAGCCATTGGTTTATACCAATGGCTTCCCATACTTAATACTTCTTGAATTCATTCTCACGTGGTCATGTGTGACGTCATGAGTTGCGATGTGATTTTTGCTTCCAGCGTCTTATATGCACGTGTTTATCGTTGCTTGGAAATCATCCATGTAAACAGAAACAGACTATCATCACATTGTTGTCCGTGTATTGCTTAATATATTGTAATGTAATTGTCATCTTTGATAATGGCTTATGTAAGCCGAAAGCTTAGATTGGATTAAAAAAATATGTATCAATATTGTGATTTTCTTTCTTCGTTTAATGATAATGTTATTAAGCTTATCAGACGTTATGAAAAGAATTTACATAAAATAAATAGACAACACTTGTCTATTTAATTAGTGAAACATATATAAACCTACCAAGGTTTCACCTAAGTGGGGCGTCAGGGAAAGCTTTCTCTGACGATTTGCTTAGGTGAAACCTTGGTAGGTTTGTCTGGCTCTCTAGGTTTGACTAGGTCTGCTCTACTTTTGTATTGAGCACTTTTTTAGTTAGTTGATTACTTGTATCAGGGTTTTTTCTTTGGGCTTTGGACCTGTATGCTTATTTTCAATAGACGTTCATGTTCCTAGCTCTTTCTTTTTTTAAAACCTTTTTTTTTTCCTTTGAAATTGATTTGATCATTAACAAATCAAGAAACCGAAGGTTTTCCGAGACGAGTGTAGTTACCTATATATATATATATATATATATGTGTCCTTGGTGCAACTGCAAAATTGTCCAAATCCTGTAACAGCATGTGATAATTGTCCATCCAACAGAATGTTTAATATCTAAAAAATAACAAAAAAAAAACAAATTGAGCTTCTTTTTCCCAGGTTTTCAGATAAGATGTTTAGTTATCTTAACACCATTTGTTGTAAGAATTACTGAGTTATTCAGCTACAAAAAGAACAAGTTAAAATCATTTTGTGTCAGCCCCACTATGTTTTCCCAGCTGAACAATGCTGAGAGGTGGTGGGGGGGGGTGAAATCATTCAGGCCTTAAGTAATGCTACCAACATTCATACACAGCCTTCCATCTTCAAAGTCCTTTTAAGAATAATCAAGAGAATAGTGAATAAGTTTAAAAAAGGGAAAAAGTAGAGAGGAAAACTGGCTCCAGGAGGTCACAACAGCAAGATGGATCATCATTTCAACTTAGAGCTAAATACTTTGTTATTGTTCAAAGTAGTCCACTGGTGTTATAAAAACTTTGGAGAATTCCAGTAAGCTATGTTTTAATCATTTCTAAGATACAATGGTTCAAAGCTTAATCTAACATGTGGACAATTTTGCTGTTACATCTTGTAATAAATATATATATATATATATATATATATATACACACACACACACACACACACACACACACACACACACACACACAGAGAAATATGATATACATCAAAAGAAAAACTTAACCCATCATCAAAAAATCTGGTAATAAATTTATAATTTACCTGCTGAAATAAATTTAATAACAATAATTAAAATAAATAAATAATAATTATAATAGTAATTAATTACCAGATTTTATGTTAAATTATATATATATATATAATCACTTTAAACATTATTTTTAGTTGATACCCATATTTGTTCAGATACAAAACTGGGTAGATATGTGCTTTTGGGAGTCTGGGGATTATTAAGCTTATTAGGTACTATTTGGCCTTTTTAAATTGATGACACCCTTCATGGCTGGGTTGGTCTAAAGCACATTGGATCTAATGATGGTTTCTCCTGTAAAGATGGACACAGGTTCAAGTCGTGACAGTGTGCATCTTTTTTTTTTTTTTTTTTATTAAGATTCCTCATATATTCAGGCGGGTAGATGAAAATAAATAAGTAAGTAAGTATAGTGGTTGATTAATAAAAGGATTATCTACTCAAATATGGATATCAGCTAAATATAACATTTAAAATGATAAAATCTGTTTGATTAATAAATACATTTTGTCCAGATACAAGTCTTTATTATTTTCTACTAATGATATTATTAAACATATAAATCAGTGGTTTTTTAAATTGGGTTGCATTGTGGGAATGCAAGAAGGTTATCTCAAAAATATTCATCCTTTGATTTTTTTTTTTTTTAAATTGCTTAAATGTAAAACTTTTCTTTTCTTCAGCAAATGATAGTTTTTACTTTTACACAATAAAACCAAGAACATTTATATTTTTAGTTTATATTTTTATAAATTTCAAAGTTAACTGAAAAAAAGTGACAGTGAGTGAATTCAATGGTTGGCAATCTTAAACCTCTGTGCCTGCAAAAAAAATAAAAACAGTATGTCAAAGGTTTTTTTCCTTGCCACCACTATTATTTTAACTACCTTCACTTCTCGGTAATGTTTATCATTTCAAAAAGCAATGATTAGAATTTGAATAAAACCTAAACGTATGATAAAACTTAATTTAAAGATATTTTTGTTCTTGAGAATTTCCAACAAAAATATTAAACATTATTTGATTGTATATTTACAACATTCTAAAAACTAATACAAGACAATATTTACTATTTATTAATTAATAAGAAAACACTTATCATTTTATAAAGTTCAAATTGATTGGCAATTAGCCAATGTTTTATCAACCATTCCAATAAAGAATGTAATAAATTGTGTAAATAAATGTATAAATTCACTTTCATATGTTCAGGTCATATTACAATTTTAATCAGCATGTTTTAAAACTGTTATACTGGAACACACCTATTCTATTGTTAATAGACTCTCCCACCTATAATAAGTAGGAGTAGTAGTAGCAGTCGCTGAGTCGGCAGTGGGTTGGTCAGTCAGTCGATGTCGGACGACCGTTAGTCGGATATTAAAGTATCAGCGACCACAACTAGATTACTGCGTCATTACCTATTATATCAAGTTCCTAACGTTTTGTATGTCGAACCTATTTTAGGACCGACTTAGTACAAATACAAGCCTCCACTGTGAAACCACTTCATAACAAAAACAAATATTGCTGAGGTGTGAGGGTAGTTAAAATAATAGTGGTGTTAAGGGGAAAAGCTGTTCTTTTTGACACAGTTTTTTTTCTTTTTTGCAAGAAAGATGTTGAAATTTCCAAGGAGTGTAGGCTTTGAAAAAAGTTTCATGAATGACTGATCTAAATACTCATCAAATGAACACCTTAATCATCTGTTAATCAAATATCTTACCTTTATCCCTATGTCTGGCACAAGATCACAAGTGACAGGCATCCAGTAAGATCAAACTCTCTATACACTCATAATCATTTGTTTTTATGAGCTTCTTACCCAATTTTCTTTATGATGAAGTACTGTTTTCATTTTTATTTATTTTAGTTTATCAGATTCCACTGATAAGCAAGGAGGTCTTGAAAAACAAAAACTTGGATCAGCTGATCACATCAACCCAATAATAACAAAGACAAATTAACTAGGAGATAATAAGAATAATAAGAAACCATGTGAATTTAAAAGACTCCCAAATATTTGCACATGTAGATATATTTGGATTAGTTTGCTGCTGGGCCAACTAAGCAGAATGGGGTAGGGGAGCATGATACTGTTGCATGTAGGTTGCCTTGAAAATCAGCATTTGAAATGAACTTTGGTTTTTACTTCAGTTTTCCCACAAACTTATTTTCAAGTAAATTTCCCATTTTCCTGTAGATGGGCCGGGACTGTCCTCCATGATAGCAATTATACAATTAACATATCAGTTGTTCCATCAGTGCTTGTTTTTTTTTTTGTTTTGTTTTTTATCATTTGTTGTGCCAACTCCCTTCATGTCAATCAAACCTGGAACAACTGACAACACCCAAGTATATCAAGACATTCAAAAAGTTCCAGATACAATTTCAAATATATTTTTCTTATGCCATCATCCTGTTAACGCATCAAATTTTAACAAGGTACATAGCTACTTTCTCTTATTTCTCAGACAAGTTTAAAAAGTTTATGCAATGATTGTTAAAGCCTTGAATCTAATGCCCATCTTTTTTTTAATTAGTTGCTCTCCTATTGTGCTAATATCTGTACTGGGTCTACTGATTGGATTGTATGAGATTAGCATGTGCAAAGTTTCTCTTGGTCATTTTCATCCACATTTTTTCTGTTGATTTCAGTTTCATATTGGTCTTCAGACTGACTGAACTGGAAATTGTCATTTATAGGGCACTGCAAATTCAAATGATTGTCTGTACACAGTCAAATTAGGTTTATCTTTTTTCAGAAATTAATTTTTCACCTAAATTCTTCAAAATAAAGAACTGTGGAAAAACTTTTCATAGAGAATTTTAGATGTAGCTGAATTTCTTCATGTATACAGAAGCAATTATAAGAAAGTTCTTCAAATATTGCTTGAATTGGTGAAAGAATACAGTTGAAATTTCTGGGACACATAATGAGGAAAGTGAGCTTGGAGACTCAAACACTTGCAGGACATACTGAAGGCAAGAGAAGTAGGTGTAAAAAGCAAGTAACTTAATGAATTTGTGCGACTGGATGGACAAAGAGAGAAAGTAAGGGTCAGAAGTTACTTAGTGCAACAAAACTTCATCCATCTCTTAAATAGACACAACACAAAAAATAATAGAACATATTCCCAAGTAACTGGCAGGTAAAATGAAAAGATACCAAAGAAAATTCATTTAAAGTATGATCCATTACATAGATAATGGAAGTACAAGTAAATCAATTAGTGCTTTTTCATGTTGCAAATTTCAAGGCTTGGTTTATGTCATAGCCTGATTTGTTTGGAAATTTGTTTATTTGACAAAATTGATTATATCATTTTGAAAGAAATCATAATTTAATGGTTTATCATTTTTACACAATGTTCTTTGAAAGTCGGGAACCAAATTTTGCCTTATGCTCTGTGAAATTTCTGGTCATCATTATTTTGGCCTTGTCGTTGATATCATGATGGTAGGCAGGAGGTTAAGAGTAAGCAAGTCAATAGTTAACCCATTTTTGTTTTATACTAGAAGCAAAATGTCAACTTTGTTTATTGCCAGTTATGATAAACTTTAATCACATTGTCATATTTTTACTTTTTTTTAATTTATTTTTTGTTTTTTGACAGAGAGAAGAGTCTAACTAAATGATTGGATTCTATCTTTGATTTGTTTGCAGCACCTTCTGCAGGAAATCTGATGTCAAATGTGTTGCTTAACTTTGAACCTCATTGATGGGATATGGGTGGGTCTCTCAACTGGATATCCTAGAATCTCTCTTAGTTTTGCCCCCTGTCTCAGGGCTTGTACTCATGACTGATCATTTCACTGTTGTTCCATTGTCCTACTTGGCCAGGATGAAACTGTTAACAAATTGCTACCACCTATGGATAAGACAAACTACCTGTATGTTATATCATACTTATGGACAATAATGGGTGTCCCAATTCCTATAAATACAGTGGTATATACTGTATGCTGTCTTCCACTTGTTACACCTTGATTCACTTCTAGTTCACCAGTAGCAGTTGATTACTTACTACATCACTATATTCAGTCACACCCCCACGAGGGTGTCATGTGGCACAAGGCCTTTTTAACGTGGGCATTCCAAGCCCGTGGGCTCAGCCAAAAAATAGCCCATTGAACCCGCATAAACGGGCTCAGGGCAGGTCTACCTCCCCGAAGGAGACTCCACCCTTCGGCGTAGCCTCCTCCGGGTTCCTCCCGTCCGTAGAAAGAGAGTACAACCGAACAGTTGCTCAAGTCAAAACTTGAACGACTGACTACATGACACTGGCAAATCTTGTATATTGTTCTTGTTTTATCATTTCATTTCCAACTATTGTTTTGGTTATTCTTATTCAGTGACCTTTTCCTAGTTTACAACATTTTATTTGTTCAAGGGTTGGTACTTATGGACTATGATGAGTATGATGGTATAAATACAGTGGTATATACTGTATGTTGTCTTCCACTTGGGATTCACCTTGATTCTCTTGTAGTTCACCACTAGCAGTTGATTACTTACTACACACCGCTGGCAAATTAAATATTATCATTCCATTTCCAACCTTCATTTTGGTTATTCTTCAGTAACCGTTACCTAGGTTACAACACTAAATGACTGAACATTTTAAGCATCCAACTATGATATTAGTGACTGGCTCTTATGTCCGCACTATTACTTATGTTTCTAGCATTGTTATATATTTGGATGGTCCAAGTGAATTTCTTGTGTCTTAAATGTTTTATTTTGGAGGTTTTCAAAATATGTTGTTTGTTCGATACTAAAATTAGTAAAAATGGATTTTCTAAGCAGTTCTGTTTCAATATGCTGAATAACAGTTTATCAATGGTTCTTTAGGCAGACTTCATCTCACAATTATTGTTATAAGTAACTGGCTTGCAAATCTTGTAAGATGCATAGTTCATGCTGGATTTTTAAATGCAAATTATAAATTGAAGATCCTAAAATCAAACTAGTACAACCACTTAAATACTAATATATCAAATGAAGTACTGCTGTCATATATAGATAATATCTGCACTTTCTCCTCTCAATACTACAAAAGTGTCTCTGTGCCATCATAGGTGACAAATTATTTTCCACTCTCGACTCTTTCTTATGGATGAAACATTGCAAGCCTCTCGCTGCTGTATCATTATTTCCATGGAGAGTATTCAGATGAGCTGCATTACTTAGCCATGAAAGTTAAGACTGGTAGAATTAAGACCTGCTGACACACATATCATAGCAGACCACCCTAATTCCCTTTGTATGCCGCTGTTGTGGTGTAAGTTCCACTAAAGTAGCTTCTTCCCATGAACCATTGCCTTATGAAACTAACTCCCAAGTGTTTGCTTCCCTGATCATTATAATCTTAACCTGTTCAATCTAGGGTTAATCATTATCATCCCCACTTACATACATTTAAACTTTGTCTCTTATTCTGTAACCTTCTACCTTGAGTGGGGCTTGGGCCTTCTACAGGGTGAACACCACTGTAAAAAAAAAAAATCAAGAAGTCTTTTAACAGAGGATGGAAAGTATGACACTGAAATCTGGAGGCACATTGAGAGAGTGAAAGATGCCTTCCGAAGCAAAGTATTAAGAAAGAGGAAAATTTTGTTAGAAACAAAGTAGTGAACTGTTACATAATATCGGTTCTCCTCTATGGCATTGAATACTGCACGTTCTTGTCACGGATGAAGAAGAGACTTGAAACAACAGAAATGTGGTTCTATAGAAGGATGCTGTGAATACTATGGACTGAAAATATGTGAGCAATGACAGTTTTAGAGAAAATGGAAGTAAAAAAGATGCTTATCAGATGGTTGAAAGTTCTCTGGCACATAATGAGGAAAGAGGTCTTGGAGAATCTGATACTCACAAGACAGACTGTAGGCAAGAGGGACAGAGGAAAACAATGCATAACCTATTTAGTGTGCTTGAGTAAACAGATGGCGAAACAAGGTTTAGTAAAGATGACAAAAAGACAAAAGTTATTAAAGGACAGAAAATTTGGAGAGTTATCATCACCAACGTCCTGAAATTACATGACACATAGAAGAAGAAATGATAGGATGCATGTTACTTTTTATACATATTAGGATATGCAATATTAAGTGGTATTGCTGCTACTTGTGGAACAGACTACTGCTTCTCTGAACACTACAATCTTAACTGCTTCAAGTTTATTATTACTCAGGTCAACTGTTATCTATCCTCCATATTCTTAAACTCATATTACACACTTCATTTAGTAACCCTCTACCTTGAGTGGATCTTGGACTATGTATTGGGCAAACATTAGCGTATAATTATGGAAATAAGAAGTAGGATCGATGTTAATAGTAAAATTAGTAATGCGAGTAAAACAAATGGTTTTTAATACTGAAATTAGATTTTTCAATAGGATTTTATGAACTTTTACTAGGCATTATATTTCCCAAGAAGATTTGGATAGAAGCTTTTTTAGCATTGTTTGAAAATGGAATTCCAAATCACCAAAGAATGATTTGGATTAGATTGCAGATAAACCCCTATTTTCCAGGAACCAATGATCCTTTAATCACAACCAAATTATTATCACACAGTACTTTAAGCAAATAATTTCAGGATTATTTTTATAGACATCTCTTCAGCCTACTCTATAGCTGAACTAGGATATTTGAATAATATGTATCAAGCATACTTACCACCAAACTGTACATCCCTTATAGGGCCACAATAAAAGAAGACTTTGCTCAATGAAGGCTGAACATATTTATTTTTTTTTTTTTTTTTTTTTTATGAAGCGAATGTTAAATGTACTAAATTTGGACAAACCTCTTGAGACATTTATGGAAGAATTATAATGAGAAATCTTTAGGTTTTTATTACTCCTAATGCTTTAAAGATGTGCATAATTAATTGGTTAGAGGTATATTATTGAATTATTATCACATGATGTCTCTTGCTCAGATAAAATGAGCAATCTGATATGGTCGTAGAACTTTGGGTACCAGAAAATCTATAGTGTACCTTTCCTGTTCATACTGGTGTTAAGTTTAAGAGAAGAAGTTGATTCTAACACCTGATCATTTACCTTTATCTTCTACTTAGTTCTTTTGCTTTACTCATTCCTGATTTCTTTTGTGAATTTCGGTCATTGTTTAATTGTTCTTCTCAATTGTTGCTGACTCAATTGAACAAAAACTCAAACTAAGACAACATTTTTTTTTGTCTATATTCATTCATTTTTCATTTTAACAGATTTGGTTTTACCAACTTTTCAAACCCCAAGGGTTAACCAAAAGAAACTGACTTACCCAAAATACAAACTTAAGATTACATACATGTGGAAGTTATAGACTATTCCATCTAGACTTTTCTTTGGCCTTGGACTGTTTTGTGCCAGAAAACTTCTTAGTCAGCCGACTCCATATATATTTTTTTTTAACCTTTTCTTTTTACCTTTTCTTTGTGGGTGTTTCTAACTGATACTCTTTGGCAATTACAGGTTTGTAATTTTTTATTTTCATCTGGTTCTTTTATTCTAAAATATGGAGCACAATACGTTTACTGTAAAGCATAGTGGTGAGTGGTTTTTGTTTTATGATAATGTTTTGTTATTTATATGGCAACACGTTCTCTTTTTGTTTTTAAGGCATCCAACTTTTGTAAAATACAATTGTTGATCTTTGAAGCATTACAATTCATACTTGATGTAAATGTAATTTATTTATTTTTATTTTTTTATCCTTAGTTTATAGCTATGAAAATAGCTATGGCATTTAATGGTATGATACCAACTTAAAACTTCAATGTTGTTCTGTTAAAAAAAGAAATTGTTGGAATGTTTTAGTGAAACTTCATCCATCTTCCCTACTTGTCAGAGTTCAAAACAATTTTTCTTTTTGGACATTTATTATAAATTTATGATGTTAATATTTGTGGTTGGTTTTTACGTTATCAAATTAGATAATTATTCCATATTATTTTTCCAGTGTGCATGTCATTTGAGTTAATCATTCATTTATTTGCTTTGTACATTTTATATATAATAATGATAATAATAATAATAATAAGTAAAGACAATCCTTAAAAATCCATTTCAGTTATAATTTATTTCATGAATATATTCAAATATGAATCTCTTTGGACCAAAGACTTTTTTTTAAAAGGAAAAAAAAAAAAAAAAAAATCAATCTGATGAGATAAATATTTGAATATATTCGCGAAATAATTTATAACCAAAATGGATTTTTATGGATTGTCTTTACTTATTATATTGCCCTGTTACTTACATTGAGCTCTCTTTGGATTAATCTCCTTCTTGGGATTAGCCCTACCAATTAGTATTTTATATATATATATATATATAT
Organism: Acanthosepion lycidas; assembly: GCA_963932145.1. Classification (NCBI taxonomy): domain Eukaryota; kingdom Metazoa; phylum Mollusca; class Cephalopoda; order Sepiida; family Sepiidae; genus Acanthosepion; species Acanthosepion lycidas. The sequence continues at coordinate 46,178,468 of OZ010590.1, read as the reverse complement.
ATATATATATATATATATATATATATAATCTCTCCGAATGGAAAAGAACGAAGAGTAAGATTTCAGCGTTCAAAACATTAATTTAAAACAGGGCTCAATACAAAAGTAGAGCTGTAAATATTTATTTATTAAGCAGTGTTACATTAGAACATGCACATACCCAGTATGTACAGTTTTGTAGTGGGTATGTGCATGTACTAATGTAACATTGTATAATATATATAATTTCGTAATGTATGTTAAGAGCACATTTTTCTTTAGAACTTCGCAATCTAGGTCAGATATTAATTTCATTGTTTAAGAAAATGAAAAACCATGATAGCAACTCAAATACTAAATACCCAATAAAATTAATGTTTGCAGTAATAAAACATATATATAGGATGTGGGTGGTATTTGTTCGCAAGATTACTGTCTGGGAAAAATATAAGTGTTTTTATTTTATTTATTTATTTTTAAGATATAGTGGTAAAGCAGGTAGGTGAGAATCAGAAATGTTCATGGTTTCACTTGGTATTTTTCTGCTGGAATGAAAGCTTTGTTCACTCAGGAAAAGATCCGAGTTGAATATTTATGAATAGGATGGTTAAAAATATCATTCCATGTGGCATCATGAAGGAAGTCATGAAATGAGTCCCAATCAGTGCGTTGAAAAAGATATCCTGTTAATAGCAGGTTAGTGACTAATAGGAGAGCAGAAAGAGACACTACTGCATGATCAGAGCTGCCAAGAGGACAGAACTGCAGAGCATGATATGAATTTGTGGTGGAGGTAAGGAAGAGATCAATTTAAGAAGGGTTTCCGACAGAATTACTGGGAAAACACATGAAGTCTACTATTAGGTTGGTGCAAAAATGTTGTTTTCTCACATAGTAACATATGTGAGAAAACGACATTATTTTTGCACCAACCTAATATTTGAGTGAGAGATTGAGTAATAGAGAAGTTCAAGGTCTGCCAATTAGCTCAGTGGCATTACTGATTAAGCCATCTGACATAGTGGACATTGAAGTTGCTGAACACAGATATTTGAAGATGGGTGTTGAGAGAGGGCCTTATGTATATTATTAGAAGTTCTGTTTCAACAGTTAGAGGGAGGAGAATGATAAAGAAGAGATAGCTGACTAAGTTTGTAAGTGTAAGTTAGACACATGTAAGAACAGTCCAAAGACTCAAGTTCAAAAAGGGGAGGAGTATAGACAAGGCAATAGGTAGACCTATCTACCCCTATTAAAAAGGCAAAGAAAAATAAATGGATTAGACCAAAGAATATCATTGAGGAGGCATATATGATTAGGGGTACAGTGTTATCCTATTGATTAACTTGAGAAGATCCCTCCTCATTTCATTAATGTCTCTCCTCATCACTTAGGGAAATTTTGAGGGCAGTGTAGCTGAGTGTAGGATTATCTACAGATAATCATGTTGGGGCAGGTTACTTAGGGAACTAAGAGTAAGATATTGTTTATCAAGTTTTAACTTAGTATAAGTTGAAATATCCCTCACTAGAATAAGGTTGGGGGAATTAAGACTACCTTTATTGTATGGAGGAGGCATGGTAGAGTAATGGATAGTAGCTCGGATTGAGGAATCGGAGAGCCATGTTTGAATTCCAGTTGAACCCATTACATTCACTTATGTGCTAATACCCTTGGGAAAGGTATGAATCCTTTTCTTCTCCCTCCAGCTTTGGGTAAATAGCAAGACAGACCAGGTTTCATAGACTTGGATGGCAACTGGTCTACTGCAGAAAGAAATGGCAACCTATTACGGGAAAAAATCTGTCTCGTTATACATGTATCAAAAGATACATGATTGCCTAAGTGTGTATCACGCATGGCACATGATTGACTGACTGACTTATTGTATGAGTATGATATACCTCTGAACAAATTCTGGTTCAGTATTTCAAGTTAAGTATCATCTTGGAATATCACTCCGGATAGCTTACTTTCAGAATGTCTGATGTCGTGTTGTTTTTTTTTTTGTTTCATTTTTTCTTTTGTTTTTTAATATTCTTCTACCCTTTATTTGGATTTTTGTGGCTGGAGTGTTAATCTATCCTGTGTGTGACAAAACAATTCTTCTCTCTTTCTCGAACAAAAGCAGCAGAAGGGCAAATACAAAATGAACAATTAATACATTAAAATAACACAATTTCAAGAAGGTGGACAATTGTAAACTATACAAATTAAAAGTAAAATTAAATGTCAGATACCTCTGAACAAATCCTGCTTCAGCATTTCAAGTTATGTATAATCATAGAATATCATCCCAGATAACTTATTTTCCAGATACCTAATGTCCAATGTGCCAGGATATGTAGAGTTGACCATATATATATATATATATATATATATATATATATATAACAAATATAGTATAAAACCAAAAATGTTAAATGCTGTCAGTCATTTGAAATCTGAAAGAACGGACATTTAAAGCAAGCATAAAGTGCTTGATATCAAATATAGAGCACTAATAATATTAATACAGAAATAAAATTTGTCACTTAACTCATTGATGTTATATTCAGCACCCTGACTCCAGAGTTTCATAGATAAACTTTTTTGCTATCATTCAGTGGACATGTCAAGAATTCAATGGAAGGGTATTGCACATGCTTTTCACACTATGTAAAAAAAAAAAAAAAAAAGAAAAAAGAAAAATTGTTAAAATTTAGTCAAAACATCTAAGGGAAGATGAACAGATATGCAAATTGTTATATTGTAGCTTACTAATAGCATTCTGTTAGATGTGCTCGTATGTGAAATAGACATGTTTGCTTTCATTCAACTTGCAGTAGTCTAAATGTTACATATTGCTTACATATTGACTTCAGAGTAGTCCTTTTGGCTGTAAAATAGATACTATGGATTGCAGTTAAATGGAACAGCAATTAGAAGAAATGGTTGAGAAATAGCACAAGAGAATTAGCTTCATAAATCAGATTCTTTTTTATGCAAACTCAATTGAAAGAACAACCACTTGGGACCTGAATTCTGTTGAAATAGAATCTCTGTCTATCTCTCTCTCTCTCTCTCTCTCTTTCTCTCTCTGTTGTCAAGTACACATGAACAAATGCTCTTTTTATGCAAATTTCTTATCAGCCAATAACATGATATCATTATTCTGGCCTGCTGAATTTCATCTCTTGCATTAGTATGGGAAAGAAAGGTGGGTTTGAGTATTCTAAGATTTTTGCATTCTATTCTCATTTACAGAATGATCAGGAAACAAAAAGCAAATTTCATTGAGTGGCAATTCTTTAGGCAGAAATTCCTTGTTAATGAAAGAGTTCAGAGGAGAATGGCCAGACTGGTTCCAGCTGATAGAAAGGCAACAATAACTCAAATAACTACCCTTAACAATGGCAATATACCGAAGAGCATCTCTAAATGCATAACATATCGAACCTTGAAGCGATGTGTGAGGAGTGTGATAGATATTGGCTTGGAATGAGAAATCGGAGAGCCAAGTTCAAATTCCAGTTGGGTTCATTCTATTCATTTATTTAAAAGTTATCTTTGGGAAAGGTATGAGTTTGTTTCCTTTCCTCCAGTTATGGGTTAAATAACCAGACTTGTATCTGGAAAAATTGTTATTCTTAAAAAAATTGTTAATGTAATATTCATTCAAATAAAAAAAAATTCTTACAATCCAAAATGTTTTGACTTTAAATAACCCACACAGGGTTGATAAGCCATAAAAAAAAAACAAATCAATTAATCAAACTTTAAGCAGATGGGCTACAAGAGTAAACTGTGCTGAATAACACTCCTGTCAGATAAGAAACTGGAGCTATAATTTGCTAATTGCAAAATTTAAGCAGTAGACTATTGATAAAACATTGCCTTATCTGATGAGTCTTGATTTTTGATGTGTCATTTGGATACTAGTGTCAGAATGTGGCATAAACAGCATGACACATGATTTTTTTTTTGTGCGTGTGTGTGTGTATATATATATATATATATATATACACACACACATATATATATATATATATATATATATATATATACACACACACACACACACACACACACACACATATAACGTAAATATATATATATATTTTGAACAATAAAAAATTAAAATCTTCAGATACACTGGGTTGTAGATTAATATTCTTTAGTTTTTATTATTATTTCATTTAGATTCCTCGACTAGTTTCGGCCAACATGGCCATCATCAGGAGAAAAAAAATTTCTGCTTGTTGGTAGCAGTGAACTATAGAAAGGAATGTCTTGATGGAGAAAATGAACTTTTGTCTGTAGTTTTCATTTGTTTTTTTATCTTTTTAACATTCCTTGTGTTGGTCAAACAGTCTCTTTTAAGTTGTTATTTGAGATAAGAGCTGGATGGATCCATGCTGCTCTGAATTCCCCTGGTCAGTTTGACAGTTTTATTGGTTTCTGGAGAGGGGATGTCTCTGTTAAGTGTGTGCGTGCGTGTTATTTGGTTCTTAGGGAGTGAGTGAGTATGATATGTGTAAGCATGTATATTACTGTGGGTGTGTTATCATTTGGCTCATTAGGGAGTGAGTGTGTATATTTGTGTGTGTATAAGTGTGAGGCCTCAACACCTCTGTAAGCATGTCTGTCTTGTGTGGGTGAGAAATGTGGGTAGGTTTTTATTTGTAGGATTATATATTGATACTATCTATATTGTTAAATTTATGGTTTAGCCCGGCTGGATGTTGTGTTTTTAGACGTTGTATCCATTCATTTTCATGGCACTCTAAAATATTTCTAATGTTATCTGCTCTGAACTTTTCTATTCTCACAATTATAGTGAATTTGGCATGGCTTTTGAAATGTTTTTCTAGGCGGAAATGTTGTTCTCCAGGTAATAATTTTTCATGGGGAGTCATATATATATATATATATATATATATATATATATACATACACACACACACAAGTTTATAAGTGAAAAATTTTTAATTACGTTTAAATGAATATTTAGACTGATTTTTGCTAACTCTAATTGTTTCATAAACATATCCATGATTCTAACAAATGGCTTCCTCTCTAGAAAAGAAACTCTTGGCTTGTCTTAAAGTTTATTTCCATATGGCATCAGTGGTTAGTGGCCAGGTCTTGGCAGAGTAGGGAAGAGCTAGTATTTTGAATGCTGATTTTTCAAGGCAGGTAGAATAGAACCACCTCTATTTGGCAGAAAATGGGTCATAGCAACTCTCCTTCCTACATTTGTTCTTGGCCTTGTGCTGCTCTAGGTTCATTTTTATTTTTTCCAAATATTTGGATTTGTCCTTGACATTGGAAAAAACAATGTTTTCCATATTGAGAGTCAAACTGGCAACAATGTTGTCATTGTCTCTAACAGATCTTCCTTAGCTTTGACTTTGCTCAATTCCTTTCTGCAGTAAAGATGGAGGCAGTAAGTGTTGTCAGCTATGAAAACATGATTACAGATTGTGGCTGCTGAAAGTTGTTAGGGGAGCAATGAAACCAGGTACTGTTTATTGTAGTCTATAATTGCAGTTGAGCAAATTAAAATTTGCTAAGTTTCCAAGCTTGTTTGTTTAATAAAAAGAAAACACACTTGTCTTTATTCCTCACTAACCTTTCTGCCTCAGGAAGCTTTTTAGGTTTGCAAGTATATTAAAAAGATATCAGTGCTAAGGGATTCTAACATATTGACCTGGTGCTGTTGATATAAATATGCCCTCATGTCAAAATAACCAAGTACAAAACACTGTAAATATGAATGAGTTGTTAATTATTTTTATAATTACTTGTATCATATTCTTGTATGATAAATGAAGTATTAAATTATAATACAAAAAAAAAAAATCAAATTATAAATTTACATTAACTATTGGCAGTTTCTTTGATATTGAAGATTCTTGAAGGTGTGGTTGATTTTGTCATTTTCTTGGTGCATGTGCACTGGCAATGCTGACCTGAGAATAGAACTGGAACAATCTTCCACTGTGGCTGCAGAGGAATATCTGATCCATAGGATTCTCTGGTGGGTTCTATTTTTTTTTCTTCCTCATAGTTCTTTTCCTCCAGGCTAGCAGTGAAGCTAGCTTCAAAATTGCTTGTAGCCTGATGGATGATGCATGATCAGAAGCTTTTATGGGCCATTGGTAGGGGTTAATGAGCTTTCTTTAGGTGGGGGTTAATTATGCTTTCTTGGGGCACCCTGTTGTAGTAGCCATATGAAAACTTGCCATATAGCATCATTTTTAGGATGTGATCTTCCATTCGAGAAATAAGTCCTTGCTTTTTGATTTTATTCATCTAAATAAATAAAGTGTTTTTGTCATTATTCCCTCTGGCATTTATGAAATCCTTTTCAATCTGGGTAATCTTATGGGAATTTCAAACTGAACATTTAATTTAATAGATTGTACTCATTGGCTCTCTTGTCTATGGCTATCTTGTCTATTTTTTAGCACTGCCCAGTTATTGCTTGCTCTGTTTCCATGCAGTCCAAGTACACATTGCACCACTCATGGATTGAACTTGGAATTAATTTCACCAAATTCATGAACCAATGCTTTAATCCACTAGACTGTGGGTTCACTCCCAGAGATAAAGATGAGATGAACAGTCTGCATGTAAATACTGTAAATAATAACTCCTCATTCCAGAAATTCTCTTTTGTTGAATTTTTTAAATCTTCATTCTCAGATAGAAAATAATGTTGATCAAAAGGCAAGATTTGAACTTATATACCTTGGAGGTTTACCTTTCTGTGGCAGCTGCCTTTCCCAATTAGGCACTGAAGGTCAATTGATAAGAATCATTCACATTTAGTAATATTTTAAATTCTTTGAATAACATCTGCTGTTGCCATAAAAGTAGGATAAAATCAAATAGGATTCAATTATTTATTCTAGAATGACTAACTGGTGTATACCTTCAATTAGTTGCAATGCCAAATATCACCTCTTATAGTCACTGGCACCAAATACCAAGTGAGGTGTAATGTGTTGTATTTTTTTTTTTTATCGGTATCCCACCATGCAAGTCAGTAAAGGGGTTACAGGGTGTGGAAGAATTAGGAACAGAAACATTAATAATGAGTGGGAAGAGGAAAGGGAAATCAGGAGGACAGTAGATAGTGATTGAGATTGTATTTAAATTATTGAAGGTTAAAGTTGGCTGGAAAGCATGGAGTCAGAAGGGAGTTCCACAAGTGAAAAGTGTGAGTAAAGAAACAGTTTGTACAGAACTTACAGCCACGTCTAGCCGGCTCAACTGATGCCGGTCTAGAGCTGTGCTTAATTCAGAATGTCTAGTTACCATAGCGAAGAGCTCATCCAGACATTTACCATGAAAGTATTTATAGAAAAGGCACAGAGGCGCAACCTTACAGCAATGGGAAAGTTACTGAAGCTGAGCTGCCAGGTCAGGACCAATAATAAGATTCTTCTTTGGATTTTATTAAGGAGCTCAAGGTAAATAGCAGGGGCACTGGACCATATTGTACAGCAATATTCTAAACATGTGTTGCAGGCATGAGTATTTTCATCAGTTCACTATTTTCAGCTTTTTCTGGTCTCTGTGTGGGGGTCATCTGGTGGTTTATTGTTGTATACCTGACAAGATGTGATTATTGAAGAATTTCTCTTTTCATTCCAGATGTGCTGTGGTTTTGTTGATCTGGAGACTTTCTCTAAAAGCAGAAAAATGATAGAAAAATAAATGCTGTTGCAAAGAAAACCTCAACAGTCTAATACCATAGGATGTCAAAGGTTACAATCACTTTTGGTTGACTTCTACAAAGATCTTGTGGTATTGAGACGGGCTACACACTAATCCTATCACCACAATCTCATTTGGGATAAGTGAAGTAAGGGAAATTCAGTTGCACTGGATTTACTCTGGGCCCAAATCCCACTGACAGCTTCTCCCCACCAGCACACCATAAGCTCTGAGCAATATTTTCAAACTGAAACTTCTTCCATTAGGCTCCAATCTGGTCTACCAATCTTCCACATCCACTTTCTTACAGTATTTTTATTTCATTACCCAGAACACTCAACTCTCCCAATACCTAAAGTTGTCAAACGATATGTCATGTATCACTATGAATCTATCAGGGCCTACGCCCTGTTACATTGGCAGTTGTAATAGTGACTGAAATTAAATACTAATCAAATTAATAAGGACAAGCTTAATCTAAGAACTTTGAATACTAATTTTTGTTTTTTATCCACTACAAGGCTTACTTAATGTAAAGAGTTACTGAATGATGTTGCTGTATGTAAGAGGAGGAAGTAAGTATAGATTGTGAGGCTATGTAAGATGGATAACAGCTGACTTCAGGCAAAGAGATTGTAGTGAGTGGAAAAGCATCAATTTGTGAGTCTATTTCACAAAATTGCAGTTCTCAAGAAGCAGCTGTCTGAATGGAACTTCCTCTTCACTAATGGAATAAAAAGAGAATGAGGATGATTTGAGTGTATGTGGCATGGCGGATCTTAGTTGTAAAGGTCTGGATTGGTGGAACTAAAGAATGTGAATTATTTGAATATTTACCACGAAAATAGTGATAGGCTTGTAGCCTTTTGACTGCGGAAAGGGGTTGAAAATAATTCATAACCCACATGGCTGTGTAAATACTTTTGAACGTTGTCAAGGCTGAAGAGAGAGGATTGGTTAGCTCTCACCCAGATATGACAGCAATGCTTCATTCTTGACCTGATCTGACTTTTATTAAAGATAGAACATAGTAGGTGGAGCCAGATACTTTCTGGCACGGTATAAGGAGCTGACACTTTTTAGTAGCATTTTTAGCAATGGGTTATATATATATATATATATATATGGCTCAAACACTAGTATTCCATGGTTATAATTTATTACATTGGAATTACGATGCAATTAATCGGACTTACAAATTCAAAAAGAAATTGGAAAATATAACTCCAGGTATATCTGAATATACCTGGAGTTATTTTTCAATTTCTTTTTGAATTTGTAGGTCTGATGAATTGGATCTTAATTACAATTCCAATGTAATAAATTATAACCATAGAATATTAGTGTTTGAGCCTTTTATATTATATTCTTGCTCTGTCTTGGACATTGAGCTCTACCTGGATTCTATCCTCTTGGAAATATCTATATATATATATATATATATATATATATATATATATTGACCACTATATATATATATATATATATATATATTGACCACTAATATATATATATATATATATATATATATATATATATTGACCACTAATATATATATATATATATAGACCACTAATATATATATATATATATATTGACCACTAATATATATATATATATATATATATATATATATATATATATATATAAGGTCCACTTGAAGTTTGCAGTGAACTTGTCTCAATAGATGTACAAAGCAAGGGACCTCTTTGAGGGTATAATTGTTCTCCAGGATGAGAGTAAATTCAGACTTTGCTTGGTTTTATTGATGAGGTTACAATGTTTGTTTCATGGGACAAGCCATTTTGATCAATTCTCATCTTATTTGCCAATTCATCAATTATCTATTCTACTAGAGAGCAGCTTGTTTGCTCCCAAACAAGCATCCTTTAACACTGTATTATTCAATGTGATTTCTTACCCCCTGACATTCTACGATAACTTCTCTTTTCTGAGAGAAACAGTTATATTTTAATATAAACATAGTACCTGTTTAAATGATAGGATTATTTATATATGGATTTGGTATTGCTGTATAGAATTAGTGTAGTATATGTGCTGTTTGTGAAAAGTCTTATAAACATATGGGGCTGCTAATAAGTGTTATATATTTGTATTGTTTTATATTAATTGATTCTTTTTTAAGATTTATCAACCCCTTTCCAGTTATTTAAAATTTTTAGATTGTAAGAATTTTTTTTTTTCAGTGATACAAATTTTACTTATTAACCCATATATGGGGAGAAAAGTGGATTCATATCTTTCCCAAGGATATTTTCACATAAGTAAATATAACAAACCCAGTGGGAATTAGAACTTGGCTCTCTGATTAATAATTCTGAGTCATTATCAATTACACCACCCACACCCACAAGCTTACGGCACCTGGTATTCCTGACCTGTTATCCACCAAGGTACTAACCAGATTCTATGTTGTATAACTTCTGTGATCGTAAGGGGAACCAGTGTTTCAACATGATGTGGCCTTAAGCATTGTATTGTTTTTTGTATAAGATGTTAGATATTTTTTTTTTTTTTTTTTTTTTTTTTTTTTTACAAAAAAATGTCTCTTTTCTTCCAAAAGCTTGTTTTCTCTGTATTTTAATAAGCACAAAATGAAAAGAACTTTAGTCTAAATAATTTAACCTTACATTTTGGTGAATACAAAAATGATTGATTAATTTTGGCAATACATAAGTTTTGCTGAACATTATCCATGTTGGCCAGCAATTTAAAACTTACTTTCTGTTTTTTTCTAATTATAATCTTAATTTGTGCATAATGGTGGTTGGGTTGGAGGCTTCAGAAAGAATTTCCAAATATAGACAACCACATTATACAGAAATTAATATTTTGCCAATTTAAGTGACTTGTATCACTCAGACAACAACAGTTGTCCAAGTTCAGCCTTTCTGTAGCAATCCTCTTGAATTTTCCTTGTTTCTGTCTTTGGTTGAAGTATACTGAAGATTCCTTTGGCTCTATTCATGATCCCATTAAAGAGGGTCAGGAGTGCATTCTGTGTCTAGCAATTCTGATTAGCAACCATAAAATACAACTTTGAGTTATGTAATTGAGAAGAGTTTAAGAATTCCTCTGTTTTAAAAAAAAATGGCCAGTCTCTGTGCAGCTATTGCAAGTAGGCAGCTGGTATGTTTTCCTGGCAGAATCTTTATCCTTACTCCCTCACCTTTAAGTCCTCAGAGTTGCATCAGTCATGGGTTTATTTCTAAGGTGCAATACATAACAGACTAGAAAAATTTGTTTTTGTAAAACAGGAGTTTCAATATATATGGAATTTTAAAATAAATTATTTTTAGTATGGGGTTGTATTCAGTGATTTTTTTTTTTTAGATTTGAAAGTTTTAAAAGAATGACTTATTTGGTCACCAACATGTCCAGAATTAAGTTGTTTTTTTTAAAAAAAAAAAAAGCACATGTGTATCCAACTCCTTTTACATGAAATCAATTTTCTCTGGTATTATATTGGAAAGGGCTATTTTTCAACTTCAAATATTTTGGTCTAATCTTTGACTTCTCATAGTTGTTAATATGGCTGCTTTAGATTTTGAAGAATGACTGCTTATGTAAAGTCTCTCTTGTTATTTCTTATCTTCATTTTTGTTATTTTTATAACATTTTGATTGTTTTATTCTGACCTCTATGCTTTTGTTGTATCAAATTTTTTTACAAATTTCTTAATTTGTTTTCTATTGCATCTTTTGAGTAGAACTGCAAAAAAAAGCTTTGTTTCTTGATGAAAAAGACAAAATTCTCAGTTCAATCTGTTCTCATCTTACTTGTAATAATATGAAATCTTAAAACTCCATCTTCAAAGTTCAAAGTCATTTCTGATGGCCAACAAATGACACACAACAAAGGTCAGTGAATGTGGGTAATTCTAAAATAAGCTTAATGATGAAAACATTTATTTTCTATCATAATCATTGCTTTTGTCAATGCACTTAATAGGCAACTCTTTCTTACATAGCTTAGATATTATACAATGAAATTTCAGATCAAAATTCAGCTACGAAATGTAAGGCTGTAGAATTATTTATATTTGTGTTTATGGACCCAAAACAACAAAGAAGATAATGGCTGAACATTTTTTTCTCAGGAATTAAGAATTCTTTGTTATCTTGAAAAGTGATGAAATTTAGAATTGGTTTTAGTTTTAATAAGATTACTAACATAAATATTATTAAATGAATAATATTCAGTCAGATATGTGCTATGTGTGATACATTCTTAGGCGATCATGTATCTTTCAATACATGACTGATGAGGAAGATTTTTTTTTTCCCCTAGTAGGTTGCAATTTTTTTTCTGAAATAGACCAGTTGCCATCCCAGGTGAAAGGAACATGGTCTGTCCTGCTATTTACCCATAGCTGGGGAGGATTCATACCTTTCCCAAGGGTATTAGCATGTAAGTGAATGTAATGGATTTGACTGGAATTTGAACAGCTCTCTGATTCCTCAATCCAAGCTGTAGTCCATTACTTCACTGTGCCTCCTATATTACTGATATAAATATTAAATGAATAATGAAATAAATGAATAATAATAAAACAACATTACCAACCTAGCAAGCTTGAGTAAATGGATGGTGCAACAAGAAGAGATAGAAAAAGACTAAATTTGCTAAGAGTTACAAGCGTCCTGGGTAAGATGATAAACTACATCCAACAGCAATTTGAATATTTTGAGGGGTGTGAAACCACCTTTTAATTACTTGTGTTCCCAGGTCCACCCTGACCCTGGGGTGGTAGCACCTGTTAGTCCCAACTATGGGTAAATAGTTAACTGGAGTCAAAACACTATGAAAGTGTAAAAATAGGTTTTAATACCAGCAAAACATTTTTGTAAAAAGTTATTACCAGCAATACATTTTGGGGGAAAAAATTATTACCAGCAATACATTTTTGAAGAAAAAAATATTACTAGCAATACATTTTTGAAGAAAAAATATTATTAGGTTGGTGCAAAAATAATGACGTAATAATGTCGTTTTTTTTTTTTACGTTAAAAATACGTCAAAAAACGACATTATTACATCATTATTTTTGCACCAACCTAATACTAGCAATACATTTTTGAAGAAAAAAACTATTACCAGCAATACATTTTTGAAGAAAAGATTTTATATAATTGGTAAAGCTTGGATGTGGACCAAACTAAATTGTATGCATGTGTCAGTTTGCTGTACTACTGTTGATTGATTTGTTTAATGGCATATCAACTCCTTATGGGTCATTTAATGCTGAACTAGTGTTGATAATGATGTGAATACTACTTCTAATAATATATTTTCCTTTATTTTGTCCAACAAAGGTATTGCTTATTTCTGTTATGTTTGTCTTTCCATTTTTAATCAGGTGAAACAATTAGAAGCAGAATCACAAGTGTGCAGCAAATACCAACTTGTAAAAGGCTAATGGTGTGTGCTTGTCTATGCCATTTGCAATGAAGTATGTACACATGTTTCTATTATGAAATTGAGGTCAACTCTTTCTATCACATATAATGATAAAATATTAGGGAATAACCCTGGATTTACCACTTGTGGGATTTACATACGTGCATTAAAAGTGTCATATAGCCAGCAGTTTTTGACAAGACAAAGCAGTGGGTGTTATAGTGAAGGGGAAAGAATGAGATTAGCAGTGACAGTGCAGGCTTAGGAACTGTTTGTTTTAGTTTTGGTAGGACCTTTGTGTGCAGTTGTGATTCCCTCTTTTGCAGATGAAACTTTGTCTCCTTGTTTGAGTTTACTTCCTGTAATATTATGCAAAAATCAAATGTTACAAACAAGAAGGGCTCAGCGACTACAATGTGACTACAAAAAACAATCAAGATGAGGACAACAGTTCAAATGGGTTAATAGATAAAAATAATTCTTCCTTTAAAAACAAAAAGGAAAAAAATGGTACACTATTTACATTATTCAAACTATTGTCCTCATCTTTGTTTCTGGTGTAATGAATATGCATACACCTGGGTTCCCCCTCGACATGGCATGTGGAACTAGAACAATCTACCCCAGCAAGGGAAATAAAGGGTTCAGTTCGACATTCCAACCACCTGAAGAAGGCCTTAGCATACAATGACTGAAACGTTGTGATAAATATGGCAACAAAGATGAAGATGATAGTCTGAACAATGTAAATAGTGTACATAATACCTGATCTCAGAAATATAGACAGATCCTGAAAAAATGGTATTTGTACAAGAAAATATTAAAAAAAAAACAATCTTTCTATATGATCTTAATTTAAAAAAAAATTTGTGGCAGAA
>OZ010590.1:46120212-46157712 GCA_963932145.1 Acanthosepion lycidas | reverse complement strand
GAGATAGGCAAGAAGTAAGGCATGTAGCAACATCAGCAAGGCAAAGGGCACTCCTTTAAAGGCAAGGAAGGGCAAACATATTTTAAGTCAAATGATAGCGATTTTTTAATCAAGCCCGGGCAACACCGGGTCATGCTGCTAGTGAAAATATAAAATTCAAAAATCCCCTTAACAGACTTGAAAGCCACAATTAATGTTCATATCTTCAACCAATGGCAAAAATCAAGGAATACACACACAAACTATATGAAATAAAACCTATTCTGACTGTACATCACCACAGTATCAGACACCCAAAAGATATCATACTCATAAGAATCAAAATCTGACACACTCACATAACCCACTCTTTCCTCCTAAAAAATGAAAACCCTTTGAAATGCCCAAACTGCCAAGAAGTACTCACTGTCAAACATTTTTTAATAAACTGCAAAAAAAAAAAAATACTTCTACAATGTACCCAACCTTGGGACCCTCTTTGAGAGTCTTGAACTCAAAGCCATTCTAGAATTCTTAAAAGTAACAAAACTCTACCCAAAAATATAAAAATAAAACCAAATAAACACCCAGCTACAAAATGCAACTAAAACTGAATTACATCTCCACCCTTATATAATAACGACTTTTAAAAATATTTGTCTGCAAAGTAGACACAAAATAAAACAAATCTTAAATTTTGGCGCAAAATGACCCATGGGGTTAGTGTGCTGGTAAAATAACCACTCTAAATCTCATTCTAAGCTGCTATCCATTACATCAGCCACACATTCCAATGTTTACAAAATGATAAAATTTCAAATATCATATATACTTGAGTATAGTGAGTTTTTATCATCAGGTTTTTACACAAAAAAAAAAAAAAAAAAAGATGGGGTTGCAATATGCACAGGAAATTTTTTTTTGAACAGGTTAAAAATCATCCATTTCTGGTGACTGATTGCATTATACATGGGTAAATTTTTCTGGTGGGGTTAAAACTGATGCAAAAATTTCAGGAGTTGCACTATGCATGAAGTCTGCTTATACACAAGCATATATGCTAACTGATACTCACCCTGTTTCTACTTTTGTCTGATATTCTGAGAGAAACAAAATGACTTCTTGGTGCATAAACTTATATACAACATGTTAATTATAGAAATATGCTGAACCATGCAGTCTGTTTCACTTATAAAAATAAATTAGCATCAGTAAGACTTCTTTTCAGTCGTGCAAAATGAAAAATTCTTTGTCTACATCTCTGTATAGTATTTGTAGTACTTGTTTTTCCAGGGTTCCCAACTTTGGAAAGTCTCTTCGTAGTTTGATCTTAGATTCCCTCATGCATTCAATTGAACACTTTTTCATCTTTAAAGGCAGATTCTTCTTTGACTTAGGGATGATCATTTCATTCAATACATAACACTGCAGGCCAATAGACGTAATACACACTGTTCAAAATAAAAATGGGGTGTCTATATAAAATACAAGTATCTTCTGTAATAATATTTGAGTAATAATTTCTTTAGAAATTACATGGTGTCCATCCTTTCTGCTAATGTCCAACTCACTCTAAGTGTAGGCAATCTCTCTTTTTATCCAATACGGAAGTAACTAAAATATCAACTGTACACTTTTTTGTCTGTAAAAGCAGATTTCTCTTTAGGGGCAACTATTTCATTTATATTTCTCCTGTTTACTCCATGAGATGTGACAAAATTTAAGTTAGGGAAAATCTCATTTCTTCCTTCAGCAAATCTTTGTAGGATAAAGTATCAGATGATTAAAAATGTCAAAAGAAAATTGCTTTTGGGAAGACATGCTTGTAACTTATTTTGGTTAGTTATGTGACGATAAAAAATACTTTGAGTGAAGCTAACTATTATCCTTGACTCTCTGATTTCGAGATAAATTAAAAAACTGACATTCCAGGTAAAAAACAAAAATAAAGAAATTAAATTTAAATGAGCAGAATATGACAAGAATGTGGTTTTCTTATTAAAACCACAAATAAGCACATTTCCATTTATATGGGAAAAGATTAATAAAATATGAAGTCTGTGTATATGTAATGACAACAAACAAGAGTCTTGCTAAAACTTTTCTTATGTATTACTTTCTAAAAAGAACATCACTTGTTGTAACTTGAAGCCATTCTTCAACAATCATTTTTGATTGTCTTGACTGTGCTTGTTTTCCATGTTTGAAAAATTTTCCTTTTGAGATCAACTTGTGCACAATCCTTTAAGTCTTCCCTTGGCAAATTTTCTACTGAGATGGTTATGGTGGAACACACCTATTCTATAGTTAATAGACTCTCCCACCTATAATAAGTAGGAGTAGTAAGAGTAACGAGGGAGTCAGTCATTCGGTCAGTCAGTCGATGTCGAACGAGTTAGTCGAATACTAAAGTATCAGCGATCACAACCAGATTACTCTGCGTTATACCTATTATATCAAGTTCCTAACGTTTTGTATGTCGAACCTATTTTCGGACCGACTTAGTATCAATACAAGCCTCCACTGCGAAATCACTCCACAACAATGGTTTACACAGTTTCTATTCAATCCCAATTCCTCAATCATTCTGAGATTCAAATTTCTAATCAGATGTTAATATCATGGCTTCTTGTGATTGTAAATCAGATTTGGGCTCGGTTTTCACATTGTAATACTCATCTTTGAATCACTTGTGCCACTTGTATACAAACTTGGGAGAGTCCCTTTTCTGCATACACATATTTTTCATCATGGCCAGTATCTCTGTTGCATTTTTCTACCGATTTACTAAAGAACATGACATGGGTCTATTGTTCCAGATTCTTTGCTTTACAGAAGGCACTTCACAGTAAGAAGAAAAAACTTCCAGCAGGTGGGGAGGGGGATAATATCTGAACTGATCCGTAATTCGGCATATAGAGTATCCAGATGTTTCATAACTGACTTGTATATTCAGCAACTTCAGTTTGCCTATTTTGCCACACCTTTTATTTATTTATTTATACACACACACACACCAAAACACACTCTCTTTATCTCTCTCTCTCTCTATATATATATATATATATATATATATATATATATAAATAAAAATAAACAAACATATGTTTGGTAATCTGTATGGATAATTACAGGGAGGATATAATCCAGAGAGCTCAATGTAAAAACAGAGCAAATATTAATTAAGAAACAGAAAACTTTAAGGGTTCATGGTGATTATAATTTATTTCCTTAGAATCAAAAATTGATTCTAATTCCTCAGATCAACATTTATTTGTATGAAAATGTTGATCTGAGGAATTAGAATTGAATTTTGGTTCTAAGAAAATAAATTATAATCACCATGAACTCTTAAAGTTGTCTGTTCCTTATATGTATGTATGTATGTGAGAGAGAGAGAGAATTAATACAAACATAAAGTTTGTCACTTAGCTGATTGGATTTACTTTCAGCATCTAGAATTTTGTAGACAGACCCTCCATCAATTACTTCATCCACTCGTCGGTGGGAGGAGCGGAGTGGTTCTCATCAGCAAAATATATATGCGCACACAAAACTCACCAATAATTTATTTTTTTTATGTCTTAAGAAAATAGACTTCCTTCATTATCTGCGATGATGTTGATATATTATGGCAGAGTATACATGGGGTGGTCGAACATTGAGTTCCAATATTTATGGGGTAGGCTTGTTCAGTTTAAAAGAAGTTATTAAAAAATTATATTATCATCAAAATATGAAACTTTGATGCCAAAACTAGGGATTAAAATGTGGGAGATATTGTCTTCACAAGGATAATACTCTTCCAGCTGATCTCTTGTTTTAAACGCTTATCCTTCTGGTGTCAGTTTAAACTGATGCCATTTCTTAATTTCACATGAAAACTTGGGAAGTTTTCAACATTTGTCAGTGAAATTTTCACTTTCCAAAAATTAGTTTAAATTTTAGATGTATGAAGATGGTGTTAGTTTAAACCTGGAATCCTAGGATATGGTTTGATATGCTGCTAAACAAAAAACAACCAAACCAAGAAAATATAAAAAGATTATAATAGATATTAATAATGGTATATAATAAGTTTTATGCAGGGGTCCCTGAGATGTGAAAACCTTTGTAAGGGTGACACAAGGGTAAAAATTGAGAAACACTCATTTAAACTGATGCCATCTGGGTTAATTTTTATTGAAATTGTTGAAAGGCTAATGAGATAAAATAATTCTTGAGTTTTTTCATGTGTTACACAGAAGTCTCTTTCAGAGAAGAAAAAGATGTTCTTGACCCAATTTCATTTGGTGATTTGTAAATATGTAGATTGTTATGGAGTGGTTTCACAGTGGAGGCTTGTATTTGTACTAAGTCGGTCCTAAAATAGGTTCGATGTACAAAATGTTAGGAACTTGATATAATAGGTAATGACGCAGAGAAATCTAGTTGTGATCGCTGATACTTTAGTATCCGACTAATAGTTGTCCAGCATCGACTGACTGACCGACCCACTGAGCGACTGACTCGTTACTATTACTACTACTTATTATAGGTGGGAGAGTCTGTTAACTAAAGAATAGGTGTGTTCCACTATAACATAGATAGAAGTTGAAAGAGTGTGTTGTACCAATCTTTCACCTGCCCACATTGTAGACCAGCCTTCAAAATTCCATGTTTTTGTCTGGAATTACTAGCTCTGTTGAAAAATCTACAAATATCTCAACCACCAGGCAGACATTTTAAAATTTAAATGATAAATTATTAACTCTTTTTCCCATTTGACAAAGATATTGTCCCCAAATTTTTGTTTATAGCAACTGCCAATTGTGATAAGAGTAGTAGATATAAAATTTGATTTTCCAGAAGGGCATTCAGGAAGTTTTTTTTTTTTTTTTTTTTCTTTCAAGTGCTGAAATAAGGCCAATCCTGAATGACAACAATAGTTTTATTATTATTAATAATACATTTTTAAGCGAAAAATAAAAATTGACTTTTGAAAGGCTTATGGCGTGACATCATGTTGAAACATTGGTTCTGATATGATCACCAAAGTTAAGCAATGTCAAGCTTTGTCAATACCTAGATCAGTGTTTCTTAACTTTTTTTTTTTTTTTTTTTTTTTTTTTTTTAAAGCAACAGCACACCTAGGAGAAAATGAAGATATCATGGCACACTTAGCAAAATTTTTAAATGTTATGAAATAAAACCATAGATTAAAAAAAAAAATACACAAATAAACACACAAATATGAATTTACTTTATTTCAATGTTTGTATTCAACTATTTGTGCAGCTTATTTAGTGTGAAACCTGTGCCTGGTGTTTTTTATGATTTCTTCAATGTTTGGTTGAATGTGTGATTAGTAGACCCACATTTTTTCAGTTGAGTGTAGTCTTCATATTTTTGATATTATTTAGGGTTAAAACTGATAAAGCCTTTTTAGCTAATGTGTGATATTCCTTTTGTATTGAAATGCAAAATGTATCAATGGGTACCATTGAATGTTTTATTTTGAGCCCTTAAACAAATACAAATACTTTTTAAAAAAATGAATATTAACAAAGTATTTAAAATAACATAACTGAAGAAAAGTGAAAAGAATTACAGTAGAATCCCTCATATCCCGAATCCCGCATATCTAGACATGATTTTGATGTGTGTATTTGAACAATTTCGGTGATATGTAACTGATTTGAAATTTCTGTTTTTCAGGAAATTTACTTTGAATAATTGTTTATGCTTATTTTACCCTAATGGCTTGTATTGGTGCAAGAGATGATGGGAATAAGAGGAAAAGAACAACTTTGGAGTTATCGCAAAAAGTAGAAATTTTAAACAGACTAGACGCTGGTGAAAGTTCATTATAATTAATGGCTGAGTTCAACATAGGAAAGTCAACATTGACATAAAATCTTCCAAAGAAACTATTCTCCAGCGTTCACACTCACAATGAACGAGGAAATAAAAAAACATGATTGTGACGAAACCTGGACTGAAATTGCAAAAGCTATTGAAAAGATTGCCAGTTTTATGGAAAGAGAGCCAGCATTCAGCTATTTTAATCTAAATGTAGCCCCTCATACCCGGATTTTGTAACCAATTCCTCATATCCGGAAGGCCTTCTTAGTCCAGTTGTCAGGGATTCTACTGTATTTAAAAAAATGTTTAATACTTATTCATTTATTCAAATACTAATGCTGTACTATTACTACTTCCACACATACACATCTTCATAATTAAATATAATAGACCTGAAGAATTGCTAAACCATTGCAATGAGATTGTCTTCAAATGCAGACACAAACATCGATTCAGTCACAAACTACACCAAATTTTCAGGAGATTCATCCTTGGGAAATCCATTATGAATGCACATAACATAGAACAATACATGTGGACACTATGTAGGTTTAATTGTTTAGTTTTGTGTATGTGTAGATATAAGTATGTATATGTGTATATTTTTGGTTATATAGAGATAAGTATATGTATGCACTTCTATGTGTTGTTTGTATGGATATACATATGTATATGAATGTGAGATATATATATATATATATATATATATATTTACCAGTATAATATATATTGTGTATTGATATGAAATATATACAGGTTTTTGTTGTTGGAATTATGTTTGCCTTCTATATACTAACCAATAGAAAATACATAAGTTTTCCAAATATAGTATCATAGGTTTTTTTATAATTTCTTAGAAAATTGTTTATATATCCTTAGTTGATTTAATTCTTTGGTTTAAATTAATGTAATATTGTATTCCTTCCATTTTAGATCAATATTGTTTTTTTTTTTTTTTTTTTTTCTATAGGTTTTTTTTTTTTTACTCTTATTTGATTTTATCTTATTTTATTTTATTATTTGTATCATTATTTTATTATCTTTATTACTCGTGCTATTCTTAATTGTTTTTGTATTGTGTTATTACCATTTAGATATAGAAGGGATTTATTTCCCTTATTTTGGTTAATTTCTAATAGAATTTTCTTAAATTTTTATTGATTACAAAACTTTTTAAATAAATATAATACTTAAATTAAAATACACATATATGTATACATATGTACATGTGTGCATGCATGTGTATGTATGTTTGCACATATATATGTGTGTGTGGGGGTATGGATTTGTATGTATATGTGTATTTATTTTTCAAAGGTATTTTTGGAAAAAATTATTTACATTTTTTATAAAAAAAATCCTTTACACAAATTTTTTTTTCTATTAGAATTTTGTCATGGTTTTTTAACTTTGAGTTGCTATTATTATTATTATTATTTTTAAAAAAATTAATGTTAAAGTGTCATAATCCGATCAGTCATCTTTTGTCATGTATTTTTTCTTTTTTCCCTGATTAGTGTTTCTCTCTCTCTTTCTATATATATATATATATATATATATATATATATTTTTTTTTTTTTTTCTCCTTTCTATCTCTTTTTTTTCTTAACTCTTATCTCTACTCTCCTCTTCCACTTTTTTGTGATATACTTGATAAAGAGGTCAGCATGTCTAACAAACCCCACAACTTTTCATTATTATATGGCTCTTTATTAAGATGGATGTAAATACATCTATCTCATTTCTTCTTTATCTCTTTTCTTCTTTATCTAATTTTGTTTGCCTGTGTTTTATCTTCCACTCCCTCAATCAACTTTTTCCTTTTGAGAGATAATATATTTCCTGCAACCCTTTCTGCCACCAATTTAAACCTGCCTCCTCAAACGCATGAATTCTTCTTATGCCTAAAATATTTGTCACCCATTTATTTATATGAAAATATTGATCTGAGAAATTAGAATTGAATTTTGATTCTAGAGAAATAAATTATAATCACCATGTTTCTTATATATATATATATATATATATATATTATGTATGCACGTACATGTTTCTATATATTATATACAAGATACTGTCCCCTCTGGTGAATGACATTTTATTTAATGTAGACTTATTTTGTATAATAATAATTCTTAGGACTGGGATTTTGATGGATATATGATGAATTAGGGATTTTGGTCCTAATTCATCAGATATCCATCAAAATCCCAGTCCTAAGGAAATAAATTATAATCACCATGAACCCTTAAAGTTGTCTCTTTCTTAATATAATTGATATTTGCTCTGTTTTTACATTGAGCTCTCTGGATTATATCCTCCCTGGGATTATCCATACATAATACCAAAGTCATCTTTACATATACACATATGAGATATTTGTATATTGTGTTTATTTGGTTTTATTTGAAGTGTTGAATTTTGCCTGGACATTTGAATTTTTTTTTTTTTGTGTATGCATATATATTTGTTTTTTCTGTCCATTTCTATATATATTTTTTCCTTTGTGTTGTTCATCGCTGAATATTTGTTTTCCTATTCTACCCCACTTAAATTTTTGTCTATTGAACCCTCTTTTTATCTATATATCTTTGCCCATGTAAGTAATATTTTAATAGTCTGTTTGCATTCATTTAATAACACTTTCAAACTTGAATCTTTGTGTGTGTGTATATGTATATGCCTTTATTAATGTTTGTGTATCTTTATTAATGTATGTGTGTACGATTGCTTATATATGCCTTTCATTGTATGTATATGCTATCTGATATTTGGGTGGGGGGTTGTGGACATCTACTTTCTGTTCTGTTCATGTTTTGCATGTTTATATATCTAAATATGTCTATGTATTTGTGCATTATAATCTGATTGTGTATGTTTTGTCCTTTGCAACATTCCATCTTCCCCTGCCCAGATCACCACTTCAAATGTATCCAAGTTGTAAAGAAACTTTGCATCCACATTAGATTAACGTTTATTGAGATTTTGGTCTTTCAATTAAAACATAAAATATATGTATTTTTTCCTCAGTTTCTTCTTTAAATAATTTTATATTTTAAACTTTATGCAGATTAAATTTAAAATTATAATTTTCAATTTTATAATAAAATTTAAAATTAATTAGTTAGAATGATTTCTATTTTAGTCTAACCCTAACATAAAGGCATTAATTATTATAACCAAGGTTAATTGTAAAGTTTTTTGAATTTTCATATACTTGTATTTTGCTAGGTCATTGCAGCTTATGTTACAGCATTTCCCCTATTGATTGATTTGAACTTTTTAAAACTCTTTATTCTACATTTAACACCATCAGTTGATAGGATACCAGAAGTGTTGAAACAAAATGGCTATTTTTGTAGTGATTTTATAACATATTTATATTACAATTTTTGAATAAATTATATTTGCTCTACTCTGTATTGAGCAATCTTTTAGGAGTAGTATTTTTGGTTATTGGAATTTATTCCATATACACCAATCCTATACTGTGTGTGTGTGCGTGCGCGCGCGCGCGCATATATATATATATATATATATATATCTGATGCGATTGGAACGAAAGTAATATTTAAATTCCAACATTCACATCATTAATCCAAAAGAGGGCTTGATACTGATAATAGAGCGATAATTATTTATTATAATTTTATCATGTAGACAAAACCATTTTACTCATTGCAAGACAATTTTCACCTGTCGAAGTGCAGTTGAAATGCACTGAAACCACGTCGCATCTTTGTAGTGAGTAAAATGGTCATGTCTATATGATAAAATTATAATATATATATGCTGTGACAATATTTTGTGGTACACATAAGAGGACTGCATGGCACACTAGGGTGCTGCAGCACAGCGGTTGAGAATCACAGACCAGTGTGTGACTGGCTGTGAATAAAATGGTGGTGTGCTGGATAATGGCTTGGAATTGTCCATCAGAGAGCCAAGTTCATATTCCTGTTGAGTTCATCATATTCACTTATGTGCAAATACCCTTTGGAAAGGTTTGAATCCACCTCTTCTCTCCCTGTTATAGGTTAATTAGTAAAATTTGTATCACTAAATCATTATTATTATATCTTACAATCAAAAAAATATTTTCTGGCTTTAAATAACCTGTAATAGGTTGATAAGACATAAAAAACGAATCAGAATTTTAGAAAGCATTGTGTGAAGAAATTGATTAAGACAAAGTATATTTTGAAGAGGGAGGCACGCTGGAGTAATGGATAGCAGTTCGGATTAAGGAATCTGAGAACTGAGTTCGAATTCCATTCAAATTCATTACATTCACTCACTTACGTGCTAATACCCTTGGGAAAGGTATGAATCCTCTTCTTCTCTCCCCTGCTATGGGTAGATAGCAGGACAGACTTGGTTCTATAGCCTTAGATGGCAAATGGTCTACTGCAGAAAGAAATGGCAACTGGTCTACTGTAGAAAGAAATGGAAACCTACTGTGGGGGAAAAAATCTGCCTTGTCAGTCATGTATCAAAAGATACATGATCGCTTAAGTGTGTATCATGCATGGCACATAACTGACTGATATTTTGAAGAAATTGAAGTATGAAAAATTTTTGATTTGATCAACTTTGACCTCCACTATTTTTTATTTTTATTTATTATTTAATCTTTTGAATCACTTGGCAATTTTGTTCTACTGCATTTTTTTTTAATGTCTTTTCAAGATGTAAATGGTCATGGCTTTTGACAGATTCTATTTCCATATGTGACTTGCTATGAATTCTTGAAAAAGATAGGGGAGTAGCTTCTTGTCTTCATGGTTTTGAATTCAAATTAATCTTTCTCTTAAACAGGCTGCCATTCAAGGCTAGAGAACTGTCCTCCCCCATCTGCTTGTTGGGGGAGGGGTGTTTGAACATTGGTGTGGAGTGAATTCTCACACTAATAACCATTAAAAAAAAAAAATGTGTGGGTAACACACCTACATATTTTTTTTCTTCTATGTACTGTATTCCTTCAGGATGTTGGTTATCATGGCTCTCCACAATTTCCTCTACTTTGTAGCTCTTAATAAATTTTATCTTTTTTTCATCTTTCATAAACTTTGTTCTGCCATTCATTTATTCAAGCTTGCTACATACACTACAGGCCAAAAGTTTGGGGCCAGCCTTCATTTCTTTAAAAATCACCTTAAATGAGATATTTTTATATTCTTTTAAAGTATGGGATAAAATTTCAGTAACAACAATGTATTTTTGTTTTATTTTGACAAAAAATAAGCACTTAACAATAAAAAATTATCATAGAACAGTATCATATTTTGTTTTCGTCAATAAAACCACCACAAAGTAGTAAGAGGAGCCTGGAGAGAGACTAGAAAAGAAAATACACAGTATGTACTTACATTTTAGCTTTTACTAAATAAAATACAAAAATATCTCATTTTAAGATATTTTTTTTTTTTTTTTTTTTTTTTTTTTTTTTTTACCTATAGTGTAGGTTATTTATGTTTTCTTCTGTCCTTTCAGTGTTAAATTTTCCAAGTCCTCTTTCCTCATATGCCTTAGAAATTTCACCATATTAAGTATAAGTGTTCTTTTTGATTCCATTTTCTCTAGAACTTTGTCGTTGCTCACATGTTCGGTCCATGTTATTCTCAGCATCCTTAGTGTTGCAAAATGTCTTTTAAAAGTCTTTTAACTATAATAAATTCTTTTAAATATATTTACCAGATAATTTAATGTTATATTTGTTCTTATATTTGAATGTTGTACTTAAACTTATTAATTTACTGGCAGCGAAATCCATATTTTCTTACTGAAAGACGTTTGTCACATATCCAACTGGTTGAAGGTTTTCCAAAAATAAATTTTGCAAGTTCAAGTTGGTGTGTTGTTGAGGCCGGAAAATATTGCACGTATTTTTGTCTGTCTAAATCTTTGAACATTCTGTGGTTATTTCTATTCATTGACTTTTATCATGATGAAATATCTTTTCAGGATTTCCTTTTCCTGCTTCAAAAATTACAAATTTAAATTACTGATTTTTAACTCCTCTTTCTGCTTGTTCATTTAATGTGACTGAAAAGTCCAGAAAGGATTTTTACTTTTAAGTCAAATTGCTGTTTGTCCGTTTGTACTTCTCATCATATTTATAGTTAAAATTCCAAATAATGATTTATTTTTTTTTTTTTTATCTTTTCTGATTAATAAATTCAGGCGCAAGTCAGCAAATGATTCTCTTTCCATTGATGTTTATCCAGTTTTCAATTGATTGATGAATGCAGGAATTGGAATGCATTTTGCCTGCTTCTGTCAAATTGAGTCAAAGGCAAGAAGCAGCTAAAATGTTATGAACCAGGAAACCATTTGTGAGGCTTTTGGTTTGTAGCCAAACATAACTCCAATTATGGTCAGATTTAATCTGGTGGTTTTAAAGTGTTTTTGATATTTTGGCTAACTGACCAATCTTTTATTATCAAAGTGACCAGAGAGGCCAAGTTTGAAACATTTTATTGTTTAGTTTGATTTTGATTACTTTGGAAAAGTGTTGATCATGGCAGGTAGTTTGAATAAAGTATGTCATATATATATATATAAAGAAAAATATATGGAAAAAACAAACAAAAATTCTAATATGCAATTATGCTGTTTTAATGTTAATATAATGTCAACGTCGGACGTTTCGGTCTAATAGACCATCTTCAGGACATATTCATAAAACATTAACATTAGACCATATTCAATTCAACATGAAAAAGACAATGGACATAAGAGCAAGACCAATCCAAACAGATAACTGAAATCTTTTATAAGATCAGTGTTCCGTTTAAATATGATCACGTCATCACGTGGGCGATGTTGTGAAAACGTATTCCTAAATATGTCCTATAGATGGTCTATTAGACCGAAACATCCAACGTTGACATTATATTAACATTATAACAGCATAATTGCATATTAGGATTTTTGTTTGTTTTTTCCGTATATTTTTCTTCATACTGCCGGATCTATATCCATATATCTGCTTACATATATATATATATATATATATATATATATATATATACGAGTAGATAAAATATTACCTTTTATTTTTCTGTTTTTAATCTACTAATCAGTTTATATAACAATGATGTGATTTTTGTATGTTTGTGATTTGTTACCCTACCAGAGCAAAACAGCACATTGTGATAGAATTTTTTTCTGCTATGGGCATATTAGCTATAAAAAAAAACATAAATGGTAAGATTATTTCTGCACTCATTGGCCCTGTCCCTAAGATCAAAGTGTCACTTTCAAATCCGAGAACCCTGATATACTACACGCATGTTTTTATATGTGAATTATAAATTGCTTTCTGTTCAGACCAGTTCAGTTCTCTTTTCAAATTCTGATGTGATTTTAAGTATTCTTTGGATTCTAGTTTTGTCCATATCAAATGTTATTTGGGTCAAGAGACATACTCTCAAGTGTGAATCTTGTGTATGCTTTGTCCATTATGACAGCTTCACTCCCTAACTTGGAGATTTTTTTTTTTTTTTTTTTTTTCAGTTTTTCATAACTTTTGGGTATTTTCTAATATTTTAAGACTTATATTGAATGGAACTAGACCCAAGTCTACTGAGTAATGTCAGGGAGTTGAATATTCCATTTTTGGTGTGTAGCTCTTCTAAATTATATATTTCAGTATCTATTTCTGTTGGTTTTGTACTGATCTGACTGATTTATGTTTGACTTTCTGTGATGTCCTCTTGTCCTTATACACTGATTCATTTAGACTGGGTTCCTCATCTTTCATCAAAGACAAAAATAACTTTCCTAAAAGAATCAGTCTAGAATACTATAAGCACTTAAGTTCAGAAATTATACCCATAAACATATGGCATCCTTGCAATTGTTAGTAAAGTAAACAACTTATCATTGAGTTTGGTTTGTTTTATGGAATATCAACTTCAATGGGTTATTTAATTCTGACAAAATTTTTATTTCTGGTAATATTTTTTTCTTCAAAAATGTATAGCTGGTAATATCTTTTTTCAAAAATGTATTGCTGATAATAAATTTTTTTTTTTCAAATTTCTGGTATTAGAAGCTATTTTTACACTTACATAGTGTTTTAACCTCAGTTTGGGGGCTATTTACTCATAGTTGGGACCCTAACAGGTGCTACCACCCTGGGTCAGGGTGGACCTGGGAACATCAACAATTAAGAGGTGGTTTGACGCTTCTCAAAACCTCCTGGTCAGAAGCCATGCTGTTGGACATAGTTTATTGTCTTACCCAGGACGTGGATGTAGTTTATCATCATACCCAGGACAGCTTATCATTGAGGGAATCTTAGAAGAATGGTGCTGACTGTATTCAAAAGATGTGTATGATTTTATATCTATATACATTTAGCCCTTTAGCACTCAACATGCCCTGTAAATATCGTCCCTCAATGTTCCACCCATTCCATATATACTCTGCCATAATATGATGACATCATTACAAATAACACAGGAAGTGACACAAACAGTGAAACTTCGAGAGCTGATATTTATGGGGTGCGTTTGAGCATGTTGAATGCTAAATAGTTCAACAATTGGATTTGAATCTCTGAATAATTCTTTTATCTTAGGTTAAATTGAAACTAAAAAAAAACTTGATTCCAGAGTTAAATTTATTCCCAAATATATTTTAATTTAACTTCATTATTCAGTATCTGCAATATATTTTCACCTCTTTATGTAAAAATCCTTCAGACTGTGTTGGATGATTTTTAGAACAGTTGGGTGTGAAGTGTCTCAGATTTTGATTAAGGAAAACAAATTTAGAATTTTGAAACCTGTTTCAAAATTCTAAATTTTGTTTGGACAATTGGACCTCATCTTTGAGTACTTGATATATTGTTTCAGCTGATTTATTCTGTAGTACTCCTCAAGAGCAAGATCTATGAGAAAGGATCTGTTTTTTCTAGGAAAAGCAAAAAACTGATTTGTTCAATTTGCAGATATAGAGTAACTTAAGAAAATAATGGGTGATACTCAAAACCTAGACATGATGAAATTTGAAGAACATCTCTGCTAAAATTGAATAGAAAGATATTCAAACTATTTTTTCATTTCTAAATGAAGAATTTTTCCTACTTGATTTCTAGTTTTTAAAATTTCTAATTTTATTTTAATGATGAATGAGATAGTAAAACCAAGATGGTACAGTGAATCAGAAAGTCGATGGTGGCAGGCGTGATTCACTTAATCATTAACATTTCCATGACCAAAGTGTTGATAAAACATTTCAGGAAATACAAGTTCTTAGTGTATAATGAGAGATGAAGTCTTATAAAAATCTGAAGCTTCATTTTTGATTTTGCACTTTACTTTTGTGGGTGAAGAGTTTACCAACTCCAGAATGTTAGGGTTACAAGAATCTGAAGTAGACTTAGTGTTGTAGCATACATACGGACGATAATGGGTATGTCCCCATTTACATAAATACAGTAATAAACACTGTATGTTGGTCTGCAGTTGGAGATTCATTGTGGAATTCACTTGACTCATTTCTAGCATTTGACTACTTCTTCTATGTGCTACTGGTGAATCTTATATACAACACATAGTAATAAAAGACTTAGTAGACTAATGATAAAAATAAAATAATTAAAATGAGGATAATATTCTGAAGTGAATTATTGGAATAAGATTTTAGAAGAATTACAATATTTGGAACAAGTTCATTAATTTTCTTGAAGTAATTTCTGAGTTTCATGATTATAATTTTAAATTTTACTGCATTTGCTTTTCCTTTGCCATAATGTAGCTCCCCTTTTCTGTAAATATTTTCATGGTAATTTTCCTCTATGATACCCTAGAATTTAAGGGCAGTTCTAGATTTGGGGCAAAGTCTCGTTTTACATTTGAAATAGATGTAACAATTGAGTTCTATGGTAACAGTTTTGTCTATTGCACTTCTCACTTGTGGAACTTTCTTCTGGTTTCTTGTTTCCCTGTCACTTTTGATCTTTAAAAATTTAAATGCATGTCAATTATCTTCTTCTGTCTTCTTAATTTGTTTCTGTATTGTTTTCACACTTTAATGTTCTTTTTTTCTCATATTCCTTCACACTCAGTAAGCCCTTTCATTTTAATGGCTTTAGCGCTTTGTTTGCAATGAAATGATAAAAAAAATTATTTTCCAGTTCATTTTATGCATTCCATTAATCTGAGTGATAAGTTATATTAGATAATGGAGAGGGAAGATGAATTTATAAATCCAAATTGACAAAAAAAAAAATCCTAAATTGTTGAAGACATTGGTCTGTCAGAGTTTTTCTTAGTAATGTAATTAATGTTGGCATGAAAGCCAGAATTTATCTACTCATTTTTAAGCCTGACTTTTAATTTTCTCTTGACAGCATAATAACTGAGGCAGAAAATCTCATTGATGATAAGGAAGACAAGATTTTTACACAATAAAAGCAGACTAATGAACTG
Organism: Acanthosepion lycidas; assembly: GCA_963932145.1. Classification (NCBI taxonomy): domain Eukaryota; kingdom Metazoa; phylum Mollusca; class Cephalopoda; order Sepiida; family Sepiidae; genus Acanthosepion; species Acanthosepion lycidas. Next base: position 46,141,447 of record OZ010590.1, on the reverse strand, counting down.
AATATAGATGTAAATTGTGAAAGATTTGTCCACAGTCTAGATACCTACTCATAAGCTTAAGTGTAGTTGCTTTTTATATTATTTGTTAAATTGGTGGCAGTACAGTAGGAACTTCTATTCCTTCACTGTGGTAATGCCGACCATATATGTGAGGTATGTCAAAAAATGTTTGCCTGGAAATCAACACCCTATTTCAAAAACATCATTATAATTTGAAGTCTTTCTGTTGTTATTAATTGACACATTTTCTACACTTATATTTTCATTGTGAGTGGCAGTGAAACTGAAATGAAGTTACTATCTCATGACATAGATTCTAATAGCTTTGAGGATATTTAAACTGATCTAAAAAAAAAAAAAAGAATATTTTCAAATACCATTACTGTTATTAGACATGTTATATTTTTGTTTATTTCAGAAAATTAAAATATATTATGTGGAAAAGATGAGAACCTGGGGAGGGGTATTTGAGTAGAATGATGAAAAAAAAAATTACTTATAATCATTTCATCCCAAGCAAGGTGGTAATGTCACTAAGACTTGAGGGGTTACTGTGAATGAAAGAAAATGAGAGAACATTAGTGAGGAGAAAGGACAATAAAGGATGGGATTCAGAAAGACCGAAGATAGTGATTGATATTGTAGGTGACAAGAAAGCAAGAAGACCGAGAAGTGCAAGAAAAGATGACAATTCAAAAAAGGGGAGGAATTGAGAAAGCCTGAAATCACAAGGGGAACAGTGACCTGGGACTGAAAATCATTGTTTTTGAAAAAAACACATGTTAATGCACATAAGGCATGACATCAGTAGACCTTTAGCATTGTCTTAAAATGCTGTAAAAATTGTGTTGTCTTTTTTAGCATAAGGAATATTTTTTTTTAAAAATTGATAATTTTTTCAGTCTTTATTTTGAAGATATATTAATAAGGATGAACAGGGATTAGGAGAGATAATGAAAAGAGAAAATTTACAAAGGACAGGAAATCGTTGATAGCCATGGTTTCCATGTCTTGACAGTACAAGGCACATAGAAGAAGAATCAAAGTTGTAACATAATTAACAAAAGCAATCAATTGTTCAATTCCTTATCCATTGAAATATCAAATTTTAGCTCATTCTTTGCAGATATTTTCAATGTGTATAATAAAAAGCAATAATAGTTTTTATAACCAAAAATAAACACTCAGTAGAAATTATCTGAAAACTGTTAAGTGTCTGTTTTCTAGGGATACTGGGAAATGAACATGAGTGGTACATTTTTTTTTTTTCTATTGAAAGTTACATAGTTCCTATAAACTCTTTAAAGGATTTGTGATTTGGCTTAACTTTCATTTATAGGCATATGAAAATCTAGATGATTGTTAATTCGTTTGAAATTGTTAACTTTATCTTATTGTTCAATCAGCTACAGTTGTGGTATTAGGTTGGTGCAAAAATAATGACGTAATGTCATTTTTTTGACGTATTTTTTAACGTCAAAAAACGACATTATTACGTCATTATTTTTGCACCAACCTAATACTATGAAATAAAAGTGAATATAAAGCTATCTAATATTTTCTGTTTGCAAAGGCAATTAAAGAAAATGTTTGCAGTAATCATTAATTATAACATATCAAGGAGAACACTGTACATACTTGAGTATAGTATGAATTTTTATGATCAGATTTTGATGTAAGAAATAGGCAGTCATACTATTTACGACACTAGTGATTCTCAACTGCTGTGCTGGTATGTCATGGCATACATATCTTTGTGTGTAGAAGCAGTAATAATACTGCATTAGTATTTGAATAAATGAATAAGTATTGAACATTTTTTTCAGATTTCTTTTCAAGCCCATCCTTCAAATCTATAAATCAACCATCTGTCCTTGCATGGAATATTGATGTCATATGTGGCTGGTGCTCCCGCTGTACATCTCGAGGTCCTTGACAAAATCCAGAGATGAATATACAAGATGATGGGTCCTGGCATCAAGTCTACAATCGCTATCCCACAGACATACCATGGCATCCTTCTGTCTCTTCTATAAATATTTTCATGCCAACAGTTCCGATGAGCTACTTTTGCTGGTTCTCGGACTTCATGAATTTAAACGAGCAACCAGGCTGGTATCTTTGACCCACCCTTTCACTGTCAAAATGGTTAAATGTAACCATCTCTTCTTCTCAAACAGCTTCTTCTCCCGCACTTCCTATCGGTGGAACTCCCTTCCCCTTACTTGCTTCTCCGATGACTATAATCTTCAAATATTCAAGTGTAATGTCAATTGACATTTGACATCCTGTGCTTGTTCCAAGTCCTTCTCTGTATCCTTTCCTCAAACACACCTGTTTATTCTTGTTCTCAATTCTCTGTAGCCCCTTGCATGCTAGTGGCATTGCTGCCTTGCCTTGGAATGAATTGCCTTAAAAAAAAAAAAAAAAAAATCAAACTATTCTTCAATTATGTTATTTTAAATACTTTGTTAATAATCATTTTTAAAAAAAGTATTTGTATTTTTAAGGGCTCAAAATAAAACATTTGCTGGTACCCATTGATACATTTTGGGTTTCAATACAAAAGGAACATTCCGTATTAGCTAAAAAGGCTTTATTAGTTTTATTGCAATTTTCTACTTATTTATGAGAATTAGGCTTCTCAACCATAAATAACATCAAAAGTAAGAAGCAAGAAAGACTATGCTCAACTGAAGAAGAAATGAGTCTGCTAATTGCACATTTGACCAAACATTGCAAAAAACACTAGACAAAGAAAAAACACTAAATAAGCTGCACAAATAGTTGACTAGAAACAATGAAAAGAAATTCATATTTGTGTAATTTTTTTTTTAATCAATGCTTTTATTTCATAACATTTAAATATAAACCCTTTAAAAATTTTACTAAGTGTACTGTGATATTTCTATTTGCTCCAAGGTGTGCTGTTGAGAAACACTGGCCAAGACGCATGTAATTTTTTATTTTTGAAGAGTGCGTTTTTGGTGGTTGTTTGCACTATAAACAGGTAAATTTATTCTGGAGGAGTTAAAATTCATGCAAAAAAAATTTCAAGGATTGCACTATACATAAAATCGGCTTTTACACAAGTATATATATTATGACAAATATGTATTAGGTTGGTGCTAAAATAATATAGTTTTTTGACGTTAAAAAATACGTCAAAAAACGATATTATTTTTGCACCAACCTAATATTTATAAATAAGTATCATTGCTAGCCCCCACCTCAAAACAGTATCGACTTTAAATAAATTTAACAAAAAGTTGTTGCTTTACTCAACTCACTTGTTGGTCTTTGCTACTTTTACACTCTGGACTAAAATGTAAATAAATTATACAAAGTTTCTTCCAATTGGTGAGTGCTGCTAAACGTCACATGGCAGGTGATAGGTCATTTTTCTGATTTAAATAAAACATGTGTTAAAACATCTTTGTTGTCAAATCAATTCTAAAGTTTCTGTTCAATTAACTGAAATTATGTTAATGCAAATTAAAACTGGCATCTGTTTTAAGCCTGTTAATGTTGGTGTGTGTGATTGAATAACTTGATTGGGATAATCTTGCATCATTCGAGTTTTGGCATTGTCTGATTAAGCTAACCTGATCTCTGAAAATAGAATCCAAAGTTGATCTTGAAGGACTTCTCAGGTTTACTGAATTAGACTCTAGATTAAAAATAGTGAGCATAAGATGGTTTGAATAAATCATGTTTTACTTCTTGGTTGAGATAGTTGTATCTTTTTTGCTAGCAACAATTTAGTCAGTGTTTAAACTCCTCATAAAAAGCTAGAAATCTGAATATTAATTTTTTAGGCAGGTCTTCCATACCTGAAAGATTGGTGCAACATAATCTTCCAGATGTGCTCTTTTAGATTTGTGCCACACTTTAAATATCTCAAGGAGCTTAGTCATGTGACATAAATTCTAAATGGAAGATAGCATTTGGTTATCCTCTCATGGGAGATGGATATGATACAAAGAGAGGGATATGATACAAAGCCTCTTTAATGTGGGAAACCCACATAAATGTGTAGGTTAAGGATAAAAATTGGGCAACTTTCTTGACATTTGTATTTAATCTTGAGCCTACACATTTTTAGCACAATGAGGAAGTGCTGTCTGAAGAAATGGATATCCTGGTGCTAGACAGTGAAGATATTGATCTTTGACAGTAAATGACCAAAAATCAAAATGTTAAATGCCGTAAGACACATGAACATAAATTCATTTATTTTTTTTTTTTTAAGCATTGCAATGTCAAACATGGCTACTTCTTCAACCATCAAGTTGTCTGTGCACTTGTTTTCATTAACTTTTTTCTCAAAATTTTCAAATGTGGATTTTTTTTTTTTTTTAAATTTTATTATTTTTATTTTGGAACTATGACATTGATTTGTATCCATGATGCCTGTCTCTCCAAAACTTGGTTAAAGTTTTAAAATTAAATACACTTGTTATATGTGGTTTCTTTGTTTGCTTTTTATCTTTTTACACATTTCTGCCATGTACCTTCTGGCTTTCTCTCTTTCTTTTTTTTTTTTTTTTTTTTTTTTTTTTTTTTTTTGTATCTATTTTATTTTATTTATTTTTTTTTTTTACAAAATGTTGTTGAATTCAATTTTGGTGGAAAATGTGCTTCCACCCACCTCTCTTCATACACAATATGATTTAACAGTCTTTCAGAATACAACAAACACTCCCCCATGACCAAAAAGCAAACAAGTCAAAAGAAAACAACATGCAATGTTTAAAATTTACAAAATTCAAATAAGAAAATGCAATCAGTTCATTCTTTTTTAAAATCCAATAATAATTATGTGTAATATAATGAACTCTCCCATTAATTTCATGTTCAGTAACTTATATGTTGGTTAACCAATGTTTATGTAAAATATGACCTTTCATTCTCACAAGAGACTTAAAGACAAAACTACATTGGGTACAAGATTTTGGTTTATGAGACAAAGCTGCTAGTCTAAATGCAGATTGTTTAGTCCTTGCTTCACTTAGATGTCTTGGAGACAGTGATGTCATGCTCTCCCCTCCTTTTTGGTTCCTAGTCATCTGTTCTTATCAAAGGTCTTAATTGGTACTTCAACAACTTCAAGATTGGTCTTCAGCTTGTCTTTGTACTTGAGGACTACATTTCTTTTGTGTAGCTGGCTATATATGAGGACTTTTTGGCATTAGGTTGTCTCTCATTCAGATGACATGACCAACCTATCAAAATATATATATATATATATATATATATATATATATATATATATAATATCTCTCATTGAGTGCTGGTGCTAATAAAATTGTGGTTGATATATAATAACTGAGCTAAAATTTATATGAATGATATACATTTTTTCTGCACCAGTAGCACAACTGTGTTTCATGCACACACACACACACATATATATATATATATATATATATATATATAAAATGTTTTTATAATACCTTTTCCTTGTAATATATTTTAAGTCACTTTATTACCTTCTCTTGTCATGATTAACTATTACAGTCATTTTCTGCAGCTTAGAAGAAGATACATATTCATTTTAATTCTTCAAGCAGATATCACTCATATTTTGTGAGATAATTGTGCTAGTCATTGCTACCTACACTCACGTCCAGAATGAACAGGCCTGGCTTGGCCAGTTATTTAAATGTTGATATATTTTTCAAAAACTTACCTACTGTTGGTGCAAAAGTAATGTCTGATTTCAAGGTCTCCATTAAAAATGAAAAAGTCTATGATTATGAAAATATTTATTTGTTAACATCAAGGACATCATTCCATTGGTCAACAAGCTTATAAATGCCATGCCTGTAAAATTCTTGGGTTTTGAATCAAAATATGTATCCAACTCATTTTCAGCCTGTTGATGTCAACCTAAGAGTATCCAAATGATTCTGTAGTTCCTGAAACAAGTGATAACCAGAAGGAGCAAGGTCAGGAGAACATTGTGGATGAAACAATATTTCCCAACCAAGCTCTTCCTAAAGGTTTTTAGTCAGCTGTGCTGTGTGAGGACAAGCATTATCGTGATGGATGATGACACCCTTTCTGTTCACTAAGGAAGGTCACTTTTGATTCAAAGCTGTTTTCAAATGACAAGGTTGATTACAGTACAGATTGTGTAATTGTTGTTTAACAGTTTGTAATGGACAATTCCTTCAATATCCCACCATACACTCTGCATGATCTTCTTTGGATCAAGTCCTCCTCTTGGTTGTTGAATGGATCTTTCTCCTTGACTGATCCATGATTGGCAGTATTTAATGTTATGGCAAAAGATTCACTTCTCATTGCCTGTAAGAAGCCTACCTAAAAATAGTGCCTGAAGGTGTTTGACAAGCAACTTTTCTGTTGCAGATTCACAACAAGCAACTTGCTGTTGTAGATTCTCTGTAGACAGTTCATGTGGGACCCATTTTCCAACTACTGAAATTTTTCTGATCCTTTTTAATTGGCATAGCACAGTTGTATGATCTATGTTAAATTGTTCTGCAAGTTTCCTTGAGGTAGTGGTGGGATTGTCTGTGTCAACAGTTTCCAACTCTTCAGAATCTCAATTTTTTGGATGACCCATTTTTTTTGCTAGTCTTTCATATTGGAATCCTCACTTTGGAAATAGGAAAAATCACATCCTGCAGCTATTTTCATTGACGGCATCATCTCCGTAAGCACTTTGAATAGACTTTGCTGCTGCACGTGCATTGACACCTTTATGAAACTCACACAGTAAGATATGTAGAATGTGATCTTTAGATGGGAGGACCATGGGTGTGAATATTGCAGAATATCATGAAAAATATTTTTATAATTTGAAAGAAGGGAATAAATTACTTATTGTGACATTCCTTAACTATAATGAGAAGCAAAAATTTCATAAATACTATCTAAAACTTTCTTCTCAAAAATCGGACATTACTTTTGCACCAATCCCCCCCCACAACCAGCTCATTCGTTTTTTTTCCCTCTTTTTTCCTGTCCATGTTATTCCCAACTTCTTTCCTTTTTTTTTTCTCTACAAAACCAATTTTGAAGACATATTCCAACATAGCCCTTTTTACATTAGACTTAAGGGTATTTTCATGCACGCAGAATCAAACAGTAGTTCCTCCTACAAAAGAGGGTATTTTCTTATGATTTCTCGAATCATAGGCCGATAGACGTAATAGAAATCATTTAAAGTAAAAATAAAAATGGGTCGTGTATTTCAAATACGAGTAGTCACTAAATAACCCTTGAAGTAATATATATATATATATATATATATATATATATATATATATATGTCTGAATAAATTACAAACACTATGCCTGCTTATTTTGATCATAATCCTTTCATTTTCACGAATATTTTCCGTATATTACAATAAATAGTGCAAGAAATGCACTGTAACAGTGAGAATCACTTTTATTTCCCAAGAACTTTCCATCTTTTTCTAAGATTATCATCAAAGGTGCAACTGGTAAGGCAAAAAACTGTGTAGCTATCCATTACGGAAATTTTTCTTTTGCCTTTGAATGCTATGACTGAGAGTTATTTTTTATTCATAGCATTTAAAGGCAAAAGAAACAAATTCAGTAATGGAAAAGTGATTTCATCAATGTGATTTTAACCTGAACGATCAACCACTCTTTGTGCGACCTTCCGACGTCGATGAAGACGCACTGCTTGCTTCCGTGGAAAAAAAAAAACAAAAAAACAAACTAAGATTTCTACGGAAGAGATTAATAAAAGTTTGAAATTCGATATCTCAACTGCCTTTCGCCATTTGGAGAGACTTTAGTTCGTTTCTAAACTCGACACATATGTGCCACATTCTCTGACGAAACGGAACAAGCTCAGTTGTGTTTCTGTGGCGGTTTCTTTGCTGTTATGCCACGAAAAGGAGCCGCTCTTGGACAAAATTGTCACAGGTGATGAAAAATTGATCGTTTATGAAAACGTTCAACGCAAACGCAGCTGAAAAACAAACTCATGAATGTGCAGAACTCATAGCTAAAACGGACTTGGATCCAATGAAGGTGTTGCTGTCCGTTTGGTGGGATCGCAGAGGGATAATTCACTTTGTGTTTCTTCCAAGTAGCAAAAACAACTGCAAAGGAGTATTGCGACCAACTCACTAATCTCAATGCTGCTATTCAAGAAGAATAACCGATTTTGGCAAATTGAAAAAGGTGTCATTGTCCACCACAAGAAAAGACCGTATGATGCTAAACAGATCTCGCAGAAGCTTAAAGCCACTCGGTGTTGACTTGGTGTTTCTTATACTTGCACACGATCTCCCGAATGTTGAGCATTTTTACCCCATAAATATAACATACGTTAACACTATATTTGTTATACATTATGAAATGGACAAAGTCCGACTATTATTTTAAGACATTTTTTTGTTTATACGTTCTTTTTATAGATACAAATATTTAAGTAAATGCTCTGTTTATAATAAACAGTATTAACGGCATTTACCGGCCTGAATGTCCGAGAAATTTTCATAGAAAATATGCGTCCTCCGACAGGAATCGAACCTGTATCCTATACGGAACCGTCATATAGCCTGACGTGCATTTACCGATTGAGCCACAGAGGAGCATTTCGGTTAGCAAGGTCGATTTTACTGTTTTTAAACTACAATTCTCCATGATTTTCTCTCGTACATTAATAAAAAAGGCTATATGGCAGTTCCGTATAGGATACAGGTTCGATTCCTGTCGGAGGACGCATATTTTCTATGAAAATTTCTCGGACATTCAGGTCGGTAAATGTCGTTAATACTGTTTATTATAAAAAAAAAATGTTGTTAATACTGTTTATTATAAAAAAGAACATTTACTTAACTATTTGTATCTATAAAAAGAACTCTGACCACACTTGCTCTACATAGACATAACTTTTTGTAACCCGGATTATCCAGGGATTGAAAATCTGCCTTTTATCTGGTGCTTTAACATTCAGTATTGGGATTTGTCTGCGGATGTGTAGGGAACAGTTAAATGTCAAAATTTAAAAATAACTGAAAAAAAAAATTTAGTGATTTTAAGTTTTTAATTTATATTGAGTTTAAAATAACACAAAAACTTTGAATTTAAAATTCAATTTAAAATATCCCTAAAACTTTGTGAATGGAGGGAATCAAATTTCTTTCCTTCAAAATGCCAAGGAATCAGAATTAAAGTGAAAGGTTTCGTGACGTAATGTTTTGAATTCTCACAGATTCACACACACACACACACACACATATATATTAGGTTGGTGCAAAAATAATGTCGTTTTCTCACATATGTTACTATGTGAGAAAACGACATTATTTTTGCACCAACCTAATATATATATATTTGACGAAGTGAAAAATGTTTTCGCGTGATGCGTTTCATTATTTAGGACTTCATGGGATGTGATTACATTCATTCTTTAGGACTTAATGTTGATGTGATTACATATGCGCATGAAGGAGAGGGATGCTGAACTTTAATTTTAAAAAAATATGTTTGAGTATATAATCTAGCCTTTTCAATTTAATTTCTTTTTATATTATGTTTTCTGTTTGTTAATAAATATCTCATTGTGATTTTTTTCAAAACTGTTCTGATATATAAAAATCATATATAGTTTTCTCATTTTACATATATATATATATATATATATATATATATATATATATATATATAGTGCTAAGTTAGTACTGGGAGTAAAAGGATGCTGCTCGATATAAAGATATATAAACTTTACATTTGATTGTCTCACGGATAAAACTTTGAGTAGCTTCGTGGAATAAGTAATATTATCTATGTGTGTGTGTGGAGGGAGTATACGGGCGCGTAGAACAGTGGATAATATAAAAAAAAACAGGAAAAAGAAACAAGACCAGATGTAAAAATAGGGCGGAAAGTATTTAACAAGAACTAGTCGAACATTTCAACAATACGAATGGGTGGCATCGGAACTACGTGAGGGCCAGTCTGTTCACCGTGCAGGAGTGGACTAGAACTAGTTCTGACGATCCCGACTCTGACCGTTGATATAGAACATCAACCAAATATGATCTATATCCTGTTTTGTTATCACTAGATTTTAAAAAGCCCTCATCCACTAATTTACTCTTCCGTTTTCCTTCGGTCAAAGTAGATGTCGCTTAGATTTCTCAACTTTAAAACAAAACAGTCCGCTATCTATAAAACAGAAAAATTTGAGATCCAAATACAATCACTTTCCTTTTCTACGTGAATGTCCAAACAATAGTGTCATATATACAATAACAGCACAGCAGTAATTCTATTATAACAGAAATTGTAATGTTTTTACAAAATAAAATTGCTCCCAATAATAACATGGCGGGCTATCTAACTAACAAGGCCATATCAAACTAATCTGTTTCAACACTCATACACTTTACTATAACTGATAACCCACTATAAAACCAGTGGTGAGTTTGAACTATAATTTCATACATGTCCATTAGGCCTCTGACGAATGTTTTATCATGGTACTACATAGAAATAATTTAATTTTGTATTTTGTGCAACCATACTGTCTTCTTATATTTTATGATTAGTCCTTTCTTCTCACTTTCCTTTACTATCTGGTCGAGGAGGTCCTGTAGTTTTCCTTCTGTGTTTGCCATTGACAGTGTCATCTGTATATCTTGTATTGCTAAGTAATAAATTCTTGTAGAACCTCCAGCTCCCCGAGCATAGCCTCGATGTCAAGAACGAACTTCTCTTCAGAAGTGTATATGATTTCTTGGTCGATGTCAGCAGAAATTAATAATTAACCAAGTGTTTGAAAGAAAAAAAATTACAAGTGAATACATCGATAGACGTTCCTTCTATTTAGCCATAGAGGCTTGTGAGTGTATGAATTTTGAATGATGTATCAAATTTCAATAAAAAAAATATTTGCTAAGTGATTACATACAACGTCAATAGAATGAGTTTTTAAAGAGTCCGTCGATGAAAGTATTTATCAAGTGATATCTCTCTCTCTCTCTCTCTCTCTATATATATATATATATATATATATATATATATATATATATATATGAAACAAAGGATGTCTGTGTGCCTGTGTGATGCTTTTTCACTCGAGATCCATCCAACCGGTTTTGACCAAACTTTACACATACATTGTACAAGTAAGAGATAAATTCTTAGTGTAAAAAATCGATATTTTTTTAAAGCTGGTCAAAAATCGATAAATTCAACTTTTTTTCCTCCGATTTCGTTCACATTTTGTTTGCAGATTACTTACATCATGACGAGCTCAACGATACCTCATTTTTATTTCTACTCCACTGCGTTTAGCGAAACACCTCAAAAAACGAAACTATTTTAAAACAAATTTAAAACTAGAAATTCCCTCAATTTTCGAACAATCTAATACAAACTTCACTCAATTGTAGCCAACAATAAGTTGATTGTTTAACTGTCATTTAACTTGATAATTGTTCACCCATATAGTGAAAACCCACGTAAATAGCGAAAATGGCGATTTTTACGGTTTTCTTTCTTATTTTTCGTTGATCTTTCAACCAATTTTCATCAAACTTAACAATTGCCTTATAAATGTATCATCTTTTACATCCCTGGTAGCACACTAACAAATTGAATTTCAAAAACTCCAAAATAATTATAGCCTGAAATAGGTTTTCATGTTTTATCCCTTCATGTCCTTGGCTAACTTCGATTACTTCTGTTATATTAGTAACTGCATTACTTCAAAATGTTTTTAATGGATGTACTTTAAAGTAATTGAAGGAGATAGACTCTGTTACATCTAAATATGATGCTGTTTTTGTTCCATTCTAATTGAACGCTTTTTCTGATCGACCATCTTGGTATGGCTGCTAGTTGTATATAAAAGCAAAGCTCTCTTCATACTGATTGTTAATATTTTATTTTATATTTCGGTATTTAATAAAAATAAAATGACTTCGACAATTTATATTTTTTCTTGTGGACTGATTCCAGAGTGGAAGCAAATCAGTGATATTTAGAAATCATTCCATTCAATCAAATATTATCTTGAATAAAAGTACAGGTTTTCTTTATTTTGATTGTGTTTGTGTCTTTCTTTCCCTCTCTGTTTCAATCTCACATTTTGTGTTTATGTCATTCATTCTGTGCATATCTCTGCCTGCTTGTCTGTTTCGGCCTGCCTGTTTGTGCGTGCCTCTGCGTGCCTGCCCGTCTGTGCATGCGTGCCTCTTCCTGCCTGCCCGTCTGTGCGTGCGTGCCTTTGCATGCCTGCCCGTCTGTGCGTGCGTGCCTCTGCCCGTCTGTGCATGCGTGCGTGCCTCTGCCTGCCTGCCTGTCTGTGCGTGCGTGCCTCTGCCTGCCTGCCTGTCTGTGCGTGCGTGCCTCTGCCTGCCTGCCCGTCTGTGCGTGCGTGCGTGCCTCTGCCTGCCTGTCTGTGCGTGCGTGCCTCTGCCTGCCAGCTCGTCTGTGCGTGCGTGCGTGCCTCTGCCTGCCTGTCTGTGCCTGCCCGTCTGTGCGTGCCTGCCCGTCTGTGCGTGCCTGCCCGTCTGTTCGTGCGTGCCTCTGCCTGCGGGTTGGTGAGTGTCTCTCTCTTCTCTAACCAGCCATTTGTCAAGTGAATATTGTCTATGCTGGCTCTATTCGCCCACTCTACAACAAATCTTTTAGGCATTGTGTTCCTTCCTAGCAACATCATCTTAGTGTTAGCTTTTTCCGAAGGATTGAACTATTAAATAATCATTTCTCCCCCACCCCAAGTGATTTAATTGACGATACACAACCATGTGTGCCAGTTTTCTTAACACAGTTTCATTTTAACTATTTCTTTTTGTCCAAGTTTTACAAATTAAAGCTTTAAACATTTTATAAGGATCTTTCTTTTACTGGCGCTAGAAAATGGTTTACGACTCACTCAAGCGGAAACGGAGAACTTAGTCTTAACGTCCAGAATATCATTTTTAAGTTTTGTCATTTGGTGTACGTGAAGTTCAGAATTTTAGGGCACCCGATTGGGCTCGACCTCTCTCTTCTGTAGATGATCTGCAAGACTAACTTTCCAGCCATTAATTTCTGGTGAGTTGAATGTTTGTGCGTGCCTCTGCGTGCCTGCCCGTCTGTGCATGCGTGCCTCTTCCTGCCTGCCCGTCTGTGCGTGCGTGCCTTTGCATGCCTGCCCGTCTGTGCGTGCGTGCCTCTGCCCGTCTGTGCATGCGTGCGTGCCTCTGCCTGCCTGCCTGTCTGTGCGTGCGTGCCTCTGCCTGCCTGCCTGTCTGTGCGTGCGTGCCTCTGCCTGCCTGCCCGTCTGTGCGTGCGTGCGTGCCTCTGCCTGCCTGTCTGTGCGTGCGTGCCTCTGCCTGCCAGCTCGTCTGTGCGTGCGTGCGTGCCTCTGCCTGCCTGTCTGTGCCTGCCCGTCTGTGCGTGCCTGCCCGTCTGTGCGTGCCTGCCCGTCTGTTCGTGCGTGCCTCTGCCTGCGGGTTGGTGAGTGTCTCTCTCTTCTCTAACCAGCCATTTGTCAAGTGAATATTGTCTATGCTGGCTCTATTCGCCCACTCTACAACAAATCTTTTAGGCATTGTGTTCCTTCCTAGCAACATCATCTTAGTGTTAGCTTTTTCCGAAGGATTGAACTATTAAATAATCATTTCTCCCCCACCCCAAGTGATTTAATTGACGATACACAACCATGTGTGCCAGTTTTCTTAACACAGTTTCATTTTAACTATTTCTTTTTGTCCAAGTTTTACAAATTAAAGCTTTAAACATTTTATAAGGATCTTTCTTTTACTGGCGCTAGAAAATGGTTTACGACTCACTCAAGCGGAAACGGAGAACTTAGTCTTAACGTCCAGAATATCATTTTTAAGTTTTGTCATTTGGTGTACGTGAAGTTCAGAATTTTAGGGCACCCGATTGGGCTCGACCTCTCTCTTCTGTAGATGATCTGCAAGACTAACTTTCCAGCCATTAATTTCTGGTGAGTTGAATCTGTCAGATATTTCCGTGGTAAAGTTAAAGAGTTTTTTTTTTTTTTATCGGAATTCATATCATGAAAACAGGAAAATACCATTTTTTCGTCTTTGTTTTTCTCTCACGAAACTATGGTATTCGTGTTGATTGGCTTATTACCAAAATGTATACTTTTTCTTTTGCCTCTTTTTTTCCCTCTTTTGTCTTCCTTTATCCTCTTTTCTCCTCCCCCTTTTCTTTCTTTGTCCTCTTTTCTCCTCCCCCTTTTCTTTCTTTGTCCTCTTTTCTCCTCCCCCTTTTCTTTCTTTGTCCTCTTTTCTCCTCCCCCTTTTCTTTCTTTGTCCTCTTTTCTCCTCCCCCTTTTCTTTCTTTGTCCTCTTTTCTCCTCCCCTTTTCTTTCTTTGTCCTCTTTTCTCCTCCCCTTTTCTTTCTTTGTCCTCTTTTCTCCTCCCCTTTTTCTTTCTTTGTCCTCTTTTCTCCTCCCCTTTTTCTTTCTTTGTCCTCTTTTCTCCTCCCCTTTTTCTTTCTTTGTCCTCTTTTCTCCTCCCCTTTTTCTTTCTTTGTCCTCTTTTCTCCTCCCCCTTTTCTTTCTTTGTCCTCTTTTCTCCTCCCCCTTTTCTTTCTTTGTCCTCTTTTCTCCTCCCCCTTTTCTTTCTTTGTCCTCTTTATTGCTATTTTACCCTAGTTTTCTTTCTTTTCCCAGTTTACTCTTGTCAAAAATAGACTGCATATTTAAGTACTTTTTCAGTTTCATTCTCATAATTAAACTCTTTCATTTATAGTCAATAATTCTTGATTATTAAAGTAGAATTAAATAACTAAATAATTAATGCTTTTTCTCAGTTTTATCCTCTTGCTTTAATTAAATATTTAATTTTTATAGGAGGTTCCAAATGCCCCGCGGATAATTAAGACCGCGGATAACGCTAAAAACCATCCAGACTCGCCATGTTCAAACGTTTTCACTGTAGTGTAAAATTTACACCCTATTTTAAAAATGTAATTAAAATTAAACTTTTTTTTTTTTTTGCTAGACATGTTTACTTGGTTTCTGACAAATTCAGTGTTTATTTTAATTAGAAATAAATAAAACATTATGCCATATTTGATCACTGCTAATTAATATCAAACTGTGAATGACTTGAAATGATTTATTAGTAAGTTTTTATTCTTTTTTATTTTTTTCCCTCATTCTTTCTTTCTTTCTGGAGTTCTAAGGTTTATGTTATCACCAAAATTACTTTAAATTTTAATGCTACCTTCCTTCGGAAGATCGGAATCAGTAACTTCTTTTCCTTCGTCTCTATTCTCACTAGACCTTGGTAAATATCTGTAATGTCCACATTCTTAGTTCTGCTTCCATAACACTTTCCGATGGTCTTGGTCTTTTTTTTTACTTCTTCAAGCATATCACCAATTTAGCTTTTCCACCAATCACGGGAGACCCTACAGTTTTTATCTTTAAATTCATTCATCTGCACTTGTAAGTTTGCCAGGCCTGCATAATGCCAAAATTAGGGTCTGCATCAATTACTCTCTGAATATGGTCAAATAACAGCTAGATGTACGCGACCTTGAAACAATAAATAGTGCCCATGTTCAAAGGGATGAAGCAATGAAGACATATGTCGTTAACAATAAAACTATTTTTATTTTCTTAGCAAACAAATTCAGGATGGCCAGACATATTGTCGATTATTTAAAAAAAAAAAAAAAGAAAAAAAAAACACTTTAAATTCCAATCCATCCTTTTTCAAGTATTTTTTTTCACTTCTCGGACAAAGTATTGTTGGAACCATTTTCTGAACAAAATTGTCGTCACGCACGGTTTTTGATTATGTTGCTTTTTTTTTTTTTTTTTTTTTTTTTCCTGATCATTTTTTTTTCTACTCAGTTTATTAAAGGAGGATTTATCATTGTTATCGTCCAGTCTCGTTTTTATATTTCAGTGGTTATCTCGCTAGTTACAACTGATATACGAGGTCGATCCTCACTGGATCATACTTGTAGTCTTGTGCCACATCTAAGCTACGCTTAGTAAATCACGATATTCCAATTTTGTACAAATTGTAGCACAAGGAAATTCTGGGTAACAAAAAAAAAGAAAAAAAAAACGGTGCTTGTTTTAAACAATATATTAGGTTGGTGCAAAAATAATGTCGTTTTTTGACGTCAAAAAAAAGACATTATTTTTGCACCAACCTAATACTGACTCCATGTGTTGTATGGCTATTAAACAGAGATTCTGTTCAGACTTAAATATGCAAACATTATTAATCCGTGACAATCATCTGATCTGAAGAGTAGCCAGAAACACAAATAATCTGTCTTTTCATGATTTATACCTTGATGCTTGCTTTTCACATATTCTTTTTCTTAAAAAGAATTGTAACACTTGCTTTTGGATATATTCTTTCTCATCGATCAAACTCTTCAACTCTGTCGGAAATGTGGTGGCAATCAGCAGACGCTGTCTCACTAGTAACTTCCGAATTTTTCAGTCCAAGCCTATTCTGAAATCTGAATAAATATATTTTACTTGCAAGAAATGTCTTGCTAGCTAGCAGGATTGTTGTGGATTTGAATCAACCCACAAAGGAAAAGGTGTTTACATATAAAAATTTAATAAGAAATTTGTTTTCGTGTTTTTGTTTTTTTTTGTTTTTTTTTACAACTAAATTTTTCTTAATGTTTAGGAGTGTTACAGTCCTTCTTTACAGTTGTTTAAGATGAAAAAGAAAATTGTGAGAAAGAAGAGGCAAGAAGAGGGAGGAGTTCGCCAGACCTCTGAGTTTGCCAATACTCTGTCGAACTCTCTGCCTTCCGGCGGAGAGGAACTCAGAGAGGAACTACGGGCAGAGTCACGCCTGGAGGTAAGACAGCCACCCGACTCAGTGTATGCGGGGTCTACGGGGAATTTTTGTTCAAGCGTATGCGCTCAGAAAGCCCCATGTTAAAAACCGGCCTTGTGCCACATCCTGCCTTGTGGGGAGAACTTGAGTAAATACCGAGTAGGCCAACACTCACTCGTTATCTACGCCGCTTTTTGAACTCCCTCAATCAGCTGCCTTTATTTAGTTGAACGATTCTCGACAGTTTAGCCATAACTGCAACCGCTAGCCAATCTTTTCCTCACAGTTCTAGAATTTCTTATACAGGGGAACTTCTTCAAATCTTTGTTCATTTTATGCATTTATGATCTTAATGAATCATAGTATCATAAATAAAAGTTGTTATTTTTACACTTATTAATGAGTGTTGTAGTTAATTAAGTTTACCGGCGACACCGGTGACTTAAGTCTCTTACAAACATAGCCAGGACAGAGGGGAGTCAAACCTGATCTACGACAGTTTTTCACCGATATTCCTGTGGATACTGAAGCGCAACGCAGAGACGCGGGATTGGTGCAAAGCGGGCTTACGGCGGACGGAACAAAGTAAGAATTGTGTTATGAAGCAATTTAAAACAGCAGGAAGACGAGACAGCGATAACGTCAAGAAAGGGCTTTATTCAACAAAAGAAACTGAGCCTAACGACACTATCGATCTCTCCCCACATGATTAATCCCCCTCCCAAAAATACAGCAAAATTTATAAAAGGAAAAAATGTATGTTCATTTGCATACAATAAATTTACATACAAAACACTAAAGAAGAGTTCATTTCATAACAAGTGGCATTAAGCGAAGCACTTAGCAACAGGGCCACAGGCCAAACATGACGAAAATCACTTGGTTTGTATATATATAGGGGATACAGTTTGTTCTATGAATATAAGCCGGCAAGTACAATTCAATATGAGGTTTGTAAAGGGTACACATTTCAGTCGACCATCTATTAAGATTGCGCCATATCTCCATTAAAAAAAAAAATGATTAAATACCGCATTTGTCGGCGTATAAGGCGCACTTTCTTTTATTAAAAATATCGTTTAAAATTATCTTTTAAAATTCCTCTGCGTCTTATATGCCATATATGGGTTTACTAATTACTAATTTTTCTTGATTTGCCCTGCTGAAATTGGGTTGCGTCTTATACACAGTCAAATACGGTAATTAATTTTTGATTAATTTTTTTATACATTAAAGAAATATATATATTTTTAATGCAATAGCATTTTTTAAACGTTCCTTTCCTGTTAATATTGTTCGTAAATATAACAGCCCATTCTGCCTCTCGTTTTTGCCCAGGCGCCCCGACTACATGAATTTAAGCGTGTTACTAGATTGGCATTTAGGTCCCACCCATTTACTGTTGAAATAGTTAAATGTAACCGCAGCTTCTACTTCAACAGTTTCTTTCCTCGCACATCAAGCCATTGGAACTCCCTTCCTCTCATTTATGCAACATCAATCGCCATCTTCTGTTACCGTGATCCCTCTCCTTTTTTTCCTTTTCTCCCCCCCCCCTTTTTTTCCTTCCCCCCTCCTTTACACTCGCTCTTTTCTCCCACTTTCACTCTCCGTAACCCCCTGTGTGCTAGTGACACTCCTATTTTTCTTGCTTGGGGTGAAATGATTAAAAAAAAAAAAAAAAAAAAAAATGCCCGAGTAGCTTGTGTATGCGGTGTCTCTTCAAGACGGTGGGTGATCATGGCTCGACACAATTTCCTGCACCTTTTAGCTCTCAGTAAAGTTTTTTTTTTTTTTTTTTTTTTTTAACTATATCTCCTAATCTCTATTCTGCCAACCATTTGCGTAAGCTCGTTAGATAGGTTATGCGTTATTTTCCTACTCTTGCCTTCAATATCTCCTGTGAGTATCAAATTTTCTAAACCCTCTTTCCTGACTATGTGCCCGAGAAATTTCAAATGTCTCTTTCTGATGCTAAATATAAATATCCTTTTTGTTTCAATTTCTATAAAAGTACGTCATTGCTCACATGTTCAGTCCATGGTATTTTCAGCACCCTTCTGTAGAATCACATTTCTGTTGTGAGGAGATTGTCTAGCATCAATTGCCATATAAGAGGACCAATATTACATAACAGTTCAATACTCTTTTCGTTGTTTCTAATGACTTCCTTGTTTTTTAATAGTTAGCTTAGCTTTTGGAAGCCATCTTTGGCTATCCCAATGCACCTTCAGATTTCATTATAACAAAGTAAATGATTAATGCATTCACATTTATTTCTCCTCTGTTATGACATGCTAGCGACATGCCCGTGCCCGAGGTAACTGGGGACAAAAGATCGGTCAGGGTTGAGTCACCATAGGTTTTGTTGGCATTTCCGTGGCATGTCTTTATCACCTGTTTATATAATCTTAATAAATTCACTGTAAAAATCAAATACTTCGATAAAGATCTGCCGTCATTGTAGTAATTTACTCTCTGCTTTCAAATCGGTTTAGAGAGGGAACAATATTAGTGGATAGATATTTTTTTCTTTTCAGTTTGATTTTTTTTTTTTTTTTTTTTTTTTTTTTTTTTGTTTGAGTAGATCATATTTAGTTCTTTTCTAAACTGGGCGGGGAGGACTTCGGAAAAACTAACAACTTGTTTCATAGTTGAAGTACTTCGTAAATTTGCAGAGAATGTCCCCGTGATCAGTTTTTAAAAAAATGCATCATTCCTGGTGTATATATATAAAACCCTGATTATCACAAAAATAGTAATAAAAATTGCGAAAAGGCTACTTTTCGGCCAGGAATAATGTTTATTTTTTAATTGGTCACTGGGGCATTATCTGTGCGTTCCAGTTTGCAAATCACGCAGTATTGGAAGCCAGGCTCTACCCGAGACTCAACTAAGATTGTCAATATCTCGTAAACGGTAGAGTTTCCTCAATTTTTAATGCTGTTTTTGGAATAATCATGCCTTTTCAGACCAGGAATACTTTTTTTTTTAATTGGTCACTGTGTCATTATCCGTGCGATCCAATAAGTGGGTAAACTTTCTCGCAGTAATCGAGACCAGTAATGGCGGCCGGCCGGTAACCGCGGTCCAACGAAGATTGTCAATATCTCCTACACTGTAGATTTTCCTCAATTTTTAATGCTGTTTTTGGAATAATTGGGCTTTTTACACCAGGAATGATGCTTTTTTTTTAAATTGGTCACTGGGGCATTATATGCAAATTTATCAAATAGTTACGTATAGTGGTGAATCTACTACGAAATTAATAAATCTTACGCTTCAGAGCCCTTAGTTCCAAAGCAACTTTTTTAATGTGTGAATTTTTCAACAAATTCGATTTTTTTTTAAAGTGTTTATTATTATAAAATAGTCATTTTAGTGATAGAATCATAAGCCAATGGGTTGAAGTAGCTAATGTTGGCCTTAGAATATGCTCTAATACCCATTTCATATCACCTCTAAATTCCCCTGTAATTGGTGAATTTTCTAAATTTTCTGAGGGGTTTGCAGCGCCCGAACCCCGGGCTGTATCGGCTCGTTCAGTTCGCCAGAATTTATTCATAGTCTGCAGTTTGGCAGTTGGATCCTCGAATCTATTGCTGCTGGTTGCGAAGTAGCTCCCCCCTATCTGTTTAAGCTTCAGGGCCCTAAAAATGTAGGTCGGCTACTGGTTAAGTAGATATTTACTTGACCCCCCCCCTACACACACACACACACTCTGAGTCAGGTTGTGACACAAAGTCGGTTTTTAACGAGCGGACCCGAGTGTTTTTACTCAGGCCGCTGGTCCAACCTGGTCTTAGCTTGCCTTGGCTTGTCATATCTGGTCCAAGTTAGTCGTAGCCCCTGATACCACCAGCACAGGGACGGATCCCTGAGCCAGGTAAGTATCCTGTTACTGGTTAAGGAGATTTACTTGACACCCCCACCCGAGTCAGATTGTGACACAAGATCATTTTTTAACACGTGGGGACCCGAGTGTTTTCACTCAGGCCGCTGGTCTTAGCTGGTCATAGCTTGTCAGAGCTGGTCTAAGCTTGTCATAGCTGGTTCAGGCTGATCAGAGCTGGTCCAAGAGAGTCGTAACCGTGATACCACCAGCACAGGGACGGGGACCAGTGCCAGGTAAGTATCTCGCTACTGGTTAAGTATTATGAATTTAGGCCAGAGATCCGTGTTAAAGCTTAGGCAGAAGTGGGAGATGCAAATTATTACATGCTTTATTATTCAGGATAAATAATTTCTTATGTTTTTTTTTTAATTTTATTTTCCTCTGGTAGGCTCTCTTCCCCACTCTGAATTGGTCTTGTTCGCTAAATAAATATCAATAAATGTATGAAGAACTTCAAAAATGTTAAAATATTTTAACCTTTTCCATCCCATCTTTTAATAAACTTTTTTTTTTTAAATTTTTTTTAAAAGTATTT
>OZ010590.1:46037712-46115212 GCA_963932145.1 Acanthosepion lycidas | reverse complement strand
AACAAAACATCAGTATTCTGAAAGAAAAACGACCTGTCTTTTCTTAGTAATTAGTTCACACTTCACAATAAATAACTTAACTACAATGCTTTGAAAAATGAATTTAATAAAAAAAAAAAAGTGTGCGTATATTAAAGCGCGCATTTCTTTTCCTCTGGAATGCCGTGTTTAATTTTCATTCAGGGAAATATAAAATTTCTAAAAAACAAAATATGGTTATATACTCGCATGAAAGTTTTTCTTTTTTTTCTTGGCTGTTAATTCCTCCTTTTTTAATTATTTATAAACTTTTCTAATCTTTTTCAAACTCCTGGAAAACCTGTGTAAAAAAACTCATAGCCTCGCCCATAGGCCACTGCTGATCAAATCCAAGTGATGTGTGAATGTGCCATAACAACCCTAACAAAACTGTTGTAATATAAGAAACATACTATCACGCACAGACAAAAACTTATTTATAATGATTTAATGGTTTATGGTTTTTTTAGTACTTTTGTGTGTTAAAAAAGTACATAAATTTGAGAATAATTTTGTTTAAAATGAAAAACAAATCGAAAGGAAATAATAGAGACCTTAAGGCTTAGTGCGAGTTATTTTTTATGAAAGATCCTAATAATTCAGCATTAGATTAGGTTAAAAAAAAAAAAAAAAAAAAAAAATTACAAGGATTTTTTTTTATACAGTAAAAAAACAATTCGGGGAAAATATTTTTTGAGTGTGATAAGCGAAATGTGGGAAAGGAAAAACACTAGCGAGTAAACTTTTGCAACTATAAATAATTTAGTGAAAGAAACGAAAAGAGGTAAAAATTAGTTACTAAAATTGATTTATTTTAGTTTAGATTAAGGGAGCCTTGCATATATTGTATTCACAAGGGTCTTGTAAAGTTTTAAATCATTAAAAAAAATTAGTAATTTTGATTGAGTTGCTTGTTTACATTTTTTTGTTTTTTCATTTTAGAAACTTTTAAAACCTTGTTTGTTTATATTTTATTTTTTTCTTAGACATTTTTGTGGCTTGGATAGATCATTTTCTGATGAAGTTAATTTTGAAATGATTTTTAAATTGATAACGTTTACGGTTTAAATAAAGTTGGGACACTAAAACTACACACCTATCTTTAAATTTGAAAAATGTTTTACTTTTCTACATCTGATTAGAGATGCTGAGAAATTCTCATCTCGAGTCTTTCCAAAATCTAACCATATAAAAATTTTATTTATTTAGTCATTATGTGAAAAAACAAAAACAAAAAAAAGCACGAAGTTGGAACTTTGTGCCTGCTAGAGAACGGAGTGTCAAAAGGACGGTTTTCCCTTGACACCACTACTATTTTTAACTACCTTTCATGCTCAGCAATGTTTGTTATTTTAAAGAGTGATGATTAAAATTGTTATAAAACCTAAACATATGATGAAAGTAAATTTTTATACATTTTTTGTTGTTAAGAATTGACAACAAAATACACTATTTTATTTATTAGGTTGTTTATTTACAAGAATAATTACAACATTCTAAAAACTAATACAATTAAAACTAATGCAATGTAATATTTATCATTTACCAATTTATAAAGAAATAAATATGAAAACAAATTTTTATCCACAAATCTATAAACATTTACTAAATTATTAAAATATGTGAACATACTAAGTTACTATAATGAGATCCTTATTATTTACAGTAATAATGGTAAATAATTTACCATTTTATAAAATTCAAATCTATTGGTAATTAGTTGAGGTTTTGCCAACCATTTAAATAAACAATATTGTTGTTGTCAATTCTGAAGAACTAAGAAAATATATAAATTCACTTCATATGTTTGTTTTATGTTTCATTAAAATTCTAATAATTGCCTTATTAAAAGAATAAACATTGCCAAGGAGGGAAGTTAGTTAAAATAATTAAGTAGTTTCAATGGAGAAAAAAAAAACTGTCCTTTTAACTCTGGTTTTTTGCAGGTACAAGTTTGCCAAATTAGAATATAATTATAATATTGTATGCAATACAGGTGTAGACAAATATGTACACTATATCACAACATCAGATATTTTCAAAGCTAATAAAATTCAATAAATTTTGTCCTTAAATTTGTAATAAATTTTTTTTTGATATTTATTATTATAATGATTTAAATATCTGTCATATTGGTATGGTGGAACATCTACTGTGGAACAATCTCATCTGAAAGATCATGCAATTCCTCCTTACAACATCCCCATTTAATAACTCTACCCTGAGTGGCACTTAGGCCTTGTATTGGGTGAAAAAATAGTAGAAAATAAAAATTGTGCAGTAATTCAATCTAAGCTAAATTTTCGATTTAAGCAATTGATTAATTTTAATATTTTTGTGAGGTAAATGCAGGTGATGTCATATTTACAGAAATTAAATATTTTAAGAAACTATTTAAATATTTTAATTGAAAATATGATTTTTTTTTTTCTCAAACAGCCTACTTTTCATTAGTTGTTATTCAGTGATTTGTAATGAATCCTTTGAATCATTTGGTTAATAATAATGTTGCTATTTTTTTTTTTATGGAATTTCAAGGACTTTTATATCTTAAGAGCCATCAAGTTATTATTACTAAGTAAATTTGTTTTAGTTTATGAGAGTGCATCTAGTTCATCACTTGGCTTCGTTTTACAAGCTTATTTTCAGTAAAATAAATAAAAATTAAATGCATGTACTTAGTTGCTGCCTGTCTCTCTCACTTCCCCTGTTTGGATGGAACTAAACAACCAATCCCTTCATTTTCACAAATTGTTTAAAATTAACCAGGATGAGAAAAGTTTTCTGTAATTAATTCCTACTAAACGCTTGGAATGCAAGTAGATACATGTGTTTAAATTTTTATAATTATCTGGTTGAAAAATAATGTCTGTCAGTACTTACATATAATGCCTGTAAAAATAGGCAATTATTTGCATGCAGATCCACAGTTAAATATGTATTTAAAAACTGTAATTGTGCTGATATTGGCTTTTTCTGAAAAAAAAAAAATTTCTAAAGTTGAAAGGGTGGGGGAAACTGTAGATTTTTTTATTTTTTATTTTTTTTTTTTTTTATAGGTCATTTAACGGTCAGTGCACCTTCTCTATATTTATCTAGTGTTTTACAGAACTAAAAAAAAATACATTGGATTCATTTCACTGCACATTTATTTGCTGATATCTAAAATGCAAAACACAAAATGTAAATTTGTCTTTTCTGTTGAATATGATTTGGATTAAGGGCATCTGAAAATTTCATTCTTGTAGAAGCATTGACTTTATTCAGCTAATATTTGTTTTGGTCCTTTTGGATGCATTTGTATATTTGTGTCATTTATTTTCGCTTGGTAATTTACTCTAAAAATGTACTCTTGTAGTCCACATCTACTTTTCTGTGTGCAATATGACCCATCATATTATTTGTGCAGGCCTGTTTGAAAGTAAGATAGCTCTATGCACTTTGAAAAAAAAAAAAGAAAAAAAAGGAAATTGAATTTATTCCTCAGGAATCCTACAACAATCATAAGTCTTTGAATCTAAGATGTGACACGCCTTAATATGTATGAGAGTTAACAGATCAGGATTAGAGTAGTCCAGTGATCAGGTGGAGTATATCAAAAAGGGCACATACCCTGTGGTGTAGGAGAGGCTGGAAAATTCATATGTGGACATTGAGGTCAACATCCAGTCTGTTTCATGCTCAGACACACTCTTCAGGGCTGAAGATTGTGTTGAAGCATGAGGGCACAGAATTCGAATTCCTGGGAGTGGGGCTGGGTCTGGGTCTTGTTGAGAGGCCACATCTTGGTGCCATATAGTTGCAAAGAGAGGAGAGTGGTATTGTGAACTTACAGTTTGGTTCATCGGGAGATGTCATGACTCCGCCATAGTTGCTTCCAAAAGTCTCTCATGACACCTGCAGTCAGTCCATGTCTTCTGTTGATTTTCAGATGGAGTTTACTGTGTTGGAAACTTCTGAGGCTAAGTATATGAAAGACAGGGTGAACTGCCAGTGTGTCACTGCCAATGATGATGGATGCTGTCTCCCACATTCTTGGTCTTTGATCAGGTGATGTGCAGCCCAAACCTTGTTGCCTGCTTGTTGAACATGTAGATTGCCCCCTCCAACCCGATCAGCAGAACTGCATATATATATATATATATATATATATATATATATATATAAACTTTTGTGCTAATCGCCTCCAGATTAAGTGGTTACTCACTGAGTAGAATTATTTACATAATATTTTTTATTTTTATTGGAGATACACGTGCACTTTACACACAAAGTGGTGCTGGAAAGTTCTCAGCCCAGTCAAGAGGCTTTGGAACACCAAATTCTAATCTTTGGTCAAATTGGAAAAATGAGGGAAACTGAAAATTTTTCAGCATGAATCTTTTTTTTTAATATATAATCAGTTCATCCCAAACAAGGTGATAAAGCCACTAAGATGCAAGGGGCTACTGGTAGTGAAAGAGAATGGGAAGAACTGGAAACCCAATCCTAAACAGGAAACAAGAGATTTATATAAGAGTGTTTTGTTTGACACAAAGTCATAGTAGAAGCAGAATAAGATTATGTTAAGCCATGTGAAAAGAACCTATTTACTTTTGAAAATGCATATTTGAAAACCTGGCTTTGTATGTGAGAGCAAGGAATGGGAATCTATTTCATCTACTCGGTATTTAAGATAAAAGTTATGATGCGTATTGTCACAGATTTTGTATTTAGTTTTAAAATCTCATTTGATCTTAAAAACTAATAGGATTTCTGATTTGAATAGAATTTGATAGAATCACAACTGAAGAAGATATTTTTTTTTTATTCTTTTTAAACATGAACTGCAAGAAGACAGAATACATGGTTGTTAGCCAAAGTATGAACCCAAAGTGCAAATTGGAGATACCAGAATCAAACAAGTGTGGAAATTTAAATATCTGGGAAGTACATTATTTACATTATTCGGACTATTGTTCTCATCTTTGTCGCTATATTTATTACAACATTTCTGGCCTTTTTCAGGTGGTTGGAATGTCGAACTGAACTCTTTATTTCGCTCACTCGAGTAGACTGTTCTAGTTCCATGTGCCATATTTAATGGATGTCAGTTATCAGTTATCTCCTCTTAATTCCCCTCTCATCTGGAAAGTGTGACACTGAAATCTGAATGCGTATTAGGATAGCAAAAGATGCCTTTTAAAAGCTAAGCAGAATACTAAGTAATAGAAAAAACTTCACTAGAAACAAGGAAAAGTGTACTGAACTGTTACATTGTTATATAGGAATAAAGTGTCCCTGCTGACACTGGAGTTTGAACACAGATCACCAGAGAGCAAATGCAGGTGATCCAATTTTGAATAAGTAGATCACATAATGGTAAAGGAAATGTATATATGGGAATTAGCGTGGCGTCTAAGTGATCACTATAGGGATTACTATTCGGATCACTATTCGGTGATCACTTTTCGAGTGAGTATTATAGAGCAAGTACTATTAGTGTGAGTGTTATTAGAAGGCGTCTGACACCAGTATTGTTCAACGGCATTACTATAGTTGTATCTGCAATTACAAAGTCTCTACTACAACAAGCATTACAAAAGTGACAACAAGTATTTGTTGACATTACAAAATGTTATCTGTCCTGTATGACAGTGAGCCCTTGAAACATTTCTTCAAGTGTCCTCTTCATCTTTGAGGAGATCATCCAGCACTCCCTGCCATACAGGAGAACAGATATCACATAGCAGTTTAGTACTCTTTTCCTTGTTTCTAGGAAAATTTTGTTATTTCTTAGTACTTTGCTCAGCTTTTGGAATGCTTTTAGTCTAGAGAACTTTAAATCTTAGTTCAGCTTTCACTGTTTGACCTTTTGCAGTCTTTGTGCAAATCAATCAATTTTTAATCAGTATATTCTCTGATCACCTTATGGTGTTTTCACTTGAAAGGGAAAGTTGAATTTATAAGGAATTTCTGATAATTTTTGTAAACATCAAATCACAAATGAGTTTCTGTTATTAAATGTGAGCAGATTACCCATAAAAAAATGACTGGATTATTTGCATAAGGTTTGATATTGTTTCCTCGAATCAGTGTGTCCCCCTGGCACTTCTGCCTTGGATCTGTGTAGTATCCATATACATGGTGAACATTTTGCAGTGTTGTCAATTCCTGATCTTGAGGATGGTAATGATATTAGTTGTTTCCTTATAAGGAAACAGGTAGCATTCATTCACTGAGCAGTCAGTGCTATTTTTGGTTGAAATTTATAAAATCTTTTCTATTAAAACAATTTTTCAGGAAAATAGGTTTCTCAAGTCCCTTAACTGTTATCACTCTTTCCTGTATTGATGGGGGATTTCATTTAACCTTTTGTTTGAAGTAGTGTAGAATATCAACATCTTGAATATGTCATTATTTTTTTCTCTTTGAATTACATGTGCTATGCACTTTAGTTGTTTCTACTGTTGACAGTAATGTGGTTTCTGTTATTTGGTACAGTTCTTTGTGATTCTATAGTGCCAGTTCACAAGGTTTACAGAAGGCTAATCGTTGCTGAGACCTACAGGCTTCATTAGCATGACCCCACCTTTAACCATTAGTCTGAGTAAGTGCTTGTATACTGCTGACAGTTTAGATATTTCTGAATGAGTTTGGTGCTATGCATGATATCTATATGAAAGTCTTGATCTGACAAATCTATCTGTCCTGGGTATGACAATAAACTGCATCCAGCAGCAAGTTTTGAGGAGCATGGAACAGCCTCTTAGTTGCTGTTGTTCCCAGGTCCACCCTGACCCGGGGGTGATAGCACCCTTTAGGGTCCCAGCTATGATCTGGAGTCAGAATACTAGGAAAGTGTAAGAATGGGTTTTTTGTAATAATAATACCATCAACACAAATTGCAGTATATAAAGTGCACATTCACAAAACCCGATTTAAAAAAAAACTAAAATTTCCCCTAAATGGGGTCACCCGTTTGCCGTGGGTGGCAACCCAGGATGCCTGGAGACAATCCTGGTGATTGAGTGAATCCTGATCTGGTATAAAATGACCAGGAGTTTCAACATCACATCATTTTGGTCCTTACTTGGGATAGACTGGTAGATGGAATACCCCAATCTATTCGAATCGGCTAGTCACATAGTGGCAAGGGATAGTTGGGATGATAGATAATGGGTCCAACAGGGCCACGAAACC
This sequence comes from Acanthosepion lycidas, assembly GCA_963932145.1. NCBI lineage: Eukaryota > Metazoa > Mollusca > Cephalopoda > Sepiida > Sepiidae > Acanthosepion > Acanthosepion lycidas. The sequence goes on along the minus strand of OZ010590.1, from coordinate 46,108,012 downwards.
TTACATCATACTATACTTCGGTAGATATGGTGGAGGGGGGAGTGCAGGTGCTTGTATCCACTCTCATCACGACTATACTGTCTGTATAGCCTTGGCAGATTAGGGTGAATGGGATTAGTCCCCACTGATAGCGTTCCTTAAGAAGGAACTCTGAGGTGGGTGGGGAGCACAGACAGTGAATACAAAAATTAAAATTAGCTGGCTATCTCTTATAAGCGAACCAAGAGACAATATGAGACTTCTAAAAGTGAAAATGAAATAGAAAAAAAATCAATTTTCAACTTTCATTGTTGCAGAATTAGTAGGGGGTGATATATCAAAAGTGTCTCCTTTTGTGTTGCAAAGGGTTATTTCAGACATTATCAAACCACAATCTGTTAAAAAAATTAAGAAAAATAATACTCTATTAATTCAAGTGATATCCAAAAAAGATGCAGAAAAATTGCTAAAAATCAAGCAAATTGACAACAATAAAGTCGAGGCCTACCCACATCACTTTCTTAATTCATCAAAATGAGTAATAAAATGCCCAGAACTGTCACTTTGTTCATCAGAAAAAACTGAAAATGATGACACCCTAAAAAAGCAAGGGGTAACATGTTCAAAGAATGCAAGTAAAAAGAAATGTCACAGTAATAAACATCAACACATATTTTAGCATTTGACAAACCAACTCTACCAAAAGAAATAAAGATAGGATACACAATAGCCAAGGTAGAGCCATACATTCCTAATCCCCATAGATGTAAAAAATTTGGTCATCTTCAAAATGTTTGTGCGAGAACATAGGTCTGTTGAAGATGTGGGGAACCGGAAACTGAGCATGATGAATCACCTTGTGAAAGGCCCTCATTTATGTCTAAACTGTAAAGAAAAACATTCAGCAGACTCCAAAGAGTGTAACATTTAGGAAAAGGAAATAATAATAATAAGAAGAAAATACACGCAAAATATCTCATTCCAAGAAGCCAGGAAACAGGTTGAATCTAATTCACTTCAAGCATCAAATGCAAATATCACTAAAATATAAAATCAACAAAGAAAACAATGCATTAAGAAGCCAAGATCTTATAACTCTTATTAATGAATTAAAAAGTTTAATAGAACTACTAAAATCTAGTATATCACTCATAAATCAAACACCCATAGACAAAAAAAATCCTGTCCCGTCAACCTCAAACAAAAAAGTCTCTACATGTACAAAACAATTAAATCTGAAAATTCCAAACCAAAGTACAAAATCCAAGAAATAGAAACCACTAAACATTCTCTAGAGAATCAAAAGGTACATAGAAAAAAATATAATTCCACTTTTAGTGAAGAATCAAGAGAAATGGACATAGATGGACAAAACTTTAGCCCATCACAAACAGGGGAACGGTCATCATCTATACAAAGGTCATTAAAAGAACCTAATGGAAAAACAAACCCTATATCATCAACCACAAACAAAAATGATTCTACATCTACAAAACTATTAAACTTGAAAAATCCAAATGAAAAATAAAATCCAAGAAATAGAAACATCGAAACATTATCAAGAGAATGAAAAGATACAAAAAAAAAAAAATAACAAAATGGTTATTGAAGAACAAAAAGAAAATGGACATAGAGGAACAAAACTCTAGCCCATCACAAACAAGGGAAAGGTCATCATCTAGACAAAGTTCATTGAAAGAACCAAATGGTAAAACTAAGGGTGCAAAAATCAAACAAGAAAGTAGAAACAAAAGAAGTTCAAAGAACAAAACATAACAAGAAACAAAATACTAATAGTCTGAAGAATATAGAAATGATGGACACTTCACCCATATATATATAAAAAAAAAAAAAATTGGACATGTAAAAATTCATAATTTGTAATATATAATCAAGATGCAAACCTTATTCAATGGAACTGTAACGGGGGACAAAACACTATGAAAGTGTAAAAATAGGTTTTATTACCAGAAATACTTTGTAAAAAAAATTATTACCAGCAATACGTTTTTGAAAACCAAATGTTGCCAGCAATGCATTTTTAAAAAAACAAAGATTACCAGCAATATATTTTTGAAAAAAGAAAAAATATTATCAGCAATACATATTTGAAAGAAAATTATTACCAGAAATAGAAATTTTGAAGGAAAAATTTTTACCAGAAATAGATTTAAAAAAAATATTACCAACAATAAAAATTTTGTCAGCAATAACCCATTGAGGTTGATATACCGTAAAACCAAACCAAAACAAACGAAACCAAACTGATTAATCTATTTAAGAACAAGACTCGAGTTTTTAGGTTAATGTTTTGACTTTGTAGCAATTAGTGGTATTGTGTGAAACTACCTATAGCACAACCTATCCTATGTTCAATTTCCTTATCTTCTATACTTAATTTGTTATAACTGATTCATACACTGATGTATTTTAAGTGTTTAGGATTTATTTATTCTACATCCAGAATTTTTATGATGAATTCAGGATAGGTGTCATTATTTCTTTCATTCCAATTCCAGATCATAGTTTCTGTTTTGGAAAAGTTTATCTGCAGTTTTATTTCTTGAAACAGCTTGTAGATGTTTATTTTTTCTGACCTCAAGGATGCATCCTAAATTTGACATGTAAAATTTTGGGCAAAGAACAGAAAATTAAAATAAACTATGTCCTATAGGAAGCAGGGTCAAATTTTAAGACTTGGTTCTGTGGTAAATAATAGTGCTTTCAATACTGAGAAATACAATTGTAGTTGAACAAGTGAAGTAATTATAAACAATACAGCAATATTTCTGGTTTAATGTGTTGGAGTGGATTTATCCAAAGCAACCTGGTCGATTAAAAAATGAGATCCCTGAGAACCATTGTAGGCATTTTTGTTGTAGACTGGATCATAAATGATGCAGTACAATATATATTCAAAGAGAGTCATTGGATGATCTCATAATCACCATTGGGACTCAGACATTGTCATGCAACTGAGATAGATGGAGAGAGCAGTGACCCTATGGTGATGGATCTGATGAACAACAGAGCCCAATCTAGGATTTATTTGGACAAATAGCATTATATTTATTTTATCAAAATATTTCACTTAATGAATTCTATGGCTTATCTCAAGGATCAACTGTTTTTTTTTTAACTGTAACAAATTCTTGCAGTTGAGTATTCTGTCTGAATAAAGTTATAGCCTTCTTGTAAAGTAACTTCCATTACTTTGGTAGTCAACTTGGCTTTTCATCCATTACCTTCTGTGTATATTGCAGGCCTTGTAGAGGGTCTGAACTGTGAACCCCTGCATCCTGCCTCAATGGGTTTAGACACCTGTGAAGTAGGATGTAAAAAAATTGGGTAAAAATATTGATGTTATTCTTTTTATTAGATTCCTAATGATTCATTCTCCAGATGTTTACAGGTGAAATTTTTTTTTAATATATTGCTGGTAGTGTAATGGTTAGCTTGGATTGAGAAATTGGAGAACAGAGTTCAAATTTTGTCACATTCATATTTGCACAAAAACCCATGGGAAAAATCTTTCTCTAGTTATAGGTTAAATAACAGCGCAGGTTGGGTTCCCTAGCTGTGACTGACAACCAGTCTAGGAGAAGAACAACTCTGAATTAGGAACTCTATGCAGGCCTGACATAGCATATATTAGGTTGGTGCAAAAATAATGTCGTTTTTTGACATTCAACTTCAAAAGGAAAACAACATTATTTTTGCATTAACCTAATATTATGCAGCAATTGACACAATCATGGAGTTTGCAATGACTAGAATCTCAATTGCAGTTGTCCTATAACTGCATCAGTATATTATAGAGTAACATTACATCATTGGTTGTGATGCATTAGACGCTATTCAAGACAGTATGGATATTCATTTGTATTATGTCCCTGTCTACCATTTCACTTTCAATCTGTTATATTACCTGTGCACACACTAACCTGTATTTTGAACTCAACTCACCAATTCCATTAACACATTTTGGATTAGTCTGTTGTTCTCAAATTTTGCACAAATGCCCTGGGAAAAGGCCTGAATCCATCTCCCAAGGCTATATAGCAGAGTAGATGGGATATCTATGCTTGAGTGGTAACCAGTTTAAGAGAAGGACACATGATCTCAAAATCAGCCTGAGAAGGGAGGGGATCTGTCAGGTTTTCTTACTATAGATAATAGCCAGTGCTTCTATGACTGCAGTATATGGAATGCACTTGTGTCCCTAATGAGTTACAAGCTGTGATCATGATCTACCCTTGTCTTTTGTGTCTTTTTTCTCTCCCTCCTTTCCCCTACTCTCTTCCTTTCTCTCTCTCTTTCTCTTTTCTCTCTCTCTCTTCCTCTTTTCTCTCTCTCTTCCTCTTTTCTCTCTCTCTTCCTCTTTTCTCTCTCTCTTCCTCTTTTCTCTCTCTCTTCCTCTTTTCTCTCTCTATTCCTCTTCTCTCTCTCCCTCTTTTTTCTCTCTCTCCCTCTTTTTTCTCTCTCTCCCTCTTTTTTCTCTCTCTCCCTCTTTTTTCTCTCTCTCCCTCTTTTTTCTCTCTCTCCCTCTTTTTTCTCTCTCTCCCTCTTTTTTCTCTCTCTCCCTCTTTTTTCTTCCTCTCCCTCTTTTTTCTCTCTCTCCCTCTTTTTTCTTCCTCTCCCTCTTTTTTCTCTCTCTCCCTCTTTTTTCTCTCTCTCCCTCTTTTTTCTCTCTCTCCCTCTTTTTTCTCTCTCTCCCTCTTTTTTCTCTCTCTCCCTCTTTTTTCTCTCTCTCCCTCTTTTTTCTTCCTCTTTTCTCTCTCTCTTTTCTCTCTCTTCTTCCTCTTTTCTCTCTCTCTTCTTCCTCTTTTCTCTCTCTCTTCTTCCTCTTTTCTCTCTCTCTTCTTCCTCTTTTCTCTCTTCCTCTTTTCTCTCTTCCTCTTTTCTCTCTTCCTCTTTTCTCTCTTCCTCTTTTCTCTCTTCCTCTTTTCTCTCTTCCTCTTTTCTCTCTTCCTCTTTTCTCTCTTCCTCTTTTCTCTCTTCCTCTTTTCTCTTTTCTTTTCTCTCTTCCTCTTTTCTCTTTTCTTTTCTCTCTTCCTCTTTTCTCTTTTCTTTTCTCTCTTCCTCTTTTCTCTTTTCTTTTCTCTCTTCCTCTTTTCTCTTTTCTTTTCTCGCTTTTTTCTTTCTCTCTCTTCCTCTTTTTTCTTTCTCTCTCTCTCCCCATATTTCTGTATTTCATTTTAAACAGGATATTTTGTAGTCTCTATATGGTATGATTCCTTTCATTTACATTGGTTCTCATCTGAGTGGGACTGCAAAATACTCAACTTATAGGCTGAAGCACACAAATGCATACTGGGATTTCTTCCTAGCTAATAAGATAAGCCACTTCTTGGTCTCACCTGACTCCATTCTGGTCTGTCTTGTCTTGATGCTAAAATACTATGTTTGTCTATCAGTATTCACTCTTGTGTGTCAACACCAATTCTTAGTTTGTGAATTTTTGGCCTTGTTACTTTATCATGCATATAATGTTTCCCTTGTTTAATATCCCCCCCCACTGTTTTTTTTTCTTGTTATTGTTTATTGAAAACTTTGTCAATTTTGTTTGTTGAACAGTTCTGTCATTTACATTTAACCATAGGCACATACTCTTTAAGCTATCATGGAGGCAAACAACTACAGAAAAAGTTTTTGAAATTATTCACCCTCCATCCAATCTAACAAAAATCCACTAATTCAGTTTGTACACACACACACACACACACCTACATGTTCATGTCTTTGAAAAATATAATTATACAGTTGGTAATATATACATGATTATCTACATTTCTGCTGCTTATTATACCATTGAGGTCATAATTTAAAGTGACTGATAGCCAAAACAATATTCACCAGAATGACTCCTGTGTATATGCTGGAAATTGGTTCAAAACAAAAATTTGTATCATTTTTAAGTGAATTTCTGTATGAATTTATTCAACCACATTTGTGTCATTTTGTTCTGCTTTTTTTGTTGTCTTTGAGGCAGCTTCATGGTTCCATTCCCTTGGAACTTGGCGTCTTTCTAGATAATAAATTGGAAGAAGTGGTTTGTTTGAAATAAGTGTTAATACAAAGGTGGAAGATTAAGTATGGTGGGTGTAGTGGGACATTCCAGCTAATTTGTACCAATTTCTGTCAGATTTCCAAAGAGATGTGAGGTCAGGTGGTGTTCTGATGGAAAATGGCACCCTTTTAATTGACCAGTTCTGTTTGATTTTCATCAGTTGTTGCTTTTTAATCAGTTCACTTAAGAACAGTACTTGTTTGAAATTGACGTCTAATTTTGTGGAAGGAACTTGTAATATGCAATGCCCTTCCAATCTTATCAGTTACATAGCATCACCTAGATTTGGTTTTCGAGTTGTTAATCGTGGCTCATCTCATTTTTGCTCATGACCTTTGTTGCTCCACATTGTTGTAAAGCATCCATTTTTCATTGTCTGTGAACATTTTTTTAAAAAGCGGTTGTTTTTGTCCAGTTTGAGCAGAAAACCATAGATGGAAATACATTCCATTAAATATTTATTCTGTTATATAGTGAGGCATCCAAACACTGTTGTAATTCACATATCCCAGTGTTTACAATTGCCTTGCAACACTCATATAAGATATGTGGAGTATCTATGTAATGTTCGGTGTATGACCTGGAATCTTTTTAATCAGCATTTCAATTTTTAGTAATGACTGTAGGCCTACTAGAAATATTAGTTACAAAAAATCTGTTCTGAATTGTAAAATAAAAAATCCAATGCTTTTAAATGCTTTTATAAATAAGATTATATTATTGTCTTAAAATTTTTTTTTTGATGAATGTGTTTTTACAATTGTTTAAAATCTTTTTAAATTCTGTATTGTAGCAGTTAGGTGATATTCTTAAGCAAAAACAATATTTAATGATCATGAATGGAAAAACTTACTATAACTTAGCGACTTCATCCCTCAGATTTTTAAAAAGAATTAAAAATTTTTGTATATTTTTGTTAATATGGACATCCATACATGACATTATCAGAAAATAAGAGTAGTAACTATAGTAAATTTAAAGCCAAAATATCTAAAACTCAATAAAATATTAAGTTGTTTAGAATATTCTCCTAAATTACTGGGTAGTTAAAAAAAAAATGACATAAAAAAAGGTGCTCACATTATATTCATCAAATAATTTTTATAGGTATGTCCTTCTTAGAAAAAAAATTCACAAACATAAGTCTATTGAGATAGTTGTCAACAATTTGTAACATCCAATTCTATGTTAAAAAGTGCTTTTCTGTAATATTTTAAACTAAAAGTAATATTAATTTCAGTTCAGATTAATTAAACTTTAAATCATATAATCTTCCTCAAATAAAGTTTCCGAAGAGTATATTTTATTTTTGAAAGATTTTTTTTAATAGAGAGTTATATTGTGGGGGCAGATTTGTAAATATGGCTAGAATCAGTCATTTTTAGTGATTTTCAAAAAAAAAAAAAAATTCTAATCAATTTAAATTAGCAAGTATTTTTATTATTGGAAATGTTAAATTTAATCTATTAGCTTGAAATTGAAACTAAAATAAAAGCTTCAAAACAGACTTTGTATTTTTAAAAAATGCTTTTGAAATGTTAAATATCTCTTTTGTTTGGAGGTGTTTAATTTTATGCTAGTTTCTTTGAATTAACCCCAGAATTAAAACTTCTAAATACCAAGTTAAATTATTGCAATACATTTTAAACATTTTATAAAGTCTATAATAATTTTTATTCTTAATTAATAGTAATAGAAAAATCAAACTTCAAATTCCTGTACTTCTCCGGACCATGGTGATCATGGCTCTTCACAATTTCCTTTCCTTCATAGCTCTTAATAAATTTTGTCTTTTTCTTCTCTCTCCTAAACCTTGTTCCACCATTCATTTACTCAAGCTTGCTAGATTGGTTGTATGTTGTTTTCCTCTATCACTCTTGCCTTCAATCTGCCCTGTCAGTATCAAATTTCCCTCTTTCCTCATTTTGTGCCCTAAAAATTTCAACTGTCTCTTCTGATGTTAAGTACAAGTGTGCTTTTTTGTTTCCATTTTCTCTAAAATTTCCTCATTGCTGACATATTCAGTCCATGGTATTCTGTAGAACCACATTTCTGTTCTCTTCATTATCTGTGAGGATGTTGTCCAATATTCACTATCATATAGGAGGACTGATATTACATAAAGTTTCATTACTCTTTTCTTTGTTTCAAGCAAAATTTTTCTGTTTCTTAATACTTTGCTTAGCTTTTGAAAGGCATCTCTAAAGACAGTATAAAGCCTGCTTTAAGTACAGAAAGAACAATATTTCTCTATACAGGCCTGTTTGGTTGTTATGTATGCAAAGTATGAATGGTGTATCTGGTGTACACTTTATATGAACAAGTCATAAGTATGTCATGTTTTGTACATTACGGATCAATAGGCAATGACTAAGATAGTTCAACTTCTTGGGGAATAAACGTTAAAGTAGCTGATTGTAAGTAGGTCCACTCCATTACAATTCTCAGTATCAATACTTTACTAAAAACAATTTGTCTTTATTATAGTTGGACTTTGCAGTGCTTCCCTGTTTCACTTGACAACAATGACAAAAAAATTTACTTAGTAGTTCATATATTATTTTTATATTTTTGAATATACAAGCTTGGCAGATAAGATTAATTTTATCTTGTTCATTGGTATATAAAATAAGTCTGCTATTCATTTGTGTATTGAATATTATTACTGACACATCTGGTCTGGTGTTTCTGCAGTGTGTTGAGATTTTTGACAAAGTTCAAAGAAGAATTGTTAATGTTATCAGTCTTGATCTGGCATCTCAGCTTCAGTCACTTTCCTACTGATGTAATTTGATTTCCCTTACCCTCTTCTATAAATGTTTTCACAGCAAGTGTTCCTATGATCTTTCTTCATTGCTACTTTAACTTCAAAAATTTAAGTGCAGTACTAGAACGGCAGCTAGGTCTCATAATTTCCCTGTGGAAATTACTAATTATAACCACAGGTTCTATGCTAATTCTTCCTTCTTTTTGCACTACTTGCTTGTTGAACTCACTTCTGGCTTCCTGCTTTCCTGTCAACTACAATATTCAAAAATTTAAATGAAACATCAATTGATATTGTTCTTCTTGAATCATGTTATTTTATTGTCCTGTTTCTTTCACTATCCATAACCCCTTCCATCTTGATGGCTTTATAACCTTGCTTAGGGTGAAATGAAAGAAAAAAAAAAGTGGATGAGAGACAAGAAAGAATACTTGTAAATTAGATAAAATTTTAAAGTATTTTTATCATTTTTTTTTTTTTTTTTTTTTTTTTTTTGGTCAAAACACTCAAGTTACTAAGTTCTGCAATTGTTACGAAAAATGAAGTGAATCTAAAATAGTTTCCTATAAGACTATAACTCAGGAGTCAGGGGTTCAAAATGTTGTCTTCATTTTTGATTCATATGTTTAATGGTTGTATATTGTAATGGTCTGAACATAGTGACAGAAAAGCTACAATAAAGATGCAAGTAAGACAGTTATCCAAAAGTAATAAGGAAGAAAAGTTTTCTTGTTTGTCTATTTACAGTATTATTACCAAAAAAAAAACTTCTCAAAAAATATTTTGCAAGGGAAGTTAATTTATTTTTCGACCTTGACTTAAAGGCCAACAAAATTAGCCATTATGATGAATGTTGAGTCATTTCCTCTTTATACAATTTATACTTGGAATAAGTTCAGTTCGTCTGATGGACGTCAATTTGTTACATATAATTAGGGAGGCACGATGGAGTAATGGATAGCAGCTCAGATTGAGGAATTGGAGAGTTGAGTTCGAATTCCACTTGAATCCATTATATTCACTTATGTACTAATACCCTTGGAAAAGGTATGAATCCTCTTCTTTCCTCCCAGCTATGGCTAAATAGCAGGACAGACTGGGTTCTATAGTCTTTGATGGCAACTGGTCTACTGGGGGAAGAAATAGCAACTTAATGTGGGAAAAATCTGCCTCGTCAGTCATGTATCAAAAGATACATGATCGCCTAAGTGTGTATCATTTATAGCGCATAACTGACTGACATATAATTAAATTTCATAGCTTCCTTTTTAATATGTGTGTATATTAAATTGATTTTTTTTTTTTTTTTTAGTATGTTGTCTGTATCTTGTATGAGAATCTTTTGAAGAGACAACATCCTTACATGAGAAACAACCAACATACTAAACAAAAAATCATTAATTAATTCAATAATTTACGCATAAATAAATTAAAAAGAAATTATCAAATTTAATTTCATTTAACAAATTGAAATCCAATTGGACATTCAAAACTTTACTTTATATCCAGTTGACATCCAGAAAATCCACTATCAGCCATTATTAATCAATTATATATTGTTTAATCAAATCTAGAATTTATAATTTATAATTGTTTGCAAATGAATGGAATTATTCAACGATTAGCCAAACTCTAGTGACATTTAAAATTTAAAGTGAGCTTTTATTGTATATATTTTTTACATATAAAATGAATTCAGTAAATATATAAAAATAGAACACAGTGTAAAGCAAGATTTCAAAATTCAACCTTTACAATAACTCAATATTGGCAGCCACAATCTTAACATTAGATGTGCGGATGACAAAATGTTGAAAGAAGACGTAGTAAGGAAACTACAGAACTCTTACAATAGTTGGTAAATGAAAGGGAAAAGAAAAGACTAACCCTCAATTGTAAGAAGACAAAATGTATGGTTGACAGCACAAAGATGTGTTTAATAAGTGAATTACAAATTTGGAGATACCAAAATCAATCAAGAACAAAAATATTAATATCTAGGTAGTGTTTTAACAGAAGATGGGAAATATGAAACTGAAATCTAAAGGTGCATTGGGGTAGTGAAAGATGCCTTCCAAAACTTAATTAAAGTATTAAGAAACAGGAAAAATATTGTAAGAAACAAAGAGGAGTAATGAACTGTTATGGAATTTCAATCCTTCTATATTAACATGAACAAGCACTAGTGGAAATATTAGGTTGGTGCAAAAATAATGATGTAATAATGTTGTTTTTTTACGTTAAAAAATACGTCAAAAAACGACATTATTATGTCATTATTTTTGCACCAACATAATACCAAGGTGGACCAGAACTGACTATTTCAATTCCAACTGCAACTTTTAGTATACACTAGCAACCAGAAATCACCAATGACTGGTTTGTTGTCACTTGATCTCTAGAGCTTTCATTTATTTATTCTTCTGGTCACCTTTGGTCAAGAGGGTGCTGCTTGGGATACCTAACTTTAAAAACTTTATCTGCCTGCTATAAAACACTAAACACTTGAGATCAAGATAAAATCACACACCTCCTGTTCTATGTAGGTGTCTCAAGGTGTTGACTGCATATTGATGCTATGAATTTATATGAATGAGATTTTAAGTGGGTGGGTGGAGGAAACACTATAAAGTTTTGTTTTAAGTAAATATGAAGAGATAAAATGATATCAAGGTAACAAAAGCCCTCAGGTGTCTATCTTAGAAAGTATCCAACCAGCTGATGTTAATCTTGTTGCCCAAGACAGGCTGGGTATTTTCAGGGAAATTTTTATGAAGTGAGTTAGGTCAAATTCAGAATTTTATTATAGCTTGCAGTTTGTGACAACTTTTTAATTCATAAATAGGGACATTTACATAAAAATATAAACTGAAAAATTATAAAGATATATTATAAAGAATTCATTTTTTCCCAATATTATTCTTAATATATATTAGGTTGGTGCAAAAATAATGACGTAATAATGTCGTTTTTGACGTTAAAAAATACGTCAAAAAACGACATTATTACGTCATTATTTTTGCACCAACCCAATATATTGAGATCAAATATGGATTAGAATCTAACAGAATGATAGGATAAGGAACAAATAGGAAATGTTTATAAATTTAATAAGTTTCACTTTTATATCTAGAAATCTAAAAGCCTGCATCTACAAACAAAAAGAGACCTACATTGGGACAATCATTTAAGCTTGCTTGTAACACACAGAAACAAAACAGGCCATAACCTCAATTTAATAAATGACACCCTAAATTAGCAACAAACATAATTATGTAGAAAATACTTAGAGAATTTTACTATCTATAAACACGTGTCAAACTCACTTTATTATATCATCAACTTTTATAAAATCCATACTTAAAGAATCTAAGATCTGTATAAATACAAAAATCAATGCGTGTAAAGTACATTCTTTCACTCTCACACAAAATATCCCCCAATCAACATATGGACAACCACCCTCCATGGATAAAAATATCCATGGGACACTCAAATGCACACTCCTTTTCAACTCAATACCATTTTTCATTTTTTGATGCAGCTTGAATAAAAGTGAAAAATTAAATTTATAAAGGTTTCCTATATGTTTCTTATTCTATCCTAACATATAAAGAATTAACGAATTTATTTTTTATCAAACACATTTTTATTATTTAAAATGTTATTTTTAGTGGATATCCATATTTAGTGTCTACTCAAATACTGTTATCCACTAAAAGCTTATATATATATATATATATATATATATATATATATATATATACACATACATGATACTTTAAAAAAAACAAAATGACCTGCTTTGGGAAGACATAATATTTGAAAAATGATGAAATTGACACAAAAGAAAACAAAATCTCTTTTGATACTGGCTTACGGAAGTTGAAAGTACTCAGACATTGGACAAGTTACATTTAAATTCTCACCAGAAAGCAGGAAAATCGTCTGAAATATGGAAAGCTAAACAAAAATTCTTTAACAAAGAATAGTTGTTTGTCTTTAACCCAAGACACACACCCACACTCTATTTTAAGTGATTGCATCCTGCAAATAGTTCACTGATTTTAACTTTAAATTTTTCTATTTCTAGTCAAAACCACTTGTATAACTTTGAAATATTAATCCTTTAAAACAACTTGTCTTCATTAAGAATTAATGCTTTACAGGCTACAACACGCTCTGAAATTTTACTGATAGTTTTTGAGAACACAATTTGTTACCTTATACAGAAAATCTGAATTGACAGGTTCTCCCAATAACAACTCACTTTAGTTGGAATAAATGGAAGAAAAACAGATGACTAACTTTTTTTTTCTCTTTTTGCTGACAATTAAGATTATAGCAAGAGACGCATAAAAACAAACCAGCAATGACCATCAAAAGAATTGATCAAGTTGTATTCATTTTTGTCTCATTAATTTCCATGGATCCATATTGTGTAGGATAAGGCTAAATGATATTGTAAGAGTTTCGGTGAATTTGATCCTGGACATCATTAATAATGTGTTGCTTAGACAAACAATTAACTGTCAGTTTGGTTACCTAGGCAAAGTCAAGGTTGAACAAGAAGAAACACTATTGAGCAGTTTTATGTTCAACTTTTTAGAAATGAAAAAAAATCCATGTTGGTTGTAATCAAACATTGGATATAAATCTCAGTTTACAAAGCAGTTGTTGGGATGAGGGTGGTAGGGGTGATTGTTTCTGTTTTTTATCAAAGTATTATACCAGACATTACATATACATCACATACACTTTTTTGTTTATATATATATATATATATATATATATATATATATATCATGATGATAACTGTTGATACATGTAAAGTTACTTGATTTAATGTATATCAAGTTGAACAGAATTTCTATTAATAAAATGGTTTGTGGTTGTCTTGAACAATAATTATTGAATCAAGTTTAATGCTTATCCAAGATCAACTCAGTTTTGTAACTTCTCACTCATCTGAACTTTTGATATGAATGATTTATGATTTATATTTATTATAGAATGTCTGTTTTATTAGTACTTATCCACTTTTGGTGTCCTAACTACTGTTGCTCACAGAATCAGTGAAGCACTAAATAACAAATACATCTCAAGGACTATAGCATTAGATATTTCAAAGGTCTTTGGCAATGTGTGGCATAAAAGGATTACTGCACAAGCTCTCTATCTATGGAATCACTGGAAGAGTCGTTACAATTATAAAGTCTTTCCTAATGGGTAAGGTCACTGATGGTAGTAGTTAATGGCCAGTCCTCAAGGACACTAGTAGTCAGTTAATGGCCAGTCCTCAAGGACACTAGTAGTCAGTTAATGGCCAGTCCTCAAGGACACTAGTAGTCAGTTAATGGCCAGTCTTCAAGGACACTAGTAGTCAGTTAATGGCCAGTCCTCAAGGACACTAGTAGTCAGTTAATGGCCAGTCCTCAAGGACACTAGTAGTCAGTTAATGGCCAGTCCTCAAGGACACTAGTAGTCAGTTAATGGCCAGTCCTCAAGGACACTAGTAGTCAATGCAGGCATTCCCCAGGAGTCACTTCTTGGACAAACTCTCTTACTTTACATAAATTATCTACCTAAGTAAGTATACTCCAAACATTTGTATATGGGTGCACCTCCAAAATTCTAGATGACCAAAAATTGGCAGCTGATCTCTGCTATGATTTAGATCTAACATCTCAGTGTGGAAATAACTAGCTGGTTACATTTAATGTCTCAAAAATGAAACTAATTACATCAACACTTATTGGACCCTGAACTATTACCAGTCACAATGAATGGATATTTCCTCAAGGAGGCCCTGTGCCTTAAACGCCTATTGGATCTTAAACTCATCTACATATTTAATATATCACCCTTTGAAAAGGAAATATTAGGTTGGTGCAAAAATAATGTTGTTTTCTCACATATGTTACTATGTGAGAAAACGACATTATTTTTGCTCCAACCTAATAGTATTGACCTGATTCTATAACATTGTAAAAGGTAATGAAGCAGATGATGTCTGAGTGCAATGTACCACAATAACTCAATTATTCTGCAACCATGGCAAAGACGGCTAAACTTGACAAGAAGCTCCGAATGAAGACAGTTGATATGTACAAACAAGGTGATGGGTATACAACACTTTCTAAGCATTTAAATGTTCCTAGATTAACAATTATCAAGAAGTACAAGACTCATTGTATTGCAAATAAATTAAGGACTGGTAGAAAATGGTCAATTTCTGAGAAAATAGAAAAGAAAAATTGTTACAGATGTCTCAAAGAATCCTCACTTAACAACAAAGGACATTGTCAATTATGTAGACATGGTTGAATGTATCAAAGAAGACAGTCACTAGATACTCTCATCAAGCAGGACTTCCATCTTATTGCCCAAGGAAAACTCCTTTGGTTAATGCTAAACACTTAAAATGTAGATTAGCTTATATTAGAAGCCATCTAGAACATGGGAGTAAATATTGGAACTTTGTTTTATGATCAGATGAAACCAAACTGGAATTATTTGGTCACATGAACTTCCATTATGTATGTAGTAAAGTGAATGAAGCTCACAAACCCAAAATACTGTCCCTACAATTAAACGTAGGGGTGGGAGCATTTTGCTCTGGGGATCCTTTACTGTTTCTAGAGAAGGAGAACTAGTGTATCATGATAAAGAGCAGTGTTTGGCTATTCTTAAAAATAATATAGAACAAAGTGCATGAAAGCTGTCTTTGAGGAGTTACTGAATATGTCTGTGTCTCCCTTCCCACTCAACTCGGTCCGTGTCTCCCTTCCCCCCTCAACTCGGTCCGTGTCTCCCTTCCCCCCTCAACTCGGTCCGTGTCTCCCTCCCCCCCTCAACTCGGTCCGTGTCTCCCTTCCCCCCCTCAACTCGGTCCGTGTCTCCCTCCCCCCCCTCAACTCGGTCCGTGTCTCCCTTCCCCCCCTCAACTCGGTCCGTGTCTCCCTCCCCCCCTCAACTCGGTCCGTGTCTCCCTCCCCCCCTCAACTCGGTCCGTGTCTCCCTCCCCCCCCTCAACTCGGTCCGTGTCCCCCCCCTCAACTCGGTCCGTGTCTCCCTTCCCCCCCTCAACTCGGTCCGTGTCTCCCTTCCCCCCCTCAACTCGGTCCGTGTCTCCCTTCCCCCCCTCAACTCGGTCCGTGTCTCCCTTCCCCCCCCTCAACTCGGTCCGTGTCTCCCTTCCCCCCCTCAACTCGGTCCGTGTCTCCCTTCCCCCCCTCAACTCGGTCCGTGTCTCCCCCCCCTCAACTCGGTCCGTGTCTCCCTCCCCCCCCTCAACTCGGTCCGTGTCTCCCTTCCCCCCTCAACTCGGTCCGTGTCTCCCTTCCCCCCTCAACTCGGTCCGTGTCTCCCCACTCTCCACTCCACTTTCTTCTCCCTCCCCCTCTCCCAGTCTCCTCTATCTCTCCTTCCCACCCACTGTCTTAAATTTTATGTTTTAATGACATCACTACAAACCAATGGCCTTCAAGCATTGGTCAACCTTTATACATATTGGATATAATATTAATAATCCAATATTGGTCACTTATGTGTTGTGCTAGAAAACATAGGTAAGAGATTAATTTCTGGTGAGACTTCCTGGATTATATTTTGTCTAACATCATAGAAAGGTTTGTAACAGCTTAATCTTAAAAAAAAAAAATTCCCTCAATTTGTTTACAAGATAATGACAGAAAATCATTAATTAGGGATTTGATGATCTAAACAAAATCTTACTATCTCTTACCTGAAATTTTACTATCTCTTACCTGAAATTTTACTATCTCTTACCTGAAATTTTACTATCTCTTACCTGAAATTTTACTATCTCTTACCTGAAATTTTACTATCTCTTACCTGAAATTTTACTATCTCTTACCTGAAATTTTACTATCTCTTACCTGAAATTTTACTATCTCTTACCTGAAATTTTACTATCTCTTACCTGAAATTTTACTATCTCTTACCTGAAATTTTACTATCTCTTACCTGAAATTTTACTATCTCTTACCTGAAATTTTACTATCTCTTACCTGAAATTTTACTATCTCTTACCTGAAATTTTATACTTACAAATTTTGGAAAGGGATTGTCTGATTAATACAATTAATACAAATATTACTGGCAAAATAATGCTATTATATAATGAATTCTAATGGGTTATCTATCAAAATGCATTGAAAATTAAAAAGGGATTGTTCTTGGTTAGGTAATAATGCAGATTTTACTAAAAGAATAGGAATATTATATGTACTGATAGAAACCAGATGACCTGTCCAAATTTTTATTTAAGAAAATAAATATATTTTTGAAATGAACCACTATAACATAGTTTCCATGTGTTTATTTTTATATTTTCATGGTAATTGTTCTGATGAGCTTTCCTCTTTGGTACCTAGACTTTATGAATTTAAGTACAGTACTAGATTTGCAGCTAGGTCTCATTTTACATTTGAAATGGCAAGATTTAACCCTGAGTTTTCTGTTAATTTTTTTCTCACACTTCTTATGGAACTTTCTTCCAGTTTCTTGCTTTCCATTCAGCTTTGATCTTCAAAAATTTAAATGCAATGCCAATCATTATTTTCTTTCTTCATTCTTTGTTCTTTTATTGTTCTCTCTCCTTAAGTGTTTTCCCCCATATTTTTTTTTTAACCCTTTACGTCTTATTGGCTTTATTGCCTTGTTTGAAATGAAATGATTAAAAAAAAATTTAATGTTTTAATTTTTGTTTTTTAAACGTGTATATCAGGATTTTTTCTTCTCCAAATTATGATATTTGACATCCTCCTACATCACTTGAGGACTTTCAACAGAAACAACACCTAAAATGGATAGCACATGTAACTCGAGAAAATAGGGACCTAATCAAGATGTTGACATTCCGCACCACTTCAAGCAAAAAGTTAGGAAGGAAACCCCCATCAATATTGGAAAGAGTGATAACAGCTATTGAAGTGGTAAAAAACCTATTTTCCTGAAAAATTAATTTAAGGGAAAGATTTTATAAATTTCAACTGACAGCAGTACTGGCTGCTTGGTTAATGAATGCCAAATGTTTTCTTTGTAGGGAAACGGCTAATATTATCATTACCATTGTGGTTATACAAGTTTGAGTGATTAGTTGTTAAGTGGTAAACAAGTATTTTATAAATCATGATAAAGAGAATTTTGTATTTTATAAAAATCATTAGAGCAATTTGTTGTGAAACACTTCCTGGTTAACATCTTCATACTGAACATGTGAGTAACAAAATTTTAAAGAAAATGGAAGCAAAAAAAGGAAACTTTTACAAGAAGAGACAGTTGAAATTTCTAGAGTACATAAGTGTTGTGGCCTGTTTAGGGGCCAGAAAGAAAGACATGGAAGACAAAGGTAGGTTGAAAAATTTATTGAAGATATATACAATAGTGTTAGTAATAAGTAAATTAGCTGTGTCTACTACTCCACTCCACTTCACACTCTTTCCCATCCGACTCTCGCAGTTTGTATTTATGAGAGGAGGAAGAGTTCATTCTACTGTAGGACGGTTTACCATAACAATAAGGAAAGTGGGCTTGGAAAATTTGATATTTACAGGACAGATTGAAGGCAGAGGAAAACAACACATAACCTATTTAGTGAGCTTGAGGTGGATCAATGTTTATTGGGAACTACAAAGGAGCCTTGATTGCCTACATCCTTAAGGGATACAGCAAATAAAGAAGTAGATTTGCCACTGTACATAACTACTTCAGCCATGAAACAAACAGTAAGATTTTCCTAAGTTCTCCTCCAAATCTTTATCAGAGCATTTATTTGACTTTTACACCAAATTTATTAAGATAATATAAATGGATAGTACAATATGTCAGGGTGGGGGGAAACATTTTTGTACCAACAATGCATTTGGGGGACTCAACCCTGACTGTGTTCTTTTGTTCCCAGTAATCTCAGATATGGGCATGTCACTAGCATGTCATAACAGAGGAGAAATAAATATAATTGAATTAGTCATTCACTTTGCTATAGTGAAATCCAAAGGTGCATTGAGAGAGCCAAAGATGGCTTCCAAAAGCTAAGCTAACTATTAAGAAACAGGGAAGTCATTAGAAACAACGAAAAGAGTATTGAACTGTTATGTAATATTGGTCCTCTTATATGGCAATTGATGCTAGACAATCTCCTCACAGATGAAGAAGCAACTGAAATGTGATTCTACAGAAGCCTGCTGAGAATACCATAAACTGAACATGTGAGAAATGGCATAGAAAAAATAGAAACAAAAAAAAACACTCATTAAAAAAAGTTGCTTCAGGCACCCCTCTGGGATTATGGGCCCTGAAACTGAATTTTCATTAGTTTCATAGTAGATCTGCCATTGTACACAACTACTTCAACCATGAAACAAGCTTTAAGTTTTTCTTAAGCTCTTCACCTCCCAGTTTAGTAAAGAAGTAAACGTGATCTACAAAAATAAAATCTAAGTGAAAAGAAAAAAAAATAGCTATCTACTGATATTGTTCCCTCTCTAAACAGACTTGAAAGTAGACAATAACTTTCTACACAGACCTTTATCGAAACATTTATTTAATTTTTACATTGAATTAAGATTATATAAATGGGGGGTATGACATGCCATGGAAAAAGAGGAACAATTAACTCCAATTGTTGGTGATTGCCATTTACTCACTGAATATTTGTTAAAATAACATCCACCCCTAGTAAGAATTTAGCAAGATCTCAATCCTAGAATGAAAAAAGTATTTGTAAACTAAATTCCATTTAAATCTATCTAGTGATATTGTGGCCCATATAGTCTGAACACACCTACCCAGTCTTAAGAGATGACTAGATTAGACTTAGGGTAGTTTTCTTGTTTAGAAAATAAAATAAGGCATACCTTTAAGATCTGTCACATAATATGTCACATGGTATTGTTTGTGTTACTTTCTTTTATGATTTATTACTCTTGTACTTTTAAGTAATAAACTGGTCACATTGTTCATGGCATTAGAGATTTGCAATGCTTATGTTTAGTGTTTGTCAAATGAGCCACAGTCTCATTCAAAACATTTAACATGTAATGACCCAATTAAGTAGGTTTGAAATTGAACCATCCCTCAACACATGTGGGCCAGGGTAAATAAGGCCAGACTTTAACTGACATGGCAAATATTCATAAAAGTTTGAAACTTTAAAGATATTTATTATATTTGAATAGGTGTTGACTTGGTTATCTGGAATGAGGGATGGGGAAGTTAGACAAAAAAAACCCCTTCCCAACCAAAACATATCTGTTCAGTTATCATGTCTGAATAAATATTTGGTATTTATCTTCTGTAATTTAAGTACATTTGTCAGATTGATTGATTAATTTCTTGTGATAGGAAAATACTTCATTTACTAATTGAGAATTCAGCCCTTCCCCCCCTCCTTTTTTTCTTTTAATGATCTTGACTGAGAAAATTGGGCAGATTTTGTACCGGGATGAGGGATGTGAAACTATTTCATCTACTCATTCTTTAAAATAGATGCAATATTTTCAGTGATTTTGTTATTTAGTTTTAAAATTTTATTTGATCTTAAAACTAATTCTGATATGAATAGAATTTAACAGGACCTCAATTAAAGATATTTCTCTTTTTGCTTGTTAAGAAAATATTCTCTCTTATTGACTGATTTGTTTTTTATGGTTTATCAACCCATTGCAGGTTATTTAAAACCAGAAAATATTTTTAGACTGTAAAATGTTTTATTTTTTTTTTTATTTTTGTTTTTAGATAATGATTTAGTGATACAAGTCTTACTAATTAACCCATCGCTGAGAGGGAGAAGAGGTTGATTCATACCTTTCCAAAGGGTATTTGCACATAAGTGAATATGATAAACTCAACTGGAATTGGAACTCAATTCAAGTAGCAAGTAGCAATTCCGAGCCATTTTCCATTACATCACTTGCACATCCATGGTATTTCCAAGTGATCACCAATATAGGTACTGACAAGGCTCAACATTTCTTAACTTTGGTGATCGTATGGGTACCAGTGTTTTATCATAGTATGGCCATAAGCCAAGTTGATCAGAAGAAACAATGAGTAACCTACTTAACAAGCTTGTGTAAATGGAACAGTAACTGGGAGGGATGTTAAGGGACAAACATTACTTAGAGCTATGAATGAGGAGAGCTGCGATCATTCATGTCCTTTCAGGATGTGTCAGACAAAATGATACTAATCAGATATTAGTGGAATATTCTATTTAGAAAATCTGCACAAATAAGAATCCTTCCTGTAGCCATACTAAAATATTTTTTATATTTTATTTTCATAAGATCTGATTTGTCTTTTTCTCACATGATCTCTCCTCCCCTCTGTGCCATAACCTCCCCACTTCCCTAATGTTCTCCTCCCACTTTTATGTCCTTGCCACTTTTAACTGCCCTACCAACTTTCTTTTTTTGTTTATTTTGTCTCTCTGTCTCTAAGTCATTTCTTTTGTCTCGTCAAGTCATTTCTTTTGTCTCGTCAAGTCATTTCTTTTGTCTCGTCAAGTCATTTCTTTTGTCTCGTCAAGTCATTTCTTTTGTCTCTCTGTCTTTAACTCATTCATTATCTTAATCTCTTATCCAGCAGACATTATTTATCTTCCTCATGTGATTTCTACAGATTCTGAATCTTACACTTATAAATTTCTATGAAATTCAAATGACCAACACTATCCCAATCCCCTTGGCACTGTCCAATAAAAAATGATTGCATATTTTGAAAGCTGATTCCAGTTGGTTGCTGTAATTTTTAAATATCAATGAATAGAAATGGAGTAGTCAAGCAAATTAATTTCTGAAAAAAAAAAAAATCTCCAAAATGTCATTTCTATTTTATTTTTGATTCACATCCATAGTTTCTTTCTCCTGTCTTGATTGCCAATCCTAGGAATCTTCATTTGGATTTCTCTGAGTGGAAGAATCATCTGACTTGCTTTGCCTTACCAAAATGAAGTGTTTCAACTTTGTGCATCAAGGGAATCTTGGAGTTTTACAGAAAACCAAGATTCAATAACTACTGCAGTAATTTGTAACTTAATATTCCTTCTTCAGACATAGAATATTGATTTTATGACCGTTAAGAGAGATTCTTCTATCTTGACAGTTTTAATGTTCAGCTATACCCTTCCTTCCAGCTGACTTTCATGAGCAACAAGAAAGTATCTTGTAATACAAGGGGATGCTGAAAAGTTTTCAGTTCTGACCAACCAACTAACCACCCACCTCAAGTTCAGTATTCTGATGTTTTGTTATTAAAATACTGATGTTATGACTGACTGCTACATGACAGGAACAACGTTTGTGTTACATTGATCTGGTCTTTTAAGCACTTGCCTGTCTACCTTCAAAAGCAGCATTACTCAACTTGGGTACTGTCCATTGGCACCAGGGTAAATATTCAGCTACCTGAGACATGAACTGGTCTCCCCACTCTTTCTTTCTCTTTATTATATGTGAAAATGTCACATTACAATATTGATTTCACTATACCCAATGGATTACAAGAGTTAACAACCCTTTTGAAGAATCACCCTGTCAGCTGGAGCTGTAAAATATACTGACTGCACCTCTGCAGAGAGGTAAGACCCATGCACACCCAAAAAATGAGTAGTCCTGGGAATGATGATAAACTATATTCAGTAGCAAGGCCTCTGATCGAGACATTGGCTGTTTTGAGGAGCGTGGTATGGGTTCACTCTAACTTCGGGTGTAGCATCTGTTAGGGTCTCAGCTATGGGCAAATGGTGACCCCCCCCCACTAAACAAAAATGAAAATACTAGAAAAGTATAGAAATATTTTTTAATGGTAAAAATACCAGCAATACATTTATAAAAATAAAAAAAAATTACCACCAATACATTTTTATAGTAAAATTGCTAACACTTTTTATAATAAAATAACCACTAATATATTTTTATAGCAAAATGACAATTGATACAGCACTAAAAGAGTAACAAAAACTAAATTTTTATAGTAAAATTACCAACAATACATTTAAAAAAAAGAACCAACTATACATTTTATCATCTACAAATTATATATCTAAAAAAAATATATTTGCCCCGAAAGTATGAAATTATGTACAAAATATCTGTAGTTGAAGGCATAAAATTACATACGAAATATTTAGATTTTGGCATTAAATAACCCATAGAAGTTGATAGGTTACTAAACAAAACCAACCCAACCAAACCTTTCGAAGAAAAGTTGCCAAATTATTATGTTATTTATAAATTTCTGTCTGAATTTCTGAGATGAGAGATTATCATTATTCATATCTAGTCCTCATCTTTTTTATTATCACCTGATTGATTGCCTTCTGTCTGAATTTCTGGCATGCACATGATCACCTTCTGTCTGAATTTCTGGCATGCACATGATCACCTTCTGTCTGAATTTCTGGCATGCACATGATCACCTTCTGTCTGAATTTCTGTCATGCACACGATCACCTTCTGTCTGAATTTCTGTCATGCACACGATCACCTTCTGTCTGAATTTCTGTCATGCACACGATCACCTTCTGTCTGAATTTCTGGCATGCACACGATCACCTTCTGTCTGAATTTCTGGCATGCACACGATCACCTTCTGTCTGAATTTCTGGCATGCACATGATCACCTTCTGTCTGAATTTCTGTCATGCACATGATCACCTTCTGTCTGAATTTCTGTCATGCACACGATCACCTTCTGTCTGAATTTCTGTCATGCACACGATCACCTTCTGTCTGAATTTCTGTCATGCACACGATCACCTTCTGTCTGAATTTCTGTCATGCACACGATCACCTTCTGTCTGAATTTCTGTCATGCACACGATCACCTTCTGTCTGAATTTCTGTCATGCACATGATCAACTTCTGTCTGAATTTCTGGCATGCACATGATCACCTTCTGTCTGAATTTCTGTCATGCACATGATCACCTTCTGTCTGAATTTCTGTCATGCACACGATCACCTTCTGTCTGAATTTCTGTCATGCACACGATCACCTTCTGTCTGAATTTCTGTCATGCACACGATCACCTTCTGTCTGAATTTCTGTCATGCACACGATCACCTTCTGTCTGAATTTCTGTCATGCACACGATCACCTTCTGTCTGAATTTCTGTCATGCACACGATCACCTTCTGTCTGAATTTCTGTCATGCACATGATCACCTTCTGTCTGAATTTCTGGCATGCACATGATCACCTTCTGTCTGAATTTCTGTCATGCACATGATCACCTTCTGTCTGAATTTCTGTCATGCACACGATCACCTTCTGTCTGAATTTCTGTCATGCACACGATCACCTTCTGTCTGAATTTCTGTCATGCACACGATCACCTTCTGTCTGAATTTCTGTCATGCACACGATCACCTTCTGTCTGAATTTCTGGCATGCACACGATCACCTTCTGTCTGAATTTCTGTCATGCACACGATCACCTTCTGTCTGAATTTCTGTCATGCACACGATCACCTTCTGTCTGAATTTCTGTCATGCACATGATCAACTTCTGTCTGAATTTCTGTCATGCACATGATCACCTTCTGTCTGAATTTCTGTCATGCACATGATCACCTTCTGTCTGAATTTCTGGCATGCACATGATCACCTTCTGTCTGAATTTCTGGCATGAAGTGTTATCATTATTTACATTCAGACTAAAGTCCTCATCTTTTGTTGTTATCAAGCCTTCTTCAGGTGCTTGTTAATCAGGGTAACCTTCAAGGAATTTCAAACTGAACCTTTTATTCAATTTATGGGGATAGATTGTTCTCATGCCACTGTTCATATCTAGAGATATTGCGTCTCATTTTTTATTTAGCATTGCTCGGTTATTGCTCCTCTCCATTTTCACTGAGTGTAAGTCTGCATGGTTCATCCCATGGAGCACTGGTCTAATCTCTATCTATAAAAGGCAGGATGTGTGTGTGTGTGTAACAAATGCACAGCCGCAATTTTCGATGGATTTGCACCAAAATTCACATGCACATGCTCCAAGTTAGTGGGAAGGCCAAGACTGACTTTGCATTTCTGAACTCCCATCAATAGTGGAAATAATCAATTTTTTCATGCTTCTGTGGCAGTTTTCATGTAGTTTGCGGCCATTTTCTACTGGCCAGAGTGAGAGCCTATAGCTAACTGACACGAATAGACAGGAAGATTCTATTGGCCAGCATGAGAGCCAACAGCTAACTGACACGAATTTGAACTAGCATGCTAGTACGCAAAAAAAAATTGATAGCTGCATTCATCACAAGTGGGGAAAAATTTAAATCTGCATGGCACTTTACTCCAATTGGCGCATTCGCTTGCTTAAACTCAACGTTGATTCTGATTCCGCAGAACTGGGTTGGGTGTGAAAAAGTATTTGTTGTTAACATTCTTTTTTCATTCGGTTTTTCCAGTTACAAGTCCTTTTTTAAAGCTGATCGTTTTGTGTTCATTTTGTTTAGTTCTTTTTTCATAACAGATTTAATGTTTAGCATATTGCTTAGAAAAAATTAGCAGTGTGAGATAGGCAAGAAGTAAGGAATGTAGCAACATCAGCATGGCAAAGGGCACTCCTTTAAAGGCAAGGAAGGGCAAAAATATTTTAAGTCAAGTAATAGTGATTGCTGTATGAGTCGTATAATTTTTGAATCAAGCACGGGCAACGCCGGGCCATGCTGCTAGTGGATTATGAATTTGGAGACATAATAACTGAGTTCAATCCCTCGGCTGGGTAATGCAGACATAGACTATAGAAAAGTAAGGCAGGCAATAACTGAGCAGTACTAAAGTAAGAACTAGACTGGATATCCTTAGACATGACAATGAGAACAATCTACTTCTGAAGATTAAATAAAGGGTTCAGTTTGAAATTCCCTGAGGATTAGCTGGATTGACAATCAACAGATAAAGGCTAGTGGGCCAGCTGAAATGTGATAACAGCAAAGATGAGAACATTAGTCCAATTGTAAAATTATTTATAAATCTTACTGAAAAGTAAGAGTTTTGCCTCAGGTAATTCAGTATTGAAAAATTGTTAGTAACAAATATTTATGTAAAGTTTTGTTTTGTGGTCCATGTTCATTTGTCAAAATTATTCCTATTGCTTAGTCTGGTACAAGGTTATAATAGTAGAGCACCTGGAATACTAATGGCCTGTAAGACTAGTTTACTAACAACTGATCTAGGGAGAGGTGCACAACACAAAGTTCTCAGATTTACATAAGCTTGGGAGACAACTTTGTCCAGATGAATTACATTTCTTAGTTCTAGCAACTCCGAGCTTTGCAGCTAAGACCTGCCATATCATGTTCATGACAGCAGATCATCCCCATTCCTTCTGATGAGGAGTAAGTTCCACTCAAACAGCTCTTCCCCAGAACTGTTACTTTGTTGAACAAGCTCCTGAGAGGATGCTTCCCTGACAACAACATTCAAGTCCAAGGTCAACTGATATTTATCCTATATGTTCTTATTGTAGAGTAATTGGCTATGGTTAAATGCCATTTGTAGATATGCCCAACAAACGATTGACAAAGATTCCAATAAACAATAACAAAGGAAAATGAAGAACAGGGAAAAAGTAATACTAAGCAACAATATATGCAAAACAAAAGTAGTTATAGCAACAGTAATAAGGCAAAATATTTCACAAAATAAGAATAGTGTTAAGACACAAAAGGAGAAACAGAGAAGCAAATGCAGCATTCTGACTTCAAGAGAAGAAAGAATAGAAACATGGCAGATGAGACCAAAAAGTGGCCTATCTTATTGGCTAAGAAGAAATCCCAGCATGCATCTGTATTGTTTATCTATAAATTTGAGGTGGGGCAATGTTTTTTGCAGACATTCCAATTCTGATTGGAATCAACACTTATAATGTGCACTTCTTAATCCCTCCTTCCTCCCTTTCTTACAACAGCCTCACTTAGTAACCCTCTACCTTGAGTGGCTCTTAGGCCTTTCATTGATTGAAGTAACAGTAATAAAGTAATATAGGATTGATTTACTAATTTTAAAATGGATTATAGATTTACTTGTTTTAAGTATAGAAATTGTAAAAACGATGACAAGCTGAATCAAAAGAAACAATCCGTTTTCTTTGTTAGGAAAAAGAATTTTATAATTATTTTTTTACTTTCCTATTGTCCAAATATTGTATATGTGTTTTTTTTAAATCAGAATTATCCTTTCTTTATGATAGAAAGAATTGAGGTTCTTTTTCTGGCATCTGTAAACCCTTGGGATATCATAGTGATTAAAGCTATAAGTTTGATTTTAATCTTTATAAGTTATTTAAGGAATGTGGCCTTTTGTCAATGTCAGTAAAATATGGTGGCTGTTGTCATTTTGATTTTCCTTTTTTTTTTTTTTTTTCTCACAAAAAGTTTTGTCTTTAATTTTGTTTGAAATTCCAATATGAAATATTTCCATTAATTCCAACAAGCTACTTTTGCTGGTTCCCAGACTGCATGAATTTAAGTGAGCTACCAGGCTGGCATCTCGGTCCCACCCTTTCACTGTCAAAACAGTTAAATGTAACCGTCTATTTTACTCAAACAGCTTCTTCTCTCGCACTTCCTGTCTATGGAACTCTCTTCCCCTTACTTGTTTCCCCAATGACTATAATCTTCAAATATTCAAGTGTAATGTCAATCGACATCTGACACCCTGAACTTTTTCCCCATTCTTCTCTGTATCCTCTTCTTAAACATGCATCTTTACTCTTGTTCTCAATCCTCTGTAACCCCTTGCATGCTAGTGGCACTCCCGCCTTGCTTGGGGGTGAATTACTTTAAAAAAAAAAATTCTTGAGTTATTCAACCTAGTATCCTCACTTTTATTATTTTGATCACTGCTTCAAACAAAATAAAACATATGTTGCATCAGAAATGTTGCTGGTAATTTTTATAACGGTGATTCTTCGGAGGAACTTAAAATCTTAGGGTAGGAATTTTATCCAGAGGAGAAATTGGTGGAAGAATTTTAGCCATATGTACAAATCATAAGTATAATGGTAAAACAAATTCCTCAAAGATGACAATTTGAAATAGAGAGGCGGATATGCAATGTAATTGGCCCTGCCCTGGCGTCTCGTCTACAGTCACTTTCTCACAGATGTGCCGTCGCCTCCCTCTGTCTGTTCTACAAATACTTCCATGGAAATTGCTCCAAGAAGCTGTATTCGCTGGTTCCCAGACATCATGAGTTCAAGTGCCATACAAGGCTGGCATCCCGCTCTCACCCCTTCACTGTCGAAACTCCTAAATATAGCCGTCTCTTCTACTCCAATAGCTTCATGTCTCGCACCTCTCGCCCGTGGAACTCCCTTCCCTATTACTGTTTCCCTGTGAGCTATAATCTCCAGCTATTCAAGTATAATGTCAATTGACATCTCCAGTTGCCTCGATCTATCCACTACCCTCATCCTTTCTTCTATCACTCCTACCTGACCTTGCTCTAAATTTTCTGCAACCCCTTGTGTCCAAGTGGCTTCCCGCCTTGCTTGGGGTGAAATGCTTAAAAAAAAAATTGAGGAAAGGCAGGATCACAAGTGAAGAAATGTGGCCTGGGATTCTGAGAACCTCTTTTAACAGAATCGATGACCACAGTCTTGATTATTTTAAACTTTTACAAGACCTGTTAGAAAAATTCCTCACATCTGAATAAAATAAAAATTTCTACCTTTTTTATGTTTGTGTCTGTTATGAGGGATTCTGTTCAAAGATTTTAGAAAATGATTGATATACACTTATGGAAGACTGGGAAATGTACTAGCTGAAACTGAAATAGTGATGAGGAATCTGACTGAAACACTAAAATAATTAGTAAACTGGACGAACTTGTTTAATTGTTTATCCTTTCATTTTTATAGTTATCATGAAAGTAAAATAAAATAATTTGCTGAATGATCATTCATTGTTATCTCCCCTTCTCAGTTTTTTTTGATAATTCCACTTTTTAGGTTTCTTGACTGGTAGATAAATTCAATTAGAAAGAAGGGTTCTTTTGTATTGTTCTTTGTTGTCAGTGATTGGATAAAACCATTATCAAACTGACTAGAAGTGGGACAAGACAGTTTTTTTTTTCTGCCAGGTATAAAAGTGATATCAACTGTCATGATTTCAATTTAATTTTTGTACTATTGCTTTTTTAATTGCATTGAATTCTATAATGGAGTTTTGATCTTTTCATGCATTTTAATTGTTGTAACGATGAGATTTAATTCTTTATGATGATGAGGTTGACTGTAGTCTGGATCATCTAGTCAATTTGAATTCGGAATTGTCCTTCTCCTAGACTGGTGCTTATGATAGATATCGCTCCCCCACTTTTGTTTAGCAAAACTTCTATAAAGAGAGTAAATGAAAGATTGATCTTTGATTGATCCATTTTTTATGGCTTATTAACCTTCTGCTGGTTATTTAAAGCCAAAAATATTTTTAGACTGTAAGAATTTTTTTTTTTTTTTTTTTTTTTTTTTTTTAAATAATGATTTATTAGTGAAAAGCCTTACTAATTAACCCATAGCTGGGGAGAAGGGTATTTGGGCATAAGTGAATATAACAAACCCAATTGGAATTCTGATTAACAATTCCGAGCCAATATCTATTACACTACATGTATAGCACCTGGTATTCACAAGTGGTCACCCATCTAGACACTGCCCAGGCTTGATGTTGCTTAACCTTGGTGATCATACAGGAACTGGTGTTTCAACATATAGCCATAACTTTTTAACTTTGAAAATGACCCTGTATTCATGCTCAGGGAATTGGGGACTTGAATCTACAATCTCTGGGCATCACTGTGTTTATGAGTTTGGGCTTTTACCAAAGTGTGGCTAAATAAATCACATGCTTTCTTTTTTTTTCTTTTTTATTTCTTTCTTTTTTTAACAAAATTGCCAGTAAAAATATATAAAAACGACACCAAATTACAGAGTTTAGCTATCCAAGAAAAGAAGGTTTAGGATGCAAGCTGAAAAAAAAATAATATTGGAGAGCGTTCTAGCTTTATGTGAAATATGGGGTAAGATACAAAAAGGTTGAACTCAGATCTGTTATCATTTTTTTCCTGGGTATATACATTAGCAAAACTGTTTCACTATCAGAGACCTTGGAATCAATATTCTGCATATTGTTGACTATAATACACAGTACAGTGTGACTGTGAAATTAAGTAGTAAAGATACTCGTGTAATGATTACTACATTACTGGGTGGTATATTTTGGAGGAATTTTATTTACAGATAAGGAATGGGAATTTAATTAATATTTTTGCAACATGACCCAAAATTTGAATAAAGTTGTTTTGTAATTCAACAGCTCAAAAGCATGTAGAGTAACAGTATTAGTGAAAGACAATGGAATTCTTGGAGAAATAGTGGAGAAAACTATCAAAAACTCAAATTGTAACTCTGACGTAACTACTATCTTCTTGATTCTTCTTCTATTGATCTCACTCCTTAATGTTCTTTTTTTTTTTTTCTTTTTCCTTCATACTCAGTAACCTCTTCTGTCTTAGTGGCTTTACTACCTTGCGATAGGTGAAATGACAAAAATAAACACGTGAGAGGACATTTGTAAAAGTGTGTTCTTCCTGTCTGTCAGTGTATTTTGGCAGATAAGATGTACACAATTATGATAGTGATTCTGAATCTATTGAGCAAAAACATCCTGTTTCTTCTACAGTGCTTACTAGAACGAACATTGAACAAATTGAGTTATAAGTTAAAAAGTAATGTTGAACCAGATCATGAAGAGGGTGCAGTTGAGGTGGGGCCATAAACAGGTTTATAAAGCAGACACAAAAGGCGTTGAGCTTTCTAAACTTGGACAAGCAATAACTTGCAAACTCTTTAATGAAGAGTGGCAGATAATGAATGTTATAATCAACGCAGGCAATGCAAGCAGAAGACACAAATTTATGAAAATGAGTCCTTTAGATTAGACTTTAAACATGTAGTCTCGGAATGAAATACAAATGATGCAGAACTGATGTTTGATAGTGAGAATGTGAAGTTAGTACACATAAATTGTGAATTAGAAGTGGCAAAGAAAAAAAGAACTACAGAGTTGGATTGAAAATAAAATATTTGAACAAATTCCTGATAATGGGAAGTCAAAAGTATATACAAAATGGATCTGTACAAATAATGTCCTAGGAAAATAATTTTTAAGACAAGTCTGATAGCAAAAAGCTTTCAAGATAGACGTGATTCCTTGACATATTATAAAGAAAGTTTTATGGTTGGCATTGTAATATCTTCAAAGAGATGGATTTGTAAATCAATTGATATTAAAACTACTTTCCTGCAAGGAGAAACATTTGATAGACAAGTTTACCTGTTTCCTCATTCAGAGATTAATATACCATAAAAAATTAGATTTGAAAGCTGTCAAAGTTCATCTATGGATTGTCAGATACCATTTAGGCATAGTATTTAAGTCAGAAAGCAAATACTAGCTGGACCTACATCTTTGAAAGTATGACCAGGTCATTTTACATGGTGTTTTAACTATACATTGTATAGTACAGAGTATGCCCCAACATTAAACTTAATAAAAAATAACTTAAAATGTGAATATCTGAGTAACTACATAGCGCAGGCAAACAAATTAAATACGCTTCATGTTGAACAATAAAAGATTTATTTATCAAAATTCAAACAAGATAGTGAAAGGTATGTAGATTTTATAACTGATTTCACAGATCTTCAATATGTACACCACCTGTGACATGGCACACGTCCAGTCAATAGTTCAGCATCTGCTGAACATGCTATAGCATGTCTTGTGTAACATTCTCCAGACCCTCAGTGTTGACTTACTCAATGAGAAGATGGATTGGGCATGCCAGTGATAATGACAGTGTGCTGTTGAAATGACCATCAGGTTCATCTGACTTGATACCTTGTGATTTTTTTTTTTTTCTATGGTGCTATGTGAAAGGAAAGGTCTATATCCCCCTCTCTTCCTACAAGTCTAGAGAAACTTCAGCAGAGAATCACTGAGGTGCTGGAGAATGTTATGCAAATATGTTACAGTGTGTTTGGCAGGATCTGGACTACTGATTTGACATGTCATTAACATCGCAATGTCGTAGATATATTTTATTAAAATATTTAATTTTTCATGATATTAAAGAATAAAAATGAACTAGATGTTTAGCCATTACTTGTTTCTTCTAATTTCAGTTCAAAACTTATTTTCAAATTTTGGAGGAAAAGTGCATTGCTGTAACATTAATGTTGTCAAAACATGACAGACCATGTATGTTTCCTTTATTAATTTTTTAAAAATCCATTTCAGTGAATTTCCTGTCTTTGAGACAAAAAGACTGTGGTAATTATTAATTTGTTAATTATGTTCAATAATTCATGATTGAATAAAAAGACACTCAAACATGCTATATTTGATGAATGAAACTGTTTTCTTTTCTTTCTGTTTTGGCGATAATTGATGCCAATCCTTGAATTGGTATTGACAATCTTATCACAATATGATACTTAAGCAAAACTGTCTACTGACACCAAATTATTCTGATATCCAGGATAATTGTTTTCAATCCTCTACCATATGTTTGTTTATTTTTCTTCAGATAGAGATTTTCACACGTTGGTGAATCTTCTGAACTCCAGAGTATTAGATATTTATAGATCCTATTTCAGAAATATGATATTTCCAACAGCATGTGGGGACTGTTTGTTAGATTTTTTCCCCCCCAACTAGTAATTAAATAAATCCATTTTTTTTTCCATTTCTGATCAGCAATGTTAAACTTATTTTCCTTTATTTCACTTGTAAAATGTTACATGATTCCTAGAGATTAAATATCCCAGTCCTTGCACATGTAAAACAAGTGTCTGATAAATTTGATGAACCATTTTATGGTTGACAACATTTTATTAACAGCCTAAAAAAGACATGGATTATTATTATTATTGATTATTAATGATAACATTAGACGATGGAACATTTCAGAGCAAAGACTCCCCATTTTATTTTTCTATAAATCTACTCTTGTGACATTTATCAGGATAGTTTATTTGGTTGGATATATAGCTTTAGGTCTAGTAACAAGGTTAAGTCATGAGATATCCCAATTATTTAAATGTAATTAAAGTTCATAATCTTTATGCTTACATTTATGATGCTGGATTGGTGATGTTCCTTGTCACAACTAGAGCCA
Organism: Acanthosepion lycidas; assembly: GCA_963932145.1. Classification (NCBI taxonomy): domain Eukaryota; kingdom Metazoa; phylum Mollusca; class Cephalopoda; order Sepiida; family Sepiidae; genus Acanthosepion; species Acanthosepion lycidas. The sequence goes on along the minus strand of OZ010590.1, from coordinate 46,074,987 downwards.
TATACTGGTTGACTTAGGCATATCTCAAATTCATATATTTGTCTTGTATCATGTGGTATATTTGGTAAGCACCTGACCTGCAGACATTCCTTTTTTTCGTAGATAATAGTTCATATTTTCATCAGAGAAAATTGATACTTTCATGATGCTATGAAATTAACAGGTTTCTTACTTTTTAACTGTGTATAAAGAAGGCATGAAAAAAAAAATGCCAATTATCCTGTTTCTCTCTATTGGTAATCCACATGGATAAAACGCATCATGTATCTGCATGCATCCACACACACTTTTTCATAGTGCTCACATATATTGCACTTAGATCTAAGGCAAAAGGATAGTGGGAGAGGTGAAAGCTTTCATTGGAAGCACAAGGCCAATCCATAGATAAATAATTTCTTCATTTTTTTTTTTTTTTTTTTATGGGTACTATGCAAGTTGTTATAGAACTTTACAACAGCAGTCCAATTTTGGTTGCTAATCAGGAAAACTCAAAAGAAAAAGGTAATTTTCTCATCTTCAGGCATCTTAAAAATATGAAGGATTGCTGAAAAGTTCTCAACTTAAACATGAAAAAAAAAAAAACTACAAAAACTGCTGTTTGGTAAGATTGTGCAAAAGTGACTTAAGGAAAGATTTGTCCTGTACTCCTGTGTGCACACACACACACACACACACACACACATATATATATATATATATATATATATATATATATATATATATATATATATACATACACACACACACACACACATACATATATATATATATATGATTGTGTATTTGGGCAGAAATGCCTCTTTTATATAAGTTTCATTAAAAACAACTGACAAGGTACTGCGGTTAATTTTTTTTTTTTTTTTTTTGTCTTCTTATAATTTTGTTCTTTTCTAGACATAAATTGTGTAGAAATTGTCCAAATGTGCTGTATGTTCAACTGCTTTGTTATACTTTTAGCCATTATCAAGGATGATATTATTTTTACTTTCAACTGAATGTATGGATTTTTTTATCCATGTATCTAGAGTAACTGTAACTAAACTGTAAATAAAAAAATTTTATGCTTTTATATAATGAAATGTTTAAAATTTAAAATTCATGACTTGTTGGAAATTAAAGTCTTTGAATGATATATAAAAAAAAGTATAATCTTGGGATTTTAAGTTTATCTGTTCCTCTTATAAATTAGAAAATTATGCAAAAAAATCTCAAGAAGTATTAATTACAACCTTTTGAGAAGGTTGATATAAGGCCTTTAATAATTTAGAATGACTGAATTACTTAGTTTGGTTTTCATCTCTGCTTTTCACATTGGTTTGTTAATACCAATTCCAAGAGGCCACCAGTTATAGATTCATTTATTTGTAAAATCCATACTAGAAACTCTTACATTGTCTCAGCATTAAAGAGTGGTGGATTAAAGAGAAATATTGGTAGTTCCAATTCCAGAGAGAGCAAGGTCGAGAGTTAGCTTTTCATCTCATTCTCTCTCCTCATTTTGCCCTTTTAATGATTAGATGCTTGCATTACAAACCCAAAAATAAGAACTTTTCCAATATGAAATACCTTTCTGTTTTTGGAGTCCTTTACTGTATTGGCAGATAAGAAACCTTTTTAATACATAAATTTTGATGAATTGTTTTTTTCTTTCCTTTTTAAGGGTTCCCTTTGTTGATTTTTGTGGTCATCATAGTAGTGATAAGGAAAGACTGTTGGACAATCAATAATCTCAATTGCCTTGCAGCAATCTTTCTTTTTCTCTTTCACTCCTGATTCTCACTTACCCTTGATGTTCTGCTTGACTTTCTTTTCTCTTCCAGCTTTGCAGTCCAGGCAAAGTGCCAGGCAATATGCAGACAATGTTTAGCACATTTGTAACATGAGGAATTACTGATTTACCAAAGTCTGGTGCAACTCTTCTTTTGAATGAAAGGCAGTTAACTTTTGATAAATACTGGCATAAAAATTCATTTTAATGCTATTCAGTTTTTCATGACTAAAAAAAAAGGGGGTGGGGATGTAAACATTTCTTGATTTATTTGAATTGATGTGTTCATTTTGGCTTTGTCATATTTCACCCTGTTTTTGTATCTGTTGTATTTGGTAACAGGAAGATAATTTGAATGGTTTCTATGACAATCTTGTGCAATAATAACTGTCATTTAAGCAATAGTGTATATCAAATCAAAAAATGAAAATGATGTCCAGCATCTTTTAACAACATGTAAGCAAATGCATGAAAAGACATTTGACCAGTTTCAAGTTGGACTAAAATCTCTACCAGTATCATGGTCGAGTAGTACAAATCTGAATCGATTCATGTCGTCTTCATCAAAACTGCATGTTGGATAACCTCCTCAAAGATGAATAAGAGATTTGAACACTGCATGCAGTAAAGACTGCTTGAGAATAAAACTAGAGTTGAATATTGCCTTTGATAAAATGAGATTGTTAAATGCTACACAACAAAACTCTCAATGTTTATAGTCAAGACTAGCAGTAGAGCCCGGCATAAGAGATAGATCAAGTATCAACCATCATAAAAACTGAAGTAAAATTGACAAAGATTATTGTTTAAGGTTGACGGACACGCATGTCTTAATTAGTTTTTTTTTTTGTTTCGTTTTCTTTTTGTTTTGTTTTTTTTTTTGTTTTTACGAATTGGTCAAACCCAAACTCAAACAAAAACATTGTTTTCAATCGTTATGAGTCTACCAATTGAATAGAATTTTATTATAAACAATTGTCTTGTAAATGGAATTTTTAAAGCATTCTGAATGTAAAAATAAAGAAAAAAAGTGTGCAAGACAATAAGAAACACTACCTGCCAAAAAAAGTGAAGTTTTGTTGAAATCGTTTGAAAAATGTAGGAAATCCAATCCCATATATAAACAAACACACACACACACACACAAACAACCAACCTGGGTTTTATAATAAGTATAACTTGATATGAGTTGTGCTCCTTTCATTCTCACGATGTCTCTTAATTGTGTTTTCAAATTGATTTTGTGCAAAAACAATTGCGTTTTTCCAATTTTTGGCACTGTCAGAACCACCGCAAGGTAATTTTACGTAGTCCTGTGAAGTTTTGTTGAAATCGGTTGAAAAATGTTTGAAATCCGATCCAATATATAAACATAGAGACACACACACACACAACCTGGGTTTTATAATAAGTATGATTTATCTGTACAATTTAGCACTAGTGCATCAATAAACTCAATATTAAAGTAATAGCTAATTTGTGTCCTGGGTATTAGTATAAGCTATATTAGGCAGTAAGGCTTCTGATCAGGAGGTTTTCAGGAGTGTAGCACCACCACTTTAATTACTTTTGTTGCCAGGTTCACCCTGGCCCAGAGTGGCAGCACTTGTTAGGGTCCCAACTATGGGCAAATAGTTAACCCCCAGACTAGTGTCAAAACACTATAAAAGTATAAAAATACATTTTTATAGTAAAAATACCAGCAATACATTTTCATAGTAAAAAAAAAAAAAAATTAACAGCAATACTTTTTTTTATAAAAGAAATTACTAATGCTCTCAAAAAAATTAAATTTCAGTATTAAATGACCCATAAGGAGTTGATATGCTGCTAAACAAACAAACAATAAATAACTTCTCTTCACTTTTCAACACTGGATTTAAATATGTCTGCAGCTGCTGAACCTCAAAGATCCTGCTGATTCTATGCTAATGATTGCTACTGAACAAGTCGTTGCTTAGCTGGAGAAGCTTTTTGTTACAAATGTACTTTGGACTTTTTGAAAATCAATCATTCTTTCATATCTGCTGTTAGTCTTCTTTCAGATAAGTAATGATTTTTCTTTTCTAGCATTGATAAATGTTTAATCAGTAATAAACCTGTAAAGATTATTTATTTGTGTGACATAACTGGAATGGTGTCAACTTCTCTGTCACTGAGATCTGTTGGACATTGCTATGTCTCTCCCAGTTTGCAAAATAAGAAACCTCTTTTATGTGCCATGTCTCTTCAGGACATGGGTGAGCATGGTCCTCCACATCTTTCTGTTCCTTGTAGCTCTTAATAAGTTTTGTCTTTTTGCTATTTTGTCACTGAGTTATTGAAAATCTTTTTTCCTTCACCCCCTGTTGCACTGGTGGCGGCATCCCTTCAAGCAACTCTGGTGTAAACAAATGCTGGCTTTTATGTCCTTTAGTGAGGTTGCTACACATATTTTGGGTCATGTGAGACATCACCCAGTCCATGCAGATTGAGTCTCCTATGCACAGCACAGGTGATCTTATGTCACTCTGTGTCCGCTATCCCCCATATATCTCACTATCACACAGGTAGCAGCTGGGGGGCAGCTTTTTGCATCTTCTGTTTCTTTGAAGAAGCAGTTCAGCATGTTCACTCGTTTCTTGAGGCAGACTGCTGATCTTCATTGTTGTTACCGTCACTCGATTGGTTAGTCAATATTGTTATTCATCATGACGGTCGTCTTTGAGTATAGAATCCAGAGGTTAGCAGTGAATATTTCGGAGACAGTTGGAAAGCGTTGTTCAGGTTATCAGTGGATATTTTGGTAAAAGGTAGCAGAGCATAGTTCGGCCTTCTGTTTCTCTTCGCCTGACAAGCTGGACTGGACATTCGGGTAGAGTGAACAAAAATGGCCGCCTTTATACACGACGGATAGAATGTTCTGCGTCTTCTGATTTGTTAACCTTCTATTGGTAGACTATAAAGTGAGTCAAGGCATTTGGACTAACTCACTAGTTACATATATACATACATATACACAAAAAACTGTAACAAATATCAGTTGAATGGTTGACGTCATACTTCATTACAGGTATGTACATCTCCTCGTCACTCGGTGCAGTGGTTTTGTCTTCCATAGGATTGCTTACTATATGAGGTAAAGGGCAGAGGTCTCTCACATGACACAGCTTTCCATCCATGTAAACCACTTGGGGACTTTGGAATCTGGTTACTGTCCTCCATTTATGCATCTCTCTGATGGAGTCCTTACCAGTATGACATCCCCTTTCTTGTACATACCCTACTCAGGCTTCAGTGGAGGAATCCTGTTGACATCTTTCAGTTTGATTTTATGTTGGTACAAAGCATTAGTGGAATCTTCTTGTCATAGAGGTTGCCAAATGGCAGACCAAGTATGATTTGATTTTTCATCTTGATATATCATGCTATCGATCATTATGGGATGCACTTTCAACTTGTTTTGCTGCATGACACACCATCAGCAGAAGTAGCATGCTTGGGGGTCTAAGCTTCTGCTCATCATATGGAATAAGCCAACCCTTCTCAATCCATTATTGCAACTCCCTCTCATACGATCCTCTGATTTTTGTCGGCAGAGAATACTCTGCAACACAGTTTTGGAACTTGCCTGACATTTTGCCTTCTGTCCATTTCCAGGAAGCAGTCTCCTCATTCCACTGCTGATCAAATTCCACCCAAAAATCAAGTCCTGATGCTGCCATGCACACAGAAACTAGCTGTTGGATGAATTGAACCTCTCCTAGAAAATAGACATTCCACCAAGAGAAATAGAAATTAGAAATAGACATTCCACCAAGAACCTTGATTGTGTCTATTCCAATTAGATCAAATCCAAGTAGGTCCTCTAGCACTATCAGGGCCTCCATCACAACAACCCTTCCTTTTTCCCACATGATGGCTGAACAGCCTAACTCTGTATGTCTGCTGCTGATGGCTATGATGTCAACGCTTTGGTTCTCTCATGTTTGGCACACCTTCCTGCTCACTATGGTGTGGGAGCACCTGGAGTCCACTAGCATGGTGAACTTCCTTCCACACACATTAATTTCTACCATTGGCAATGTCAAGTTTACATCTTAATTGTGGAGAAAATGACACCTAGTTTTTTCCAGACAGTCTTGGAATATATGGCCTATTTTATTGCAGTTATAACAACAAACATGAGGCTTTCCACTTCCACTGGTTAGACTTTTACAATCTTTGGTGAAGTGATTAAGGCCATTGCTTCAATGACAAATTATGTCATTAAAATCCCTAGGAGGAGGTTGCATAGTCCCTTGGGGTATCTCTTGTGCTGCTGCTACTGCAAAGTCTTCGTTTGGGTTCTTGTCTTTCATTATTGCTTGATCATGAGCGAGCATCTGTTTGATGGTCAATGAGAAGAAGCATGATAGAACTGTTTCACATCATTTGGCAACCCCTTGTCAAAAGCGCATGCCAAGCCACAGCTGCTTATGTCCCCGAACAATATGGCCAGTTTGCATAATACTGACAATTACACATCAACAGGTTTCCCTGGTCAAAGTCACTGCTTGAGAATTGTTTATACAAACCTGTCCATCATGGACACTGTGTAAAGGGCCAATTTTATGTGTTCAACCTCTGCTTTTTCCTCTTCACTTAATTGCTGATAGAAGACGGCAAATGCCTCATTAGACAGTCTTAGAGGAATCACATGTTCTGGCCACTTCACTTCATACATCCGGCAAATGAATTCTGCCTTTTCAATCTATTTGACTATGTTTGGCCCAGATGCTAAGATGTCAAACTCTGGTATAAGTTTCAGGAAACTTTCCCTCTGACATAGTTTGCAATATTACCAAAGTAGTTTGTAGTTATTAAAATTTTTTTCCTTTGCTCCTGTCACATCAGCACCACCAAGTCAAGCAATTGTGAGGTGTAAACAAATGCTGGCTTTTATGGCATCTAGCAAGGTCGCTGCAGAAATTTCCAATCACATGAGACATCACCCTGTCTGCACAGATTGAGTCTCCCATGCACAGGTGATCTTATGTCACCTATGCTTGGAGGACAGGCTGTGTCCACTACAGATTTTTTCCCCAAACCCTATTCTACTATCCATTTAGTCAAGCTCAACAAGTAAGTTATGTGCGGCTTTTCCCTGTCCATTTTCCCCTCAATCTGTCCTGTGAGTATCAGATTTTCCAAGCTCTCTATCATTATGTGCCCCAGAAATTTCAACTGCCTCTTTCTGATGTTAAGTAGAAGTTTCCTTTTTGTTTTCAATTTTCTCTAAAACCGTTGTTGCTGATCACATTTCGGTTCATGGTATCCTCAGTATCTTGCTGTAGAACCACATTTCTGTTGCTTCAAGTCTCTTCTTCATCTTTGAGGAGACCTTAAATGATCTCATAAAGATTGATAGGTCATTAAACATTAAACAAACAAATCATTTTTGAGAAGATTGCCCAGCATTTACTGCCATACAAGAGAACAGCTATCACATTAAGATTCTAGAAAATTTATTTGCTGATGTAATTCTTGGGGTAGAAATCAAATGAGAATATTGTTACAAAATATGATGGTAGAAAGCAATGATTAACATTTAGTGCATTAAAGCTTTTAAACTTGAACTACTTGTTTTGTCTGATCATCTTACTGCCAATTACAAGCCAGTTGTTTTAAAAATATACAAAGAATATATTAAAAGTGAAGTTCAGTGCTTTCTAGAGTAGGACATTGAACCACACAACTCTACCTGTTGTTCACTATTTACATTGCTTGGACTATCATCCTCATCTTTGTTGTCATATTTATCACAACATTTCGGCTGTTGTACGCTATGGCCTTCTTCAGGTGATTGGAATGTCAAACTGAACGTTTTATTTCACTTGCTACCATAGACTGTTCTAGAAAGATAAACAATACATAGTAGTAGACTGTTCTTAAACTGTTAATAAATATAAGCTTAAGCCATATCACGTTGAAACACTGGTTCTCGTACGATCACCGTACTTAAGCAATGTCGAGTTTGGTGAGTACTAGGTTTGCAACTAGTAATGCTGGTTCACAGTTTTATGCTAGACAATTTTTCTTGCTAGAATCTATCTTACATATTAAAGTCTGCCATTGTCTATACATTGAATATTGCTGTTGCATCTGGTCTGGTGCTTCTGCTATATATACAGAGATTCTTGATAAAATACAAAAAAAAATCTGCAGTGTAATTGCTCCTGACCCGACATCTTGGCTTCATTTTCCTACTACCATAACATCGTTTCCCTGTGTCTTTTCTATAAATACCTTCATGGTAAATGTACTGATGAACTTTCCACTATGGCACCTAGACTTTATGAATGTGCAGTATTAGATTGGCAGAAAGGTTTCATTGTTTTACAGTCGAAATGGTTAGTTTTAACCATAAATGGTTAGTTTTAACCATAAGTTCTATGCTAACAGTTTCTTTTATCACACTTCTCACTTGTAGAAATCTCTTCTGGCTTCTTGCTTTCCAGTCAAATTTAAATGCAATGCCAACCATCTTCATATGTTTTCTTAAGTCTTGTCCTTAGTAAAGTTTTCTTTTTCTTTCACACCCAGTAACCCTTGTATCTTTGTGGCTTTATTGCCATGCATGGTATGAAATGATTAAAAAAAAAAAAAGGAAAAACGTACCTAAATGGGTGACTGCTTGGGAATACCAGGTTTTGTAAGCTTAGATGTACAGGTGGTGTAATGGATAATGGCTTGGAATTAGAGATCAAAGTTCCAGTTCCAGTCAGGTTAATTATATTCACTTGCATGCAAATACCCTTAGGAAAAGTATGAATCCACATCTTCTCCCTCCATCCAATTATATGTTAATGATAAGGATATGTATCAGTAAAATCATTATCACCTCCCAAAAGTTCTTAAAGTCTAAAAATATTTTCTGGTTTTAAATAACCTGCGAAAGGTTGATAAACTGTAAAAAGAACAAATCAATCAATTAATGCTAATATATGTAATTAGATGCCAATCTTATTCCATGGATTGAAAAGATGGTCAATGTGATTGTTTGGAGAAGAGTGTATAGAACCATTGGTCTTTGCAGAATCTACGTTTCAGTTTCAACTATCTGAGGCTGATAGCAGACCCTGTCAATTTGAATAAATGCCTTTTAGCATTAATAATGGTGTTCTTTGTTTCCAATGAAAAATGGACAATTTCTCAACATAATTTACTAGATTATTTTGCATTCTTAGATAATGTTTACAATATTTGGCCAAGAACACCATGATAGTAAAATTAAATGATAATCTCAACAAAAACATTTCTCAGTAACTTGCACTCATTTCTCAGTCTTCCATATTTAACATTGTAAATACATCCAGATCCTGATAGACTTTGTCGTTTTCTTGATTTACCATTTCCTTGTAATAAGAAATTATTGCAGAGACTAACTTTGTCTATTATGCTAAATGGATATACCACTTCAGTGACAGAATAAAACTGAATTCAGTTAGTGCATTTTCATTGAAGGACTGTTAACTAAAATCATTTGAAAGTAAAAAAAAACAAAAAACAATTTGATTAAAGCTTTCATACAATCTATTGATGAAAATATTACATTTACTGTCGAGATTGATGCATCTGGTTTCACAATGGTGGCCACTTTGAATCAAGGTAGGAGGCCTGTTGCCTTTCATTAATGTACGTTTTGAGGAAGCAAATTGTTTCAATCTTCATTTGAGAAGCCTGGGGAGAATCCATTAGTTGCTGGTCACATTTTCTTCTCGGGAGACATTTTACTTTTATCACAAATCAAAATAGTAGAGATTTATAATTTTACTTAATAACACTATTTTCTAAGAGTTACACCTTTGAAACTGAATTTTAAATGATTTAATAATATTATAAATTATTCTAATTGAAATCTAAAAAAAAATAATGAAAATTAAATCTTGTAAAAATTCATCAAAATTTTGTTTTCTTAAGACAATAGTCCTTAATATATATTATTCATAAAAGCAATTAAAAGCTTCTCTAATTAAATAATATCTTAGTTTTATTGCTTTTTTTTTATTTTTTGAATCAGAGCAGATTTTTTCGTAAGATGGGGTTTGATTTTGGCTTGCAGGTTTTTGCTGCATGCAAATATTACAGTTTCAGCTAAATGTTTAAAAATGCATTTAAAGGGTTAAATCCTCTTACAACCCTGTTAAAATTATAGCCAATTGTACAAATTGCTGGTAGTCTCCATTCTCCTATATAGATGTGAAACATAGACACTGTTGACAGAAGCAGAGAGAAGGATCCAAGTTTTGAGAATAAATGCATGAGAAAACTCATTGCCATCTTCTCTTTGGAACATAAAACCAATGAGTTTGTGCAAAAAGGATTGAAAGTTTTGTGGGCTATCAGGAACCACTTCTCACCACTGTCAAATAGGGAAAAATGGCATGGTTTGGACACATTATGCAGCACAACTGTCTGAGCAAGACATCATGCAAAGCACTATTGAAGTTGGACATAGAAGAGGATGCTAATGCAAATACTGGTAGGACAATGTCAAACAATAGACAGGTATGACTATACCAGAACTGCTGATGGATGTCGTTGATAGACCATTGTGGAGGAGATTCAGTATGGCTTTTGCATTCAGACCCCACACCTCTATGATTAGAAAAGTCAAGGGGATGATGATGATAATTCCATTCACCAAGTACTTTGATATGTTCATTCATTTTATTCAGTTAGTACATTTTGTGTTGCTGTGGTCACCATGCCCTTCCATCTCGCACAACTGTGGTTCATGGTGACATTCACTTCAGAATAGGGCAATGGCTTACCGGTTCCTTTTGCATCAGGGATTTTTAGGTTACTCTATCCCTTGTCTCAGAGGTGGATTTATTTTTTGAGTTATCTTCTTCTAGACTTTGCCTAAAGAGGGAGAACCTACAAGGCAGCAGGTGGTTTGAATTCAGTTTCCTTTTCCTAGATTGGTTGTCCTGCCATTAGGTTGGTGCAAAAATAATGTCGGTTTTTGACGTTAAAAAAATACGTCAAAAACCGACATTATTTTTGCACCAACCTAATATTTTCCCCATAGCTGGTGGGGGGAAGAGATAAAACTCATATCTTTCCCAAAGGTATTAGCACATAAGTGAATGTAATGAATTTAACTGGAATTTGAACTTGGCTCTCCAATTCCTCCATCCGAGCTGCAATCCATTATTCCAGTGTACCTTTATATGTTACTGGTTATTAAAGAGTACTATGTTTGTGTTTCCTTCAAGTGATGTATTAACATTTGAGTTATTGAAGATTTAAGCATCAAGGTGTTTTCCATTTTTGATATACCTAGTTATGTATTCTTTGTTGATTTCAAAACTTAAAATGGTGGCTTTTCTGAAAAAGAATTGCAACTATTGTGTACAATTCTACTGTCAAAAAGAGACTAATAGAAATGTAGCATGATATTAATATTACTTTTTCTTTTTGTACTAAATACTGGAAATCTACCTCTCGAGGTGTGGAAAAGTGTTTTCTCAGATGCACTGTACTCCATACAACTTTGTATCATTATTAATTGCACATTACATGAATAGCTATTCAACTATCATTGCTGATCTGCATCAGGACAATCTGTTTCCTCATAGTTAAGTAGCTATGGTTCAGTTTCACAAAGAGGAATGTGTAAATTTGCTTTTTTAGCCCTGCACTAAATATCTATTAAAATTTTCCCAAATTGTCATATTTCCGTGTAAATGTACATGCTGAACTCGAAATAACAATTAAATTTTGATAAAACCTACTATTTTGGAGTTATCGACAATAAAAGTTCAGACTCGGTTGCATTCAACCGTCAGCTATTACTGGCCTTGTTTATCCATATTCACTGTGGAAGCTTAATTAATAGCCTTTTTACTGCTCTTAACAGATCTTGCTTGTTTAAATAACTGCGCACTTAAGTTATGTCGGAAAGCGATGACAAGTGTTTTTTTTTTTTTTTTTTTTTTAATAGTATACCCCTTTTTCTGTGTAGAAAAGCAATGACAACTGTTGTAAAGCTTTTATTTTAAATTAAAAATAAAGCAAATAATAATTAATGAGCAAACTTTGTAAAGAGCCTGAATATTTACAAAATAAAATTACAAAAAAATGCTAGAAAGGAAATAATAATTAATGAGCAAAGTTTGCGCATTAATTACATTTCATTTCTAGCATTTTTTTATTTTGTAATTAATCATGGTCTTTACAAAGTACACGGAAATATGACGATTTGGGAAAATTTTAATAGATATTTAGCGCAGGGCTTAAAAAGCAAATTTACTGAGGAATGTCCATTAAAGCAAATAAAATGTATTTGTTGATGAGGTAGATCTTGTTGAAGCACCTTCCCCAGCACCAATGCATTCATGTTTGCATAGCAGATAGTCAAAAACCTACTGTGTCCATTAAATGTACATGTTGCAGATTTGAATCAACCCACAACAAAGTAAAATGTTTTTTTTAAACATAAAAATATAAAATTTTTATTTTCCTGTTTTTACAACTAAATTTTGTATAGCACGTATGAGTATTAAAATTCTTTAAGTCCTTGTTTATAGCTATTTGTTAAGATGAAATAAATGTAATTTTCTTTTCGTGTATGTATGTGAAAAGAGAGATGAATAAAAAATTTTCACATTTATTACTTTATAAGTTGGTAAATGATAAATATAGCATTACATTAGTTTTAATTGTATTATGTTTTAGAATGTTGTAAATATAAAATTATTCTTTTACAGGAACAATCTAATAAATAAATAATGTTCAATATTTTTGCTGTATATTCTCAAAGAAATGTACAAATTTATTTTCATACGTTTATGTTTTACACCAATTCTAATCATCGCTTTTTAAAACAATAAACATTGCTGAAGAGTGAAGGTAATTAATAAAAGCAATGTCATGAGAAAAACCATCCTTTTAACACTCCATTTTATTGCGGGGACATTTATCCATGCTAAACTTTTTGTAATAATTGTCATTTCAGTAATGATTGATAGATTTGTTGTTTATGACTTGTCAACCCAGGTTATTTAAAGCCAGTAAATATTTTTAGATTGTAAGAATTTTTTGGAGATAATGATTTCTACTTACACAAGTTATGCTAATTAACCCATAGCTGGAAGGAGAAGAGGTGGATATATATATATATATATATATATATATATATATATATATATATATATTATATATATATATTCATTGATTCATTTTCTATGATTTATCAACCCTTTGCAGGTTATTTAAAGCCAGAAAATATTTTTAGATTATATGAATTTTTTTTCTGACATAAGAATGATTTAGTGATACAAAACTTATTTAACCCATATCTGGAGGTAGAAGAGGTTGCTTCATAACTTTTCCCAAGGGTATTTGTTTGTAAGCAACTATAATGAACCTGACTTGAATGGAACTCTGATCTCAATTCTGAGCCATCATCCATTACACCACACACACACATCTCAGCTTACAGCACCTGGTATTCCCAAGCGGTTACTCATCTAGTTACTGACCAGGATTGATGTTGCTTAACTTCCATGATCATACAAGAACTCATGTTTCACTTTGATATGACATTAATCGTAAGTAACAATTAAAATAAAAATGGCAAAACCTGCTTGTTTCTCCATTCGTGAGTTAGCATGTGTGTTATTGCCTTGGATATATAATAGACCATTTAATTTTGATTGTGAGAAAAGACAGAAGAAAAAGATATATCACAAACACTGTTGATTTCAAAGAAAGTCTTGTGGGTTTTAAACATTTTCACCAGACATGCATGCATTTATATTCCTATCAGTATCAGCAACCTCTTTTCCGTTTTTGGGTATGTGCAAAAAGAAACTGGGAGCATGCTTACTGTGAATCCCAACAAGTTCACTTTGTACCAAGATCTGGATAGGATGCCAAAATTAGCACTCTATGCTATAAACATACATGGTGTAGACAATACACCTTGCTCACTCATTAAGTCACCAAAAGGGTAAATTCAATTTTTCTTTCATCCTTTTTATAGAGACACTCTTAGGAACATTCTTGGAATTTGCACTGTCTTCATTATTATTCTTGAAATTTCCTCTACACAAAAATGTTCCTAATGAAATTTCTCTCATTTTTTTTTCACACTTTGTATATTTTCTCAATGAATTCAACACTTAATTTTTGTTCACCAGTTCATATCTTTTTCTATGTGGAACCCAATACATTTTCTCATAGTTTCCTCATCATTGTTCAAATATCAAAGATTTTTTTTCCTGACTGGACTTTCTATGAAAAGGATTTTAATCTAGTTCTTGTGTCAAGTCATAAAAGGTTTTTGTGGGAGAGGTGGCTCCAATGAGATGCCATTGATTTGAACAATGTATTTGTTTCATACTTTATTTTTTTTTAAATTATCACCACCAGGAGAATAGCATTTAATTAAAATATCTGGGTAAATTTCACAAATCTAGATTTTTACACAGCAATATAAACAGATATAAAATAAAAATAAGTTAATAAATGTTAATCTTTCTAGCCATCTGGTACCCACTGCTCATGCCACAAATTTAAACTCATGACTTATTTTAAAACCTGAGTTTCTAATTTAACCCTTTAGCAACATGTCCAAACTTACTCTAAATATTGACTCTCAATGTTCAACCTGCTGTAATGTGCCCCATGTATACTCTGCCATAATTGCAAGGAAGTCACAGAATCTGTGAGACTTTGACCATGAACAGCAAATTCTGATTGAATTCCAACTTGGTTCACACAATATTCACCTTGTAAAAGGCCTAAGAGCCACCCAAGATAAATAGTTACAGAGTAAGAGGCACTGCTCGAAGCAAGGTGATAATGCCACTAGGGTCCAAGAGGTTACTGGGAGTAAAAGCGAAGGAAAAGACTTTAGAAGGAACCAGAAACCAAATCCTAAACAGGAAACAAGAAACCTCTATCTGTCCAAAAGACCAGGGAGGTATGTGAACCAGATGATAGGTGAACCGTTCCTATTAAGTTCACAGATTTCTCACAGTGAGTCACTATTACTCTACCTGCATATCTATAATTTCTGCACATTGGTTTTGAAAGTGTTAAGTTTTGCTGGAAGTACAGTTCCTTTTTTTTTTTTTAATTATTATTATTTTTTGAATTGTCACAAATTTAGATTAATTTTCACCCAAACTCTCACCAATGATAGGGTTATTTATGTCTATCCTGCTATCTCTCTCATATATATATATATATATATATATATAGCTGAACTATCTACTCATTTCTGCATAAAATAATTGAGAAAGGTAGAGGGTAAGAAAAAGA
Source organism: Acanthosepion lycidas (assembly GCA_963932145.1). Classification (NCBI taxonomy): domain Eukaryota; kingdom Metazoa; phylum Mollusca; class Cephalopoda; order Sepiida; family Sepiidae; genus Acanthosepion; species Acanthosepion lycidas. The sequence continues at coordinate 46,059,923 of OZ010590.1, read as the reverse complement.
AAAAAAAACCTGGAAAGTGATAGAGGGGGGAAAAAATATTGCCTGCTTGCTGCTTTGTTTACTCTTGAACTTTTAAAGTGGGTCAAATATTAAGATTTTTTTTTCTTTGGGGGCATGAACTGAACCTTACATATGATGGTAGGTAGAAAATACTGTATTTATATCTAGATAAAGTATAATTTAAAAAAATTTTTTAAGAACGAATATAGGCAATGTTAGAAAATTATGTATGAGAAGGTCATCGGATCATCAAGATTTCAGTATAAAAATTTCCGATTATGAATCCTAAATCTGAAAAACACCTATTTAGATGTTTTCCAAATTTAGGATTCCTAATCCTTAGTGATTCGTGACCAAAGGTTAAGAAATAAAATACAATGTACCAGAAAATCTATTCCCTCAGACCATAACTCCCCAAAAGGGGAAAAAACGTAAAAGGGGGAGTCATGGCTTTTCCCTGATGCCTGTGATATATCAAAAGAAAAACCTAAAGAAAAACAATTTTTGTCCCCTTTCCTACTTACATGTGGGGTACCACATTAACAAAGACCCTGCAAAAAAAGTGTAATGATGTTAACAAACATTATTTATGTTTTTAAAACAATGTTCTTTCTGACATCTCAGATGGTGATGGCAGATATTTTGTTATACCTGTTTACAATATTTTAATGTTGCTTGATTTTTTTTTTTTTTTCATTTTTTTTTTTTATTTATTTCTTATTTCTTTATAGATATTTTTTTTAAAGATGCATTACAGCAATAGAGGTTTTATACTATTTTTGTGCCTGTTTTAAAATCTACAGTCATGTGCTTGTAAAATTTGTAAGATTTTTAAGTGAGAAAACTCTTAAAAATAGCTATTGTTGGTATATCTGTTTTTGTTTTGTTACATTTTTTTTAAGCATTTAACAAAAAAATGCTAATCAATTTTCACAAAAATTGGTTACCCTAAATTGGATATAAATTTTAATAACAAACCCAAATTTAACGACGGGAATGCACTCCCTGTAAATATTGAGAATTTCTCCTCTAAGCCTGTGTAAATCATTTTAAACATTTTAGGTGGAATACTCGTCAGATGAGATGGCTGAGCCCAGTAAATGGAAAAGGTAAATGTTTGAGGTGATGCTCAGCTTGCATGAGGCCTGCCCCTTGAACCAGAGCATGATTTTTCTGGTTGTGTGTTTATATTTTTTTTTTTTTTATAGCAGCATTGGTCCCCTACCCCTGCCCATTTTAATAGCATCTTTGATCTTTTTGTGCTTGAACCTGTCTTGGGCTATAGAGTTTTTGTCAAGCAGCAACTTTGCCAGAATTGAAGCTTGCAACTAACCTTTTCATTTTTTTTTTTTTTTCTGTAGAATTTGGTTGTTTATGCTGAAAATATTTTTCTATAACCTTGACTGCATTCATTTTTTTTTTTTTTTTGTCGTCTCCCCCAATCTCAGTTTAAATGAATTTGCAGCAAACAGCATTCTCTTTTGTGAATAAAAATTATTAACTTCACTGATCTTATATAAAATAATGAAGCATTAGTTTATGTTGTTAATTTGTAATTAAATTTAAAGAAACGTTTTATATAAATTTTAAAGAATAATTTTTGTTATTGATGCCACTTCTGTGTGTGATTTATATGCATGATTCATATTCAACATGCGATCTACATTTAAGAATATAATCTACATCCACAATTCTACTGAAATGTATTATCTACACTTTAAAATTAATAATGAAAGTGACATACAAAAAAAAAAAATGAATATACATTTAACAGAAAATCTATTATGACTGGGTGGTATCAAGATTTTATGATGGATTTGCAATAAATATAAACTTACCTCATTTACAAGGTGGCATAAAAATCCGTCATCTTAAAAATATGAGAGGTGTACCAATCCAAACAATTTCAATCTCATCTAGATTTTATTTGTTGGAAAATTATGCAATTGAATGCCCAAAATTTATTTGTTGTTTTTTTTAATGATATTCCAACAGGGATAGTATATATATATATATATATATATATATATATATATATATATATATGTGTGTGTGTGTGTATATTTGTGCAGCAATCCCTCTTTTATACAAGTTTTGTTTAAAAATGACTGACAAAGTACTGTAGTTAAGTTTTTTATTTGTGTTCTTATAATTTATGTTCTGTATGCTCGACCACTATTGGCTATACTTTTTATACAGAACATTCAGACAATTTCTACATAATTTATATCCAGATAAGGAAAAAAAAAATTATAAGGCCACAGGAATAATCAAATAAAAAATTTAAATGCTGTACCTTGTCACTCGTTTTTAACAAAACACACACACACATACATATATATATATATATATATATATATATATATAGACTAGTTCTCATTTATTTTTCATATATTCTTTTATTTTCCTTTATGAATATTAACCTTTATCACTTTGCATTATTAATATTGCTTCTCATTCCACTGCATTCTTTTTCAAGACCTTTCAATTGCAGTATTCTTATTGTCAATTTCACTCAGTTTTCTGTTGCCATAGCAGGATATGACAACACAACTATGAAATTCAAACACACTATTGTTCAGGCTCAGATTCACCTTCAATAGCAGGATAAACTTTTTGTATGGCAAATGAAGTCACATCCAAAGTGATAAAGTTTAATGTAATGCACTTCTTTCTCAGATCACACGTTTGGCATGTAATTCACACACTTTAGTAGATCTGTGTTATAAAGCACATTCAGCATGGAGATCACACACTGAAGTGGCACCTTTTTTAAAAAGATTTTTTTGATGCTATACAAAGTCATCATTTTCACTCAGGATATGAATGGAGACTGAAAACCTTTGGCTCAAATCAGTATCTAGTTTTTGGTCATTGTAATATTGATTTTGGGATGTGAGTAGGGTTCAAAAGATTTTAGTGTTTCACTGTAAATATTAAATAAACTGAAAAATATGCAGTTAATTTAATCCTAATAAGAAATTGTTAATCATTTTTTTTTTCAGGTTATTAAATTCTGGAATCATCTTTTAACATAAGCAGCATGGATTTTTTTTTTTTTCATTTTTTGTAATAGCATGGATTGGGAATTGAATTAAATAAATCCCAAGACTGAAAATTGTGGTAATGCTGTTGATCCTGCAGATGATCGTCAGGCAAAATAAGGTTTATTGATGAAATTAATCCTATATAAAAAAAGGTGATTGGACACATACAACACTAGTAACAGTCTAATTTGAAACATTATAGCTACAGAAAATTTTCAATTTTGGTATTGATTGCATGTAAATTTAAAACTTGGCCTATTTCAACTGGTTTTTTTATCACTTATTTTTATTATTATGTTTAACTATCCAGCATATAGTGTTGTAATTCTGTGAGGAAAGGATATATACTGTAAGATCTTGGAGATAAATTCACTCTAGAAGATTCCAAAATTATTTTTTTAATTGAAAATCAACTTCTATGAGGAATATGTTGCTATGGTGATTTTCTAAGTAGCTTAGATGTGGCACAAGGCTGAAAGTATGTGGCACCAGTAAAGATCGAACTCCCTATTCAGTCATAATTGAGAGTGAGACAAGCTTGCTAACCACATCGAAGTTCTCTGTTTTTTTTGTTTTTTTTTTATAAGCATAGGCTGAAAGTGAGGGTCGAATTCACTACTCAGATGTAATTGTTCTAGAAAAAGAAGCTTGTTAACACTTACAGCAAGGAATGTTTCTATGATTGTAGATAAAACTCCATTTAGCTGGTTGGTTTCTATAAAGACAAAGTACATGTCAGATACATTTCACATCCTGAGAATCTAATTTGAATTTACACAGAAACTTCTAGTTTATTTTCAGTCAATGCTACTAAAAAATTGGTCATATAATATTTATAACCTGAGTGTTTGTTGTAAAAAAAAAGTAATAATAAAATGAAGGAAAAATTCTTTGAAAATTAATAGTGAAAATATTTTGGCTAACAAATTTAGACAATTTAAGGGCATTGCTATGACAACGAAATTTTACAGCTGATGATTTCATTTAAATAGGATAGAAAAATGTTCATATTGGAGCCAATTATCTAGCAGATTGTGGAGTAAGGGATAGTGTCTTGGATTGAGGAACCAGAGAGCCGAGTTTGAATTCCAGTTGAGTATATTACATTCACTTACATGGAAATATCATTGGGAAATGTAAGAATTTATGTTTTATCCCCAGCTATGGGTAAAATAGCAAAAGAGAATGGGTCTTGTAGCTTTGGATTGTAACTGGTCTAGGAGAAGGACAATTCTGAACTTAAAACACCAACTATCACTAACCCACAAGTGGCCAAGAATGACATGTACAGCTATATTCCTGAAGACATTATCAACCAGGAAGGGGTTACTCCAACAGGAGTGAGTAGGATTTGGATTTTATTCTTGTTCTTTTAGTTGTTGGTACAGTATTTTGGTTATTCCTTTCTATAATCTTTCCTTAGGTGTCCAAGCTTTATGAAAAGTGGTGGAAGGGAAATGCTTTTTTATTATTGGATCATTCATCTGAAGAAATCAGAATACATTTAACTGATTTTGTTCATGAATTAATGAATTTAAATTCAAAATTAATGGATGTTTCAACAGTAACTAACTTTTTAATTTGCTTAATAAGCACAAGATTAAAATTTCCAAAATAAACAAATCTCTTTCCTCAAAATTCTGTTTTTTTTTTTTTTTTTTTTTTTTTTTTTTTTTTTTTAGTGTAAAATGATTATTAAATATGTTCAACATTTTGGATTCTTTCAATGTTTTGCTTTTGTAATGTTCCCCTTTTTGAAATTCTTCCCTTGACTTCATTTTGTCCTCTGCACATTGCTGTGACTAAAACCTGCTTTTCAGTGCTTCTATTTAGTCTCTATTAAAGGTGTTAATATTTACCTCCTGTATAAGATTTATATTTTTTTCTATAATTTATCTTATTCTCTGTAAATAGAACTGCAGATTTTTTTTTTTTTCGTTTTTTAACCATGTCATCCAAAATGTCTTCAAGGAAAGTTTTTTGTTTTCTTATCCTGCAAAGATTTACAAGTTACTCCCCGCACACCCATCTTTTTCAGTTGTTTTACTATTTTTTCCTGCTTTTAAAAAAATGTTAGTGCTATCAAAATTTTGCAAATATTTATATGCTTTGCATTAATTCTAATACCAGTGTACCTTTCTAAGTGTTTCTTATCTGCAATATATTGTCCCAATATGGTAAAAATTAAACCTTTTTAAGAACACTGAACACTGCATATTCCATAATTTTCAGTTTATTGGATAAAATAGAAAATTTTATTGAATTTTATTGCCAGTGTTTATATTCCATGTTTTATGGATTATGCAAAAGTAAGGTATGGCACAAAGATCTATTTGAGCTGCTAGGAAAACTCTATCTATTTGGAAAAAGGATTTTAGAATAATCCAGAACTTATACTGGAAGCAAACAGCCTGCATACAGTTAGAAAATGAATTGAGTAGCTATTAAAATAGAAAGGGGCATGAGACAAGGATGTGTCTTCTCCTGAGATTTGTTCAATTTTTACAGTGATGCTACCCTAAGTGAACTGGAAATTGTACCAAGATTTATTACCAGTGGGTGTAATCTTAAAAATATAAGATACACAGATAACACTGTGTTGATGGGTGACTTGGAGATGAAGCTACCGGACCTCTAAAACAGAATAGTAGAAGAAAACGAGAAAAAAAAAGGACTAATCATTAACACAAGAAAACAAAGTATAGTTATCAGCAAAAGAAAAATCCCAAGATGCAAATTACAAAGTGTCAACATCAAGCTAGTACAGAAGTTTTTTCATTTTTCATTTTAATAGCTATCTTTATAGATTATTTTAATAGGTATCTCTATAGATTATATATTCTATAGATTAAGCAAAGGCATTTGACAAGGTGTGGCACAAAGAGCTATTTGAACTGCTAGAAAAACTATTTGGAAAAAAAGATGTTAGAATAATCCAGAACTTATACTGGAAGCAAACAGCCTGCATACAGATAGAAAATGAATTGAGTAGCTATTAAAATAGAAACGGATGTGAGACAAGGATGTGTCTTCTCCTGAGATTTGTTCAATCTTTACAGTGATGCTACCCTAAGTGTGTTGGAATTTTTGGGTACCCTGGTGTACTAGTAAGAAAATATAGTTCACCAATAGAAGGGTTAACCAATCAGAAGGCTCAAAATATTCAATGCGACGTGTATAAAGGTGGCTATGTTTTTCCTGAATATTCATTGCCAGCCTTTGATATCGAAGACTGAAGAATTACAGAACAACTGCTGGTGGTATTAACGATATAGTCAGATTCAGTAGAGTGTCTGACTTGTGAGTGTTAATCTTTAACGTTGTTTCATTGAACAGATTACGTACTGCGCTGTATTCTATATTTGTAGACTATGGTGAACATGGTCAACAAAGTGAACTGGAAACTGTGCCAAGATTTATTACCAGTGGGTGTAATCTTAAAAATATAAGATACGCAGATGACACTGTGTTGATGAGTGACTTGGAGATGAAGCTAACAGACCTCCAAAACAGAGTAGTAGAAAAAAACAAGGACTAAGAAAACAAAGTATAGTCATCGGCAAGAGAAAAATCCCAAGATGCAAACTACAAATAGGTGTCAACATTAAGCAGATACAAAAGTTTAAATATCTGGGAAGTGTTTTAATAGAGAAGGGAAAACGCAAAACCAAGATCTAAACACACATTGAACTAGTGAAAGAAGCATTCCAAAAACTAAACAAGGTGCTAAGAAATGGAAAACTTTTGTTAGAAACAAAGAAAAGAGTGCTGAATTGCTATGTGGTATCCATCCTCATATATAGTAGTAAACCTAGAACAGTTTATCCATAGATGAAGAGAAAACTAGAGGCAGCAGAATTGTGGTTCTACAGAAGGATACTGAAAATTTTATGGATGGTGTGAGTAAGCAGCAAGGAAGTCTTAAAGAAAGAAGAGATAGTTGAAATTCCTTGGGCACATAATGAGGAAGGAGTGTTTGGAAAACTCAACCCTCACAGGGCATATTGAGAGATAGGGGAATTTGGCAAGCCACTTACCTGACAAGCTTGGGACAATGAATGGTGGAATGGTGGACAGGAGCCTTAGCAAATGGAGAAAAACTGCTAAGGGCCACAAGGGATAGGAAGTTGTGGAGAGCCATGATCACCTATGTCCTAAAAGGGTGTGGTACATAGAAGATACTGACACCTTTAAAAATATTTATGATTTTGACATTGTATCATGAAAAGAGTCAATGCCAAATAGCCAGCAATAATTCAAGTGTGACTGGGAGGTGGGGGCATTAGTCTCGACCAAGGCATATAGGAGTAAGAAGATTGTGTTGCTCCAAAAATTTTTTTATTAGTAGGTAAAGTTAGGATTTCTGTAGTGTAGAATCTTTTCTCTTAAAATATTCTCCAGATATCTTAGTGCATTGTGAAAGTAATTTAAATTCTTCTATCAATGAATTCTCTGTTCTAGGCAATCTTCCTCTTTGTTGAAAAGATTCAAGGATACACATGCATGGCCTTGGTGTTGATATCCAGGACAATCTTCCAATGCTGAAGGAATTGTCTCTTGGATCTTTGGATGATTCTTTCATGTGCTTTCACTTTCTTTACTGTACTGTTACTCTCTTCCCATATTAGACAAAATATCTGCAATTATAGATATGGCTCTCTCTCTCTCTCTCTCTACACTCATTTGTAAACATTTTTGTGTTTGCTCATCATGTCAACTGGATTAATCATTCCAACGTTACAATGGTTTTCCTTACAGGGTTTTACATCTGATTTTCTTCATGCTTTTCTAATCATTTGGTCTTATTCATCGAGAGGGGATATTTAATTTTTTTTCTCATGTTTCTCTGTCTAGCCCAGGGGTTTTCAAACTTTTTGACTTGCAGAACCCTTTATATTTCAGGCTTTACCTTAGGGACACCCTTATAAACGCTTATGAAATTTATACATAAATACTTGCTGAATATAACATAATTTTGCATTAATGCAATATAAGCTGGTTTGAAGCTTACTTTAGACATAAGTGTACAAATAAATTAATGCTACATGTTGCTGCAAAATGTAACAAAATTAAATTTTTTATATTAAAATATTAATTTTACATGTAAATGAAAACCGTAATAGTATTTAACAAATAGTTTTATTGTCAATTACACACACAGGATTTTTTAATACACACTTAGTGAGAAGGATGTGCTTGCTTGGCTTTGCACAAACTGTCAATTCTTGGCGATATTACTGGTAAACATACACGTAAGTCACTTTCTGGAGCAAGTCTGTATTTGTTTGCCGAAAATCCTGCTTACTTGCTTACTCGTCCAACAGCTTTGCACTTCTACATGCAAAATGTCTCCCGTTTGAAGATTTGTACATGTGACACCTAACAGCCAATGAGAAAGCCGGAAATCGCAAAATAGATCCAAAATTCAAATCCTTTGGTTCCTTCTCTGCATGGAATAGAATCCATTATCTTTATCAATTTAAGATACAAATTATATTAGTATATCAAATCTATGAAATAGTTTATTGAATCAATTTATTTCATGATTGGCCTATAAGTTACTTATAAGCGTTTATAAGTTGCACGTCACCCATAAAAAAATCTTTGCTGTCCACGGACCCCTAATCTTGCCCTTGCGGACCCCCTGTGGTCCACGGACCACAGTTGGAAAACCCCTGGTCTAGCCCCTCCCTTGATCTGTTTCTCTATCCAGTCTCCACCCCCGACCTATTTCTCTATCCATTCCCTCCCTCCCCCGATTTGCTTCTCTACCCAGCCCCGCCAATTAGTTTCTATAACCTCTCAATCTGTTTCTCTAATCCCCCAATCTGTTTCTTTATACTGTACCCCTGATCTGTTTCTGTATCCCCCCAATATGTTTCTATATATCCCATTCCCTGATATGTTTCTATCCCCCCCCCGATCTCTTTCTCTATCCTGTTCTCTCCATTAGTTCTGTATTTCGTCCCTTCTCCAGCAGGTCATTCCCTCCCCACATCTATTCTATATCTGTTACTCTCCCTCTCCCATCTTCTTGTGAACGTTATATTTTTTTGCATTGTTCACTTGCTTCAGTTCTGCATTTACTTTACTTATTTAATATCGGATTTGAGGAAATGTTTTTTGCTTTTAGTTGAGATCCATGACAAGTACAATTGGATTTCATCATCCATAGATTCAGTTTCAATTATCTGGCTTAGCAAAAAAAACAAAAACAAAAATAAAAGTTTATAAACAATTGGACCAGACCCATTCATTAATTACCAACTGCAGTTTCACTGGTAGTTGGTGCAATTGGCAAGACTTTTATTAAACTTTGCAAAATGTATTTCAAATGGAATAAGATGTAAACAAATAAGAAAAACATAGATGTAAATCTTCAATAGTAATGTTGAAAATATAAAAAAAAAAATAATGTAAATCATTACATCCTGAAGGAAAGAATTCAAATTAATAAAATACATTCATTTTTTTCATTGGTGAAGTGTTTTTGTCTCATTAATTTCATTTTTATAGTTGCTTTGCATGTGTCTGATATTTCTTAGTGAGGTGTTTGCTTCCTTTCTGGCATCAATTGGGTTTACCATATATTGTGAAAAAATTCTCAACCATTGCAGTATTGCATTGGTTGTGTTCAACTTTAATTTAAACTTAATAACATATGCTTTCTTAATAATGACAATGGAAACACAAGAGTAACAATGCAGACAATTCTAGTATTTTAAAGAAGTCAGAATGTGCTTCTTCTAACCAAACTATAAAAAGTTGTATACAGAAGTTGCGAAAATTTGTTTTTTAAACAAATCCTTGTTTTGGAAAATTAATAAGGGAGGCACAGTGGAGTAATGGATAGCGGCTCAGATTGAGAAATCAGGAGAGTCGAGTTTGAATTCTAGTCGAATCCATTACATTCACTTACATGCTAATACTCTTGGGAAAGGTACAAATCCTCTTCTTCTCTCTCCAGCTATGGGTAAATAGCACGACAGACTGGGTTCTATAGACTTGAATGGCAACAGGTCTACTGCAAAAAGAAATAGCAACCTTCTGCGGGAAAAAAATCTGTCTCATCAGTCTTGTATTTTTTGATACATGATCACCTAAGCATGTATCATGCATAGCACATAACTGACTGAATAAAATGTAGAGTGAATGGCCATGGTTAAATGCAAAATAAATGACAGAACTGTCCAACAAACGGAACTGTTCTGGGTATGACGATAAACTACATCCTCGTCCTGGGTAAGACAATAAACTACATCCAACAGCAAGGCCTCTGATCAGGAGGTTTTGAGGAGCGTGAAACCACCTCTTAATTGCTGGTGTTCCCAGGTCCACCCTGACCCAGGGTGGTAATACCTGTTAGGGTCCCAGCTATGGACAAATAGTTCACCTCAAAACCGAGGTAAAAAGCATTGTAAAAGTATAAAAATAGGTTTTAATATTAGAAACACTTTGTAAAAAAATTATTACCAGAAATAAATTTTTGAAGAAAAAAAATATTACCAGCTATACATTTTTCAGGAAAAAATATTACCAGAAATAGATTTTTGACAAAACAAAAATATTACCAGGAAAAAAAAAGTTGTCGGCATTAAATAATCCATTGATGTTGATATGCTGTAAAACACAACAAACCAAACCACCAAACAGGAGTGACAAATTTTGAAATAATCTATCAGAAGAAAAAGGAAAGAAAAGAAAAGAATATGGCAAAAAATGATATAAAGCAAGCAAAGAATATATGTAAGGCAAAGCAACAGTAATATAGCAAAAAGTTCATGAAGTAAGAATTAGGGTTGACACACAAGCAAATTTGGATAAGCAAACGTAGCATCCTGATTTTAAGACAGTCATATGAAACCATAACACAGCCTATTTTATTGGCTAGGAAGAAATCCCAGCATGCATTTATGTGCATCGGCCTATAAATTGGGGAAGTGTTTTGTAGCCATTCCGACAAATGGATTGAAAACATGATAAAAGACATGTAGACCAGCTTGATTGATATTTGTATATAAAATATATTACAGAATTGTCTTTTTGCACCATTTTTAATGATTTGCAAATCTTTCTTCTCTATGCAATTAAAAATGTCTAGTTTTGGTGTTCAGAAATTTAGTGGCTTTGAGATTAAAACCAGCCAGTATTAAAAAAATAAACTGGCCATATTTATAATGACCAGAAATAAAATATTTAGGTCGCCAAGTTGTTAACTTATATTGATAATTAACTTAGAGAATATAAGTTTTAACAGATTTATATAAAAGATGTTACAGAGCTTTCTTCCAGAAAATTTTTTTTGCATCCAGTCTCCCCACTTGTCTCTTTTCCTTTATTATTATTTAATATTTTAAACTGGTGAATGAATTCCCCTTTGTAGAATGTTCAAACATGTTTAATGTTGTTGTTTGTATTTTCAAGTCATTATTCAAATATTTATATGCTTTGCATTAATTCTAATACCAGTGTACCTTTCTAAGTGTTTCTTATCTGCAATATATTGTCCCAATATAGTAAAAATTAAACATTTTTAAGAACACTGAACACTACATATTCCATAATTTTCAGTTTATTGGATAAAATAGAAAATTTTATTGAATTTTATTGCCAGTGTTTATATTCCATGTTTTATGGATTATGCAAAAGTAAGGTATGGCACAAAGATCTATTTGAGCTGCTAGGAAAACTCTATCTATTTGGAAAAAGGATGTTAGAATAATCCAGAACTTATACTGGAAGCAAACAGCCTGCATACAGTTAGAAAATGAATTGAGTAGCTATTAAAATAGAAAGGGGCGTGAGACAAGGATGTGTCTTCTCCTGAGATTTGTTCAATTTTTACAGTGATGCTACCCTAAGTGAACTGGAAATTGTACCAAGATTTATTACCAGTGGGTGTAATCTTAAAAATATAAGATACACAGATAACACTGTGTTGATGGGTGACTTGGAGATGAAGCTACCGGACCTCTAAATATAACAGTTTTAACAGATTTATATAAAAGATGTTATAGAACTTTCTTCCAGAAAATTTTTTTTGCATCCAGTCTCCCCACTTGTCTCTTTTCCTTTGTTATTATTTAATATTTTAAACTGGTGAATGAATTCCCCTTTGTAGAATGTTCAAACATGTTTAATGTTGTTTGTATTTTCAAGTCATTATGTTAATTTCCAGTGTTTCAACACCCTTCATCTTGCTCCCCCCCCCTTTTTTTTTTGTGTGTGTGTGTGTGTGTGTGTATGTTGAAATTTCAAGTGAAATGTTTTATTTTTGCTTTAACACACCCCCCTCTATTAAAACAAGTCCTTCTCCTCCAATGGCTTTACATTGGTGCATTTACTTTTTCTTTCTTCCTCTTTCTGCATAAGCTTGAATAAAACAGGTGATATTTTATTGCAGACAGCAGGGGGTATTAGTTAAATGGATGACTAATTTTTGGAATTGAGGTTGAATTCTTGGGGTAGTTAAAAATTGCTCAAGTGAGAGAAAGATGTTTTGTAGCAGAAAGATTAAAGAATAAAAATGTGACAGATAAATGTCTGTGTCAGGTGGGGAAGCATGGAAAGATCTCTATCTATAAAAGGCAGGATGTGTGTGTGTGTGTGTGTGTGTGTGTGTGTGTGTAATGAATGCACGGCTGCAATTTTTGACAGATTTGCACCAAAATTTACATGCACATGCTCCAAGTTAGCAGGTAGGCCAAGACTGGCTTTGCATTTTCCAACTCCTATTGATAGTGGAAATAATCAATTTTTTTCATTCTTCTACAGCAGTTTTCCTGTAGTTTGCGGCCATTTTGTGCTGGCCAGTGAGAGCCTATAGCTGGCTGCCACGAATAGACAGGAAGATTCTATTGGCCAGCATGAGAGTCAACAGCTGACTGACATGAATGTTAACTAGCATGCTAGCATGCAAAAAAAATTGATAGCTGCATTCGTCACAAGTGGGAAAAATTTAAATCAGCATGGCACTTTACTCCAATTGGCTCATTCACTTGCTTAAACTCAACGTTGATTCTGATTCCGCAGAAGTGGGTTGGGTGTGAAAAAGTATTTGTTGTTAACATTCTTTTTCACATTCGGTTTTTCCAGTTACGAGTCCTTTTTTTAAAGCTGATCGTTTTGTGTTCATTTTGTTTAGTTCTTTTTTCGTAACAGATTTAATATTTAGTATAGAGCTTAGAAAAAATTTGAAGTGTGAGATAGGCAAGAAGTAAGGCATGTAGCAACATCAGCATGGCAAAGGGCACTCCTTTAAAGGCAAGGGAGAGCAAAAATATTTTAAGTCAAGTGATAGCGATTGCTGTATGAGTGGTATGATTTTTGAATCAAGCGTGGGCAACACCGGGCCATGCTGCTAGTAAAAAATAAAAACAGTGGAATTGTCCTTGCAGAAAGAAGAGAATAGCTGAAATGCTCTTATTAAAAATAAGGAAAAGAATGCTTGTCTGAAAAAGAATTTTGAAGTAATAAAAATTTAGTTTTTTTTAAAACTTTCTTCCTCTAGAAAGAGCAGATAATGTAGATGGGGGTAGACTTGTTTATGCAGACATAAATTTGGGAAGTTTTCAGTAAAATAGGGTAACCTACTTAGGGAGCTTGATGGTGGAACAAGGTTTAAGAGAGATAACAAAAAAACAAAATTTATAAAGAGCTACAAAAAGACAGGAGATTGTGGAGAGCCATGATCATCTCTATCCTGAAGGGACATGACAAATAGAAGAAGAATAATGAATTTCAGTAAATGGATGGTGGAACAAGATTTAGGAGAGATAGCAAAAAGACACAATTTATTAAGAGCTACAAAGGACAGGAGAGTATGGAGAGCCATGATCGCCCGTGCCTTTAAGGGGTATGGAACCTAGAATTAGGTTAACCTTATTTTACTTCATTTTTTTTCTTCCTGATAGTTTTCTTTTTGAAGGAAAAAGAATTCATATCTGATCAATTTTTTGTCTCTGGTCATCTATAAACTGTACTAAAAAATATTGATTATTCAGTATATTGCATTTTGGATTAAGATATTTCCAAACTGAGTAAAACTTTTTTTTATAATCATTTCATCCCAAGCAAGGCAATAAAAACACTATGACACAAGGGGCTACTGAATATTGGAGGATATGAGAAAAAAAATCTATTAAGGAGAGTGGACAATCAAAGAACAAGATTTAAGAAGACAGAAGATAACGATCGACATTGTATTTAAATTTTTCAAGATCAAAGTTGACTGGAAGCAAGTATCTGGAAGAGTTCCACAAGCAAGAAGTGAGATAGAAGAACCTGCTAGCATAGAACTTACGGCTATATTTAGCCATAACCACTTTAAAATGATAAATGGAAGAATTTCAACACTAAAGGGTTTGCAGCTACATCACGTTGAAACCTCAGTTCTGGTACAGTCACTGAAGTTAAGCAACATCAAGCTTGGTCAGTACCTTAAGAATACCAGGTGCTGTAAGCTTAATGTATGTGTATTTGTTGTGTTTTACAAAGTTAAATTAGGTGATGAACAATTAGTACTTTTTATAATTTTATTCATTATTTCTTTTTTAACCTCTGTAGGCAATGGTGGATTAATGGATAGTGGCTCGGATTGAGGGATTAAAGAGCCAGGTTCAAATTCCAGTTGAATCCATTATATTTACTTACATGCTAATACCCTTGGTAAAGGTATTAATCCTCTTCTTCTCCCTCCAGCTATGGGCAACTAGCAGGACAGACTGGGTTCTATAGCTTTGGATGGCAATTGGTCTACTGCAGAAAAACCTGGTAACCTACTACGGGAAAAAAATCTGCCTCATCAGTCATGTATTGAAAGATACATGATCGCTTATGTGTGTATCATGTATGGCACATAACTGACTGACTGAGGTAACTTTTTAACCCCTGTAGGCAACCTCATTTGCCAAACAAAACAGTGCCTTTGATATATCTTTTCTTCTGTCCATTCTCAACTTATGGCCACATTATGTTGAAACATCAGTTCTGTACAATCACCAAAATTAAGCAATCTTGAACCTGGTCAGTACCTAGATGGGTAACCACTTGAGAATACCAGGTGCTGTAAGCTTGGATGTACAGATGGTGCAGTGAATAATGGCTTGGGAGTGTTAATCAGAGAGACAAGTTCCAATTACAGTTGGGTTTGTTATATTCACTTACAAGTAAATATACTTAGGAAAGCTATGAATTCACTCTTTCTCCTCCCAGCTATGCATTAATTAGTAAGACTTGTATCACTAGATCATTATTATCTCTAAATCTAAAAATATTTTCTGACTTTAAATAACCTGTAAAGGGTAGATTTGAGGACAACAGCAGTGGTTCCACACTCCTCAAAATCTATCTCCCAATAAGAGTCATACCCAGGATGGTCAATGAGCCAGCAGTTCAAGACACTTTAGAGATGGTAATATTGAAGGCACAGATTCTTTTGTAGTAACTGATGAGATTTCACCATGTCACACAAAAATATTTTGATCTCAAACAATTAAAAGCTTTGGTGTTAAACTCTAACTTTGAAAATAGCCATGTTTTGATATCTTCGAAATTGGATCCTTGAAAGTGAATAGGTGATAATTTTCAAGGCTTTGCATGCCTATATTGAATGTATCAAGTATCTTTGTTGATATTGTTGTCAGCATGGTATAAATTCAGGAACCATTTAGAAAAAAAAAAATAATCCCAATCCCCCAAATATATAGTTGTTGTTAAATCACACCACCAGGATAGTACACCAGTGGAAGTTTCTTTTATCTATGTATTTTCCCAACTTATATAAATTCAGATGCCAAATGTTATCTTCAGAAAGTTCTGTCAAGCTCATAATGTGAACAAATTTTGAATGCTGACCAAATTGGTGGTTGGGGAGTGACACCAAAATCTAAGACATTGTAATGTATGCTGCCATAGCTATGTAAATGATCAAGTAAAAAAAGGCAAGTTTTTCTATGTGGAACAGGTACGTTTAAAGTGACGCCCCCCCCCCCTTGATCAAAATAAAATTAAAATAGGTACCAGGAAACTGGTACATGGGTACTTAGTCAAAATAGACAAGGCACCAACTGGTACTACCATTTTAGTACCTGAATACTGACGCCATTCACTGGTCATGGGTCTGGCTCCTTACTTCATACACCCCACCCCTGAGTATGAACTTATTTTCTTAATGGGTTGTCCTTAGTACACCAACTGCATGATCATGATTCATTCCCAATAACAAAGGCATTATTGGTCCTGGGGATATATTAGGTTGGTGCAAAAATAATGACGTAATAATGTCGTTTTTTGAGGTATGGGTTTCACTAAAATTGTCCTCAAATATTTTAGTAGAGGTGTACAAAATAAATTTCCAGATAGGTTGGTGGTATCATGAAATTTCTGCAGACGTACATTGGTATTCATGATGTTCTGGATTTTAGTGCTTACCCCACCTTCCTCAATCTGATCAGATAACACTGTTAGGAGATTAAATGATATATAATGTATATATTATTGGAGGGGTGCAGTTTGTCACCAATTACTGTTTTTATTTAATCTCTTTGAACAAGCAAAGTTTGGCTCAAGGCCAGTAAAATGGCCATAATAGTGGAGCATCTACATTAGTGAAGATGAGCTTGTCTACAGTATGCACCCAATTTATCCACGTCATTCAAGTATTTTGAAATATGATGATTTTAAGAATTAAAAATACCATTTGGTTATAAGTTGATAAGTTACATTGTATTAAAACAATTGCCATGAAAACATTTAGAAAAAAGTCACAGGGAAGCTACATTATGGTACAGTGTAACCCGCATATAAGAGAGATTTTCTCTGGTCCCAAATTAGAGCCTGTGTTAATGTATATAAATTAGACCATACCCGGATATAAGAGAAACCCGGATATAAGATACTTCTTCTCCAGTCCCGACAACTCACTTATATCCGGGTTACACTGTAGTAAGAAAATGGCTGAAACTGAGATACCAGATCAGGACATTGTATTTTATTAAGAATCTCTAAATACATAGCAGAAGCCCAAGACCAGATGTGGCAGCAATGTTATTACTAAGAAATAACACTTATCACAAACCTTAAAATCCATGAAACTTCAATCCTATGGAGATAATAGCAACAGGCTGGGAAGTTCTCTTGGACCTACAGCATATTTCACATAACTTAGATGTTTCAACAGTGACATTTTCCAGTTCATCATGATCAGTGCCAGCATTTCTAATTAGACCAATTAGTAAGAATGTTTAATGTCTACTGCTAGATCTCCAACATCCACCATTGATGTTGTAGGCTAATATAATAAAATAGGAAATATGAATTTCAGTACAATCCTCATATAGTGACTTACTAAGTGAATCTTAGATGTGGCACAAGGCTGAAAGTATGGAGCATCCTCATATAAGTTTCTACCCAAATAAATATGATTCTTTTAAATTGGTCACCAGTGGAAGTTAACTGAGGAAATAACTGCTTTGGGAACAATGACAAAGTCTCTTGGTGTTTCCATATTTCTAGTCTCACCAGAGATTGGAGTGACTGTCATGAAAGCCGTCCACCATAGTACAATTCCTTGTGAGTAACTAATGTTATTCATTAGTTGTCATTCTTTGCTAATAGGCAATTTTCTTGCTGCAACTCGCTCATTAGAAAATCTAATACCATTCAGCAAATCCTTTGAGGTATCAACTATTGGTGCTTTTAGAGAATTTGCATATGTTGAGATATTCGTTATTTAATCTCAGAAATTTGTGTAGTCAGTTTGCATGTTGATGATGGCGAACAGTTACACATGCTACACTGAACCACTTTTCTGGTTTCCTGAATGCATTATTTTTTCTAATACAATGACATAAACCATAGCTGTCATGATGAACCAAAGGCATAATAATGGATATCTGAGAAAAACGTTCCCTGATTTTGAATCATCTTCCTTACATGCTATAGTAAGTTTAGTTTTGTAAATATCAAGATAGGCCAGGCCTCCTTGATAAAAACATTGGTGCAACAGAATCTTCCTAAAATCATTTTTACCTTATTAGATCCATATTCAGCAAAGCTAAATTTAGTATATAAAAGGAATGTTCAGATTTTATTAGTAGATATAAGGAATTAAAACTTATTTACAATATCACTTGAGGCTTTTAGAAGCAAATAAAAAATGGTTTAATGGTTTCAAAAATATATTTAAAGCATATAATTAAAATCATTATATATCCTTATATATTTAAAAAGAAAATAAATTTACAAACATAATTCTGGCATCAGAAGTATTTAATATACAGAACAAGATGATATTTAAAAGTAGAAATTGATGGTTTTTACCTTTGTTTTTTCTTTTTCATATTCTCTCACACTGAATAATTCCTTTGTGTCTTAGTGGCTTTATTGCCTTGCTTGGGGTGAAATGATTAAAAAACGAAAAAGACTACCTTAATAAATTTATTTCAAATTTATAGTAAAGCCAGATTTTTATTGGAGTCAATTTAAAATAGAAACTAAACCAGAAATAATATTACATAAGTTACTTTAGTGACTGTCTTTAAACTTACTTTGCCACACTGGTATAAATATATTAGACAGTCAAGTTGAAAACAAAAATCATTTGACTGTAAACTAATTAAATTATTGTTAAACCTTGTCTTTATTTTATTTTTTAATTTTAGTCAAAGTGACAAAAAGAAAAAAGATTGAAATTATTTGATTTCAATGGGACATTTTATAATGCAAAACTTTATATCTTTACTTTTTTGTTTGTAGCTGTGTCAATTATTCTTAAATGGAGATTTTGTTGAATTACTTCAGTGTCTTTCTGCATTCAAAACCAATACCAAGACTATAAAATGCCATAATTTATTTTAAATTACTAGTTGAAAAAGTTAAGGGATGAAAAAAAAAAATCTACGTTTTTGTTTCAAACTGTTGGTTAGGAAATCACAAATTTAAAGTTTTCTGATATGAAATTACTGAGAAAAATTGTCTACAAGAATTAAAACTAAAGGGGCGTAACCTCGAAAGCTTTTAATTAAGTTGCTTCCCTTGAAATTTCTTTTCATTTGTATTTTATTTTGTTAACTCATTTTACAAACTAAAATCAATAAGTACTTATTTATTACAATCAATAAAATGAATCTGTTGAATAAAGCTGCCTTTCTTGATGCTAATTCAACTTTTCTAAATAATATTTTAGTGATTAATGTTTTTATGCTAGGTTTTCGTGTCATGAGGTAAAAAAAAACAATCTGTAGATGAATATTTTTTTTGGCTAAGTTTTTGCTTAATCCTCTCTTCGTACTAAAAAGCATTGTATCGTTTTTATTTATTTTTTTTTTTTCATGCACACTATTATAGGTATATAATTTACTTGTTAATTTTGTTATATATTGTCTTGGGTGTTTTTATTGACTTTTCTAGTATAAATAAAAATAAAAAGATTTTATTTTGAAAAATCAAATTAAAAAGTGAATATTAAAAAATGAATGAGTAATTTTTAAGAATTCAAATAGTGCAAAAATAGGTTTAATTTTATTTTCCATAAACAAATAAACTGTAATTCACACATTTATGAATTATGGTTAAGTCCTTGTAGTTATATGACGAATCATGAAAGTTTGACTTGACACTTAAATATTAAGGAAAAATATTTTTGGGTGTGTTCAAACACCTGAGGGTACTAACAAAGTTTAAAGAGGCTCTATTATTATTATTATTATTGACCCTGCTTTATTTAGGTGAAGTGTACTACATCCACCTCTCACACGTATCTGTAAGAAATTGCATGGGCACTGTGATGGCCACACTCCCAGGTTGATCGCATTGACTTGCTGGCTGAACTGTATGAGGTAGTCAAAAGGATTTTCTTGCCCGACTGGTGAAGGGGAACACCTCTCCCTAGTCACCTATGCCAGTCGCCTGTCTTGGTATAGGAGCTGTGTGTCAGAGTTCAGTGGCTTTACCAGTAGGTGGAGGAACTTCTGAGAAGAGTAGCAGAGTAACTTTAACATCTCCAATGCAGAAGAAACCAACAAGCCATTGTACTATTTTGCATTGAATGTCACCATGAGCCACAATTACAACAGAAATAGGAGGAGTGGCAATCACAGTGACACAACTGAATAAATGAAGGAATGATTATCATAAACCATATAAAGTGATTTTTGTATTTGTCTAATATTGTGGATTCTTTGTTGAATATTCTGGATGGTGTTTGTTGCCAAAGCAACAATTAGAAATTATTTCGACCATGACCTTCGTTTTTCTTAGAAGATTTTTGTGGTCTTCATATATGAAATTAAGATTTAATAACCACTATTTTTAATGGAAAGAAATGTTTATTAATTGCTGGTCTTTATTAAAACAACGTTTATCATAAGCAAACCGTTTAAACATTTCAAAACAAAATGCTCTGTAATAGTGATGACAAGTGTTGATTTTAGTGTCCTCATGTGATGTAGGTAACCTCTCAATGCTTAAACAGTTTATAGAAACTGGAATCTTGTTTAAAATTGTTCATAAGGTTACAAATGATTTTATAGCATATATACAAGAAAGCCATGTATAAAAAAAAATCCAGTTGTAAAATAGAAAATGCTTGGGATTGTTGCCTTGAGATTTCAAATTCTGCTTAAAAAAAAAGAAATAAAGCTATTTTAAACTTATTTTTTTAACAAAATTGATAGAAAAAATATTTTTTCTGCAAAGACTCTTTAAAGTTTTTATAAAATAGTTGTTCTTATTCATTAGTGAAATAATTAAATGCTATTTCTTTATGAAAATGTTTTGCATTTGTTAAACTATAAGATCAATAAAAGATAACAAAATATTTGCAGATAAAGAATGTGAAACATTGATCAGTCCACATGAAATAATGTATACACAGCTGTGAGCTTATCAATTCTCTTTTATAAAGCAATTGATCAGAATGTAGTTTGGATGGGAGGAGGAAAAGAATGCAACTGCCAACCAAAAATTGTATCTGTAAAGAGAAAAAGAAAATGATTTCATTTGAAAAAGCCTGGGTATTTTTCAAATCTTTAGTTTTCATTTAATTTACTTTGAGTTTTCTTTTCAGTTTCTAAAATCTTTGTGTTTTGTCTATTCTCTGAGTGATTTCATTATTTTTCATTCATTCTTATATTAAACTGAGACTGCATCTCTGTTAATCCCAATTAATACTTTTATTTACGCATTCTTTATACTAGAATCTTCCATCTTTCTGTTTTTATGTACTTATATTGCATATGGCGGTCTTCTGAGGAAGACCAAAGAAGAAATCTGCCAAAATAGAAAAACATGAAAATTTTAGATAAGGCTTAGAAGACTGTGGAATATGTGTTGACAAAAAAAACCAAAAATAAACAATGAAGACAAATTTTTAAAAAATGTATGAATTAAAGAATTTAATCTAAAAACATCAGATGATATTACTTTTCTGTATATTTCTTATTTCAGCTGACACCTTTTGACACTACCTAGATTATGTGATGCCTTTGTGTTGTTTTATTGTAAATTTAAGATGGTATCAGGTTTGATCTCTTTTTCTTTTTTTAAAAAAAAACATTTTGTTAATAGTAAATGTAATCTAGTGTTATAAGGTTTTTTGAAAAGTATTATCTCAGTTAATTCTTTGATGTGTCACATGTAAAATATTCCTGTAAAGGGATTAGATCAAACCTTTCCTTGATTTTTATTTTATCTTACACTGGATTAATAACTCAGACATAGATATTTTTTCTTTCACTAGATTCTTTTAAAATTGTTTAATTTTTGAAGTTAATGCAAAAGTTAACAAAGTACTACTGTCTTGTATATATTTTTTTTTATTATTATTGGCATTTACTTTTTTTTCAATTCTGACTTTGTTTCCTAGCACTGATCTAAAATCTATTAGAGAATTATATAAAATCTTGACACCTACATAGATGTCACCACCGAGAACATGAGATCTTATTTCTGAAAAGGATTGTTTTCATAATTGATTTGGCTACTGTCTATAATGACTGAGCATTACTCCTATTTTAATAAAGCTTTATCAATATCGAATGTCACTGGAGGCGGATAATGTATTTATTCTAGTAAATAAGCATGTCAGTTCATTTAACAGCAATGGTGAACTGTTTTAAGACACACTGCACACTCTGTCTTTCAGAGAGAGACAGAGACAGAGAA
>OZ010590.1:46016250-46037512 GCA_963932145.1 Acanthosepion lycidas | reverse complement strand
TGAAGATCAAAGTTGTCTGGGAAGCAAGAAGTTGGACTTGAGTTCCACAATCAATAAGTATTAGGTTGGTGCAAAAATGACGTAATAATGTCGTTTTTTGACGTTAAAAAATGTCAAAAAACGACATTATTACGTCATTATTTTTGCACCAACCTAATATGATAGAAGAAACTGTTAGTATCGAACTTATGGCCTTTTCTAGCCATTTCAACTGTAAAAATGATGTGACCTGGTTGCCAATGTAGTACTGTGCTTAAATTCATATAGTCTAGGTACCATAAACAAAGGTTCATCAGAACAATTGCCATGAAAATATTTATAGAAAAGGCACAGGAAAGCTACATTATGGCAGTAGGAAAGGGACCGATTCCAGGTCAGGAACAATAACATTGCAGATTCTTCTTTGGATTTTATCCAGAATATCTAAATATATAGCAGGAGCACTAGACCGGATGTGACAGCAATATTCAAAGCAAGAATTAATGTGTGTGTGTGTGTGTGTGTGTATAATGGAGAAATTATAGTTGTTCCAATGAGAGAAAAGTGTATAATTTAAAGAGGAAAGAGAAACCAATATTTTTGGTTATAATGTGAATTTTTTAAATATATATTATACTTTAGTTCCCATGTCTTTTGCTACATGTGACCTTCATCATGCAAAGAATGGCGATTTCCACTTATTATTTAAAGGAATTCATTTTTTCCTTATGTTTTCTTATGTTTAACCATTGTCTTTTGTATGTGTTAGTAATCCAAATTCTTCTTGGACTGGTAGTGAAAGTGTTCCTCTTAAGAGGTAATAAAAACTTAGGATTAGTCTGAGAAAGGGGGAAGGAAGGACATCTTTGTTATCTTTTTATGATCTTTTTAAACCTGTCTCCATTTTTGTGTATTGTGTGAGTGTTTTTGGTAGGATGTGTATATGTATTCCTTTTTCATATATATATAATTTTATTACAAGGAAACATATATATATATATATATATATATATATATATATATATACACACACACACACACTTTATATAGTGTGTAGGGTTCATATGTATGTGTGGTCTGACCTGCATGTTTGGCCACTATTTGATGTATGTTTGTGTGTGGGCTTATGATTTGTTTAGTGCTGGTTTAAATTTGTCTATGAAGTTTTTTTCTTGTATTTGTAGATAAGAATAATTGTCTGTTTGATATATTAGGATAATTTTAAATTTACCTTCATTGCATTTGTGGATGTGTTGTGACACAAAGTTTCCTGTTGTCTGGTAATTTAATGTTGATTTTGTGAAGGGAAACTGTTGTATAGTGCTTGGGTGATACCTATATAGGACTTATGCATTTTATGTACTTGACTGCATAAATCACAAGCCTCTCACTGTCGCTATTTCCATGAAAAATTTTCTGATGAGCTACATTCCTTAGTTCTACCAGTTCAGACCTTGACAGATAAAACCTGCCAAGCCATGTATACAGGGTCAAATCATCCTCATTTCCTTTGTATTCTACTGGTAAGAAGGAAGTTCCATTTGGACAACTTCTTCTCAAGAGCTGCTGGAATAGACTCTTGAGAGGATGGCTTCCCCATTTGCTATCTTATTCACTTCAAGTCTAGGCTCAGCTATTATTTATCCTACATATCATCATAATCTACTCTCCTTACCTCCTCATCCTCTTACTTCCATAAAACAGCCTCATTCAGTACTCCTCTACCTTGAGTGAATTTTGGGCCTTGAATGAACAATAGTGTAAGAAAAGAAAAAGTAGTCATTGCTAGTTTACTGCAGGTCAACAGCCTTTGCAAAATGCTTCCATTACTACTGTGAATGTACTTTTTCCTGTTATGTCTTAGCAACACATTATTCGTTTACCTTATCATTCTAAATTTTGTCTGGTCTCTTATTTTATTTTCTATCTATTAAGCACTAATCAACCAACCCTTTGCTCCATCTATTATCGTTTCTTTTTCTTATGTATCCTTCCCATCTGACATTTAATCCCTTCTACATCTTGTTTTTTTTCTTATCTATGTTCACCTCTTATCTATAAGCATTAATCAACCAACCTTTTGCTCCATTTATTATCCTTTCTTTTTTCTCTGTGTTCTACCCACCTGTCATTTAATCTCTTCTACATCTTGTTTTTTCTTAGTTATGTTCACCTCTTTTTAAATCTTAATTATAACAAGTTGCATATATAAACGTTAGAATTCCAAACCCTACATTAAAAGAATAAAATTTTAAAATATTCTAATTATATGAAACTCCAAGACAATTACAGTTAGTCTGGTTATTCTTCTTCATGATGTAGATGATCATGTCTCTCCACAACGTTCTATACTTTGTCACTCTTAGTAAGGTCTACCTTTTCACTATTCCACCTACTCCTTGTTCTGCTATCTATTTACACAAGCTTGTTAGGTTGGTTACTTGCTATTTTCCTATGTTCCTCTTGCCAGGGCCAGTGCAAGGGTCTTGCAGGCCTCCACCAAATCTATGATATTGCCCTGCCCACTCTACTTCATCTCAATTTTCATAAGGTAGTATTCATATATATATATATATATATATATATATATATATATATATATATATATATATAATTATTTATTTAAAAATATGATTCCATCACTACATAAGAGTTCTCATGTTTCAAAACAAGAGCCGAAAACTTCAATATAATTATTTGAATTAAATTGAATTAAAGTACCAAGCTCTGTTCCATCTTCAAGTGAATTTTTTTTTACATTCAAAGACGTCTAGTCTGGTTAAGTGTCTATGGAGATTTATTTATTTTATTGTCAAATTCTGCAAATAATTTTTGTCCTTTCAATACCCTGTTATATTTAGTTTAAGTTGTAACGTATATAAAAGCAAGTAGAAAAAAGCAAATTTTGATAAGATAGTGAGGGTCACAAAGCATTACCCAGGGCCTCAAGTCAGGGGTAGTATGCACTGGGCTTACCTTTTGCCTTCAATATGTCTTGTGAATGTCAAATTCTTTTGAGCCCTCTTTCTTCATTATATGTCCCTAAAACTTCAACTGCTTCCATTTTTCCCCTAAAACTTCCTTATTTATCACATTTCATTGTATCCTTGGCATCCTTCTGTAGAACTACACCCCAGTTGCCTCAAATATCTTCATCTGAGAGGAAATTGTTCGGTATTCACTGCTGTAGAGGACCAATATTATATAACAGTTCAGCACTCTTTTCTTTTGTTCATTCACAATGAAATCTTCGTTTCTTAATACTTTGCTTAGTTTATGAAAGGCTTCTTTCACTATTCCAATGCACCTTTTCTGTCACATTTTCTGTCTTATTATTAGTATCCTTTAACACTTCAGCATTTTACATTGAATCTCAAAGTCTCACCGTTTCTGGTTAAAGTCTGTTTCCATGACTTTCTGCATTATTTGCAATGATGTCATCGCAAAATATACATGGGATGGGTGGGTTGAACATTGAGAGATGATATTTATGGGACTGGTTTGATCATGTTGAATACTAAAGGGTTAAATATTTTGTACAATATTCTCAGCATTTACGGACTTTGTGCATATTTTAATTTGATATAAAAATAGATCCATGGTCATCAAGTCAAGATTTTTTGCTGATTTCTATCACTCCCTCTACCCCACTTTCCATATCTTTCCTCTCTTCTCAGGTTGTCCTAATAAATTTATTTTACACCCACTGTTATTTATTAGGTTGGTGCAAAAATAATGTCGTTTTCTCACATAGTAATATATGTGAGAAAACAACATTATTTTTGCACCAACCTAATACATTCACTCCTTCAGCTTGACGGCTAGAGGGTGTATTTTTTCTTGCAGTGAACCATATAATCGAATGCAGAACAATCATGCTATCAATAACAAATTGTTGCTGAAAGAGCATGTTTTTAATGTCCTTGCGCCCCCCCCCCCCCCATTTGGTCTTTTGTTGGTTGTTTTTAGATAAATTCTTTTGTCAATCTATAAAATTCTTTCCTTTTCATTCATCTGGCTGGAATTTACTTTTCATTCATCTGGAGTTTTTAATATTGAGAAAAAAAATGTTAGGAATTTTTTTTTTTTTTTTTTTTTTTTTTTTTTCCATGTATTTCCAGTTTGGAGTAGAATTGAATTTTAAATAATTTTATGTTATTTTTCTTTGCATGCTTTTTATTCATTTATTTCTGTTATTTTTTGCCATCCCTCACCACTGAAGAGCTTGTGCTTGCATTTTCTAAGTAGTTTTAGATTTTTTCTTTTTTTTTTTTTTTTTTCAATATTTTTTTTTTTTATTGACTTAGTTAATATTTCATATTATTTGTATGACCAATATCATGTTCATGAATCCCATAACCACTTAATGTCATAGGGGAACACATCTACTGCAGCTATAGGGCCCAATCTGTCCTGCTATTTTTACCTGGGGGTAAGAGATGAATTCATACCCTTTCCCAAGGGTATTTATTAGCACTAAGTGAATGTAATGAACTCAGATCTCTGATGCCTCAATCCAGGCCGCTATTCATTACATAATGATCTGAAATATAGAAAATATAAGAAAAAAAAAAAAAGTCCTTAGCAAAAAGCTCTTGTTGTCCTTTAGCCATTTTTATATATGGCGGCCACTGAGATTTGATGAAACAAATTATATCATGTCTTTTCATTTGTTATTTATGTCTACTGTTGTAGAGTAAAGAGCAGTACCCCTGATGACACTATGAACTCATCCAATACTAAAAAGAGTTCCATGGTATGAGGTTAGTGGTAATCATAGTGGAGTCAGTCTTCATACTAACTATACAGGTGTACAGCAATAGCCTAAGCATTACGTATAGAGGATACTTAACAAATTACGCTATAACAAGTACAAGTGTGTGTTATAACAATAAGGAAGTTATAATTACACAATATGAAAAGTCTGTGTAATCTATATTCTTATATCTGACATACTTGCTTAGTTATGAATAAAAATATAATGTGAAATGTTTTATGCATTATTGCATAATGATCATTGGCTTTTCTGTAATGAAAAGTTTCTCCTTGTAAAATATATACAATATTTTAACAAACCTTTTTTTTATTTTTCTGTCTGGTATCTTTTTCCACAGTTATCACAAATTTCAATATTTTTATGTATGATTTCTTTGTAATTTGTCTGGCTTTCTAGAGTTTTTGTTTATCTAACATTTTATATATATATATATATATATATATTGCGGGGACACTTGTAAAACATATTTTTTTGGGGCACCTGTAAAACATTGGGGGGGGGCACTTATAAAACATGTAATGTATGTAAATGTTTACATACAGACATTATGTATGTTCCAAATGTTGTTATAGCTGGATGTGATAGGAAAGACAAGCTCCCATTGTTTATAAAATGCTCCCACAGCATGCGTCTCAAATAGTCATTGACCACTGTCCACCTCCATGCTGGTGCTCATTAGCTTAGGAGGGCAGTTCATCTAGAGGAAAGAAAACCCTGATTTTAAACCTCCATTGCTTTGTGGCCATATCCAAACATGAAAAAAGGCTTTGGAAGTAAATACAGAAAGAAAATCTGAAGTGAAACTTTGAAAGTATTTAGCTGTCAACACTGGCAAACTTCTGGAAATTTCTGTAGTCAGTTTGGCCCCAAATGTAATGCAGTGTATTCCTTTGGATCTTGTTGATATGGGTGAGAGAGAGACAGGGCATATGATCTGGGTAGTGCATGGCCTCCTGTTGTAGTAAAGCAACGACTCAACTGATAGTAGCAGATAGAAAAAGTGAAGAGGGTAAACAACAAAATAGTGTCACACGTCCAACCTTCTCACGAGCAAAAACCAAGTCCGCAGAAACAAAAACGTGCATGCCTTATACAGCCAAGGACCGACCATAATTTGTATGGCGAGACTTCCTGGCATAAAACATGGGCCGCCATTTTGTTTCTTTTACAGTTGAGCAGCCGGAGTTTGCACGACGCACAGATTCGTGGGCGTTTCTGAGTTAGGCCATTTTCACAATTTTCCCCATACCTCCATATACCAACGCTCAGGTATGTTCCCTGGAGATGCCATGCCAGTTTCACTATCAAAGGACTGAATTTCGGACAAACTTGTTGCTAGCATTATCTTGTGTGATAAACAGATGTTTAATAATGACTTTTTAAGCATAGACAAATTTATGACAGGGTTCCTAATATTATGATTGTTGGATTACTGATGTCAGTGATCTTTCAATTTTGTGAGACTGATCTTGAAGTGTGTAGTGGTGACTTACCTTAGCAAACCAAAAGAGCCAGAGTCACGTGTATGTTTTGCAAGGAAGTGTGGAGATGGCAAATCGATGAGAATCCTTAAACAGGTATTGAACTCACACTCTTTGGGTCCTGTCACCTGGTTAAGGTGGTGGAGAACTTGGAGAGGGGAATTAACAGGAGATAACTGACATCCATTAGACATGGCATGTAGAATTAGAACAGTCTACCCGAGTGAGCAAAATAAAGGGTTTTGTTCGACATTCCAACTACCTGAAGAAGGCTGGAGTGTACAATGGCCGAAACGTTGTAATAAGTATGGTGACAAAGATGAGAACAATAGTCCAAATAATGTAAATGTAAATGTACATAATACCTCATCTCAGAAATATAAACAGATACCGAACACTCTTAGTCTATTGGGGTAGATTGCTCTAGTTCCATGTTCCCAAGGATACATGCCCAGTGGATAAAAGTGTTGGTTGAAGTAATCCAGTGACTTGACCCAGAGTTGTGAGTTCAATACCTGGCCACAGCAGAGGTGAACAAAAACTTGGAGAGTTGAGTTACTAAACGGAAATAACTGAAACTGAAAAAATCTAGAAAAAGCATGGCATGTGGAACTAGAACAATTTACTCTAATGGACTAAATAAAGGGTTCAGTTCAAAATTTTAACTAAAGGAGGCTGAAGTGTACAACTACTGAAATGTCATGAATATGACAATAAAGATGGGGACAATAGTCCGAATAATGTAAATAGAATAAATAGTTACAGTACCTCATCTCAGAAATATAGACAGATGTTTTGATAGTTACTGGAAGTTGAGAAATAAGCTTGAATTTCAAAAACTGAATTCAATTGTCCCTTAATCATGAAATAAAATTATCTGTTGTCCATTTGCACATTCACTATAATAATCTCATCACTAAACATTTCATCAAGAAATCAGCCATCTTACAATATTTTCATTTCTCTGATTGTTATTTATGTACACACATTTATCATGTTTTATGGCAAATATTTTAACTGAACCAAAACACAAAGAAAAATCTCATTAAAATGAATTGTCACCAGTGCTGCTCTCCACTGTAGTGTTTTTTTGTTTTTTTTTTAATCATTTCACCCCACGCAAGATTTAAGGGGGGGTTACTGAGTGTTAGAGAATATGAGGAAAAAAAAAGTACTATTAAGGAGAGAGAACAATAAAAGTACATGGATTAAGATCACAGAAAATGATACTTGACATTGCATTTAAATTTTTTTAAATCCTAAAGAAAAAGAACAATTTAATTTAATTTTTAAGTCATTTTAATAGAACATTTAAAGATTTTTTTTTTTTTTAATATTTTGTAAAATACTTTTTACTCTCTCTCTCACACTGGACCCAGATAGGCTAACTTTGGAAAAGAGGTATGATGTATAACTTGACCCAATCTGTTTCTGGTGAGTGATTAAGGTCTTTTTGTGAGTGTATAATCAAGCTGACTTCATAAAAGGTGAAATTTCTCAAAAATTGGTGGTTTGAGGTGGGATTTCCTTATTTGGGTATAGCCATTCCAAGGTACAAAAATCGCTCTAATTTCAGTTTGGATAAAGATTAGAAGTTGGTTGAGGGTTCATTGGAAGCATACACTTTAAGCCAATTTAATGGCATGATAAAAGTTTCAGTTGTATAAAAAGTTCAAGATTAGGGCTGTATAACATCAAAAAAGATAGACATGGGTTCAGACAGAGCAGGACAGTCATGTTAATTAAAATCCAAACTTTCTTCAAAAAGATCTGAGAAACTACTATTCAGCAAAACCTCTAAAAACACCTATAAAAATCTTTATAGTATGAAGTTATGCTAGTTTCATGAGTTTCAAAATGACAATTTGGTATACATACTGTTATTAATCAAGAAATATATCTTCAACAAGGCTGGCTTACCAATTCTTCTGAACAGCTGAGAATGTGAGCATATGGCATGATCTGTGGTACCACATACTGTACAGTACTTTTTCAGCTGACACTCAGTTATCAGATTGGTTACGGCAGGGTCAGAACATTCAAGGAATCTATGATATGACATCAGTGAGCTGATCAACAGGAGAGATTTTCCTGAATAAAAATTGCAAGTAATTTCTAATGTCCTTGTTGTTTGCCTACAAACATTCTTTGGACAGGTTCCTAAGATTGTAACAATCATTCAAACCAATAAGTTCTATAGAGTGGTGTAGAGTTCCATGCAGAGTATCATTAATTCTTACCCATGGAAACTTGTCACACAAATTGAAAGCAGTTGATTCACAGAGATCTTTAAATTTTTTTCAACTCAATTTTACACAATGAAGATACAACTGAGAGGATTGTAGATAATTGATGATGGAGAAGGTTATCTTTGTGTTTCTGATCAGCTAACTTTTGTATGGCTTCAATCACCTCTTCAGAAAAAAAATCACCTTCCTCATGGTCCATTAGCTGAAGTCCTACCTTTCCCATCAGCTGTTAAGATAAAGTCCTGTTTCCTGGTGAATGGTCTCAAGAACTCGATCCTTGGATTTACAAATGGGGTCTCCATGTGGTCCAGTTTTCTATCCACTACCAAAAGAACATTAAAATTACAATGACTTTGCAAGGAAATTCCCAATGGAAATTAATATGAATGACTTGGAGGAAGGTTTTGAAAATTCTGAAAGGGTTTAACCAGTATATATTTGATATTGGTAACTTATTGTGTATGGAGCTTAGCCATTATTTAGTGTATCTGATGGATTAGAGTAAGAAAATTGCTGCTTTTTGAGTAAAATTGGACTAATTTTCGCCCAATTTCAAGTGAAAATCAGCAAAGATAATGAAAATTTTTGTTTTCATCTATTTTGATGGTATTCTGAGGCAATTCATAGCTAATATCCTGTCTGCAACCCAAAAATAGTAATATTACAACTATTTTCATCCATTTGGAGCCTAAATTTTAATTCTAGCATACAAAATTTACCAATTAGATAAATTTATGATCTCTGAAATAAATATTGGTCCTGCATTAAAGAAGGAAGGGCTCAGTCACATGGCAAATTGAAAAGATTCTAAATGATCTTATCCTGAATTTTTAAAAAGTATATACTTTGGTATGTGAAATTTAGCTGTTTTTGATATATCTGACGTTTTTTACTAAAAAATAGTGCAATTCTAGGGGGAAAATTGGACATATTCTTCATAAATTTTGTAGCAATTCTGATATTACCTTGTCAAAATCTTAATGAATTCATCATAAACCAATGATTTTTCCAATCAGAATTCAATTATATGGTATTCAAAGTTAGAAAAATGATACTAGCTGTATTTCCTCAGCTAACCATAACAGATTTTAGCTCATTCACTTATCAGTGTGATGTAACATTTAAAAATATGTGGTCAGGATATGGCCAAGAAATAGCTAAGATTTTATTCAGATTTCTGTAACTTTAGAATAACAATCAGTTCTAGATATGCTAGAGACTTAATTTTTTTTTTTTTTTTTTTTTTTTTTTCAGAAATTTAATGTAGATTCATTTTATGAACAAAGGTTTAAGTAAGAAATAACATTTTTTGCCAATTTCCACCTCTATGCCTATTGTGTCTCTTTATTTTTTTCTTTTCTTTAAAATATTTTTTATTAGAAATCTGAACAAAGTTGTCATCTTATGTGATTTAGGTTACATAAATCTTTTATTTTGTTCTTTTTATAGAGGCAGATTTTTTAACATGAGGCCATGCTGGAAAAAGGAAAGACCACCAGGTAAGCTGTTGTCATTATTTATTATTAACAAGATGACCTTTTCTTAAAGGCCTATCACTGTATTTGTCTTTCGCTGGTGATAATACCTGTCAAAACTTTGACCATATGTCACAGTTTCAGGACTAATACAAGAAAGGAAAAAGTGGATTTTTCTTTTTTAATACTATTGCTCAACAATACAAAACCAAAGAGCCACTCAAGGTAGAGGGTTACTGAATAAGGTTTTTGTAAAGGAAGTAAGCAAAAAGTGTATATGAAGATATGTAGGATAGGTAATGCTTGAAGAGGTTATGGATGTAGTGATCAGAGAATCATCCTCTTGGGAATCTTTCACAAAGTAACAATTTTGGAGAAGAAATTGTCTGAGTGGAACTTCCTCCTTACAAATGGAATAGGAAGTGAATAAAGGTGAGTTGACTAAGGAATGTAGCTTGTCTGATCATTTGCCATGAAAATAGTGATAGAGTAGCAATATTGTGTTTGTGGGGAAAGTCATTTTGGGGTGGAGAATAATTGTATTTAAGAACAACTTCACTCTTTTTGGTACATTTATTTATAAGAAGTGTCAAAGATTAACTAAGTGCCACCATTTACCTCTTCTCATATTTCCTTATATATTTCTTATTCATTTCATCTTCACCTCTGAAAGGGCTTTGTCATGTGGCACTTCGTTTCAGTTACTAGATAAGGAAGTAAATACTATGCTCATGATCAACATCTGAACAAGTTTAAATTTCTGTAATTATTTTAATTCCTTTGTAAACCAGCCCAGTTTATATTAAAAGCAAATTTTCTGGATTTCAAACCATTCCTCTAAGTAAAAACAAATAGAATCGATTTCTATATTACAGACTTTGCCCCCTGAATTTTTTTTTAACTCTTTAAATACCAATGTTTTAAATTTGCAACAGTTTGTACTTATCTTTTTAAAGAGCATCATTGACCCTGTATTGAGCTCCTTTTTAATTTTTTTTATTTTATTTTAGCATAATTACTTAATAATTGCTAAAATAAAATTATCTCTTTTTCTGATTGTATATTGCCCTTGAAACAATATTTGAGGGCAAAAGTGTAGAAAAACAGTCACGAAATATATGAAATGGTTTTCAAATGTAATTAAATCAAGGCTAATTTTCCAGCATATTATTCATGGTCATTATTCTAAGCCAACAGAAGTCGAAAAAGATGAAATAATCAATTGATACAAGGTGAACATGGCAGATGGCGTAGAATTGGCCAGCTGAGTTTTTACCGTCTTATTTTTGCTGTATGCAGCCTTGTCTTGTCATGGATGAGAACCACATTTTTCCTATTAACAAACACTGTCCACTTTTCAACCAAATTTATATGGACATGTTGTAGCTGCTGGATGTTTAAAGGTACATTTTATGTTTATATTTCATTATAAGAACTCTAAACTAACAATTCCCTGCTCCAAACATGTGTTACCTTTCTATGATGAGGCACAGATTTTTGGGTCAGTTGAGAAGATTTGTCTTTGTCAATCCACTATCTTTAACATTGAACATTGTTGTATACAACACATTTTTCATCACCTGTTATGATATATTTAAGGAATGTTTAGTTAAGATGATATATTCGTTATTACTTTTGGTCTCCCCCACCTCAAACATAAATTACTTATGACTCAACCTTTTTGCACACACACACACACACACACGTGTGTGCATGCATATATATATATATATATATATATATATACTAGTTTAAATGCCACCTGACAGGGCTATAGAATAAGTTCAAAATGTATTGTTGCATTAATATTTAAGCTTATATTCAATGATAATTTTTCTGTCACCACTTAATTTAAAGACAATTTGATGTATGTAGGTCCTTACTTTCTATACAATTATTTTCACTGTATTTTGCAATTAATTTCAATTATTCCCAAAGTTATTTCCAAGTTATAAAAATTATCGTACAAAAAATTCATTGCAGAAAAATTGCTGAAAACAATCACATTAATGAAAACATGGGAATCCAAAATTTCAGGATTATGGGTTTAGATCTGGCTTGGAATGTTTTTAATTTGCTCATCGAGTTGACCTGATTCCAAAATGGTATGACATGTTGGGCTACCGCTTCTAGGAGTAAAGTTGAAAAGTGTAACACTTGCATTTATATATATATATATATATATATATATATGTTCTTTTCTTCCTGGGAAAACAAAGGATCTGGCACCTGTCCTGCTTCACATCTATCAAAGTTTTGATTGAGGCTGACTTGAACATCAGGATAAACTGTGTGCAAATATTAAAGAAAATTGGCAGCAACCTGCTCCTCTCAATGATAGCCTTACCTGCCACTGTGACTTTGTCACACGCAATAAAAGGGGCCTTGCTGTCCACTCACG
Source organism: Acanthosepion lycidas (assembly GCA_963932145.1). Classification (NCBI taxonomy): domain Eukaryota; kingdom Metazoa; phylum Mollusca; class Cephalopoda; order Sepiida; family Sepiidae; genus Acanthosepion; species Acanthosepion lycidas. The sequence continues at coordinate 46,025,150 of OZ010590.1, read as the reverse complement.
GAAACACGTGACAATCCTCAAATACTCGAGCGAAATGACTCAACCACATGTTCCATCTGTTTGCAAAACACCTGAAGGCCTTAGGAGACACATACATATTCATAAAAGTTGAGCACCTCTTTATTTTACTGAGCTCTAAATTGTTGTTCCATGAGAAGACAGTCCGACATAAAAAATGTGTATTTCAGCAGTAATAATTCTCTAAAAGATGTTTTGTTAAATAATATAGACAAGTTCTGTCTATTAATTTTTTTTATTTAATTTTTCAAATTTCTGAATTAGGTGTTTTGTGTTATCAATTTGCAAAAGTTCATATTTATTTTATATTATTTTATTCCTGAGTAATTTTGAATGTTGCTTTATTTGTTTTCAAGGATTGTACTATGTATATTTACGCAACTTGTTTTTTCTTTTAATTCATTTGGTTCCATCAAACATGAGAACAATTTCACATCACTCAAGGTGATGCTATATAAACGTACGTGGTCAAACTGAGATTTAAAAAAAATTGTTTTATTAAACGCACTTCAATATACAGTCCCCTATGATAAAAGATAGTAATTAAATTCATTTATGGAGAAATGTTTGCTTCTTTAATGTAATATTTAAAAGTAAAACTTTATTTAAAAACATCTAAATAAAGTAAAACTTAAATTAAGATTTATTTAAACATGTTTAATCTCTATCTATAAAAGGCAGGATGTGTGTGTGTGTGTGTGTGTGTAACGAATGCACGGCCGCAATTTTCAATGGATTAGCACCAAAAATTTATATGCACATGCTCCAAGTAAGTGGGAGGGCCAAGACTGACTTTGCATTTCCCAACTCCCATCGAGAGTGGAAATAATCAATTTTTTTTCATGCTTCTACGGCAGTTTTCATGTAGTTTGCGGCCATTTTCTACTGGCCAGAGTGAGAGCCTATAGCTGGCTGCCACAAATAGGCAGGAAGATTCTATTGGCCAGCGTGAGAGCCAACAGCTGACTGACACGAATGTTAACTAGCATGCTAGCATGCAAAAAAAAAAAAAAAAATCGATAGCTGCATTCGTCACAAGTGGGAAAAATTTAAATCTGCATGGCACTTTACTCCAATTGGCTCATTCACTTGCTTAAACTCAACGATTCTGATTCTGCAGAACTGGGTTGGGTGTGAAAAAGTATTTGTTGTTAACATTCTTTTTTCATTTGGTTTTTCCAGTTACGAGTCCTTTTTTAAAGCTGATCGTTTTGTGTTCATTTTGTTTAGTTCTTTTTTCGTAACAGATTTAATGTTTAGTATATTGCTTAGAAAAAATTTGCAGTGTGAGATCGGCAAGAAGTAAGGCATGTAGCAACATCAGCATGGCAAAGGGCACTCCTTTAAAGGCAAGGAAGGCCAAAAATATTTTAAGTCAAGTGATAGCGATTGCTGTATGAGTTGTACAATTTTTTAATCAAGCACGGGCAATGCCGGGCCATGCTGCTAGTTTAATCATATTTTCAAGCAAAAACTATAGCAAGCCTTACTTCTTCAAAAAATAATTATTTACTATTTATTTTGGAGGAGAGTTTAGATTTTTTTAAGTAAATAGTTTTATTTTTAAACATTATGTTGAAGTAGTAAACATTTCTCAATAAATTAGTTTAATTACTATTTTGAAAGAGAGTATAAGCAAAACACATTGAGAATTTAGTTTTGAAAGTTGACTATCTTTACATTTCAAGTTATATTTGTATTTGGAAAAAAAAATTAGTTAAAAAAAGCATGAATTTAACTATATTTTATTTAAATTAATGTCTTTTTGAATAAAAATCTGGGTGCCTAAGACCCCCTCCCAGTGTGGTATTTTCCTAAATTCAGTGATTTTGTAACAAATAAAAAACAAAAAAAACAAAATGATGAAGTTTATTTTTTAAAGATTGAATAAACAATTATTTTACATAGGATGGCTGAAAAATATAAATAAATTGTCAATAATAAACTATTATTCAGAGATCTGAGCAACACTGGGTATCCCTGCTAGTATATGTAAGTATATATATATATATATATATATATATATATATATATATATATATATATATATATGGAATATGGTGGTAATAATGCCTGAAAATTTTTACATATCTGAAACTCAGTTACATGGTTAAAAACGAAGGTATATTTATTCATATTATAAATATATATAAATATTGCTGCTACATCTGGTCTGGTTTTTCTGCTATTTACTTAGAGATTCTTAATAAAATCCAAAGAGTCTGCAATGTTATTGGTACTCACCTGGTATTTGTTTGTCATATTCTCACAGCTGTAATGTAGGATCCCTGTGTTTTTTCTATAAATACTTTCATGGTAATTATTCCGATGAACTTTTAATCTATGGTACCTAGACTCTATGAATTTAAGCTCAGTACTAGAACATGTGAGTAAGAACAAAGTTTTGGAGAAAATAGAAAAAAAAAAGGAAATTAATACTCATCAGGAAGAGATAGTTGGGATATTTAGGGCATATAATGAGGAAGGAAGGCTTGGAAAATGTGATACTCACAGGACAGATTGAAGGCAAGAGAGATAGAGGAAAACAATGCATAACATACTTAGTGAGCTTGAGTAAATGGATGGCGGAACACAGCTTAGGAGAATTAACAGAAAGACAAAGTTTATTAATATTAGGTTGATGCAAAAATAATGACGTAATAATGTCGTTTTTTGACGTATTTTTTAACATGGTTTACATGTAAACAATACATCAGCATGGCAAAGGGCACTCCTTTAAAGGCAAGGAAGGCCAAAAATATTTTAAGTCAAGTGATAGCGATTGCTGTATGAGTTGTACAATTTTTTAATCAAGCACGGGCAATGCCGGGCCATGCTGCTAGTTTAATCATATTTTCAAGCAAAAACTATAGCAAGCCTTACTTCTTCAAAAAATAATTATTTACTATTTATTTTGGAGGAGAGTTTAGATTTTTTTAAGTAAATAGTTTTATTTTTAAACATTATGTTGAAGTAGTAAACATTTCTCAATAAATTAGTTTAATTACTATTTTGAAAGAGAGTATAAGCAAAACACATTGAGAATTTAGTTTTGAAAGTTGACTATCTTTACATTTCAAGTTATATTTGTATTTGGAAAAAAAAATTAGTTAAAAAAAGCATGAATTTAACTATATTTTATTTAAATTAATGTCTTTTTGAATAAAAATCTGGGTGCCTAAGACCCCCTCCCAGTGTGGTATTTTCCTAAATTCAGTGATTTTGTAACAAATAAAAAACAAAAAAAACAAAATGATGAAGTTTATTTTTTAAAGATTGAATAAACAATTATTTTACATAGGATGGCTGAAAAATATAAATAAATTGTCAATAATAAACTATTATTCAGAGATCTGAGCAACACTGGGTATCCCTGCTAGTATATGTAAGTATATATATATATATATATATATATATATATATATATATATATATATATATATATGGAATATGGTGGTAATAATGCCTGAAAATTTTTACATATCTGAAACTCAGTTACATGGTTAAAAACGAAGGTATATTTATTCATATTATAAATATATATAAATATTGCTGCTACATCTGGTCTGGTTTTTCTGCTATTTACTTAGAGATTCTTAATAAAATCCAAAGAGTCTGCAATGTTATTGGTACTCACCTGGTATTTGTTTGTCATATTCTCACAGCTGTAATGTAGGATCCCTGTGTTTTTTCTATAAATACTTTCATGGTAATTATTCCGATGAACTTTTAATCTATGGTACCTAGACTCTATGAATTTAAGCTCAGTACTAGAACATGTGAGTAAGAACAAAGTTTTGGAGAAAATAGAAAAAAAAAAGGAAATTAATACTCATCAGGAAGAGATAGTTGGGATATTTAGGGCATATAATGAGGAAGGAAGGCTTGGAAAATGTGATACTCACAGGACAGATTGAAGGCAAGAGAGATAGAGGAAAACAATGCATAACATACTTAGTGAGCTTGAGTAAATGGATGGCGGAACACAGCTTAGGAGAATTAACAGAAAGACAAAGTTTATTAATATTAGGTTGATGCAAAAATAATGACGTAACAATGTCGTTTTTTGACGTATTTTTTAACGTCAAAAAACGACATTGTTACGTCATTATTTTTGCACCAACCTAATAGCTACAAGGGACAGGAAATTGTGGGAAGCCATGATCATCTACATCCTGAGGGTGAGTCTAGATTGGCAGCAAGGTCTCATCATTTTACATTTGAAATGGCTATAAGTAATCGTAAGTTCTATGCTAACAGTTTCTTCTATTGCACTTCTCGTTTGTGGAACTTTCTTCCAAATTCTTGCTTCTCTGGCATCTTTGATCTTTAAAAATTTAAAGTCAGTCATTACCTTCTGTCTTCATAGTTCCTATTCTTTTATTGTTCTCTCTCCTTAATAATATTTTTTCTTATATTCTCCCACACTCAGTAACCCTCTCGTATTTTAGTGGTTTTATTGCCTTGTTTGGGGTGAAATGATTAAAAAATATATATAAACTGCCTGAGAGCTATGATGAACATGTTAGTCACACTGATATCTAAGAAAACAAAACATATCTCCAAGTAATGCCTTTATTTTTTTCTTTGTACCTACATTGATTGGAAATCTGACAATTTTCAAATGTACGCTTTCCTTGACTGTTTATACACACATTAGATAAATGTGTTTGTATAAACACACAAATCCAAAAGCACCTTATTGTTTTTTGTTTTTTTTTCTATCCATTTTTTCTCCGCATTATTTTGCTTTGTTGTTGGCTGTTGAGAAATCAATAGATGTTTGGGTTCAATACTGCATGTCTTGACTTGATCTCTAATATACGCCACAAGGCCAAAAGAGAGAGAAAAAGAAAAAAAAAATTTTTTTTAATTATATTCTGTGTCTACTGAACATTCCTTATTACAAATGTAATGTACATTCTTATTTATCTTTTTTAGTAAGACTTTTGATCTCTAGGCTGGTTGGCATTGATTTCAATTAAAAAATAAATAAATAAAAAGAATAAAGAGATTTCTTCTCAAAACACATATATACCCACAAAATTTAATCATGATAAAAACTTATTTGGATACTAAGTGAACTTGTCAACAAGACCTCAGCTGTATTTACTCTCTGTGCTTCAGTCAGTCAGTCAGTTATGTGGCATGCGTGATACATGCTTAGGCAATCATGTATCTTTCAATACATTACTGACGAGGCAGATTTTTTTCTGCAGTAGGTTGCTATTTCTTTCTGTGGTAGACCAGTTGCCATCCAAGACTATAGAACCCAGTCTGTCCTACTATTTACCCATAGATGGGGGAAGAAGACGAGGATTCATACTTTTCTCAAGGGTATTAGCATGTAAGGGAATACAATGGATTCAACTGGAATTCAAACTTGGCTCTCTGATTTCTCAATCCGAGCCACTATCCATTACTCCACCATGCCTCCTTTTTGCTTGATGTGACAAATCAGAAATCTTGGGACTCTACGAGCCATAAAACAATTGTTTATAGTTATTTTTCTTTGAAAGAACCAACACTTTCATCCACTAAACCAGGAGTGTCCTAACACTTTTTCAAATCAGGCCAGATTTGATGAGGGCCAACCATTCTGCTTGTCATTCTTTGAATCATTAAAATTAAATGCAAATGAACTATCTTATGAAAATTTTATTGCAAATGTCATATTTTCCTTTCTTCACATGGATGATAAATAAATTTAAACATGTCTTAACAAAATCATTCAGTCTGTTATATCTGAAGCCCATACAAGATGAAGTAAAATATGTCTGAGAAAAAATAACTTCCATATTATTGGTAATTAATGTTGTCAACTTTTAAGTTAAAGACATATGAATAGGAACATAGGGCAAACATTCATCTTATTAAGTAGAAAACAGTGTGACATAAGTCCAAGTGTCCAAATATATTGATAACTGATCTTGACCAACGCAAAACAAATTTAATTCACTAAGATTTTAGAATTTATTCATCTCAGATGATCAAAACAAATAACCTGCCTGCAGTCATGTGAAGGGTGGTACTGAGATCAGGACTGGAGTATGTAAGCCAAGTCTGGTTCAAAAGCAGTGATTTTAGAAATTGTTTGGAAATTGTCAAGGTCACACAGACAGGGGTCGGCTATACAGTGTTGCTGCCATCTTTTCACAAAACATGTAATTGCATTTCTTAGGTGTGTATTTTATATACTCTGATTGACAATAATGGTGAGCTGTAAGTGATACATTCTATTAAAGAGGATGGGGGCCATATGAAATTTGACCACGGGCCGTAACTTGCCCCTGGGCCAGACTTTGGACATGTCTGCACTAGATCATGGCTCTAGACCAACATTGTTCATGATTGTGCTGGAATTGCCTTGAAAAACAACTTTGTTAAAAAAAAAACTTTTAAAGCAGCGCAAAATCAAAATGATTTTAATTGTTTTTGGTTTTTTTTTAATTATTTATAGTTGTTAGTAATACGGGGTGCCCAGTAAAAAAGCAGCAAATTTATTATCACTGTTTTTATCTTTCAGGAATAATTGAGCTTGAATAACTTTGAATAAATTTCTTTAATATTCATGATCTTGAATAATCATTCAACTCTGGCATAATTACTTAACTCTGATTGGTTCTTTTATGATTAATTGCAGCTTGGTCTTATGCCTTGTCATTTAAAGGATATTTGCAGACAACTTTCGTCTTTCATTCTGCCCTTCTCATATGGCTAAACAACTCCTCGATTTTGACTAAGTTATCATACTTTTAAAAAAACATCTGATGGTGGGCATTGATGAGATTTGCAGAAATTCTTCTTGAAATTTTCACTCACATTAGCTGTCACCAGTTTTCAATGGTTGTCTCACATATTTCTGAATTTAGTACTATTTTACTGGGCACCTTGTATAATAAAAGCACCATTAAAATTATAATAAGTAAATATTTTTTGATCCATTTGTGCATGACTGTGTGCCTGCCTGCTCCAATTATTAAAAGCCAGCAACCATTGCTGAGAAATAAGTTTTTTCTTATTTTAAGAAATTGTGTTTAAAATAAAAAAAAAAATATAAATCTAAGAGCATTTTATATAAAAAGTTTGTATCATCCTGGAATTGCCACAAAATTCTAACCATTTGTTTCAAACTAATGGTTTATTGTCTCTTGGATAATATCTTTATTGCTTGTTCAACAATTCGTTAGTGGAAAATGGTGTCTTAAAACTAAAATCTTTGTCTGCCATTTAAACTGAACTAGAATGATCTTTATGCAATTTTGTAATGTAACTAACGGTGGAATTTTTAATTCTTGAGCTGAATGTTCTTTCTTAATTCAATTGTCTTGGGTATAATGATGAACTACATCTAGCAGCAAGACCACTAATTGGAAGGTTTTGAGAAGTGTGGAACCATCTCTTAATTGCTGTTGTTCCCAGGTCCACCCTGACCTGGGGTGGTAGCACCTGCTAGGGTCCCAGCTATGGGCAAATAGAGAACCTCCTAAACTGGGGTCAAAAAACCGAAAGTATAGATTTAAAAAAAAATAAAAGAATAAATTACTGGCAATAGATTTTTATAAAAAGAGAAAAATTACTCGAGCTCTCAAGAAAATTAAATTCAGCATTAAATGAGGCATAATGAGTTGATATGCCATTAAACTAACAAACAATTCTTAACAGATAGGAATCATTTCTATATTGTAATTCTATCCTTTCTTTGGACACTGACCAAGCTGTACATTGTCTTTATTGTTCCAGAGTGGAGAGTCAATTCAATCACATTCACAGACTTTTGGTATGATGGCCAACATTCTAGTGTATATATATATATATAGGATGGCAATAAAGTCACTATACTGTATAGTGACTTTATAACAATTATGACAAAGCAATTAATCAACAGTCCAGTAATGTATTATCAAAATGCTTCTGTTTAATTCTGGTTAATAACAAGAAAATGCTAGGGTAAACAATAGTAAATTAATCACCAATACTGTTTGAACTGCAAGCCACCTGCTTCAATGCTTTGCTTATTATAAGTGACTGTATAGTGACTTTGTCACCCTATATATATATATATAAAAACCCTGTTTTACTTCTATTTACATTCACTGTATCTGATAAGACTGATTCACTTAAGTGTTTAAATATGTTTAAAGAGTAGAAAAAATCTATTCATTGAGCAAAAATGCTTCTCTGAATGGAGAATTAGACAGCAAAGAATCTTTTTATTGACCAAAAAGAAAATCCCAAGTTGGGAAGGACACGAGATAATTGATTAAAGACTGATATTGTCAAAGCTAATTGATATAAAAATGACAGGGATATTAGTATTGAATAATTCCACTTGAAAGTATCAATAAGACAGGATTCAGTCATGAGAAATCTTATTTGGTTTGATGATTGCAGATATTTTTCTAATTCTGAGTTACATTGGGACTTGCTGATTATGTCAATAATTGCTTGATTACAAATCTTGTAACCTGTTTGCTGTTTCACTTTCTCTCTCTCACTCTCTCTGTGTAACTCCTTACTTCATTCTTTTTCTTCCTCCTCTCCTCAATTCTTTTGCTTTTTTTTCTGCATCTCCATCATTTTATTTGTCCAAATCTTTCCATTTGAAGCATTTCTCTTTATACTTTCATATTCTCCATTCTTTATTCATTCAGGAAACAACAATATCTTTTCTCTTAATTTCATTATTTCTTATGACTACAGTGTAACCCGGTTATAAGAGAAACCCGGATATATGAGAGATTTTCTCTGGTACCAAATTAGAGCCTGTGTTAATGTATATATAAAAGATAAAACTCGGATATAAGAGACTTCTTCTCCAGTCCCGACAACTCTCTTATATCCAGGTTACACTGTATAAATGTTATTTTTAGTGACTATAT
>OZ010590.1:45696250-46013750 GCA_963932145.1 Acanthosepion lycidas | reverse complement strand
TATATATATATATATATATATATATATATAGTTAAATAATATGGACAATTGGGGTACATAGAGATGAACATATGACAAATAATTTTAACATTAGACAAATTTTAGTAGATAACACTAAAATTTTATACAGGAAACCTTGTAAAGAAAAACACCAAATTCTGGATGCTGTTGTAATAGAAGAGAAGTGTCCGACATTAAATAAGGTATCTTTCTCCATAGGGGACCATATATTGAAGTGTTTTTGATAAAAAAAAGAAATAGAAAACACAAATATATAAATATTTTAATTTGTTTATATGATATCACACTAAGTGACTTGAAATTGATGCCATCAAGCATGAGAATGCTGGAATTAAAAAAAAAAAACAATGGCATAATTATACAAAGAACAATCTTTAAAAACAAATGGAGCAACATTTGAAAGTACCTGGACTGGTGGGGATAATATAAAATAAAACTTAATCTGGATTTTGACAAATTTAATAATAAAACAAAACAACTTATTCAGAAATTTGAAAGATGTAATAAAAAAAAAATTGATAGACATGACTTGCCCATACTATTCATCAAAACATTTTTGAGTGAATACTTACTGCTGAAATACACCTTAATTTAAATATATGAAGAGTCGGATTGTGTCAAACCTGTTGTAGTATGGCTTATATAATTGTTTACAAATTTTGATTGCTCAGGAATACAATTCCTTAATGGACATTTAAATTCATAAATAAATATATATAGGAGGATACAGGTTTGGTTTCTGTCAGGATGTACAATTGTGTAGGACTTCTTGATCTAAGCCAATTTGATTATTAATTTCACAAAACATTTTTGAGTGAATACTTACTGCTGAAATACACCTTATTTAAATATATGAAGAGTCAGAAGTATTATGACATATGAAGATATTGACTTCGTTGTAGATTTTTGTCACTTTTGCAGTTCGTCAGTAAAAAAAGCGAATTTCCAATGATAATTTCACGACTTCATTTGATGGCATGTAAGATACGAGATCTTTTTGGATACAACTATTTAGAGGTAGGATTTAGATTCACTCCATATTACTGTAATATTAAATATAAAAGGGTGGGTTATTTTAGGACATTAAATGATCATTTTATCATAATGTTCTTTGTTGAATGTGAAATTTTATTTGTATTAATTAAATCTCTCTCTCTATCTATATATATATATATATATATATATATATATATATATATAACATCATCCACAGACAGACTGTTTCACTGTTTCACAGCTCATCAGTGTGGCTAGACATCCGGTTGCCTCTAGCTGGGATCGAAACCCAACTGAATTGGTGTCAGTCGGAGATTCTACCACTAAGCCGTCGGCACATGGCAGGGATGTAGGTGGATTTTTAGTGTATTTATTTTTAGAAATACGGCCAGTGACTGACAGTGACTCAATTCGCTATGCGAAGAGTCTCGCTATATTAGCTATAATAGTCACTGTTTACAAACCCATACCTACTCCCTAGTGAGCTCAACTGAAATTAATATTTATTTCAGGAGCCAATATATATATATATATATATATATATATATATATATATAAGGTTGGTGCAAAAATAATGTCGTTTTCTCTAATAGTAACATATGTGAGAAAACGGTATTATTTTTGCACCAACCAAATATAAGTGAACATAGAAGTCAGCACTTAGAGGTGACATTCTGTTTCATGCTAGAAGCAATTGTCAGGCCACCTGTCATCTCTAAGTGTTGATTTCTATGTTCACTTTTATATTTACACACACTCTGTCTCTGATATTGAGCACTTTATCCCATAAACATAGCACATCTTAAGACTATATTTCTTCATATATATATATATATATATATATATATATATATATATATTGTCATATACCATACCTATGAACACTAATAGGTATGTCCCAATCCTCATAAATATGTTGGACACTATTGTAAGTGGGAGTAATATGCTGTCTAAGTAGTCCACCACTAGCAGTAGTTTACCACCGCTGGCGAGTATTATATTTTATTGATGTTATAAAGATTACCATTTAATTTCCAACCTCCGTTTTGGTTATTCCTCATTCAGTAACCCTTCCTAGGTTAAAACATAAATATTGAAATATTAAACTAACTTGTATTTTTTTATCAGTTATATCTAGATTATTCGCATGCAAAATAACTGTAAGAAACATCAGCAATTTTTATATATTGATAGACACAAAATGTTGCACCCTAACTTGGATGATTGTGGTGTCTGTAATGTGCTGATGAACTTCATATTTACTAGTTAATTTTACTATGCTGTTAAAGTGGAAAAATACTTACCTCACCTGTTTGCTTACCTTTGACATTTTGGGCATTCAAACTTGGATAAAACCGTCCTGGGTATGATGATAAACTCCATCCGTGTCCTGGGTAAGACAATAAACTATGTCCAACAGCAAGGCCTCTGATCAGGAGGTTTTGAGGAGCATAGAACCATCTCTTAATTGCTGGTGTTCCCAGGTCCACCCTGACCCAAGGTGGTAGTACCTGTTAGGATCCCAGCTATGGGCAAATATTAGGTTGGTGCAAAAATGATGTCGTTTTTTCACATAGTAACATATGTGAGAAAACGACATTATTTTTGCACCAACCTAATAGTTAACCCCCCAAACTGGGATGAAAATACTATGAAAATGTAAAAATATATTTTAATACCAGAAATACTTTTTAAAAAAAAGTTATTGCCAGCAATACATTTTTGAAGAAAAAAATATTATCAAAAATAGATTTATGAAGGAAAAAAATATTACCAGCAACAAAAATTAATTAACCCATTAAGGTTAATATATAAATAACCCATTGAGGTTGATATGCCGTAAAACAAAACCAACCAATCTAAACCAAAGAATACATATTCTATTCATATGAATCTATCCTAAAAATGTTGGCATTACATATCCCATTGAGATTGATATGCCATAAAACAAAACAACCATTCAATTAAAATCGGATAGAATTCATTTGATCATTTTTTGTTAGCTTTAGATTGACAAAATCTATTTGTTTCTCTAACAAACAGAAAAAAAAAGGTCATCCTGTTTATTATGATTTACCAGTTTACCAATGCCAAATGAATCGAATTTTGTTTAAGTCCTCAGTATTTAAGCCTTTAAATATATTTTTTGATTATTTCTTCATAGCATTGGTCTTTTCATCTCCAAGTTTCTCAAAATACCTTTAGGCTTGCGGCTCCTGTACAATCACGGAAGTTAAGCAGTATCAAGCCTGGTCAGTACCTAGATGGGTGACCACTTGGAAATACCAGGTGCTGTAAGTTTAGATGTGCGAGTAGTGTAATGGCCTGGAATTGGTAATCAGAAAGCGGAGTTCCAATTCCCAATGGGTTTGTTATATTCACTTGGGAATGGTATGAATCCACCTATTCTCCCCCCAGCTATGAGTTAATTAGTAAGATTTGTATCACTTAGCCATTATTATCTCTAAAAAGTTTCTCATGATCTAAAAGTATTTTCTGGCTTTAAATAACATGCAAAGAAAACAAATCAATCATATCTTTGAACAGTTGCTGATTTTTAGTACAAAGTCAGTATATAAAATTAACCAAGGGATTTCACTCTCTCTTCTTCTCTCTCTAATATATATATATATATATATATATATATATATATATATATATATATACACACACATACCTGTCTACTAGGGTGGCTAGCCAATCCCTATTGCAGATGCTTGGTCAAGCCCAACTGTGGTTCATACTACAACTATGCTGAGCAGACCTTAGTTACAGTTTCTGGGAGAGGGCGTGTTATCCAGCATGATCAACACTTTGAACAAGGCCAGCACAGTGAAGCCTTCAGCCACGATGACTTGTGGCTTTATGCTAGCACAGCTATCTATGGCCCACAAGAGTTCCGTCTACCCAGTTTCACACAAAAGGCTTGGGTTAACCCGTGTTATGGTTATCAGGTACTTAGATATATATATATATATATATATATATATATATATATATATATATATATATATATATAAAGACTGATTTCAGTAATAAAAATATTATTTGTTAGAAGAAGTTTTATCGGAGTAGATATGTCTGTTTATCATCTGGTTTCTGGTTCCTTGTAAAGTCTTTATTATTTTCTTTCACTCCCAGTATCCCCTTGCTTGGGGTGAATTGATAAAAAAAAGAAGCATCACTAAGTTTTTCCATTTACTTACAACTTTTATTATATATATAATAATATATATATATATATATATATGATAACCCATCAGCCATTCTCATATATATATATATATATATATATATATATATATATGAGAATGGCTGATGAGTTATCCACACAACACGTCCCTACAAAATTATGGGGCCTGGTCGTTTGGTTAATCATTGGGAGGTGATCCAAGAGTTTTTTAACAACCGGTCTTGTGTACACGCACACACAAACAGAGGCAGAGGGAGAAACACATATACTAACTCAAACAATCTCTATAAATAAATACTTTTCTTCATATATATATATATATATATATATATATAAATAAACCTCTTAAAATTGTGATGCTTACTTTCTCCTTGATATTTTCAACTTGTTTGATAAGGTTTTTAGCCTATTTATCATAATTTTCTACCATTTAATGTCTGCATGTGATAATCTTTTTTTTTATTTTCAAGAATAATCTTGTAAGATGTGTATCTTAAGCTTGCAGTCATGTCCGCCCAAAGGTAAATATCTGACCATGACCTTTTTGGGTGGGGAAATTCATTTGCAGGTTATTTTAAGCAATTTTTTTTTCCCTTCTTTTAAGGGGTAAAGTTTATATTAACAGGAGTTGAGAAATACAGTAATTTAATTTTTTTTTTTTTTTTTATTTCAAATCTACAAAAAAACAAAAAAAAAAAAAAAACACCGAAGTAAATACATATTTGATATCTGCCTCGACTTGCTTACATTTGTTTCATATGTCTTGTGGGTTCAGGTGGGAATGTTTGTTTTGTCTTTTCTTTTTCCTACTCTTATCTCCTAGATTGTGTATTTAACAAAATCATTATTTGGGGTGTTGGATGAACCATGTCTTTCCAGCTTCCAAATACGCCTTGGGCAATGTGTCAATAAACAAAGTTATTTAGAAGCAACTGCCAACCTGATTTGTTTTAAGATGATAAAATTTTTCTAATAAGAACTTAAGAATACTTTGGCTTGGATAACCTTAAGACTAATTATAGCTGATACTTGCCTTTCGGGTGGGCCATAAGTATTTCAACCTACACAAAAAGACTTGGCTTCATTTTTATTATAACTTGTTAATATCTTTTGTTTTACCTTTTTTTATTTAAAACTTTTCATTCTTTACGCAAATCTATTTTACCCAAAGGCTGACTTTCACCTTTAGCACTTTGCATTATTAATATTATTTCCCTTTTTACTGCATTCTTTTTCAAGGTCTCTCATTTGCAGTATCCTTATTGTTAATTTCACTCAGTTGTTTTTCTGTTGCCATAGCAGGATATGACAACACAACTATGAAAGTCAATCACACTTTTGTTCAATGATCAGTGTCACTTTCAGTGGCAGAATAAATTTTTTGCATGGCAAATGAAGTCATATACAGTCATAAAGGTTAAACAATGCAAATCTTTTTCATTCCAATCTTTTAACTCCTATACAACTGAAGCAAATAATTACACACTTGTTTCTGCTGGGTTTTGTGAAGAAGTGGGCATGGTACCAGTGTGCATATGTTTACTAAAATTGTTAGTATGAGCACAAAGTGCTAAAGATTTTTCTTTATAAAGTATGTAAAAATTAGTTTATAAATTCATGGTGGTCAAGATAGTTGGATATTTCACCCTTGCATCAGTGATGATCGAACTCAGATAAAAAAAAATTAAATGTTGATTTTTTTTTTTTTAAGTTAGGCATGCAGGCCCTTCCCTATAGAAAATTGGTGTCATATAAACTTCAGCAGCATTCTAACCTTTTGTTGATCTTAATAAATATCTTAAAGTGTCAAATATTTAATTATTCATAAGATATTATATCTATTAATATTTAAATACTATATCTGTCCCATAATCATTGGTTCAGTTGTATACACATTTCTTACACTAGATGTAATAACTTTTATGAGATAGAAATAGGATTACTCATTTACTATGTCTCTCTCTCTCAAGTATTATGAAAGTCTCTGCTTCATAATTTCTTTTTAATCATTCCACCCAAGTAAGGCAATAAAGCCATTAAGACACAAGGGGATTTTGAGTGGGAGAGAATATAAGAAAAAGGAAGACATTAAGCAGAGAGAACAATAAAAGAACAGGAATTAAGATGACAAAAGATAATGATTGATATTGTACTTAAATTTTTGATACTCAAACTTGACTAGAAAGCTTGAAGAGACTTCCACAAGTGAGAGAAGAACATAGAACTTATGGTTACATCTAGCCTTTTCAGTTGTAAGATGATGAGACCTGGCTGCCACTCTAGTATTGCCCTTCAAATCATGAAATCGAGGTGCCAAATAGGAAAGCATATCAGAACAGTTACCATGAAAGTATTTATAGAAAAAGCTACATTATGGTGGTGGCAAAGTGACTGAAACTGAGATGCCAGGTCATGACCAATAACATTGCAGATTCTTCTTTGGATTTTATCAAGAATCTCTAAATGTATAGCAGGAGCACCAGACCAGATTTTATATTTATTATGTGAAATGTGTATACAAATATAAACACCATTATAGGACAGAGGTAGTATTTTTTTTCTCCACTTGCTTTTGTCAGTTAAATTTCTTCAAAACTTGCACCATTATAGTAATACCTATTTATCCAGTCAGGTTCATTATAGAGTGCTGGTCCAAGAAACCTGTATTGGGTTGATTACATAGTATCAGGAGAATGTGTGTGTGGTTTCCTTAATCTGACTGAGCACATTTTTTTCTTAAACCATCTGCCAGCCATTTTCATGTACCATTGCTGAGTTTTTTAAGATTTCTGCTGATAGGACAGTTCAAGATGAAATAGATTTATGCATTTTCCTGTTAGTGTAAAGGAAACACAAATAGTTTCAGCTGGAATTTGAACTTGTCAATTCTATTTTTTATAATGACTTTATTGCCTTACTTGGGTGGAATGAGCAAAAACAACTATGGGGAAGAGACTCTCTTAATATTTGAGAGAGAGAAACATATGAGCAATTCTATTTCTATCTCATAAAAGTTGTTACATTTGGTGTATGAAATCAACATCAATTACTTCTCACACAACAAAAAGCATATTTTTACTTTGAGTCATAATTGAAATTTCTATGACACAAAATGTAGGAAGAAGGTTTGGTGAATTTGACACTCACAGGACATATTGAAGGCAAGAGAACATCAAATAACCTACCTAACAAGCGTGTGTAAATGGATGGCAGAACAGGGGCTGGGAAATATGATGAACATATAAACCTTATTAAGAGATACAAAGAATAGGAAATTGTGGAGAGCCATGATCATCCATGTTTGGAAGGGACACAGCACATAGAAGTATTAGTTAATTTGCTTACATTCAAATTTAAAAAGAAAAATCATTGTTTACTGTTTTTAGAATTTTGCTAATTTCTTTATTGGTCAGGTGATTTGAAAGATGGATAGATCTTAATTAAGTATAACTCTGTGATTTTTGACATTAACATCTGCCAGGGAATTTCAGCAGGCTCAAAAAAAAAAAAAAATTGAATAAAACTAACACCATATCTACCAAACATATGTATATAGATAGATAAACCCTTCAACTAGAACTTGGTTTAAGCTGGTCACCTAGTCAACTGTGGCTGCTGCTAAAAAATTTCCAGACCCCCACAATGTCAATAGTTGACCAGGTGTGTGAGAAGACTTGTTAAGGAAAACTCAACTTTACCACAAGATCAGCTGCAGCATGGCTAGAGATGTATTTATTCACACACATACACAATGCAGGTGTGATCTCCTCTTGCTTGTATTGTTATTATTACCCATAGCAGTAGTCGTAACAACCATCACTACCACAAACACATGAACCGCCATATTCAGGTTTGTTGTTATCATCACTGTTGCTGTGTGTGGCCTACGGACTGTCAAAGCATCACAGGAAACTCCTGTGCTTGTTGTATCTTAAGCTTTTGACCACTGGGCTTGGTCACTTCACATGTCGCTGCTGCCACCACCACTAACATTGGTGAGACAAAGATTTACAGACCTGAATGTGGAAGTATGCCTCGTCTCTCATCCTCGGCTAGAGTACATGCTGCAGAGGGAGAAGGTAGGATTCTACCCTTTGACTTTCTCCATTTTCATCTCTTCCTCACATTACTTTTTTTACCTGTCAAGGTGTGTTTCTTATTTTGAGATGTTCATCTTTTTAAGGTAAGGTAGCAGTTATTTAATGTGTAAATTATTGTATTTTTTTAATTTTTTTATTAATAACCTAAAATCAAGTCATTGTTTATTTTCTAGTTTTTATGAGTGTAAATGAAAACTTTTTTTTTCTTTTGAACTGACTTAAAAACCAACTTTGTCAAATGTTAGAGGCTTTGACAGGTGCAATAAAACAGAAGTCAACGTGGCTGAGATTATTTTGTTAATAACTGCTTATTTTGTACTTTATTTCTGAAAAACTAGGTAGAGACTTTAGGACAATAAATATATTTTCATTTAAACAAGTTACTTCTCATCTTTTATTCTTCAGTTGTTAAATTCCTGCATTTCAACAACCAAAGAATAGATTTGATAAATGTGTAACATGATAAACAAAGTAATTTAATCAATCAATATTAACATATGCCAAATTTTAAAACTTTTTACCATATAGTTATTTCCCTTGCACTAATAACACCAGGTGGCAGTGTCTTATAACAATGGCAGACTGTTCAAACATTTATGAAAGTAAAAAGACTGTTCTTTCACAGTGTGCAAGAATAATAATTGGAAAAATATATTAAAAGATTTATAGATAAAAACTGAATATTAATGACTTAAGGAAATATACTGTCAATATTGGCAGCATGTGTAAATTGGTACAAATATGATCTTACTGGGCATAAAGTGAAGGATCTGTTTTCTATTGTTAAGTAATAAACTGATCATCCCCGCCCAGAATTTCTAGATATTATAGTGGAAATATTTAAAGACTGGAAGGCTAAATAAGAACAAACTTACTTCTTAGATTGAATAACGGTTTTGGTTCAAAATTCACAAAAGGTTACAGACAGATGTCTGAAGAAAGCTAGAGTGTAAAACCCCTTAAATAGTGACTATAACAACCAAGATGAAGATACTAGTCCAAGTAAATTTTTTTTATTTTTTTATCAGGCATGGTCTTTTTATTTTTATTTTTTATAAAAAAGAAGGAAATCTTAAATTTATGAATTCAATCACTGTATAGGGTGCGATGGGTAAATTGTCGTCATTTTATATTTTTAATTTCACACGTGTGTGTTGCTTGTTTTTGATTTTGTCAACCCTACAGTATAGTAGGGTCAGTTCGGCACCATCTATAGGAAAAAAAAAAAAGAGCACCATGACACAATTCACTCCACCAGAAATTTGGAAACAGTATACTGTATTGCTTGGCATTTACACCAGAAGCTCCAATATGAACATTTTAGAATGCTTGGGTGTCAACATCATGTTGTTTGGGGTGATAACTAGTGATGGTGATGTTATGCCTCCATGCATCATCCCACAGGGCCTCAAGTGCAAGATGGAGGCCTATGTCAAGTACCTTGAGGAGGTAGTGCTTCCCTGGATCAAGAGGGTGGCTGCTTGAAGACCCTATGTCTGGCAACAGGACACTACCACAAAAGCAGGAGAACCCAGTCATATCTGTCAGACAATTTCTGCAGCCATATCATTTGGACACCTAACTCTCCAGACTGCAACCCAATTATTATGTGCGAGGCACAGTTGAATGAGAGACCAACAAGACTCCTTGTCACACCAAAGATGAACTAGACAAGGATTATGGCAGCATTCACCAACTTAAACAAGATTGTCCCAAAGAATTGCAGGAGATTCCGAAGTTGTCTGGAGGCAGTGGTTGAAGCCAATGGCAATTTTATTGAATAAATTTACTCTTAATTATTTCAAAATACTTTTGTGTAATTAAAAGATGTCAGTGTTATTTTCATTTTTTGCATAATTTAGATGACAATTTATCGCACATGTATTTGATTGGCAGCTAGGTCTCTTTTTACATTTGAAATGGCTAGATGTAACCGAATGTTCTATGCTAACAGTTTCTTCTCACTTGTGGAAGTCTCTTCCAGTTTCCTGCTTTCCAGAAAAATTGAAATGCAACGGCAATCGTTACCTTCTGTCTTAATTCCTGTTCTTTTATTTTTCTCTCTCCTTAAAAATGTTTTTCTTTTTTCCATAATTTCTGAAACTCAGTAACACCTGGCATCGTTTTTTGTTTTTTTATTTGTAATCAGTTCACTCCAAGAAAGGTAATAATACCACTCATATGCAAGTAGCTACTGGGAGTAAAAGTGAATGAAAAGACTTTAGAAGGAACCAGAAACCCAGTCCTAAACTGGAAACAAGTGATAAACTACTACTGCTGCTTAAAAGACCTGAGAGGAATATGAACTGGATGATAGGTGAACCTATCTACTCCTTAGTGGCATTATTGCCTTGCTTGAGGTGAAATGATTTAAAAAGAAAAAAAAAACATCAGTTACTATAATTTTCCATTTTAGAAATTCAGACAAAAATAAAACAAATAATGTATGTAATAATGAAGAATAATTGGCTTTATGGAAATAAAAAGAGGGGTCAGAGTTTGTTTAAAGATTGTGTTGGTATTTACTGTCCTATGGTTGGTTGGTTGATCTTTGTTTAATGGCACATAAACTTCTGGATTATTTAATATTGAAATCTAAATATTTAGAACACAGTTTTATGGCTCCAACTAAATATATTTTGAACACAATTTTACATGCCTTCAACTGCAGATAAAATGCAGCGCTGATCATTTTGTTATAAAATGTAATGCTGGTCATTTTGATTTAAAAAAAAATCTATTGTTGGTAAATTTAATGTAAAATTAGCTCTTATTCTTTAATGTGAGAAAAATATTTGGGAGAATGTGATATAATTTGAATAAGTTTACTTTCAAACCTATATGAGTTGTCTTGACATTAATTTAAATCAAAGAGAATTAGCTCCTATAGACCTTACCTGACCCTGGTAACAACTATTTAAACAATTCTGACCATAACATTGGGATTAATTCTGGAACATTTTCTAGGTACACCATGGCGTACAGCCATATCATGACAAAACACTATGATCACCAGAGTTAAACAACATCAAGTCTGGTCAGTACCAATTCCAGTTTTGTTCGTTATATTCACTTATGTGCAAATACCCTTAGGAAAGGTAGGAATCCATCTCTTCTCCCCCCCCACCCATGGGTTAATTAGTGAGACTTCTATCACTATGTCATTATTATTACACAAAAAAATTCTTACAATCTAAAAATATTTTCTGGCTTTAAATAACCAACTAAAGATTGATAAATTGTAAAAGTTGAATCAATCAACTGACTTCCTGAATCAATAGACAAATCTTTCAGTTAAAAATTGTCAAGTTCAGTGCTTTATCAACAATTATTTTCTTATGATCAGAAATATTTAGTTTATTAGTACAGAATATAACTAGTTGATCAAATAGGTAGCTGAGTAATGGTAAAATCAGCAATAAAATAAATCCTACCTGAGATATCTATTACATCAGCAAGATCTGATAGTGTTAGAACAGTTGTGATTAACCGGACTTGTGCAGTATTGAAAATTTTTTAATTTTAATGTTGGACTAAGATATAATTGGAGGTTCAGGGGTGGGTGGGTTGTCAGTCAATTTTTGCTTTAATTATACA
Organism: Acanthosepion lycidas; assembly: GCA_963932145.1. NCBI lineage: Eukaryota > Metazoa > Mollusca > Cephalopoda > Sepiida > Sepiidae > Acanthosepion > Acanthosepion lycidas. The sequence continues at coordinate 46,001,843 of OZ010590.1, read as the reverse complement.
GTGTGTGGCAGAAGTACCTCCTACATAATGGTAAGACATTAGCTAGATGAAGGAACCATTGCCACTCATGTCTTACCATTATGTGGGAGGTACTTCTGCCGCACACTGTATTTTCTTTTTTATAATCAATGGTTCATTTCCCTAAAACAATTTTTTTTTTTATGTGTGATGAAAACATTCAGCTTGGATTAATAGGTTTTAGGTGTCCAATTATCTGATTATTTAACTTGGGTCCATATCTTTTCTTTTCTAGTTTTTTTTTTTTTTTTTTTTTTTTTTTTTTTTTTCTTGATTAATAAGATCATTATTAGAAAAATAAATTTGGAGTGTGTCTTTGGCATTTTAGTTTGGGCATCAGAAACTTTTGTCATTTTATATCCTCATTACTATTTTATAATAAAATGTTGGCAAATAAGATTTTAGTTCTGAGTATAGCATTTTGTTCTTTTTTTTTTTTTTTTTTTTTTAATCTGTATCACCACATGCAAGGCAGTAAAGCCACTAAGACACAAATGGTCACAAGGTGTGGAAGAATTAGGAACAGAAACATTAATAATGAGTGATTAGTGATGAGGGGAGAGAAAAGAGTAATTGAGTGGACAGTAGATAGCAATTGACATTGCATTTAAATTTTTGTAGATAAAAGGTGGCTGGAGAAAGCATGGAGCCAGAAGGAAGTTCCACAAGCGAGAAGTGCTAGAAGAGAAACTGTTAACATAGAACTTAGGCTACATCTAGCCAGATCAACTGTAAATTGATGAGATCTTGATGCCAGTCTAGTACTGGGCTTAAATTCTGGAATCATTTGTACTTGCAAGACCCTACAACATATGGAAAGGGTCAATTAAGGATTTGAAATTAAATTTTTTTTTTTAATGAGCATCACTAACTCCTTGGCATCAATCTCAAACATGATCCTTTTGCTCTGGTTACTGTTATTTGTAACTTCAAATAATTTATATCTCTGAAGTATCCTGTCAATAACTTTCTGATAATGCACATCACCAACATGGCATTTGGAATTTAAAAATATAAATTTTGATATTAATCCCAGACTGTTTATGAAGTTCAGCCTTTTTGGATACCAATCTTCTGCTTTTTGCAAGTTCCCTTATTTTTACTTCTTGTGGGAGATGCTTGCTTGGTAGCTGAGATGGTAGCTTTTTTATTTTTTTTCATTAACCTCAAGTGAGACCAAGTAAGAGCAAATTTCTTCTTTGCTTGTAAGATTGGTGCAACACAATTTTTCTTCATTGCCACCATTTGGCCTTGTGCCAAACAAAGTTAAGTTAAATTTCTATAAATAGACCTTGGTGGCGCCTTTCTTTTATAAATTATTTCATTTGTGTATGAAGAGGTTGGATGTGCAGGTGATGTAATGATAGTGGCTCAGAATGAGAAATGGGAGAGCAGAGTTCAAATTCTATTTGAGTTTGTTATATTCACTTATATACAAATACCCTTCGGAAAAACATGAAACCATCTCTTCTCCTCCCAGTCATAGGTTAAATATTAGAACATCTATGCAAAAAAAATTATATGCAATATATTATAAAAAAAAATTCTTACAATCCAAGTTTTTTGGCTTTAGATAGGGTTGATAAGCCATAAAAAAATCAGTCAGGCATAAGAATAGATGTTAATTCTGTCATATTTTATGCTGGTAAATGTCAATGTGTATGCTTCTAAAATTTGTGATGCCTCAGAATATAAACAGCTTTTTTTATATGAATTCTAATTTCTTTCTAACATGTACCTTTGAAGAAATCCTTATTTTCTAAGGAAAGATCTTGTTCCAGGAATGATCAGAGACACAACTGGCATATACTACCTGCTGACAAGGGTGGCCCAAACCTGATTTGGGGTGCTGGGCAGTGCTTTGTGGCACTCGCTATCTTATCAACATTTGCTTTTTTCTACCTAAATTTATATATGTTACAAATTAAACTAAGCACAACTGACGATCAAAAGATGACAATTTTTTGTGGATTCTGATATGTGGTCTTTTTTTTTTTTTTTTTTTTTTTTTTTCATCCAGATCTGTGAATTTGTTTTTGCTCTTGAAAAAACACAATATAAAATTCACTATTTTTTTATCCATAATGTAAGTGTGAAATTTATTCAACATTTTAACAAGAAAAATCTGAAGTTATTGTTAAAAATTTCCACAAAAAATTGTTGATTTATTTAAAATAGAATGATCTATTATGACATGTCTATGACATTCTATTTTGAATTTTTCTAGTTGAATTTTTCACCTATATTGCATATGGTCAATTATTGTACATAATTAGGTTACAATAAAATTTGTATTTTATATCAATACTACCTTTATGAGAATTGAGATGTAGCATATTGTTGGGGAGCCTGAGGCCCTATTGGAGAAATCATTTTCATCTTCATTATGTCTTTATTCTCTGGAGTTTCTTTCAAAAATCAATGACTTACTCGGTGATGGAGAAACAATGGTCATATAATTAATCTGTACAATGGAAATGTAGGAGTTAATTTCATGTACAGAACACAAGCCACCCACACAAATCGTGAGCTTTAAAATCCACACATTGATCACACCCTATCTATCCACCCATGTTTTATAGTATGACTGGCTTCTTCATCTCATTGATCATCTAGACCCTTTCAACATGTGTTTATGTTCCTTTTGAATGTTGCCAATTTGATGGACATATTTTTATTACTTACCTAATTTAACTCATACAACGAGAGATTATATCCCCCACCGTTCCAAATTCAGTGGAGCATAAGAAAAAAGATTTTTTTTTTTTTTTTAAATCATTTAATTCCAAGCAAAGCAATAAAGCCACTAAAATGCAAGGGGTAACTGAGTATGAAAGAATATAAGAAAAAGAAAACATTATTGAGAGAGAGAGAGAGAGAGAGAGCAAGTAAGCAATAAATGAACATGATTGAAGAAGACAGAAGGTAAGGACTAACATTGCATTTAAATATGAACAAACTGTATACATAGATAGATTCCAATTAGAACCTACATAGATATGAACAGATATAGACAGATTGATATAGATTTTTTAATCATTTCACTCTAAGCAAAGCAATAAAGTCACTAAGATGCAAGGGGTTACTGAATGTGAAAGAATATAAGTAAAAAAAAAAAAACATTAAGGAGTGAGAATAATAAAAGAACAGGAATTCATACAGAAGATCATGATTGTGATAATATTGTGTTATTATTTAATGTTAGTATCAACTCACACATGCACACTGTATTTGTTGAAATATGAAAAGAGGCCATAGAAATTCCAGAGTCAAAATTTTGGAGTTAGGAGACTAAATTTTCTATATCTATCAATATTCTATCAATAATATCTGTATTAATTTCTAATTTTTTCATTTTTTTTTGTTAGTGTATTTCTATCATAAAATTTTTTCTGATGCATCTATATTATAAAATCAATCAGTTAATTGCCATATGTGATATACGCTTGGGGGATCATATCTTTTGATTCATGAGTGACTAGGCAGAAGATTTCCCTACATTAGGTTGCTGTTTCTTTCTGCAGTATACTGGCTGCCAGCCAAAGTTTATAGGATCCAGTCTGTCCTGCTATTCAACCCATAGCTGGAGGAGAGAAGAGATGAATTCATACCCTTTTTCAAGAGTATTTATGCATAAGTAAATGTAACAAACTTGACTGGAATTCAAACTTGGCTCCACGATTTCTCATTCCAAGGTTAGATCCATTGCACCACAACACCCCCATCCATACCACAAAGCATAGCTATTTAATAAATCAATAAAAGTTCAATTGACTTACCTTAATTGACTAACTTATGAATTTTGGTCAATTCAAATTTAAGAGAAGTCGATTGAGCTTTTGATTAATTAAATATCATGGGTCTAGTTAGATATTGAGCACTTTTTGGTAGAAGTTCCGCTGACCTAAAAATATGTCAAATTCTCATAATTTGAAATATTTTTTAAGTTGTTTAATAATTATTAGAGTAACTATTTTATTAATAACATTTGCCTTAATTCTTTACCATCACCAATCCATTTTTTCTGATTTTCAATATTTCGTGGCTCAAAATTATAAATTTAAGACTCTTTATTTACATTATTTACATGGAGACTATTATTATCACAAGGTCACCATTTATTTAAACTCTGGCCTTCTCATGGAATTTCAAACTGAACTCTTTTTATTTAATTTACAGGGTCCAAAATGTAGTAGCAACAACAAAGATGGAGACAGTTTTCATGTAAATAATGATAATTCCTCATTCCAGAAATTGAGACTCTTTATCACCAGAAATATTTAATTTAGCAGAGAATGATTAAAATTAACACTAATGGTAAATTCAGTGAATAACTGAGAAAAGTTGAAACCTTATGTCTCTGTTCAAATTCAGTCAGTGTTAAAAATCTACAGACATGATTATTATTATTATTTTTTTTTTCATACGCTACCATTCACTGTATCACATTTTTTTATATCAAAGAATGCATAAATAAATAGTGAAAATAAGTAATCATAAAAATTACACTCTTTGGTATTGTCATAAATAATTAGGTGAAATCCAAGGGAGATAACAATGAATACATTTACAATTTGATAAGAAAAAATATTAAAATGGTAGTTTATAGTTTTTTTTTCTCTCTAGAGTATGGGGAAAATCCAGATTTCAAAATTATGAAAATAAGATTTTGTTAAAAAATTGAAAAAGTGATCACCAATCATTTCATGTTTATATCCTTATAAACAGTAGACACATCACACCATTTTTTTTTTTTTTCTGAAAATAATCATTTTTCTCCACAGACACATACACACCCACACACAATTTTTTTTTTTTTTAAATGGATGGATATTTTTTTTTTATTTCGTTTCATGAGTGCATGCCCAAAACTTTTTGGCCTGAGAAATAAATATGTATTTCTACAACAGGTGTCTTCAATTCCCAACTAAGTAATTATGCAGATGACACTACCATTTACTCTTGTCTCTATAGCAAATCTAACAGCTGTAACAAAACCAACCTGGCAGCAACCTTCAATCAGTGGTTAACTGGGCAAGAAATGGCTTGTAAATTTTAACATCTCCAAAACAAAACTACTTTCATTTAAACACCATAACGAACCTTTCCTACCTGCCATCATCATGGCTGACAGTAGACTCCTGGACAGCAACACACTGCACTTTCTTCACCTTGCGTTTTCTGCTGAATTGAAGTAGAATAACTACATCGAATCAACAGTTTCATCTACTGCAAGGAAGGCTGTGTCACTGTGTTGTGCCAGAAGGGTTTTCTCATCAGAATCCATCTAGCACATTTACAATTTTTTTTTTATTTGTCCATGCATTGGATACTGTTGCCATATCTGGTCTGGTGCTTCTGCTGTACATCTTGAGATTCTGGACAAAATCCAAAGAAAGATTGGTAATGTAATCAATCCTAACCAGGCATCTTAACTTCAGTTACTTTCTCACTAACATGACATAATTTTCCTGTTTTTTTTACAAATTTGAAAAGCTTTTTTCCCCTGGTGCCTTGGCTACATGAACTTAAGCATGCTGCTAGATTGGCATCTAGGTCCCACCCTTTTACTGTTGAAATAGCTAAATGCAACTGCCACTTCTACTTCAACAGTTTCTTTTCTTGCACTTCCGACTTGTGGATCCCTCTTCTGTTTACTAGCTTCTCTGATAACTGAGTTGCCTGTATGTCTTTCATCTGGCCGAGTGATTGGTGATTCCCCATTATAAGTAGGCCATCATGGAGATGAGACATCTCTGTCAGAGTACATTGTACTGTATGTACAGTTGTGACAGGAGGAACAAATGATGAAGCAGATACAGGACAGAGAACAATGAAAAATGCCAAGACACTGGTGTAAAGGAAAGAAGCTCCCAATGTGAAATTGTGTCCCAAAACAGAGTTGCTAATTTCTTTTAACCACATTCTGTCTTCTTGAATCTTCTTCATCTTTTGTCCTTTCCTCAATCCTCCTTATTCTCAGTTTTCTCTTTCACTTTCACTCCCTGTAACCCACCCCTGCCTACTAGTGGCATTCCTGCCTTGCCTGGGGTGAAATGATTAACAAAAAAAGAATGTTCTTATACTTTAAAAATCTGCAGACTGTTTGCCATTTCCTTATTAGATTTCTGTATTTTCTTAGATTTATAAATTTTTATTAATTTTATTTCCCACAAATGGAATTTGGTTTATTTCATTTCAATAAAAATGCACTCAAGATAATTTCTCCTGATACACTGAGACCATTGTTGACACCATTTTTATATTTCTGACCAAGAACCAATTTTATCTGAGTGGTCCTGCATGTTAATATTTAGAATTTATAATATATATATATATATATATATATATGTGGGAGAAACAAGCAATTTTAGATAATGCAAATATCATTTACTTGTATTTTATAATGAAAGCAAAGTTTATATAAAAAAAAAAGCTATTAATAAACTCCTTTGTAATGTTATCATGCCACCAAAACAATGGATTTTTCTGTTTGCCAAGTCATGAGATCAAGTTGCTAATAATTGTGATAAGTGAGTCTATTGTTAAGGACAGAGAAACATCACATTGTTCATTATTTTGAGGCTGGCATCCCGCTCTCACCCTTTCACTGTTGAAACTATTAAATGTAGCTGTCTCTTCTATTCCAATAGCTTCATATCTCGCACATCTCACCTGTGGAACTCGCTTCCCTGAGAGCTATAATCTCCAACTATTCAAATGTAATGTCAATCAACATCTCCTGTTACCTTGATCTATTCACTATCCTTCTCCTCATCCTTTCCTCTATCACTCCTATCTGATCTTGCTCCAAATCTTCTGTAACCCCTTGCGTCCTAGTGGCTTCCCGCCTTGCTTGGGGTGAAACGCTTAATATATATATATATATATATATTATGTGTGTGTTGATAATTTCTAAGGAATTAATGGATTTCATTTTAAATCTGGCATTATTTCTCAGTACTTCAATTACCTTTTTTAAGCAATGCATATTTTGTTCATATCTACTCGAATACCTATAACTTGTGAAGCTCTTTGTGGCTGAGTGGTTTAAAGCATGTCGGTTTTCTCTACAAAGGTGGGCAGATTTTCTTTATTAAGACTCTCAAATGCACAAGCTGGTAGACAATTCATACTAGTTAAAAAAATATACAAGACAGCTACTCAAACACATGTATCCATTAAAATTATAACTTTTATAGTAATGAAAAATATGTTGATGCAAAATTTTCTGGATCTTTTTTTTTTTTTATACCAAGATCTCTTATAAAAATGTGTAACATCATTATCAAAGTATTTTCTTTTTCCTGTAAATTCTTTTTTTTTTCCTACTGCAAAAGAACAATTCCAGTCTTAATTCCTTGAATTCTTCAAGGAATCTTTGATATTTACAAATCCTCTTTCATCATAATGCGGATTGCTTAAAAACAGGAAAAACAAATACATTGGGAAACCAAATGAGAGCGGCTGAGCTGTATGTCTAGATGCATTAGATGTCAGAAATTTTAAAATTTAGCATTGTTAAACCTTTAACTTTTCTCCTTACTGAATTCTATCAACAAAAACATTACTTTACCCTGATAAAGTCCTTTTAGAGGACAAAACATATTTCATAGAATGTTTCCCATTTTGTCATTTAATTACTGACATAACTGATATATAGAAATTTACATACACTATTTACATTATTTAGTCTATTGTCCTCCTCATTGTTGCCATGTTTATCACAACGTTTCGGCCATTGTATGCTTCGGCCTTCTTCAGGTGGTTGGAATGTCAAACTGAACACTTTATTTCTCTCACTGGGGTAGACTGTTCTTGTTCCACATCCCATGTCTAATGGATGTCAGTTATCTCCTGTTAATTCCCCTCTCCAAGTTCTCCACTGCCTTAACCAGGTATTGAACTCACACTCTTTGGGTCCTGTCACTGGATCTAAATAATGGCGTTAGTTAGATTCAGTAACAGGACCCAAAGAGTGTGAGTTCAATACCTGGTTAAGGCAGTGGAAAACTTTCAGAGGGGAATTAACAGGAGATAACTAACATTCATTAGACATAGCATGTGGAACTAGAACAGTCTACCCCAGTGAGTGAAATAAAGGGTTCAGTTCGACATTCCGACCACTTGAAGAAGGCCAGAACGTACAACGCCCGAATTTTTGTGATAAACATGGCAACAAAGATGAGGACAATAGACCAAATAATGTAAATAGTGTACATAATACATCATCTCAGAAATATAGCAGATACAGAAATGTACACGTCATACAAGTGTAACCATGCCATAAAAAATGATGGTAATCGTTAGAAAGTTTTAATCATGAGATGCAATGAAACAAAAACCTTGAAACAATGTATTGAGATACAATAAAGCGAACATAAATCATTCACACTTAAAATGAAGGCCAATGAATTGTTTAATTAATTTGTCGCCTTTATATTTTTTAGACATTCAATGGTATCTATGATTCATTGATTACTCTGGATATTATACAAATCACTTTTTAGTATCTTTTCATGTTAAAAAAATTTATGTGTTTAATATAACAGTGAAATGGAAAATATCTTTTGGAAGAAAAAGATTAGCAATGACAAAGCCTTTTTCCAAACCAAGTTAAAGTAATATGATTACAATTGACAAAAATATATGAGTGCCTCACATGAAAGCCTTGAACAAATAAGAATACAATCTAAGAAAGATAGAAGTAAAGGAACTGATTAATTAAACAGTACATTTTGCTTGGGAAGTAATTTTGTCTAAATTCAAAAAAAAATATTTTATAGAGTATTAAAATGACTAAGGGAAGTAATCATTCATAAATTTACTAACTTGATTTACCTCCCTTTGCACTACAGGTGAGACAGGAAATGCATTAATAAATATGCATTGATAATTATTATATGGTTTGATTGATTCTTTTTGAAAATCTTTGATATCTACAAATTGTAGATACCTGCCTAACAGAAAATACTAAAGATAGTATTTCTTTGAATAACTTTTGAAATTTTATTTAAACTTTCCTGTTTCAAATGCACCACATATTTACATGTCTTATTAGTTTTGGTCCATGCTTAGAAGGAAAATTGATATTTTTTTTTCTTGTCAATTTAAAATCTGTAGTCAATACATAGGGAAGAAGTTTATCTTGAAAAATATTTCATTAAAATATTTCTTTTCTTTTTTTTCATCTTTTTTGTCTGAAGTTTGTGAAGAAGGAAATACCTAAGTACACCTGTAATTTATGAACTAAAAATTTTCTTTTGATACTCAAATTAAGCAACACTCAACCTAATCAGAAAATTCAATAGGTGAGTGCAGGGAACAGCAGTTACTGTGCTTAACTGTTATGCTTGCTTCATGGTTGAAAGTGAAGTAATCTTCCTTCTATCCAGTTGTCTAATTTGGTCCTTGTAGTTAAACTTATCTGATAGCCACACATTAGATGGACTAACAAAATTAAATGTATGTAAATTATACCAGAACATTGAGATGTGGACAAACAGTGATAATAGTAAAATATTAGCCGTTTCCTTATATGGAAAGATTCAGCATTTATTAACAGAGTAGCCAGTACTGCTTCCGGTTGAAATTTTTAAAATCTTTCTCTTAAAACAGTTTTTCAGTAAAATAGGTTTCCATTTTGTCATTCAATTACTGACATAACTCTGATATATAGAAATTTACATATCATATAAGTGTAACCATACCATAAAAATGATGCAATTGTTAGAAAGTTTTAATCATGATGTCCACTAACATCTTGCTTTCCAGTATTGATGAGGATTTCCTTCCTAACCTTTTGTTTGAAGTAGTGTGGTATATAATCTTATGTCATTGTTTTCTCTTCAAGTTACATGTGCTATCCATTTTAGTTGTTGCCGTTTTTGAAAGTCCTTAAGTGATGGGGTTTCTGTTATTTGGTACAGTTCTTTGTGGACTGGCACTACTATTCCTTCTAGTGAACATTATGATGAGATGTGTGTGACATCATGGAAACATATAATGAATTCATGGCTGTTAACTTTCATTGATTGCTTTCTCTGCCTGCTGTGACTAACATGAGATATTTGTCACCATAATTGGCAATCTTGGGTGGCTATGTTCAATGATTTCAAGTCAAGGTTTCCTCATTTGTGCACATTATCACATCATCATTTAGATTGGTAATCTCTACTCTCTCTTCTGTTTACCATCCCTTGAAACAAATTTTTAATCCAAACATTGTTTTAGTGTATAACCATATTTGAGTAGATTGTCCCCTTTTCTAAAACAATCTTTATTTTGTCTACAGGTCTGCACAATTGAGTAAACTTAATAAAGAAAATGTTCCCTCTTGTTTAAATATGTGATGTTCTACTCAAATCCATCAACTCTTTAGAAATTGTGTTGTTTAAGTTTTGGATATGAAACTGAGCAAGTATGACTTTTGAGAAAAAATTTAAATGATTTAAGTCAAATAGAACCTCACTTGATTGTGGGGCTCTCTGTAGCTGTAGTTTCTCCTACAAAGAGGGAAACAGGTTTGAATCCTGATAGAGGGCACATTTTAAGTTTTCTTGAATACACAGACTAGTAGATGAAATAAATACTGTTTAAAATATGGGACATTCTACTCAAATACAGATATCCTCTAAAAATAACATTCACATACTCTATCTGAAGTTTATATATGTATATGTAAAAGGACAATATAAATAAAGAAAAAAATTATCTTAGCCTTGATAAAGTCCCACAGAGAAAGAAACATATTGGCTAAGATAAGTTTTCCTTTTTTCTTATGTGTGTATATGTATATATATATATATATATATATATATATATATATATATATATATATATAACCATTTTAATTATTGTTGCTGGTAAAACTTTAAATATTAAACAATAAAAAACATTACGTTTCAAAATGCCTCACCTACAAATTTAAAGATATTGTCCTCCTCTTTAATATATTTTACTTTAAAACATAAACAAAAATCAGTTTTAATGTGGAAACAAATTATGTTATTGTCACACGCAACAACTTTGAAATGGACTGTAATGTGAAGTGTTAAATAGCGAGTATTGAAAGAGTGAAAAATGATCAGAAATTTGATTGTGAGAGGCTGTAAATTTTCATGTGCTTTCATGATGTTACACACTACAGCATTGGAACGCAGTACTTGGGCTTTTACTTGTATCACAAACAGTTGTGTAGAATCTCTGATTTTTTTGCTTATTTATTTAAACATTCAAACAAAAACATACAGTTTTAACATAGAAAGAAAATATATTCAAAACCACTACTTGTTTTTCATTCCTGGTCAATTTTGAAGAGTTTTTTTGTTTTTTTTTTTTTTTTTTTGACTTCACCCTCCCACCCGATATCAAAAAAGAAAGATATAGTATGTTAGGATGGAGATCTTCTGCAAATTCTTACTTTCAAGAATTAGTTTGAATGTAATGTCTTAAAAAAGAAAATTGCCATTTGTTATAAATTTTTATTTCCAACTTCATCATTTTATGACTCTGTTTATAAAGGGTGCAATGGGTAATTACAAAAATATGACACTTGATATGGTCCAGCCTAATCTCTCTCTCTCTCTCTCTCTCTCTCTCACTCTACATCATGCGATGGGTAAATTGTCACCATTTTATATTTTTGATTTCACACATGCTCATTGTTTGCTTTTGATTTTGTTGACTACACCGAACAGTAGGGTCAGTTTGGTTTTAAAAAAAAAAAAAAAAGAAAGTGTTATGTAGTGGTTTCACAGTGGAGGCTTGTATTTGTACTAAGTCGGTCCTAAAATAGGTTTGACATACAAAACGTTATAAACCTGATATAATAGGTAATGACGCAGCAATCTAGTTGTGGTGGCTGATACTTTAATATCTGACTAACGGTCATCCGACATCGACTGACTGAGCAACTCTCTGCCGACTCACTTGTTACTCTTGCTACTCCTACTTATTATAGGTGGGAGAGTCTATTAACTATAGAATAGGTGTGTTTCACTATAACAGAAAGTGAAGAAAAGAGCACCATGATGTAATTTACTCTGTCAGAAATTTGGAAATGGTATGCTGTACTGCTTGGCATTTGCACTGGAAGCTCCAATACGAACATTTCAGAGTGTGTGGGTGCCGATATGAGGACAGTGCAGAGGATTCGGAAAGAGGTGGATGAGTCTAATGGGGATTATGAAAGTGTTTTGGAGTGATCACTAGTGATGGCAATGTTATACCTCCATTCATCTTTCTACAGGGCCCCGGGCTCAACACAGAGGCCTACATCAAGTGCCTTGAGGACGTAGTGTTGACCTGGGTCAAGAGGGTGGCTGCTGGAAGACCCTATGTCTGGCAACAAGACTTTGCCACACAAGCAGTAGAACCCAGGCGGCCAGAATTTTTGAGACTGCATCACTTCTTACATCTGGCCAACTAACTCTCCAGACTGCAACCCCCTTGATTATTATGTGTTGGGTGCAGTTGAGTAAGAGACAAACAAAACTCCTTGTAACATCAAAGATGAACTGAAAGTAAGGATTATAGCAGAATTCACCAACTTAAACAAAGAGACTATCCAGAAGAGTTGCAGGAGATTCCCATATATATATATATATATCCAGGTAAGATGAGAATAAATAGAGTACAATTCCAACATTCATTACATTTAATTTAAAAGAGGGCTCAATACAAAATAGAGCAATATTCTTTATTTTAGGATATTACACTGAAAACATGTCAAAATCAATGTACAATACAATTTGCAAATAAAAATATATTTGAACAAACCAATATCAGGCAAAAAATTCACTAAAATAGAAAAGACTAAAAACATCTTTGTTGGTCGAAAACAATCAATCAGCACCGCAATGACTAGTCAAAAGAAAAAAAACATCGACAGTCAATTAAGTAAAATGTAAAAGTGCTCAATACACTACGTAGAGCAAAAACTAAAAAAACCTAGTGAGCCAGTGCCTACCTACCAAAGTGTCACCTAATGGATTTTCAGGGCAAAAAACAATTTTTATTCTGATGATCTGTTAGGTGAAAACTTTGTAGGTAGGTGCTGGGTCACTAGCTTTATATATATATATATATATATATATATAATAATGATAATAATAATTAGTTATTTTAAAAAAATTTAACTGCTCTACTCTGTATTGAGCACTCTTTTAAGAATAGTAATTGTTAGTTATTGGAATTCATTCCGTATACACCAATTATATACTTGGGTATATATATATATATATATATATATATATATATATATATATATATATATATTCTTTATTCAACACCATCACTTGATAAGACACCAGAAGTGTTGAAACAAAATGGCTATTTTTTTAGTGATTTTATAACATATGCTATAATTTTCAAATTATATTTGCTCTACTCTGTATTGAGCACTCATTTAAGAATAGTATTTTTTGGTCATTGTAACTTATTCCGTATACACCAATCCTATATCTGGAGATATATATATGTTTGTGTGTGTGTGTCAAATAGTGTTATTTCCAGCTATTTTCACCTGGAAGCACAGCTGGTGCTGCAAGTTTGATTAGCTGTGATGAAAAGCAAAACTATAATTAAGACAAAAGCGATATTATTAATAATGGTTGACAATGATCCATTTAATGAAAATGAAAGATGATATTACTACTACTACATAATCCTATTAGCTTACATTAAAAGAATAACATCAAATATAGCCCCAGATCAATTGAATGGAAGGGAATTAAGTTTTCTTTTGTCAACCCTAAAGCCTTTGTAATTCAATCAGTTAGAACTGCTGTCGCAGAAAAACTGATGAGAACACAACGGCTAAAATGTGATTAAACAAAAATAGGAAAAAGAAGAAATTAAACAAAATTAACTTCTAAAAGAAAACATGATAATAGAATTTTGGTTGTCTTTACACTTACATTTAACATATCTTATCCCCACTCTTTTTTTTTCACCCTATTCTATGCCCTAAGGCAATGGTTCTCAAACTTTTTTTCTCTGGGCGGCAGTTTTGGAATAAAAAAAATTTGCTTATGCCTCACCAAATTTAATGTGATAAAAAGTAGATTTAAAATAAAATACATAGAGAAGTTTAAAGGGAGATAACTGGATTCAAAATCTGAAGATTATCATTGATAACTCTCTCCTCCAATTTGTGGACCATAGTTACTATATTCCTAATACTTGATATAATGCAAAAATATCACAATGTAAAATCGGTCAATGGTTATTTATAACTATTTATACTGTGACTCCAGCATTCAATTACATGTAATCCATAATAATATCTTAAATTTTGAAATCGTATTTATTTTTGGCATATGAATTTTTTGAAACTGTTTCTAAATCTTTGATTGTCTATCAATCATTCCGCCTCACCTAAAAGGTATGCCACACCCTTTGGGAACCACTGCTCTAAAGGGAGAAACCTGTATCTACTGCTGTGGGCTTACTATTGCTGTTCAGTCCTCTATAGAAATTCAACCCCACTGGTAGTAAACACGAAGAGGAAATTTCTTTTTGAATGTGGCACAAGTTCCTATCCTTTGAAGAGTTTAACAAGTTTTGTCATTTTTACTATCTCTCCCACTCATCTTCCATCCATTTATACAAGTTTGTTAGATACGGTACTTTTTGTTCTTTCTTGTCTTCAATATATTCTGTGAAAAAAACTAAAACATTTCTAAATGACTAATATATGAGAGAGATCTTCACACACTGACCAACTTCAATTCTCTAAAGTGATAAGATGGTACATTTCAGATGCCAATAAATATTAAAATGTCAACAATATAATATTGTCATAATAGCATGTTTTTCAAGGAACATGTACTGAATCATTTTTTTTTTCTTTTTTTAGGAGTAGGGGTTTCCTTGGTTGGGGTGAGAACTTTTCAGCACCACTCTTGTGTAGTAAAAATGATATAGACTGTTCGTTTTCTCCGAATATTATTTATATGAAACAGTTTGGGCTTTTTTCTCCTATCACTGGCATTCTGAATGTTTATTTTGTTAAAGCCATATGCAATATTAAATCATATATCAGTCTAGTCAGTTAAGTGCCACACATGATACATGCTTGAGCAATCATGTATCTTCTGATATGAGTGACAAAGCAGAAGATTTTTCCCGCAGTAGGTTGCCATTTCTTTCTACAGTAGACTGGTTGCCAACTAAGGCTAAAGAACCCAGTCTATCCGGCTATTCAACCTATAGCCGGGAGGAAAAGAGATGTATTCATACCTTTCCCGAGGTTATTTGTGTGTAAGTGAATATAATGAACTCAGCTGGAATTCAAACTCAGCTCTCTGATTATCTCATTCATGAGCTGATATCCATTGCACCACAATGCACATCCTATATAGCGCAATCATATATAGCAATGCAAAATAATACCCCATTCTATGGGTGTCGGGGACTTCAGCCTGGATCTGGTATGAATGCAATTAATGAAGTGACATTAGTCACTCACTTATTTCTGGTGTTGGTAAACAATAATAAAATAAATTTTCCAAGAAAGTTGAGCCTGTTTTGCTTACATTGAAAACAATTGATAGAACTGGCCACTTTGTTCAAGGTAACAAACTTTGTGTTTTTATTTCTCTGTTGCGTCTACTATTCTCGGACATCTTTTTGTTTGTCTATGACTACCTACATCCCTGATTGATTATGTCAATCAATGTGTTTCTTCCCCCTACATCATCCACACCATTGATTACAGGTGAAAATTAATTAGCAAAGCAAGAATAATGGCATCTGGAAACACCTTCCTTGCCTTTCATGAAAAAAACAAAAACAAAAAAAAAACGACTTTTTTTTTTTTTTTTTTTTTTCTGGTGAATGACTATTTCTTTTTCTTTGCTGACATGAACGCTTCACAGGGTGAAAAATTAGGAGATTGAGACCTGTTTTTGTCAATTGACTTGATATATTGTATGTGGTGTTTGTCACAAATTTGTGCAACATTATGTAAGCATATAAATAATGTAGAGTTGTGTATGTGTGTAATGATATAACATTTTAGATATAGACACATATATCAAAGTTGTTACTCCAAAAGTTCATGGAATTTGAACTGTGAGCACAAACAGAATGTAGTATGGACTTCTACCACAACGTTTTTGAGAGTCATATTCTACAAACAGCAGCTAAAGGATGGCTGTGAAGGAAACAGAGGAAACTAGCTGTCAGGGTAAGTATTTTTGATTCTAGATAGTCATATTCTCTGAACATTTAAGTTGTACTATATGTAAAATCTGTTGCTCTTGCACACACACACACACACACACACACACATATATATATATATATATATATATAGAGAGAGAGAGAGAGAATAGTATATTAATATAGCAAGAATTCATGCAAAAGAGTTTTGTTAAATTCAATTGACAAGGTCTGTGTTTAATTGTTTTTCTAAATGAGTTTATCCGCAATTTGGATCCCAAAATTCATGTATTGACCTGTTTTGATAAAATAATTTTGACTGTCACAATCATTATCAAGAACTGGGTGTTGTCAGTGTAGTAAACAAGATTTTGTTGGCTAGACCCTGGCATTTTTTTGGGGTACTGGAATACAAATCAGTTCAAAGGGATATCATATGTAATGGCCAAATAGAGATTGACTGCACTGGGGGAACATGTATCAAATATTTATACATGATATTATTTTGTATGCATATTAAATATTCACTGTCATATGCCCCAGTCGACGAATGGGTTATAGGGCGATCATACGCCGACTAGGAGACATATACACTCTCACACCTGTGGAGAGATACAAGCTATCTCTCTCAGATCGTGAGAGTGGACAATTGGTAAACAAAATATTTTTAAGACCACTGTTCGATTGGGATAATCGAACAGTAATCTTTCCCAGGTCCGCTTCGTTTTCAACACGAGTACTGATCCACAATACAAGGATGAACTATAAAGCTTAGCGATTTTTGATAATTTTAATATATACAAATATACATATATCAAAAATAAACGGACAGATAAGTATGAGTTAAAGCATCTGACGATCGGATCTCGAACTTATTTTGGGATATCAAATTCGCCGAACACCAAATGGATTCAACTGAACCCGAACATACAAAATACAAGTATGAATTACTATGAATTGAATGCAGAAGCCAACACACATATACAAATGAGATGGGAGAGGAGTTACAATTATTGTTTTACATGTGGAAAGGTGTTTGCGAAAAAAAAAACATAATATTCATGTGTGTGTGTGTATATCTTTTCTACTATGGGTCCAAAATGTGATTACTTATCTTTTGTATTCAGTTCTCTCTCTTTTTTTTTTTTTTTTTTTTTTATATCAATGTCCTTTCTTTCCTTTTCTCGGCACAAACACAATTTCACACACTGCTAGTCTGTAATAGAGGTATACACTTTCTTTCTTTCTTTGTTTCGTCTTTTCCTTTCCTTTCCTTTCCTTCCTTCCTTCTGTAGACGGCTCGATTTGCAACAGGGATGTACACTTTCTTTACGCAGGTTGAACCACCAGCATATATTTTTATCCGCGTCTTCAAATTGGGATTCTCGAACAGGAATATTTCTTTATACTTCTGTCCGGAGTTGCCTGGATCGAACTGGATAAGTCATCACTATCAAATGCGTCTTATCTTTCCGTTTGTGAACCACTAGTGCCTCGGCTTCGGTCTTGCCTTTTCAAAGTCCAGAGAACAACTGATCCTCGAGTGAATCTTTGACTGTCACGTGACTTAGGTTTTGGGCGCGAATTCTAACTTACTTCCGTCCCCTGTCTAGCTTCTGTCTAGACGTTTTCCTTTACGGGTAATTGGGTCAGTTGACCCTTTTGACCTGCCTTCCCAAAATGTCATAAGACTTCATGTAATCTTTATTCTGTTGCTAGGCGGAAATCAACCTTCATATGTGCGTATATGCGTGTTTAGCTTATCTGCCTTTAATACCCGTCACATCTTCCAACATAACCGAAAAGACAAGATATTTACAAGATAACAAGATATATCCCAACACCGTCTGAACAAACAATGGGTCGTCTTTTCTTTTCTTCTTTTTTTTCTGATTACTACATCAACAGATATATACTCATTATGTCATTATACATTTTTTTCAAATATACACCAGAACAAAAAAATTTACAGCTTTGTCAAAATATACACACATTTTTTTTTTCTCAGTTTTAATAACATACACACTCAGTATTATTAAAACATATACATTTTTCTTTCAATTTCCACATACATATTTTAAATTTTATCAGTTCCACTAAGATATACCTTTCTTTATTTAATCCTTCCCAAATTATGGTTAACATCTGCATTCGTTTTCAATATCTCGACAAAGTATCCGCTACTTTATTTGCTGTTCCAGCAATATGCTTTATTTGAAGATTGAACTCCTGCAATATAAGACTCCAACTTTGTAATCTTCAGTTTTTGTTTCTCATGCGATCTATAAACGTTAACGGGTTATGATCAGTATATGCAACTGTAGGAGAAAGAGAATTGGTTATATAAACCTCAAAATGTAGAACAGCTAATATTAACGCTAAGGCTTCCTTTTCTATTGTTGAATAGGACTTCTGGAACTTATTCAATTTCTTTGAATAGAAGCTTACTGGATGTAGCTCTTTATCTTCGACTTCTTGCATTAATACAGCTCCGATTCCCACATCGCTGGCATCTACATGCATTTGAAACGGCTTGTCGAAATCTGGGGCTTTTAACACAGGATTTGATTTTAACTTACTTTTAATGGTCTCCAATGCGACCTCACATTCCGTGGTCCACACAAACTTATGCCCCTTTCCTAACAAGTTTGTTAGCGGTGTAGCGATTCCGGCCAAATTCTTACAATATCTCCTATAGTAATTAGCCATCCCTAAGAACCTTCTGAGACTTCGGCTATTAGTGGAATGAGGAAAGTTTGCGATGGCTGCAGTCTTTGCCTCTATGGGTTTAATTCTTCCTTGCCCAATTACATGTCCTAGATATTTCACTTTGGCACTACAAAATTCACTCTTGCCAAGGTTTAGTGTCAACCTTGCCACTTTTAATTTTTCAAAGACTTTTTGTATCGTATCCAGATGCTCACTCTCTGTGTCACCGTAGATTATGACATCATCGATGTATGCATCGACTCCTGGAATATTGGATAAACATCTATTCATTAGACGTACAAATGTAGCTTGCGAGTTCCTCATACCAAAGGGCATAACTCGATATTGATAAGTTCCTTCTGGGGTGATAAACGCTGATATCGTTTTCGCTTTGTCAGTTAACGGTACGGCCCAATATCCTTTCAGCATATCTAGCTTGGTGATATATTTAGCCTGACCAATCCGGTTGATACAATCCTCCATCCTGGTGATTGGATAAGCATCTGCCTTCGTGATGCTGTTCACTTTTCTATAATCCGTACAAAACCGTACAGTGCCATCCGGCTTGTCTACTAATACCCAGTGTGATGCCCATTCACTTTGACTAGGCTCAATAATTCCGTGTTCCATCATATATTTAATTTCTTTTCTCATAATTTTCTACCTTCTGGGGTTTAGACGATTTGGATGCTGTTTGATCGGTTGTTCCGACGTCAATATTATATCATGTACTGCGGCATTAGTCTGGTGGGGTGTATCCGAGAATATATCCCGATATTTATTTATTAAAGTTCCCAGTTTCTGCTTTACCTCATCAGTAAGGTGCGCTAACTTTTCCTCCAGATTTTCCAATATTCTGGAATTTTCCAATTTAAGAGGCTAGTCCTTTTCTATCCAGTGTTTATCTTCCTTATATCTTTCTACCTTCTCTTTCTCTTGTTTACTCACTAGCATTACTGCTTGTTCCTCTCTTTTACAAAACATTTTCAACATATTTACATGACATTTCATTTTACTTCTCCTTCGGCTAGGCATATGTATCAAATAATTCAAACTGTTCAATTTCTTCAGTACTTTGAACGGCCCCTGGTACTTTGCCTCAAATGGTCGACCGTTTGAAGGTAACATCAAGAGTACTTCATCACCTTCTTTGAATTGCCTGTTAACGGCCTTTCTATCATATTTGTCCTTCATATCCATCTGATTACTTCGCAGATTTTTCCTTGCCAGTTCATGCGCAGCTTTCAACTTCTGTCTCATATTCGCCACATACTCCTTCATATTGCCACGTCTAGGCTGATCTACCACCCACTTTTCTTGTAATAACTGGAGTGGTCCTCTCACTCTATGTCCAAAAATTAACTCGAACGGGCTGAATCCTGTGGATTCCTGAATTGCTTCACGCATTGCGAATAACACAAAGGGTACTCCCTTATTCCAATCTTCCTGATTCTCCATGCAGTACGTCCTCAACATGGTCTTTAACGTAGCATGAAATCGCTCCAACGCTCCCTGAGATTGTGGATGATATGCACTCGATTTCGCATGCGTAATTCCCAATTGACTTGTGACCTCCTTGAATAAACTTTATGTAAAATTGGATCCCTGATCCGTCTTTATAATTTTAGGTAAGCCCATTCTCATGAAAAAGTTTACTAAGGCGTCCGCTACCTTCTTTGCCGATATGTTCCTCAACGGAATTGCTTCAGGGTATCTAGTTGAAGAGCACATTATGGTTAACAGATATCTGTACGAATTTTTGGTCCGCGGTAAAGGTCCAACGCAATCAACTATAATTCTGTTGAATGGTTCTTCCATGGCTGGTATTGGTTGTAAGGGTGCTTTTGGAATCGCCTGGTTAGGTTTGCCCGCAACTTGGCATGTTTTACATGTCCGACAAAATGACCTTACATCTCTCCTTATTCCCGGCCAGTAGAAATATTTAGTAACCTGCCGTGCGTCTTCGCCATGCCCAAATGTCCAGCCCACTGACTGTCATGTGCTATTGATAATATCTCCTTACGGTACACTGTAGGAACTATTATTTGCTGATATCTATCATATTTATCCGTTCCGGCATAAACCTGCGGTTTCCACTGCCTCATTAGGATACCATTTCTGATATAGTAGCGTCCTGACTTGTTTTCTTCTTCTCTACTTCTCCCAACTAGAGAATATAGCTTCTTTATTTCCACATCGGCTTCTTGTTCTTTTCTTAGTCTTCACTGGGTACGTTCAACTTGGGACGTATCTCTATTCGGTTATATTTCTCCACTTCGTTCTTTTTATCGATTCTTTTTATCGTGGGTGATCTCGCCCTTCTGATTTTCCTCTCTTCATGGAGCTTTTTCTCAGCTTGCCTTGTAACCACTGCTGAAATTTTCCTTCTCTCGTCTTCCGAGTTATTGTGCCTTCTTTTCATCTGATGCGCTGATATTTTTCGAGGCTCAACATTTATCTGTTTTCTGCCTGTATCATTTCCTAACAACAACGAAGTTCCCTTCATCGGAAGTGAATCTAGCAGTCCGACTTCTATGTCGCCAACTTTCCACTTAGACTTTAGCCTAATTTTCCATATCTCTGTTTTCATAGGTTTACCCCCTATGCCGATCACCGTTTTTATCTTCCCTGTCCTATATCTCATATTTTCCGGCACATCTCTTCGCCTTGCCAACGACTGGGAAGCCTCTGTGTCTCTTAATACTCTCATGGTTTTCATCTCCTTTCTGTTCTTATCAAAAATCTGGCCGTTTGCAGTGTATGGCCAGTAACTCTTGTCTATCTGTTTCGTGATTGCTGCTCCTTGGGGTTTTGCATTTTCCATCATATCCTTATGACTCCTACAATTTGTAGCGATATGTCCTGGCTTTCCGCATGTATAGCACACTATCTGTGGTGCCTCCCGCTTGGATAAGTTTCGTTTCCCTGCCCATATCTGCGTTCTGATGCGCTTGGATTCTTCACTACCACGCGTCTGTGTTGAATGGCGTATTATGGGTGTACTATTCTTTGAACGAGCTTTCTTATGGGTAATGTTATATTCGTCTGCTAGCGTAGCTAAGTCATAACATGATTCTATTTTCCTGTCACTCAGGTATGTTCTCATTTCTTCAGATATGTTGTTCTGAAAATCCTCCGCCAGTATAAGATTTCTCAGCCCATTATAATCCTTGACTACTTTCTTGGCTTGGCACCATCTGTCTAAATATATCTCCTTCTGCCTGATATATTCTACGTATGTTTGGCCCTCAAACTTTCTATAGCCCCTAAAATTCTGTCTATAGGCCTCCGGCACGAGTTCATATGCCTTCAATATCGCGGACTTCAGTTCACTATTTCATAGTCTGCGCATTCTTCGGTCGACAACGTTGCGTATGCCTTTTGAGCTTTACCAGTCAATACTGTTTGCAATAATATCGCCCAATGTTGTTTTGGCCATTTCATATTTGTAGCCGTCCTTTCGAAATGATCAATATATTCTTCCACTTCTCTTTCTACAAACTTCGGCAGAAGATGCACTTGCTTGGTGATTTCGAAATTTTTCTCCTCATTTGTTTGTTTGATTTCCAACTCGCGTATTCTTGTTTCTTGTTCAATACGGGCTTTCTCGATTTCTGCTTTAGCTAGTATCCTGGCTTTCTCCAATTCTATCTGGGCATTTGACAGACTTGCTTCCTCTCTTGGGAATTCCTCCAGGGTTTCTTCCTCGAACACATTATTATCTACCATATGTTCTGTAATTCTCCTCACTATCTCAATTTTTCTCATCGACTTCCTGACGTTTAATTCCAGCCATTCCCCTATCTCATATACTTTGTCTTTTTTCAATTGACTTAGTTTTTCCGGGGTGGGTTCTTTCAGGAATTCATCTACATTCTCCATTTCTACTTTATATATATATATATATATATATATATATATATATATATATATTTTTTTTTGGTTCACCTTGTTGTGGTCAGTAAGTGTTATCTTAATAGAAGCGTAAAAAATTTTTTTGGCACGAGCCCCCATTTGTTTACGAAGTAAAATATATCTTTATCCCGGACGAAGGCCCCATATGTCATATGCCCCAGTCGACGAATGGGTTATAGGGCGATCATACTCCGACTAGGAGATATATACACTCTCACACCTGTGGAGAGATACAAGCTATCTCTCTCAGATCGTGAGAGTGGACAATTGGTAAACAAAATATTTTTAAGACCACTGTTCGATTGGGATAATCGAACAGTAATCTTTCCCAGGTCCGCTTCGTTTTCAACACGAGTACTGATCCACAATACAAGGATGAACTATAAGGCTTAGCGATTTTTGATAATTTTAATATATACAAATATACATATATCAAAAATAAACGAACAGATAAGTATGAGTTAAAACATCCGACGATCGGATCTCGAACTTATTTTGGGATATCAAATTCGCCGAACACCAAATGGATTCAACTGAACCCGAACATACAAAATACAAGTATGAATTACTATGAATTGAATGCAGAAGCCAACACACATATACAAAAGAGATGGGAGAGGAGTTACAATTATTGTTTTACATGTGGAAAGGTGTTTGCGAAAAAAAACATAATATTCATGTGTGTGTGTGTATATCTTTTCTACTATGGGTCCAAAATGTGATTACTTATCTTTTGTATTCAGTTCTCTCTCTTTTTTCTTTTTTTTTATATCAATGTCCTTTCTTTCCTTTTCTCGGCACAAACACAATTTCACACACTGCTAGTCTGTAATAGAGGTATACACTTTATTTCTCTCTTTGTTTCGTCTTTTCCTTTCCTTTCTTTCTTCTGTAGACGGCTCGATTTGCAACAGGGATGTACACTTTCTTTACGCAGGTTGAACCACCAGCATATATTTTTATCCGCGTCTTCAAATTGGGATTCTCGAACAGGAATATTTCTTTATACTTCTGTCCGGAGTTGCCTGGATCGAACTGGATAAGTCATCACTATCAAATGTGTCTTATCTTTCCGTTCGTGAACCACTAGCGCCTCGGCTTCGGTCTTGCCTTTTCAAAGTCCAGAGAACAACTGATCCTCGAGTGAATCTTTGACTGTCACGGGACTTAGGTTTTGGGCGCGAATTCTAACTTACTTCCGTCCCCTGTCTAGCTTCTGTCTAGACGTTTTCCTTTACGGGTAATTGGGTCAGTTGACCCTTTTGACCTGCCTTCCCAAAATGTCATAAGACTTCATGTAATCTTTATTCTGTTGCTAGGCGGAAATCAACCTTCATATGTGCGTATATGCGTGTTTAGCTTATCTGCCTTTAATACCCATCACATCACACACATTTCAAGATACCATCTCATGTGGTAAAATGTATTTTATTTAATGTGGGTTGTTTCTTATATACTGGGCTGTTGGAAAAATAACACTGATAATATTTATTGTATATTATTATGTCTTTAGATCAAATAGATGTGAAAAATCAATTTTGATGGGGGGGGGGGAATTGTTTTTTTGTTTGTTTTTTTTTAATGTATTACTGATGAATTGTAGTAGTTTTCGGTTAGTTGTTTGCCATGATTCTGTTTGTAGAGAAGAAAGCATTTTGTGGATACTGTAGTCATTTAGTATACCTAAGTTCCTATTTAAACCGAGAATGTGTGAATTTGTTTTAAAAATGTATTTAATTCCAACTTTCAGTATTCTTGTTTCATTTACATTTAAAGTACGATATATCCATATTTAGTAAACTAGCATGACTAATTGGAAAACGTTTTTGTGACACATTTCATCCGTTAGGATTTCATCAGACTGTCATACTATTTGTTATAGGTTATTAAAACTATGTATACATAGTTTTAATAACCTACATAGTTTTAATAACCTATGTATACATAGTTTTAATAACATACAAAAATTGATAACCCTTTATGAAGTCAAATAACAAACGCTACGGCCTTTTCATATACACAAATCCCTTTCATAAAGAGATATAATAAAAGAATAAAATAAAAATAAATAAATAAATCTCCGTAGACGCTCAAGCCAGACTATGCGAAAACTTCCTCCGTCGTAAATTTAGCCACCCCCACCTTACCGTGACCCGGCATCTATGAAAGTAACTCTATACTGATACAAATTATTAACACCCCACCCCTGCCGATTCTAAACAATCCGCCCTTGATGTTACCATGGAAATTTTTGATTTCAATTCTGACCATACTATTAAAACTCGTAAATTTCAGAAATAAGTCATTCCCAAAAAATTTCGCTTGAAGATGGAACAGAGCCTACTTTAACTCAAGTTAATTCAAATATTATTTTGAAGTTTTCGGCTCTTGTTTTGAAACATGAGACCTCTTATGTAGCGAGTTGGAATCATATTTTTAAATAAATAATTATATATATATATATATATATATATATATATAACATGTGCATTAGGTAATATAAATGGGTGCATATAGGCAGCAATTATTTGTTTAAATATATTCCATTAAATAGACAAGGTGTACCTATTTTAAAATATTTTTCTAATTGTTGGATTACGTATGTTATAACTGAAATTATGAAGGAATTCTCTATAGTTCATATCTCTAAGTATTTCCAGTGAGTCTCAAAAATTCATTTGTAAGTGCATTTTTATTTTTTTGTGTATATTTGATGTCACATGAATGTTATATTTTTTTAATTTAAACATTTGTCAGTGGCAATATATGGGTTTGAGAAATTTAAATACATTTTAAATTGCATGGTCTTGTGCGTATTCACATCATAGCCACAGAAATTAGCTTTGTGTTAAAAGAGATAAAAGCATACTTGACAAGAATTAAAACATATAGAAATGACAGGAAAGTATGGTAAATTGTATGTTAATTTCATACAATTGTTTTTTTTTTGTGTGTGTGTATTAGTGTGTGCATTTTTAGGTTACAATTGTTTCATGGTACATGTAATAAGAGAGAAGTCATTCTGTATTACTACAAGTCATATCACAGAGAGTAGTCAGACATGTGTTGCCTATATGAAGGTTCGTGAAGAGATTGAATTTAACATCTTTTGGCAGGATATCCTTATTTCCAGCAGGAACAGTTTTTGTTGCATGCCAGGAATATTTTTATTTTTATCTTTATTTTTTATTTAATTTATTTTAAAATGAGTTTAAATATTGTTTTATTTTATTTATAATTTTCATTATTATTATTATTTTATTTTTATTCATAATAATATCTCTACAGTTGTTTTATTAATTATTAGTTGTTTTTAACTTGATAAAAATAGCTTTTAAAATTTGTAATCTCCTTTTTTTTAAAATTTGTATTATTTCATTATGAAGCTGTTTTCGGTTGAAATAAAAATACAAACCTTCATGAGTAGTTAAGCAGATAGTTGATATAAATTTTAGACTTAACATGGTTTCTAGTACATGATGCATTCTATGAAGATCCTAGTGTGAACTTATTGCTTAAGCAATTAGTATCCTTCATACATTACAATATGTCTTGTTATCCTGTATAGAATAAAAAAGTATTTAATTCATTTTATACAAGATAACAAGCAATCTGCCCCATCCATCACAAGGTGCCATCAGCTTTTTTTGGGGGAGTAGCATTTAGGATTTAAAATAAAGTTCTCCCACTTACATATTCCTTGCTAAATCATATAAAACAACTTAAATTATCATTGTTTCAAGTAATGTGTGGGAGGAGAAACATTTTTTTTTTTTTTTTTTTTTTTTTTTTTTTTTTTGCTCGAGTTCTGTACAATGGTATTTTTACAGGTATTTAGTTCCAGGAATATTTAGGTTTCTTCCAAAATTTACCAATTTATCTATGTGATGTAATGGAATAACCTGTCTCCCCCATGAGTGACTACACTATAGATAGTAACTACCTATAAGTATCTGTAAGTCAACAGACTACTAGCTGGAATCTGTTCTAGCTGTGCTGGTCAAACTTTCTGCCTCTGGGCAGAGAGGATCCCTAGATTAGGCTATGTCGAAGGGCAGAGTCTCATTCTGGGAAATAGCTACCCGACCCCGTTTTATATGGGGTCTGTGGGGAATTTTTGGCCAAGCATATGGGCTCGAATTACCCCACATTAAGCTTGGCCTTGTGCCACATCCTACTTCATGGGGAGGCTGGTAAATATCGACTAGCAGGAATCTTTTGAGTACAACTCAGACTTATGTGAGAACTACTGACCTTCAAATAGTAGCACTCACTACTAGGATGACTTGCAATAACCTTGTGCATAACTGTTACCTTTATTCTTATTGTACTGGTTTTTTACAATAAACATTTACTTATTTTATCTACCTTGTTTTTTCAAGTATATATTCCTATTAGCATGGAATATAACACTATGTTTACTTATTCAGTAAAGAATATTCACTATTTGTTGTTTGGTTAAAAAAAATGAAATATACATACATGGATTCTTTGTATAAATATTTTCTAAAGACATTCAGATGTTAACTTTGAAGCATGACTAAACACACTAATGAATTTGACTATAAGTACTATTGTGTTAAAAAATTTCCAAAAGCAAAACTTGAATTAAAATAAGCAAAATTTGATCCATTATCTTTTGATATTTGGAGTATAAAATCAAAAATAATTTTAAGTAGAACTCAAATGTTTCTTTGCTGAATTGTCACTTTTTAAGAATTTAGTAAACTTAACTTTGACTGACACAAGCTCATAAGTATAAGGCACTAGTGAGTGAAAACTCACTCAAGTAATAAGAGTCTGCAAGACAAGTTTCTTAATCACTATTCTATGATGAGACACACTCAGCACATACTTTTCCACATTCTAAATACAATACATACTTTTTGACGTTTCGAACTCTGGACCCGCTTTTTGACGTTTCGAACTCTGGACCCGCTTTTCGACGTTTCGAACTCTGGACCCGCTTTTCGACGTTTCGAACTCTGGACCCGCTTTTCGACGTTTCGAACTCTGGACCCGCTTTTCGACGTTTCGAACTCTGGACCCGCTTTTCGACGTTTCGAACTCTGGACATGCTTTTCGACATTTTAAACTAAATAAATATACATTTTTTTTTTTTTATCTTAGTTCATTTTCTGGGTAAATTATTTCAAATAAGTTCAAAGAAAATTTTTTTCTTATATTTTTTGATTTTTATGTCTGATGTATCTATCCTATCCTTATAGGCCACACCAAGCCCACCATTGCAGCAATTTGCTTTTCTACTTTGCACTTCAGTAATTGATTATTTTGTCAGAAGATTTAATGTTTGGCAATTTTATTCATTATATATATCATTTCCATGCATAAAATATACAACGTGACCCTCATAGACAAAAGTTTGAAGACAGCTGCTTGGGGGCAATGAGTTGTTTAACTTGTTCACATTAAATTATTGATTGAAGATATAATATCTGTTCAGCTGTTTTCAGCCATTTTTTTCTTTCTACATAGGATTAATATATTGAAATGTTAAGGAAATAAAATTTGACTACTAATTTTCTGAGCATGAAATAATTACAAGACAAGCATTAGTTATGTTTCCATTGTATAACATTTGAGAAATCATTAACATTCCAAATTTTGTATGTAAAAGTGAATTTCATTTTTGGTTTGGTTGATCATTAGGTATATAATGAATAAGAAAATAGAAAACATTTCTTTTGCAAAAATAGTGTTTCTCTTCTTGGTTATACACTAATAAAGACTGAAGAATGGATCTTCTAAGACATTAACAACCTCAAAACACAAGGTAGAAATTCAATTGTCTGAACAAAATTTGAAATATCAATTCTTCCACAATATTGACTTGCAAGAATTTGACTTTTTATTTTTTTTTACCATTTCACCTTAAGCAAGGCAATAAAAGCCAGTAGGACACAAGGGGTTATTGAGTGTGAAAGAAACAAAGGACAATAAAAGAGCAGGATTCAAGGTGACAGAAGATAACGACTTACATTATATTTGGATTAGTTGTCAGGAAAGCAAGAAGCCAGAAGAGATTTTCTTTTTTTACAATGAGGTTCACCTTGTACAAGGCCCGAGATACATATTAATGTAATTATGATATTGTAAATGTTAGATTTATAATGCAGAGGGAATGAACTTGTTCAGAGCTGCAAGGGATAGAGGGAGGTGGAGAGCCATGATCACCTACGTCATGAAAGGACATGGCACATAAAAAGAAAGAAGAAATGTTAGATTTAGCTGCTAGATTGATTTGCTTAATCATTTCACCCCAAGCAAGGCAACAAAGCCACTAAGATACAACTAGCATAGAACTTTCAGTGAGTAAATATTGTGTTTAAATAGCATTTTTTCCTTTAATATTTATGCCTTGTTTTACATTTGAATGTAATGTTACTGTGCTTCTTATAAATTAATGAGAATACTTGTAAAATCCAGTGAAAACTTACTGCAAATATTCATATTCACCAATGAAGTTGATTGAAAATATGATCATTTTTCTTAACATTCTCAAACATAATTTTTTAAAATATGTAATGCTTGAACCCAAAAACAAATATAGTACTATTTACAATATTCGGACTATTGTCCTCAGCTTTGTTACCATATTTATCATGTTTCGGCTGTTGTACATTGAAGAAGGCCTGAGTTTACAACAGCTGAGACATTGTGATAAATATAGAAAAAAAATGGAGGACAATAGTCCAAATAATGTAAATAGCATACATAATACCTCATCTCAGAATTATAGTCAAATATAGCACTGTCATATTTCTTTCTTTCTTTTTTTTTTCTTTTTTTTTTTTTCATTTCACCTCAAGCAAGGCAATAAAGCTGTTAAGATGCAAAGGGGTTAGAGAATGTAAGAAAATAAAACATTAAATAGAGAGAACGACAAAAGAATAGGAATTAAGAAGACAGAAGATAAGGATTGATATTGCATTTAAATTTTTGAAGATCCAAGTTGATCCAAGTTGACTGGGGAGCAAGAAGCCAGAAGAGATTTCCACAAGTCAGAAGTATGATAGAAGAAACTGTTAGCATAGAACTTACAGTTACATCTAGCTGATTCAACTATAAAATGAGATATTGTCATCAATTTAGTACTGGACTTAAATTCATAAAGTTTAGGTACCATAGAAGAAAGAATAATTACCATGAAAGTATTTATAGAAAAGGCAAAGGGAAACTACATCACAGTAATGGGAAAGTGACTAAAGCTAAGGTGCCAGCTCAGGGCCAGTAACATTGTAGATTTGTCTTTGGATTCTATTAAGAATCTATAAATATATAGCAAGAGCACCCAACCAGATGTTGTAGCAATATACAAATGGTAAACCCATAAATATGTAAGATAAATTCTGATGAGAAAAACTGTCTAGCACAACACAGTGAACCAACTTTGCTTGCAGCAGGCCTAGCAGTTGATTCAAAATAATCTGTCTACTTTGTGTCAGCATCAGGGGAAAACATTAGTCCATGAAGGCATGATGAGTAACTCTCTTGGAGATTAGCATTAGCCATGTTGATGGAAAGAAAAAAAGGGTTCTCTCAGATGATTAAGAGAGCATTTTTGTTTTAGTGGCATTAAAATTAACAAGCCATTCCTTGCCTAACTTAACAACAGATTGCAGGTCATTTTTTGTTCAGTTGCCAACTTGACCTTTTTGAACCAATTAGACTTCCTATTAAGACAGGATTAAATAGTTGTCATTAGCATAGATATTGAGTTGAGAACTGATAGCGTCATGAAGGTTGTTGATGAAAATTAAGAACAATGTAAGTCCAAAAGTAAAGACATGAGGAACACTTGCATTAATATAAAAACGATCTAGAAGAGTGGCCATTCAAGACAACTTTAATCTTGATATTTGATAAGAAAGACTGAATCAGTTCAAAAATTTGTCCCAAAATACCATAACCTTACAACTTATGCAGAAAATGAAACCCTTAGAATCCGAGCGGATGGCATACCAGCCGCTGCGTGAAAGTGCATATATCTGGTATATGGTCCAGAGATTCATGGACAGGAGTGATGGACAGTATGTGAGATCTGTACTCATCAGGGTAGGGTTAGCATTCAAAATGATAAAAAAATATTACAACCAGTTGCAGAATAAATGTTATTTTTGCTTAAGATTTATTTACTTTTCTGTGACTTAATGTTAATATTATTCTCTTCTTTAAATTTTCAAAAATAATTTCAATTTTCATTAATCATGTTTTTTTTTTTTAATTTCAGAAATTGAAAGAAGAATTAAAGTCAACAATGCTGAATATAACTTACAATTTGATTATGCCGTGAGTTTGTTTTATTTTACTATTTTATCCCAATTATGCTACATTTTTTTTTTATTTAACTTCGGTTTCCCTGTGTTTTTTTGTTTCTTTGTTCCATTTTTCTGTGTTTTTTTGTTTGTTTGTTCCATTTTTCTGTGCTTTTTTGTTTCTTTGTTCCATTTTTCTGTGTTTTTTTGTTTCTTTGTTCCATTTTTCTGTGTTTTTTTTTGTTTCTTTGTTCCATTTTTCTGTGTTTTTTTTTGTTTCTTTGTTCCATTTTCCTGCGTTTTTTTGTTTCTTTGTTCCATTTTTATGTGTTTTTTTGTTTCTTTGTTCCATTTTTCTGTTTTTTTTTTTTTTGTTTCTTTGTTCCATTTTCCTGCGTTTTTTTGTTCCATTTTTCTGTGTTTTTTTGTTTCTTTGTTCCATTTTTCTGTGTTTTTTTTTTTTGTTTCTTTGTTCCATTTTTCTGCGTTTTTTTGTTTCTTTGTTCCATTTTTCTGTGTTTTTTTGTTTCTTTGTTCCATTTTTCTGCGTTTTTTTGTTTCTTTGTTCCATTTTTCTGCGTTTTTTTGTTTCTTTGTTCCATTTTTCTGCGTTTTTTTTCTTTCTGTTTTGTGTTTCTTTGTTTTTTTGCTTAAACTACTCTGCATTTTTGTCAAATCAACTTCTTCGCTTTGTTTTTTTTTTCTCAGTTTCGGTGTACAGGGGTCAGTTCGACTTCTATGCGTTTTATTTTTTTCTTCACTTCTCTGCATTTTTTTTTTTTTTACATCTTTGCATATTTTGGGTTTTTTTTTTTTATTTCCCTGGATTTTTTTGCTTCAACTTCTCTGCATTTTTATTTAACTTTTATGCTTATTGTTTTCAAATAAACTCTACATTTTTTTTTTCTTCTTCTCAATGGGCATGAAGATGAGTTGATCAATAAGTTCATAGCCTAACATGTAGCTATGAGCTGTTTTTTTATGTGAATTTTTACCGCATAAATTTAGATCTAGGAGAAACAGTAAGATAGGTGCATTGGCAAGGAATGAGATTATGTTGGAAATAATTTTTTTCTTTTTTAGCTGTATGTTTCTGGTATATTTATGTGTGTGTTATATAATACACACACTGATATCAGTATTACTGTTTGAAATTTCCTTTATTTTAGAAATTGCTTATTTTCATGACATCAGCAGATAAGTTAAACAGTTTGTAAAAAAAATTGTTAAAAACCTTATTTAGCAAAATATAAAAAATGCAGTGAAATTTCAAAATGCTCTGATTTTAAAGCTATTACAGATATATATATATATATATATATATATATATATATATATATATATATAGTCGACTCTCCCATCGAATTTGACATATGAGGGTCAAGTAGATCAGTTTCCAGGAAACCGACAGCCTGGCAACGACACATGAGATTTGATTATAGTGGTGAAGGCTTTGTGCAGGACCATCCACACTTTTTGAAGGGACAAATACAGAAACCTGGTGCATAAGGTTCCCAAACAACCCTCCGCAGGTTTTGAATTCAGAGTTGTCCTTCTGCTAGACCAGTTGCCATCCAAGGCTATAGAACCCAGTCTGTCCTGCTATTTTACCCATAGCTGGAGGGAGAAGAAGAGGATTCATACCTTTCCCAAGGGTATTAGCATGTAAGTGAATGTAATAGATTCGACTGGAATTCGAACTTGGCTCTGCGATTCTCCAATCCAAGCCGCTATCCATTACTCCACTGTCCTCCTATATATATATATATATATATATATATATATATATATATATATATGTGTGTGTGTATGTGTATTGGCATAGTCAATAAAAATTTTGTCCTTGAAAAGTTAAGGTGACAACAAAATTTCTAACAACTCGCGAACTTTTCAGAGAACCCTCACAGAGTAAGTAATAGCAGCTCATTATTATTGTATTTACAACTATAAAGATTTTTTTTTTTTAAGTGGGTATGTGTGCTTGTGGGAGTAGATATTTTTATTTACAAACAGTGAAATTAATGGCTACTGGCCTGTATCATCAAGACTCTTATTAAAGAAAATGTTCCTCCTAGCATGGATTGAACCTGCATTCTCAGTTTTTTTTGTTTTTTTTTTTTATTTCTAGTTCTGAGAAACCACAATCTTTTAGCTCATTACATGTCCACAATAAATAAACATGTTCACAGTAAATTTTTGCTAAGGATTTGTTCTTGGCATAAAGAAAAATCTCATTGCACATTTCATCTTTGTTTGTGCACTGTTTTGTTGTGATAACACATAAACATTATGTACTATATTCACTGTTCCGGCTGTTACAAGAAGTATTGCATACTACCTCTATTGCGTTGTGCTTACAGCTTTTACATTGTTTTAATTTCACTTGATTTATATCTATTCACAATCTTCAATTTTGAATGTGCCTTGCATGCCCCACACCCATATATATATATATATATATATATATATAAGTGAACATTGATGTCAACACTTAGATTTTTTTGCTTCAACTTCTCTGCATTTTTATTTAACTTTTATGCTTATTGTTTTCAAATAAACTCTGCATTTTTTTTTTTTTTTTTTTTTTTGCTTCAATTTATTTCACTGCATTTTTTTTTTTTACTTCAATTTTTTTTTTTCTTCTTCTCAATGTGCATGAAGATGAGTTGATCAATAAGTTCATAGCCTAACATGTAGCTATGAGCTGGTTTTTGATGTGAATTTTTACCGCATAAATTTAGATCTAGGAGAAACAGTAAGATAGGTGCATTTTGTATAGAAAAAAATAATAAACTGAATGTCAGTGTGTCACTGTGTTACACTTTTTCAACTTTATTCCTAGACGCCATAGCCCAACATATCATACCATTTTGGAATCAGGTCGACTCCATGAGCAAATTAAAAACATTCTAGCTTGGATCCGGACCCACACTCCTGAAATTTTGGATTCCCAATTTTTCATTATTGCGACTATTTTTTTGGATTCCACCATCTTGGCTTCTACTGATAAAAACAATTAAAGGGACACAACTCTCTTTCATGTTCAAATGAAAAAATTACTGTTCTCAAATTACAGTGTTTCAAAATAAAATTGTCTGTGTTTTCAACTTTATTCCTAGAGGCTGTAGCCCAGCATATCATACCATTTTGGAATTAGGTTGAATCTGTGATCAAATTAAAAATATTTCAGGCCAGATCCAGACCTACAATCCTGAAATTTTAGATTCCCAAGTTTTCATTACTGCGATTGTTTTCAGTGTTTTTTTTTTAAATGTGATTTTGCAACAATTTTTTTTTTTATGATAACAATTTTTATAACTTGGAAATAAATTTGGGAATAATCAAAATTAATTGTGAAATCCAGCAAAAGTCACCCGTGAAATAAAAATAATTATTTGTTTAGAAAGTAAGGACTTACAAACATCAAATTAAGTGGTAGCAGAAGAAGAATTATTGTTAAACTTTTAAAAGGTAAGCTTAAATATTAATGCAATCACTTTTGAGTTCTTCTGTAGTTTATTGTTGCCTATCACGTCTATTTGTCACTGTTGTGATGAAGGTCTAATCAAGAGCCTTCTGCAGGAGCTAACCTAAATGACAACTGATAGTGTGACTTTTAAGCTAGTATATATATATATATATATATATATATATATATATATATATATATATAGTTTTAAGGTGTGGTATATTTAGGGGATAAAGTGGTCAATATCAGAGATAAAGAATATGTAAATATAAAAGTGAACATTGAAGTCAATACTCAGATGTGACAGGCTGTTTCATACTAGATGCAATTGTGGGGCCACCTTACGATTGCATCTAGCATGAAATAGCATGTCACCTCTGACTGTTGACTTCAATGTTCACTTTTATATAATATATATATATATATGTGTGTGTGTGTGTAATCAATCAGAATAATGCTAGGTAATTGAATGACAAAGTAGGAAATTCTGTATAATGCGTTTCGTCTACCAGGACCTCATCAGACAATCTAGTCCTTTTGGAGCAGTGGTGCCCAACCTTTTTTGGCCAATGTACCCTTTTCACCACGTCACAATATCACCAACCCCCTTTCCAAGATTGTCCAACTCAAAATATGCATTCATTATTGGAAATTTTCATTCTGTTCCATATTAGTACATATACATTTACATGGATTATTTTTTTTTTTTTTTTTGCACTCATAATTAGCTCCAAATTCTGTAAATAGAAAACAAGAAAAAAAACTCCCCCCTCCTACTGAAACTACCCTCTGGTTGAGAGCCCCTGTTCTCGAGGATGAAATGCATCATGCAGAATTTGTAATTTAGTTGCCTAACACACACACACACACACTACAGTTCAAAAGTTTGATGCCACCCCACCAGAATTAGCATAGAATGAACTTGACAGAAGAGTGGAAAAGAAAAAAAAAAAATGAAAAAAGTGCTCCTAGAGTCACTGAAAAAAAAATGGAATCAATTATCAAACTTATACTTTAAGTAATTTTTGCAACAAATGCCAAAAATTTGTGCTGTGGTAATCAAGGCTAAAGGAGGATTTTTTGATCAAAATTTAATCATAAAATCCTTTTTTTTTTCTTTTTGTCATAATAAAATTTCTAATAAAAAAATCATCTATCTTTTTTTCAACATGTATAATAATTTTCTTTTATTTAAAGTACAAACCAACTACTTTTGGCAACAATTTAAAAAATTACTGTGGGTACCCTCAAACTTTTGAATTGTAATATATATTATATACACAAATGGATTTTTATTTTCATGGATACAAATATTTGAGTTGACTTATATGAATCATTTTTCTTTGTCACCATTTAACCTGATGTCTATCAGTCTAGATATAGAAAGTCTATTCAGTGTATCCCTCAGCATAGATTGAACCTTTGTCCTCTTATTCTTGTTCCCTAATTCTGACCTTGTTGTGGCAGGAGTGGGCTGGAAGTATATATTCTAGGGGATGGAAGCCTGAAGTAATTGATGTTATGAATGTGATTCCAAAGAAATATTAAGAGAAAAACAAACCATTTTTTTTTCTTTTCTCTTTCAGACGAATTATATCAGCACCTCCAAGTACAATGTTCTCACATTCCTGCCTAAAAACTTGTTTGAACAATTGCAGCGATTGGCCAATGCATACTTTATTGTTTTACTTATTTTACAGGTATGGAAAATATTTCTATCAGCAAACATATTTTTTATAATATCATGATTATATAAGTTGTAATGATTATTTTTTTTTAAAAATCTGACCTAATATTAGCCTATGATTCTTTCCAAGAATTTTTGACAGTATAAAAATATATACATTTCTTGTAGGTTATATTATCATTAAAGTTCAAATAAATAATCTCTTTTGCATAAAGCTGAGACTTTTTAAAGGATCAGTATAGAAATTCTTTTCTTTGATAAAATTCTCACTGGAATTTTAAGATAATTCCTTGATAATTGTGTGTAGAAATTCTCCAGCATTTTTTAAATTTTAAATACTAAAGTCAACCCAATACAAGTCTCGAGACTTGTATTGGGTTGAAGGTTGAAGGACACTATTAAAATGATTATGATAAATGAGGTGTGTGATATAAATGAAAGCAGAGAAGGTAGGAAGTGAAGATTAATGTGGATAGATAATGATTTACCTTTGACTAAGACTTTAGGGAAGTATCTCTGCGGGATTCTGTTCCACAAAGTAGGTTTGTTTAAAAACAAAAGCTTTTTGATTGAAACTTTGTTTTTTTTTTTAATATGGGGGAAATGGGGGGGGGTGATTTGACTCTATGGAAGCAGCATGACATGTCCCAGTTTTGAAGGTCTGAACCAATAGAACTAAAGAATGGAGCTCATCTGAACATTTACTATAGAAATAGAGTAGCAGTAAGTTTGCAAAGTTGCATTTGTGGGAAAAGAGGCAGCAGAGTGGAGAATGTGTTCCCCATGAAACTGCATAAAATTTTGAACTTTATCAAAGCTGAAAAGTGATGATTGATTTTTTTTTTTGTCTAATCTGATTCTTTTAAAAATAAAGCATGGCAGGAGGAGTCATTTACTTCTGGAGTAATAAAATGAGCAGCTATTTTTTCCTCATATATTTAATATCATAGGGATGTATTTCACATGAAGTCTGTAGTGAACATGAAATCCAAATAGACCTTCAAAAATCTTCTGTTGACTTGAACATCGTTCATCCTTTATCCTTTTCTCATCCCCCACTCTATAACCAGTCTTTTCTCTCACTTTCACTCTCTGTAACCCCCTGCATGCTAGTGGCATCACCACCTTGCTTGGGGGGAAATGCTTAAAAATAAAATCATAGCACCTCATTGAGAATGCAACCATCCATTTTGACTAGAAAAGACCTAGCATCTTATTGGTGATAATGAAATAATCCAAGTTTGGTTTTTGACACATTGTATATTAGCATGTCGAGAAAGACTGTTTATTTATACCTATTTTCTCCTGCATATTCCATATTAATTTTTAAGCCTTGTACCTTTTCAAGTTTTCTTTTATATGCCATATCTCTTTACAATGCAGATGATCACGACTCTCCACAGCTTCTTGTACTTTATAACTCAGTATATAATGTTTGTCTCTTTACTATCCCTTTCAGTCCATATTCTGCAAGTTTGTTAGATAGGTTGCTCTGTTAATTTTTCTTGGCTCTCTTTGCCCTCAATAAGCCCTGTAAGTGTTGCATTGTTGCCTAAACTCATGGGAAAACTGAAAATTAGAAAATGGCTTCTAAAATCAACAATAGTATTGTTTGTTTTTTTTGTTTTTTTTCTTTTTGCTTGCTTGATGCAGCATCCAGAAACATCATGTAATCCCAGCTCTTCCACAATAGTCACTAACAGACAATGTTAAGAAAAAGGGGTCATATGAAAAGCTAACAGAAGAGTAGAAGTCTGGTATATAATGTCAAAAATATCAAAGTTAATAAAATAATTTATTCTAGAAATACCCATGTATGTTTTCTTACTTGAATTTTCTGATAAATCTTAATACTTAAGTTAATGATTGAATAATCTTATGGTGAGTTCTACAACAATAAAATTTACCTATTAAAGATTTGAGCTTAAAAACTTTGACAAAATATTGCAATAACAATCATAAATATGAATGCTGGCCATTATTTTAAGAAGTAAGAGGGTACAAATGAAAAGATTTGAAGCTGACAACTTTTTCTATTTCACTGAAATTGATATTAAACACTTCTACCTTCCCTTCCTTCATTTGTTCTCTCACTGAAACCAAGTAATAAATCTGATATGACTTTCTATGTGATCAAAACAGAAGAGTCCATTATTTATGGCCGTAACAGTCGTATGAAATTGTTAAGCAATGAACTAAGGGAAGGACAAACAGAATTATAAGATGCTTTAATTTTTTTTCATAATTACCTCATAATTAAACTATTACTTTGAAAAATCATTGTTCAAAGTTAACAGTAGGTTTTTTTTTTCTCAGAAACATCTTTTGGTAATGCCAATAAAACTGAAAACAATAGCAGTTTTTTAAAATTGTGAATTTCATATTGATCAAACAATTGTTACAGCTTTATGGTGTTCCTGTAGTTTTATTTTAAGTGGGTAGTCTGTTTCTCTTTTATATTTCTTGCCACAGCTGCATGGGATTGCATACACACAGTCCTTAATCATACTGTCCTCTATGGGAGTTCTTACCCTGTAGATATTTTCTACAAAGTGTTGAACTACTTTTGAAGGTCATCCTGATGTTATATGGACCACATATCTTTTGTATTTTTTCTAATAATCCCTTTACATAGTGTGGGCAGACCAAGGCTGTCTTCTGAGTGTTGTTATCCTCTTGCACCCTTCTATCCCAATTTGTTAGAGCTGCTGTCATGTACCCAGGGTAGTTATGTTATTGGGTACTGCTTATACTGACCATTTCTTGTTCATGTCTCTGGGTCACCACTTATGACTTTTGCTTGATGTTGTAAGGAGCGGACGATTTCTTTCTTTACACTGTAAGGTGGTAGGAGTTGAGGTAAATCTCTGGTGAATGTTGGTTTGCGATATATGGATATCTTGAACCTATTGCGATATTAGTACATCCATGAATGCTAGTTTGTTGTTTTCTTTCTTCATTGTGAACTGTATTGATGATCTTATTAAGTTCCCATGGTCCAGTAGTAGCTTGATCTCTTTGTGTCGTGGACCCTGTGATATCCAAATATTGCATCAGAAACACGTTTTCATTTAATTTTGGTTCACAACAAAGTTGTAAATTTCTTCTTTTATTTACAGAATTAGTCTGTCTCTAGGGGCTTCACAAGATCATTTGCTGACTAGGTGATCATAGTTGATATTATCTCATTATGAATTGATTTTATCAACACTGGCTTATTATCAAGGCCCTGATTGTTAAGGTAGTGGTCAGTGGAGGCTGTAGTCTTTTGTGTATTGATTAACATAAAACCTAGACAGTGTGGGCCAATAGCCTGTTTGACCAGTCAGAGTTGATTTCATCACCAGCATGTACACTCATCTCCTTGTGGGTGGTGGGGCTGGTGAAGTCTGGCTGTCTTGTACAAAGGATATTTATTCAGCTGCTTCTTACTTTCTTACTGAATCTTTTTTTCTTCATTAAATTTTATCTGAATTGTAGTTCAATATGATTGTCTTTTGCAAAAGACACAATCTTTTCATGCATTCAAGATACAAATGCCTAACTGTTTAAGGTATTTTCATACATGCAAAATCTCTGCAATTTTGGATATAAATGGAGCTGCACCTATTTCTACAAGAACCCTTTAAGTTATCTAAAAATGCAGGAATTATATCCTCTAGACCTTATTAGAAATAATCATTAAATAAAA
Organism: Acanthosepion lycidas; assembly: GCA_963932145.1. NCBI lineage: Eukaryota > Metazoa > Mollusca > Cephalopoda > Sepiida > Sepiidae > Acanthosepion > Acanthosepion lycidas. Next base: position 45,961,911 of record OZ010590.1, on the reverse strand, counting down.
TCAGTGAAAGAGAAATCAGACTAAACTAATATGTACTCAAATAAATCAAAACTTTCTTAAAGTCTTAGATATGAACCATTATCAATTTATTGGCTGGTATTTCTTTCATTTTAATTTCTGTTACTTATCGTATAATTCCCAGATTGTCATTTTATATGTTGATTGATTTGTTTTTTACGGCTTAACAACCCATTGCAGGTTACTTAAAGGCAGAAAATATTTTTATATTGTAGGGATTTTTTTTTTTTTTTTAAATAATGAATTATTAATACAAATCTTATTAATTAACCCATATCTGGGTGGGGAGAAGAGGTGGGTGGATTCATGTGTTTCCCAAGGTTATTTGGGTGAAACTGACTATAATGAACCTAACAGGAATTGGAACTCTGCTCTCTGATTAACAATTCTGAACCATTATCAATTAAACTACCCACACATCCAAGCTTACAGCACCTTATATTCCCAACTGGTCACTCATCTAGGTACTGGCCAGACTTGATGTTGCTTAACTTTGGTGATCATACAGGTACCAGTATCTCAACATGATGTAGTGGTAAGCTTGTCATTTTATAGCCACTACAATCTAAAACATTTCGTGTATAAAAAAAAAAGATGGTGATATTGTTGTAGAGCAGGGGTTCCCAACCTTTTTTGCACCACCTCCCAGCTGTATAGTAAATATTCAAAAGCATACAGTGATGGGTAAGTTATGTTTTGCTGGGTACTTTTCCTGCCTTGATAAATTTTATATGGCCAATGTGATAAAAAAAGTAAAAACAATTTTATATTAAATAAAAATTATCCTTAGGTTACTTTTCTACAAATACTTGCATGGTAACTGCTCCAATGAGCTGCTTTCACTGGTTCCTAAACTGTATGAATTTAATCGTGCTACTAGGTTGGCATCTCAATCCCACCATTTCACTGTTGAAATGGTTAAATGTAGCTGTCTCTTCTACTCCAATAGCTTCATGTCTCACACTTACTGTCTGTGGAACTCCCTTCCTCTTACTTGCTTCCTTGATAGCTATAATCTCCATCTATTCAAATGCAATGTCAATCGACATCTCCAGATGCCTTGATCTGATTCCCCATACTTCTCTTTATCCTTTCCTCTATCACGCCTCTTTACTCTTGCTCCCACCCTCTGTAACCCCCTTGCATGCTAGTGGTACTCCCACCTTGCTTGGGGTGAAATGCTTAAAAAAAAAAAAAAAAAAATCTTAATTTTACTGGTAAAGTTGTTTTTGGCATTCCCTCATTTGATTTATTATATATATATATATATATATATATATATATATATATATATAAATCAATGTTATTTCATTTAAAGAGCTATTTTAATGATAACAACCCTTCTCAAAACTATAGAAAATGCCAAAATATTGTTTGCATGGATATTTATATATCTTATCTAAGAATGGGACCCACTTCTTTCTATTTAGCATCCTGTTTTTTTCTTTAGCTATCTCCTTTGAATTATATATATATATTTTTGGTAGCAAGTTTTGAAACATCTTTTTCATACCAAAAATCCTATATCACCCACCAAAATTTTTAATCACCCATCATTTTCTGTTCAATTGATCAATGTCACCCAGGTTGGGAAAGCCTTTTGTAGAGTTAGGTTTAGATAACTTCTAAGGGTTAGCCTTTGTACCCTAAACAAAATGTTAGGTTCCCAAGGATAAGAAATAAAAGTTCAAATCTTGCTATTCTTGATTTCTGATCTGTTTTGTTTATTTGTGGTCATAAAACAGTGATAGAAATTAAAATGAAAGAAAACCTTGTCAAAAATCTGATAATTGACTTACTTGTACCATAAATACTCTGGAAGTGACTTTGTTCACCAAGTAACAATGATGTGTTTTAAGTAACTCCAATTGCTGAACCATCTTTTATGTGCTATGTCTATTCCAAATGTAGGCAATCATAGCTTTCTTAATTTCATAAACGTTATAGCTCTTAACTTTTCACTATCTCTCTCACTCCATTCTGACATCCATTTATACAAGCTCATTAGATAGGTTACTTGCTGTTTTTTTTTTTTATTCCTCCTTCCATCAATATGTCCTGTATGTGTCAAATTCACCAAACCCTCTTTCCTTATGTGTTTTCAAAATTTTAACAATCTATTTCTGATTCTAAGTACAAGTATCTTTTTTTGTTGTTGGGCATGGGGCTAGATAGTTTACTAACATTGTCAAAGACCTATAAATTACCTGTGGATAGGCAACAGCTTATAATCTCTTTTTTACAATTTTAAACCTAAAATCTCTTTGATTAAGAGACTGACAGTGACTTTATTTCCCTCTGACAAATTTACAAACTGGGCGAATCAGTATGAAAACTGAATCAAGTGTTGTATTTTATTTTATATTTATATATATATATATATATATATATATATATATATATATATATATAGGAAATCTTGGTAGCATATATCTCCACAGAATAGATATTTATCTAAACTTTTAAAATGAAGAAATAAAGATGGCTAGAGAGAATTTGTAAAAACACAAAATGTTTTATTTTCCAGGAAGAACATGCTAACAATGTGTAGAAATGCATTATATACCTTCTCTCCAACCCTGAACAGGAAAGTGGGTGGATGTTGCTAAAGCAGTCTTTACTCACAAGTCCAGCTTTCATGCAAGAGGCTGTTTTACCCATGTATTCAGAAAGCATCCCTTCTTCACAGCATCTACTCCAAAACTCTTCTGTATAGATTGAGCTTCATTAACTGTTCGTTAAGGGTCAGCTATGATGTCTAATTGGAGGTGAGGAAAGAAAGTTAACCCAACACCAAGTTTTACTGAAATTTTCCTTAGATCTTAAGTAACTATAATTTTTTTAGGGTATTTTTTTTGCTATTTTAATTTTAACTTTACAATAATTACTTAAGCTTATAAATTGCCAAATCTTTTCCATCAATGCCATCCTGGGTATGATGATAAACTACATCTACGTCCTGGTTAAGACAATATGCTATGTCCAAAAGCAAGGCCTCTGAGAAGGGGGTTTTTGAGGAGCGTGGAACCACCTCTTAATTGCTGATGTTCCCAGGTTCCCCCTCACTCGGGGTGGTAGCACCTGTTAGGGTCCCAGCTATGGGCAAATAGTTAGCCCCCAAACCAGGGTCAAAACACTATGAAAATGTAAAAATAGGTTTTAATACCAGAAATACTATGTAAAAAAAAAATTATCAGCAATACATTTTTGAAAAACAAATATTACTAGCAATACATTTTTGAAAAAATAAAAAAATATTACCAGTGAAGGAAAATTCTTATCAACAATGAAAATTTTGCCAGCATTGAGGTTGATATGATGTAAAACAAGCCAAACCAAACCAAATTTTCCATCAATGTATTTAACATTGGTTTATAAATTATATTACCTCACAAAAATGAGTTTGTTGTTTATATAAAAAACAAACTTTATTCACAACAAAATCAATATTATTTTCAAGACTCATATCAGTTAAGACTTCACAAACAAGATTGTTTATTTCTGTCTGAATTTCTTGAACGAGTAGTTATCATTATTTGTATTATATACATTCTGACTAATATCCTCATCAAGAACCAATTTTTTAATCCACAAAGCTAATTCACCTAATGGATTAAAGTAGTAGTTCAAAACCTGGGTCATGTAGTATAGATTCAAACTTGGTGGTAATAGGGTGAGGTATAACTGAGCAGTACTAAATGACTATAAGATCAATTATAACTGAGCAGTACTAAATGACTATAAGATCAATTATAACTGAGCAGTACTAAATGACTATAAGATCAATTATAACTGAGCAGTACTAAATGACTATAAGATCAATGATAACTGAGTAGTGGTAAATAAGGATAAAAGGAGCATCTACTCCTGTAGATTAAATAAAGGGTTAGTTTGAAATTTCTTGAAGATCATCTTGATCAACGGACACCTAAAGAAAATTAGGAGGTACAATGATTGAAACATTGTGATAATAACAAGAAAGATAAGGATATTAGTCCAAACATAAATAAGACAGTTATTTAACTAGGTACCTCCACGAAATCGCTAAAAAAAGAGCATAGCTTGATGAAAAAGACGCCAACCTTGCCAAAAACAAAATTTTATTGTCTAAATGCTTATGTTATTATTAAGAGGAAAGACCAAAGTTTTTTTTAATTGTTTTTAAAAAAATTTCCTTCTTTTTAGAACATTCTAAATTTTGATTAAAAATACCTTGTTTCTACTTGTATCAGTGGAACTAGTAAATAACAGACAATTTTTAGCATGTTTTTTTGGTATGACACACATTAATTTGAAAAATCGTGCAAAAATAGAAATAATTGTTGGATGTTAATGAAACTTTCAGGAACTATTCACAGATGATCAAAATTATTATAAATATGTTTTTTTTTTTTTATTAAAGTCATGGTAGAAATGTTTTTTTAAATATTTATTACCCCCCCATAACTAATTTTATGAAAATGCTAGAAATTCGATCGCATCGGGTTTAGTGATTACAATAATTAAAAGCTTTGAGGAATGCAAATCATGTTTTTTTTGTTTTTAATTGGAGCCAACGTACCTGAAAATCAGCTCTGAATTGTAACATACAAAATTCAATAAAACAAAGATATTATTTAATTTCAAATGCTTTTATTTGCTTTTAGTTGTTTTTATGAATATGGACAATATTTTCTGAAAGCAAAAAATTTTTTTCGATGAAAAATGAATTTTTAATACAATTATTTATTTCTTTAATTATAATAGATTTTACATTTAAGTTGTTAAAATATTATAAAATTAGTTAAAAGCCCCATCGGCTTTCCTAAGTGTCCTTATGAGATAGATCTTTTTTTAGCACGTTGTAAATTGTATCATTTTTACTAATCAGAAGATCCACAGTAATTAAGAAATGTAATTTTGTGCTTATAACCGGGCTGTAATTATAAAGTACGGAAGACCAACCAGAATATAATTAAGTTGCGTTATTTGAGTTAAGCATTGTTCTCCGCTGTTAAGGCCTTTACTTTTGCAAAACACATGTGGAGAAGTTAATTTGATTTTTCAATTTCAACTGAAAAGGTTACCTACAAGTATCAGTATCATCTTATGAAATTTATATGATCTTATTTTTATATTAATCTCAGTTATGACATTTTTCCATAAATGAAATATCAAAATTAATAATAAAATAAATGCAAATACAAATAACAGTAAAATGTAATAAATGTACATAAAATTATAGTATTTTATGTACAGTTCTGATAAAATTTCATAAGAAAGGTACCTATAAATTAATTAGATACATTTCTTAGGAAATATGAAATTTAATGTCACTCTTAACAGTCTTATTTTAATTTCTTTATAATATATTTTCCATAAAGCATCATAAACGTAAAGGTGAAAGCTAAGTACAAAAAAAAAAAAATTAGACCGCTGAAAGTTTTTGTTAAAAATAACAAGGTAAATAATTTGTTCACTTAAATGTAAATTATTTCACTTTTCTCCTTCTGTAGAACAAATTAGCCTCATGGAATTCGTAAACGTCATTCATCACCTGTCAAGAGACGCGAAAGTTTATGACCTGCTTTGTTTTATTTTCAAATTACATCTTTTTGGCACAAAAGCTAAGTTAAGTTTGGTTCAAAATATTTTAAATAAACATTATAATTTTGGATTTTCTTAAAATAAGTTTTGAAAAAATGATAATTGATATTTAAAAGAATTTCAAAGTGAGATTTTCAGTTTTTTTTTTTAAAATGGAAAAAAATGGTCAATTTTGCTGACTCAAAAAAACTAGATTTTTAACGAAAATTTCGGACGTGCTAGGAACGATTAAAAAATGGAAAAAAATACCCCCAAAATACTTTGATCTTTCCTCTTAATAATAACAAACATTTAGACAATAAAATTTTGTTTTCGTCAAGTTTGGCGTCTTTTTCATCATGCTATACTCTTTTTTTAGCGATCTCGTGGAGGTACCTATATTTAACCTTGTTTATATTAACTGTACCTGTGTTTTAAAATTAGGTTTTCATGATGGAATGCTTCAGAAAATCTTATGAGGTACAATTTAATTCTCACACTCAAAAAATGATTATTTTAAGATCATAAAACTAAAAGGAACCATTTATATTTTTATAATCTTAAAAAATCTACCGATAAAATCAGCTTCTTAGTAGATAATCAAATGTTTTAAGTTATTGTTAAGTAACTGTTCCTTTTGGGTTTGCTATATTCTGAATCAAGTCAAAAAAAAAAAAAAACTTTTCATCTTATTAAAAAATATCTTTGCTTTTATGGTCCTAAAAATGCTGTCAAATTTTTTTAGGAAGAAAAAAATATGTGGTCAGAGAAAAAGAACTGGTTATTTGCAACCAGTTTTAAAGCATTAACTTCTGACTTTAGATCTTTTTTATGTTATTTTTGTTTTAATAATTTTGTGCTCAAATTTTCCAAACCTTTTGTTAGATTCAATTATTTTTAATTTTTTTATTTCAGGATAAATTTTGAATAATCGTTTTTAATTATTTCAGACAACATCATGGAACTCATCTGAGCATTTACTATAAAAATAACAATAGACTGCAAGATGGAGAATAATTCTTCTCTCACAATCTAAACTGACTGTAGGTTTTGAGGAGCATCAAACCACCTCTTAATCACTGTTGTTCCCCGGTAAACTCTCACCTGAGGTGGTAGCACCTGTTAGGGTCCCAGCTATGGGCAAATAGGGAACACCTCAACAAAAACAAAACACTATAAAATTATAAAAATACATATTTATAGCAAAAGAACCAGTAATACATTTTATCTATAGTTGAAGGCATACAATTGCGTTCAAAATATTTAGATTTTGGCATTAAATAACCCAAAAGAGGTTGATATGTTGCTGAAGAAAATCAACCAACAGGAAAGAACTCTTTCATGGCATTAATCTATATAATATCCTACAAGTTCTTAAAGAAATCAAACTGTATTTCAAAATATAACTTCAACAAAACTACAATATAACACACATATCACCACCTGTAGTAATGATGTCCACAGCAAACATTTATATGCGCAAAAGTTGAGTATCATCTACCATGTACTCAATTGTGAAAGCAGAATAACATATCATATTTTTATTTTTTCAAAGCTCCCAAGAAAATTAAATTTCAGCATTAAATGACTCATAAAGAGTTGATATGCTGTTAAACAAAACAAGCAAACAAAAAAAAAACTAATCCAGCTCTTGTAAAGAGTCAGCTTAGATCAAATGGTAAGTCAGTATCTTTAGCAATATTGACTATATATATATGCCCAACACATCTATATATACACACAACCTGCAGAGAGTCCTTTGGGGACCTTGTGGCATGTAGTGCACCAGGTCTCTGTATTCGGCCCTTCAAAAAGTGTGGATGGTTCTGCATAAAACCTTTACCACTATAATCAAATCACATGTGTTGGTGTCTAGCTGTCGGTTCCTAGGAACTGAGCTACTTGACCCTCATATGTCAAATATGACAAGAGAATTGAATATATATATATATATATATATATGTGTGTGTGTGTGTTCCACTTAGTCTGGAGTGACCTTGAGACCCTAATAAAAGTTCAAAGCATGGAGCCTGATTGAGAGTTCACCTGTTCATCATAACTGAAGAAAATTCATGGTATGAAAGGTGATGATGAAACAGTACTAGTTTACAAACTAGTTCCCACTACCCAATGATCAATAGCAGCTCAGTCAGAGAAGAGATCAAAGCCTCCAACCATCTTGATTTTGGAAAAGTGAATCTGTAAAGAATGGTATCATTTTCATGGATATTTACTAAAGATCTGAGAATATTCCTAGGCAGATCGTCAATAAATAGCACAGAGAGAGAGGGAAAGAGAAGGAAGGAAGGAAGGATGTAGGACTGTGGACATAATCCTGAGGAGGATGCCTGAATTGATCTCATAAGCTTCATCAAACCAGCCATTTTCAATTGCCTCCATGGGCTTATCTTAGAGAAAGGACTTTATGACTGTAAATTCTTTCAGAGATGCAACTACTTGCACCATATAATACAGAAGACAAGGAAAATAGCAAATACAACAATTACCCAATACACTGGTTATAAAGTGATAAAAATATCTACAGTTCCTGGCAGATATATTCTAAACATAGGATTTATTGTCATTGAATATTGTGGATAAATGTTTCTATCTAAATAGAATCAATAATTAATGAAAGTTTAAATTTTAATGAATTGGCTTTATCCATTAAAATATATTTTGTATAAAAACTTTTATATTGCAGTCAAATAATTCTGAAAATAAAAACAATTTAACTGCATGACTTTTAAAAAATCCTTTTTTCAACGGCATAATTGAATTTTCACAATTTGTTGAATTGAAATAACTGTATTTTGATTGGTAGTGGATACCACATGTGACCTCACTGAACCCAGCCACGACCCTGATCCCATTGGTGACAGTTATGGGGGTCAGTGCCCTTAAAGAGGCCATTGAGGATATTGTAAGTGATGGATATAAATAAAAACAGATAAAGCCAAAAGTGGTAGAGCTTCCCCAACCCCTTGATCTCTGTTTCTTTATTATTAGATAATGACCTAAATCTCTGTTTCAGCTGTTTTATCTTGAGGTACAATTTTAGCAGCAATGGGTTTTTTTTAAAGAATATACTGGCAGTGTTAATTCAAAGTTTGTAAAAAAGAAGTAAAATCTTTTAGAAATTGATAATGAAACTACAAAAATGAAAAAAATGCTAATTTTTGAACTGACTCCTTGCATTTGTGATAATTTTCTTCCTTCTAAGTGACTATTTTAAAATCATGTTTTTAATTGACAGTTTTAAGCAAAAGTAACAATGGCCATATTTCTCTTTAAAGATCTTGATACATTTTATATTCATACAATGTTCTCCATTTTCTCCATTTTCATACTTTTCCTTTTTCTTTTCAAGGAAGTAAAAAGAAAAAGAATTTATAAATTATTTGATGCAGATTTCCTTGAATTTTAATATCTTCATGAAAATTACCTTTTTTTTTTTTTCATTGATTTGAAAAGAATGCTGTCAAATATTCTTTAAAAATAAGCTTTTACATTTGCCAGTCCAAACAAATTTTTTATAATTGTACTCTTATATAATGACTAAAGATTTTAAAATCAATAGTTTAATCCTTGATGGTTAGGTGAAACTTGAATGTATTTGTTGGCATTTTAATCGAATGCAACATCTTTGTAACTTTATAAAGCATTTTCTTAACTATCAAATTGTAGCAAGCAGACAATCAGTCAATCTATATATAATTCTCAAAATGTGTGTGTGTATGTATATGATCGGATGTTGTTTATGCATTTCCACAGTTTTCATCCGATTTTAATGAAATTTGTTTTGTTTGATAGATAATTCTTCAGTGCTGGTTTTGAGTCCAAATTGTTGGCAACAATGGCTCTCCACTACTTCCTGTCCATTATAACTCTCAGCAACGTTTTACTATCTACTATCTGTTCTTGGATATATATCTTTCATAAAAACTTTAATAAGAATAAATAGTTTAAATTATTACAATAATATTATTATTATATAGTTCCCTTTTCAAGTCCCCCCCCCCATTCGAATTGTTACTCCCCACCCATTTGGGGATGTCCCACAGTTGTGCCCAAATGTCGTTACTAATATTGATTTTCAGATGGGTTGACTATAAACTTGCCAACTGAATGGCAAAAATTCCCAGTAATGAAAGATCGGTCAAAGACTGGTTATACTGCTAGTATAGAATAGTTTGTTCTTTTTTAAATAAGTCAATTCAGAACATCCTTAGACATGGAAAGTGGAGCGAGAATGGTCTACTCCGTAGATTAAATAAAGGGTTCAGTTTGAAATTCCCTGAAAGTCAGCATTCGTCTATACGTTTCTGGAAAAATAACGTTGCCAGCTATATGTTTCTGGAAAAATAACGTTGCCAGCTATATGTTTCTGGAAAAATAACGTTGCCAGCTATACGTTTCTGGAAAAATAACGTTGCCAGCTATACATTTCTGGAAAAATAACGTTGCCAGCTATACGTTTCTGAAAAAATAATGTTGCCAGCTATAAATTTAATAGTACTATATATATATATATATATATATATATATGTATGTATGTATGTATGTATATATATATATATATATATATATATATATATATATATATATATATATAAACTTAATTTGGCATTAAATGACCTACAGTGGTTGATATGCCATAAAACCCAACCAACCAACCCTGAAGGTCACACGAATATATTTTATTCAGGAAATAAAAGGATAGTTTTGTTTGCACTTAAATAGATTGTCAGAATGTTTCTTTATCTTTGTCATAACAATGTATACTACTAGCATTTTTTTTTTTTTTTTAGTTTCTATTAAAGACTCAATTCCTACAAGGGAACACTGAAAAGTTCTTGGCCTGATAGGGATGTCTTTGCTTGGTCGGATTTTGGGAAGTAGCTCAGGCTGAGAACTATTCAGCAGCTCCTCATATATCATCTGAACAAGTTTTGTTTGTTTATAACACTTGCTTCCAAGTTCCACCAACTTCTTGGTCAATTGAACTGTAAATCTTATCTGAAACCAACTAAAACATATTCTGAGATTGATTTTTCATTTCTGAATTTTCTTCTTGTTTGGACTGGAAAATTTGTTTTTTTTTTTTTTCTTTTTATTTGGGATTTTACAAACATTACAATTTTTATGCAAGCTATTCTTGGTTTCTTAGAAACAAATGGCATGAACTGCTAGCAGATTTAACGTGTTGTTAAATCTGGTGGCACTACTTAAAGACTGGCCCACTTGTAAAAAAAAAAAAATAATAATAATAATGCACAAAAGTTTTTCAGGGAATAATTTTTGTAGATTAGCATTCATTAGGCCTTCATTTGTAGATTAGCATTCATTAGGCCTTCCTCAAAGTGTGGCATTTGTCAGATTCAAAAAATGTTTTTATCATTTTAGTTGATCCTGTTCATAATATTGATAACATGTAAAACTGATTCCTGAATTTTTAAGAGTTATCTAAACTTAGTTTATTATTTACAAATGTGAAGTTTGAAACTGTTATAATGTATCTGTGCCTGAAAACAGATTTTTTTTTCTTTACAAAAAAATTTCTTTTAGATAAAGAATAAACATATATTCATTAAAAAATGTAAACAAACAATAGCAAGAAATTATATCCTGAAATTGTTTTCCCTATTTTCTTAACAAGGGGGGACCCGTGTATTTAAGTAGTGCAAAACCGATAAAACAAAATCGGTTTTTGATATAGCATTAAATAATATTTGAAGTTTTCAGTGTTTTATTTTCCTTCCCCTCCAAAAAAAAAAAAAAAAAAAGAAAGAAAAAAAGACTAATACAGTCATTATTTGTTATAACACTCTCAGTTATGAAATAAAAAAGAATTAAATATTATAGTAAATAAAATTTATTTTCTAAGAAAACATTATTATTGTTTGTTAAAACAGATACTTAATGGAAGAAAGAGGAAGGAAGAAAGGAATAATTACCATGAACAGTGGCTGGAAAAAGAAAAGAGAAAAAATAAAACAAGTTTCTGTTCATCTCTCGCTCAATTAAGGAATTAAAACAAATGTACAACATGAATAAACATGGAGAAATATTTTAAATGAGTATTTATATATATATATATATATATATATATATATATATATATATATTGTTGTGCTGATGGATTCAACCATTTTCTTTTGATTTCTTGATATAGTTGTGTACATTGGCTTGGGAGAGTAGTAATTCTGTTAGGAAAAGTGATATTGGAAAAAAAAGCCGGGCGTAGATTAATATTTGGATAATATTCAATGGCAGCATCCTCGAGGATTTTCCTTCTGAGTGAATTATTTTCTTTTTTTATGAGTGTAGCATTTTTAAAATCAAAATTGTAGTTGAATTTATTTTTATGTATGACTAGTGCATTAGTTAAATTGATTTTTGTGAAGTTTCTTTTGTGCTCATAGATGCATTTCTTTAAAATTTCTGCTTGTTTCTCCAATATATTGGGAGGAACAGTTTTGGCAATTTTTTTTTCATAAATGTCTGCTTCAGAAATATTATTGTTATTGGTGTTTGAGGATCTGAATATATCCATAATGGTTTTGGAAGTGTTTGCGATTATTTTAAGATTATTTAGATGGGATAGGTTGTTCTGGATATTGGACGTGACAGAGTTGGTCGGTAGTATTATGCATATGTTTTCATGTAATTTATTATTACAGATTATGTTATTTTTGTTTCAGTTGTATTATTACTAATATATATATATATATATATATATATATATATATATATATATAGTAATAATATATTAATCTATGGGAAATAATATATAAATTTTTAGATACCAGAACAATGTTAGGAACATTAATGACAAAGTGGAAAAAATTTTTTATGTTACACATTTCATACTTTAGGATTTCCTCATACTAATGTGATATTTCTGATGAGGTAACTACACATGTGCACAAAGGGGAGCAGATACAGAAATTTTAAACTTAATTTAAATTTAAAAAAAAATTTAATCTTAGATCCTTTCACCTTTCTTGTCAGATCTTTTATTATTGCAATATAGGATACTTCATAACAAAAGTTAGAAAAACAAAACTAAAAAAAAAGAAAATAATTTACCAATCTAGTCATATGCTTAAATTCATGCAGTCAAGGCACCAAGGAGAAAACCTCATCAGAACAATTTGAAGCCGAGGTGCTGGGTCAGGACCAATTACATTACAGACCCTTCTTTTGATTTTGTCAAGAATCTTGAGATATATAGCAGGAGCACCAGACCAGATATCATAGCAATATTCAGTGCACAGATAAATATTAGATTTATAAATATGCGAGATGAATTCTGACAAGAAGAATTGTCTGCCATGGCATATTGAACCAACTTTCCTAGCAGTAGATTTAGCAGTTGATTCAATATAATCACTCCACTTCATATCACTGGAAAATCTGAACCCAAGAAAGCACAGAGTGTTGCTCTGCCAGAAGTGAGTCATGCTGATGGAAGGTAGAAAAGGTGCTCTTTACAAGCCATTCCTTGCCCCAGTTAACATTTAGGTTGGTGCAAAAATAATATCATTTTTTGACGTATCTTTTAACGTCAAAAAACTATATTATTTTTGCACCAACCTAATACTAATTGAGAGTAGCTGCCAGTTTTACTTTGTTAGACTTATCAGATTTGCTACTAAGCCAGGAGCAAATAGTTGTCATCAGCATAAATACCTAGTTGGAAACTGGTCACATCAGGAAGGTCGTTGAAGATATGAAATGACATAGGTCTGAGGATAGAGCTTTGGGAGACCCCACATTGATGTAAAATGAACTGGAAGCATGTTCGCTCCATTGAAACGATTTGTTAAGAACAATTGGTTTAAGCCAAATATTTGTCCAGTGACTCTTTTGATCTTGTGAAGAAAGCCAAACCTTGTCAAACACGATATCTAAAGCCACAGCCTAAGCCTTGCTGTTCTTAACTAAGGCCTGATAGATAAATTTATTAATAACCATTAACACATTGGCAGTGGAAATAGAGAAACAAGTCATACTGTTCATCTGAAAGAAGGTTGTATGAAGTGAGGTGCTTAACCAATTCAGCATTGATTAGAGCCTTTAATACTATACAAAAAAGAAGTAAAAGACAAATAGGGGGATAATTCAAGGGCTCAGAAGATTCACCAGAGTTATTAAAGATAGAAACTACAGAGGAGGATTTCCAGCAAGAAGCAGCAAGGCATTTATTAGAGAGGACAGGAGCCAGTTCAGGAGCACATTTCTTTAGGACAGTTGCAGTGATACTGTCAAATCCACTAGTCTTGTGGGAATCTTGGTTGAAGATGATAGCAAAATCAATGGACAGTGTTATGTGTGTATCACTCAGTAGAGATTGCACTCTAGGTGGTAAATCAGGTAAAGATACTGATGAAGAGTTTAGAGTTGTTGGAAGAGAATTTCTGAGCAAAGCATTCTGCTTTATCTGCAGATATCAATACTTCAAATTGATTAAAGAGTGGAGGAGTTGAGGATTTACTCTTGTTCAGCGCGGTAATCTCTTTAACCAAACTTGTGAGAGGCTATACAGTCCCTCATTCTATCTATATTTTGCCTCATTGAGGATACACTTACACTCATTACAAGCGGATACAAGGGGACATCTGTTAAGATCGGAACTGTTATGTTGGTATAGCTAGAAGAAGTGATTCCTGTGGGTTATCTCTTTTTCTTTTTCTATTTTTCCTGATAATTATACCATTTCTTTTACCACTTTCTTCCCTGAAGAATGTCTGTTTTAATAGCAATAAGAAAGATTTTTTTCTGCACAAGGAAAATCGGCAAACATGAACCTTTGTCCCTGCAATAATACATCATGTCAAAAGGACAGTTTTTTTTCCCATAACACCACTTTTCTTTAACTACCTTCAACCTTTGGCAATGTTTGTTTTAAAAAGTGATGATTAGAATTGGAATAAAACCTTAACACATGATAAAATTGAATCTATACATTTTTTCCGCTCTTGAGAATTTACAACAAAAATATTAAATTCTATTTATTTATGAGATCGTTTATTTACAAGAAGAATTTTATATTTACAACATTCTAAAAACTAATACAATTAAAACTAATGCAATGTAATATTTATCGTTTACCAATGTGTAAAGAAGTAAATGTGAGAACAACTTTTTATTCATAAATTTATAAACATTTACTAAATTATTAAAATATGTGAACCGACTATAAGGAAATTCTTATTTACCATTTTATAAAGTTTGAACCAATTGGCAATTAGCCAATGTCTTGCCAACCATTCCTATAAATAATATGATAGTGTAAATAAACAATCTAATAAATAGTGTTTATTATTTTTGCTGTCAATACTCAAGAACAAAGAAAATATATAAATTCACTTACATATGTTTTGGTTTTATTACAATTCTAATCATTGCTTTTCAAAGTGATAAACATTGCTGAAGAGTGAAGGTAGTTAAAATAAGAATGGTGTCATTGGAAAAAAACTATCCTTTTGATACTCTGTCTTATTGTGGGCACATTTATCCACATTTGCCAGAAAATCTTTAACTAATAAAATTATTATTACTACTTTTGCAGAACCTACAAATTAAGTTACCTCAGGAGAAAAATAGGAACAAGAAGACATTGGCAATCAAATTAGAAATCAGAATTCTAACTTAACACTATCATGTAATTGACACCACCATAATCTTTCTATTCAAGATGGTATAGAAGATTGTCATGTGATATAGAATATTCTTATAGTACATAATGTAAATTTAGGTTTTTCCTTAAAGTATAATTAAGTTAATCATAACTACTTAAAATTTAGATAACTTAAGTTTTCTTGCAACAGTAACACTAACTAAACCATTTTGATTAATCCATCAGATTTTTTCAACAATATCTTGCAGGTTCAATAAGTACATATATACATGTGGAATTTGAAAAAAAGTTTTTAAATTTCCTCTTAATTTTAGTTAGTGCTTGTTTTCAATTAATTAAAAAATATAGAATGATTTTTAATAGAAAAGTGTGGCAGTTGTTTATAATTCTTTTATAAATTTACTTTTACACAAAATACAAAAAAGGCTGAAGAGAAAATCTACCTAAATGCTATAGAAATCTTAGAAGTGAAAACAAGACTGAAAAACTTGTAGCACTTTTACCAAATTGTAGTTTTTGGGGTTTTTTTTATTCATGCCAATTGTCTCTTTGATTTTGTCTGCTAATTTTCTTCCTTTCTTTATGGTTACCAGTTTATACCCTATATCTCCTCCCTGACCCCTCTGACAACATTCATCCCTCTGGTGGCAGTGTTTGCAA
The DNA here is from genome assembly GCA_963932145.1 of Acanthosepion lycidas. Taxonomy (NCBI): domain Eukaryota; kingdom Metazoa; phylum Mollusca; class Cephalopoda; order Sepiida; family Sepiidae; genus Acanthosepion; species Acanthosepion lycidas. The sequence goes on along the minus strand of OZ010590.1, from coordinate 45,946,022 downwards.
TTACAGCAATAAAGGATTTGGTTGATGATGTTGTGAGTTATCTTCTTTTTTTTTTTTTTTAAATTTTAATTTTCAGGCAAATTTTATGAATTTTGAGTTTGAAGAAAAAGAATTGTTAGGATTTAAAATTTGCCCATCCAAACATGGGTCCAAAATATTTATCTTCATTTTCAAGACAACATAGCTAGATAACCTTTGTGCAAGCATTGTTTACTTTTGAAATTAAATGGGATTATAAAGAAAACAAAGAGAAGCCATAGTGTAATTTTTAAATATCATAATATAAATGTTGAATTTTTCTACTTGAATATTTTTCATAACAGTTCTACGTAATTTGTTTTTAATTATTATATTTTTCCTTGTTTTAAGTTGAAAATTACATAAAGAAAAAAGACAAAGTTGCTTTACTTTATAAAGATTATGTGGTTTTAATGATGAATGCTGAGAATTACATGAACAGAACATGTGAGAAATGAGGAAGTTTTAAGGAGAATAGGAACTGCAAAGAAACGGTTGCTAACAATAGTTAAAAGATTTGGGGCATGTAACAGAAAAAATGTTTGATAAGTGATGTCCCTGCAAATGGAGAGAGGAACAAGTGTGGCAAAGATGAACAGGGGTAACAAAAGAGCAACAAAAGACAGGAAGTTGTGGAGGTCCTTGAATAAATACACCCTGGAAGAATATGCCGCATAGAAATAGCATTAGAAATGAAATTGGTAAAAAGTTTGAATTTTGTTTTAATTTATAAAAAGAAAAGAAGCAGAGTTTTCCATTACGTTATTTTGACAAATGTCTCATCATTGGAATGCCAGATGAGAGAATTCAGTTTCATCATATGTTTTTATGGACTAATTGGTCATGGTTAAATGTAATTGACAGAAATGGCCAACAAAAAGAACTGACAAAGTTTGCAATTGACAATAACAAGAAAAAGAACAGGGCAAAAATAATACAAAACAAACAAAATATATATATATATATATATATATATATATATATATATGCAAGACAAAAGTAGGCAAAGTAACAATAATGAGGCAAAAAGGTTCCCAAACTAAAAACGGTGTTAACACACGAAAGGAGATACAGCCAAACAATCACACTGTTCTGACTTCAAGACAAGAAAGAATCGAAATATAATGGATGAGACCGAGAAGTGGCTTATCTTATTGCCTAGGAATAAATTCCAGCATGCATTTGTACGACTTGCCTATAAATTTGGGGAGGGGGGGAAGGGATGTTTTTGCAGTCATTCCAGTAATTGAGTACTTACTTGAACAGTAAGATTTCCTCTTTAGCTCTACTGAGTTCTGTTTGAAGCCGATTACATTCGGACATTACAACTTGATATTTTAAGCCCAAATGGGCCGTTTCCATCATCAGTTCTGTGTTTCGCTTTTGAACCTGAGCAAGCTGTTCCAATGCACGATCCCTTTCAGTTGTATCCACTGCCTGAGTTGATACAAAAAAAACAAATAATAAATAAAATCATAAAAAGGATTTAAGTGAACAAGAAAAGCAATGGAAAACAAAATTGTTTCTTAATGTTTGCAATTCATACAGCATTCCCTTGGATGAAGCAAAAACTTATGGTGCTAAACCAGTTTTACTTTTGTTCAAATATTTTTGTGCAATGTGAGAGAAAGAAAGAAAAAGGGGAAGGTGGCAATGAGTAGGAATGTACATTTTCTGATATAATAATCCTAACAGTATGTTGTCTTAAAATAAAAAAAAAAGGTTTAGACACAACACACCACACTAATTGCCTTCCTCTCAACACCTCTAACAGTAATGAGGTAAAAATGCTCACAAACTAAGAATGGTGTTAACACACAAAAGGAGATACAGACAAGCGATCACACTGTTCTGACTTCAACACAAGAAAGAACAGAAATAGGGTGGATGAGACTGAGAAGTGGCCTATCTTATTAGCTATGAAGAAATCCCAGCATGCATTTGTTTGTTTTGTTGGTAATTTTGGGAAGGGTTTTTCTTTTTGCAGTCATTCCAACTCAAATTAGAAACTTTTTTTTTTGTTCTACTATTGTGGATTTTGAAATGGATACTGGCTTGGAATATGAAATTGGAGAGCTGAGTTCAAATTCCAGTCAAGTTAATTCACATTCACTTATGTGCAAATACTTTTGGGGAAAAGTACAAATCTTCCTCTTCTCCCAGTTAAATAGTGATGTTGAAAAATCATTGTTATTCTAAAAAAAACGGATTGTTCTTACAATGATAATGTTTTGGCTATAACTAACACACAAAAGGTTAAGCCGTGAAAAACATATCAGTCAATAGATCAAAGCACTTCATATCAGCATTTCCTAAATGTTCCAAGCTGAAATCAGAATTTCTCTCATGAACCCATATGTGTAGAAGACCATCAAGTGTGTGAGAAATAAATAAATTCCTCAACTCTGACACCATAACTGACCCCAAAGTCATCATCTGAAGTAGATTTTATTGGATGCATGACTGCTGAGACATTTCAACATTGTCACTTATGAATATACATTTGTATGTGTTGTCAAGTTGTTGGGCATGATTTTCCGGCTCTTCACCCAATCTGAGCTAATATATTCTCTAGATGATCAACTGTCAGTTTAGCTCAACTTCTTGGGAAGATTATGTCTGTATTAACTTGACTGAAGAGTGAAGTTGCTGGCAGGGGCTCAGAGCTTTTTTTTCCTTTTAACTTTAGCTTGTCAATATCTTTATTTACTTTTGTCTTAATTGATTTCCTTAACTCAAATCTTTCCACACAATTGGTTTCCAAATATGGACTTTTACTTTAGTTCTATTCTCTTTAAAGCTGACAGACAGTTTGACAAGAATTACCAGGTTGTTGATAGCGTATCTAAATTTGTAGGCTGGATTCTAATTCTGGTATTTATATCCACTTGAATATTTACCTAACTGACCTACTATCTAAAAATAAATATTTTGGGTATCATGGCTCAGCTAGTAAAAATGTTGGTTTTGATTTTGATAGACTTACATAAAAAAAATTCTAATATCAATTGTAAATAGGTTATTTTAATGGAACAACGGTTGACTGAGTGTGTTGGGATAGAAAGCAACAATAATATGATACTAGTAAAAAAAAATATAGTGAAGAGTGTTGGGATAAAAAAAAAACAATTTTTTGTTTACTCAAACGATACGATAGAAAAACAGAAAGGTGGATTCAAGTTCTGAGGACATAATCTGTACTCACATGCCAGACATAGAGACAAAAATAAGAGTGTATAAAGCACTTGCAATGCTCACAAAATATGCTGGCTTGCATCTATCAGTACAGTTCAGTTATGTGCCATGCTTGATACACGCTTAGCTAATCATGTATCTTTTGATACATGACTGATGAGGCAGATTTTTTCCCACAGTAAGTTGCCATTTCTTTCTGCAGTAGACCAGTTGCCATCCAAAGCTATAGAACCCGGTCTGTCCTGCTATTTACTCTTAGCAGGGGAGAGAAGAAGAGGATTCATACTTTTCGCAAGGGTATTAGCACATAAGTAAATGTAAGGGATTCGAGTGGAATTTGAACTCAGCTCTCCGAAGGGGAAAAATATTCAGAAGTTGATCTTAGAAAAAAATACAACACATTCATAGGCGTTCTGGAATCTGTTTTGTCTACCTCATTGTGCAACGCAGAACAACAGTATTATCAGTTATGTGCCATGCATGATACATGCTTAAGCAATCATGTATCTTTCAATACATGACTGACGAGGCAGATTTTTTCCTGCAGTAGATTGCCATTTCTTTCTGCAGTAGACCAGTTGCCATGCAAGGCTAGAGAATCCAGTCTGTCCTGCTATTTACTTGTAGCTGGAGGGAGAAGAAGAGGATTCATACCTTTCCCAAGGATATTAGCATGTAAGTGAATATAAGGGATTCGAGTGGAATTTGAACATGGCTCTCTGATTCCTCAATCCGAGCCGCTATCCATTACTCTGCCATGCCTCCTTTTGCTTGCATCTATAATGCACACTAATTGTTTTTTCCTCATAAGTATCTTAATATTTTTGTTGTTTTTATTACAATGTTTCAGCCAGTGGAAACACTTCAGGTGTCTCTTGAATTTAGTAATTCTTCAAAGAATTTTAAATGCAATCCTTAACTTCAAGCTTCCCTAATCATTTCTGTATGTGATAGATGCCTGTAGAAAACTGCATTGTGGCAGCTGAAAGATAGTGTTAAAAACAACAGACATGAGGATATCTATCTGCAAGGATCATTTTATATAACAAAAGATCTTCAAATACAAACAGCAAATTGTAGGTGAAATTTATCAAAAAATATCACCAAAATGTAAGATAACCAAAAACGTCCTTGCCATTTATGATCCTTTAGAATTAAAAGGTATATACTGCAAATTTGACATACCATCAGACCTCAAAGTAATCCCCATCAACATCCAGAACCTTTTTCCAACATGCCTCCATCTGCATACTGCCCTGGCAGTCTTGGATGCAAAGAAGTCTGTTAGTGTCTGTCACAAGTCTGCTTCATTTGTAAAAGATTTTCCATGAAGATGGTTGTCCAGAGAACGGAAGAGGTAGTAATCTGCAGAGTAAGGTGGATGGCACAGTGTCTCTCGGCCAAGTTGTTGCATGGTATCCCTGACCACGTGATGCCTGGCATTGTCATGGAAGAACAGTATACCCTTGTGATTAACCAGTGCTGGCTTCTTTTGTTTCAGTGCCTGTTGCACCTGTTCCAACTGCTGTGAGTACAGGTGTGCAGGGATGGTTTGGCCCATTGCTAGTATCTTATAGTGTATCACTTAGCAACAGTCTATTAGATACAAAGTGTAGTCTTGTGAGTTACAATGTCCAGTGGTGACAACCAATGTTGAGCATACTTGGAAGTGTAATACAGGGCCCACTTTTCAACACTGATGAGCACTTAATCAAATATTGGTATATTGTAGTGCTGAGAAAGCAACAAGAAACAGGCTATCACTCATTGTTGCATGTTGGCTTCTGACAGTATGTGGGGTACCCACTTGCTCAATTTGACTGTTTCATCAGAATCCTGGAAGCATTCAGCAAACTCACTACAAATTTATCTGTTGTCCTCCTCTATGACTGCATTCAGGGCCTCATTATTCATGACTTTTGGCTGACCACTCTGGACTTCATCACAAAGGGACAGATCTCTCGATCTGAACTTCTGGAACCAATGCCTGATGGTGTGTTCACTCACAGTATTATCCCTAAAGGCTTGATGTATTCAGCAACTTGATGCAGCTTTAGACATACCCCACCATAAAGTCATAAAACAGTCAACCCTGAATGAGCTGCTTTGACACCACAATGTTTTCTTGCTAGTGCATTGGTCAAGAGCAATTCCTCCACCCACACCACTTTCCTGGCACATGATGCATTCATTTGCATAGCAGTAATGACTTCTGCCCACACAACATACAAAATGACAAGGATGTTTTTTGGTTACCTTATAATTGCTGTATTAGTTGTTTTTATAAATGCACACATGCTACATTTTGTGTCATATTTAAAACTTATTAAAACTGAAAATTTCATCTGTATTTGGTACCATCTTGAAGAATTTCTCTGAAAGTTCTTGACAGAATCTTGAAGCTCCTTTGGAAGAATCCTAGTTTGGGAGTTATCCTCTATTTAGACTAATGTCCTCATGTTTGTTGTTGTTATCATGTTTCAACCATTGTTCCTGCCAGCCTTCTTCAGGTGTCAGTGTGAAGATTACCCAGATTGACAGACAACTGAGGAAGGCTAGATGGCACAATGGCTGAAGCATGATAACAACAACAAAGATGAGGACATTAGTCCAAATGTAAATGATAACTCTTCATTCCAGAGAGCCAGGCAGAAAAGTAACTAAATCTCAATTGTAAATTAAAAACTGCTTCTTTGATATGGGAATAAGTAATTATATCTTGCAACAAATATTTTTTTAACAGAAATTTTATTTTTTGTTAGAATATGTTTACAGGTGAAGCTGTTTTAACAGAATATTTTATGTTCTGTAGCTTAGTCAACAAAAGAGACTTGAACTCTTATTTATATTCAGTATTTAATACAATGAGTATGCTTAGTTGGCAGTGGGGGGGGATTAGAATTCTTAAGATGCAATAAAAAGTAAAGTCAGAAAATCATTTAAAGGATCAAAAAGTGCATTGGGTACTGGGTGAGGATTGAACTCACCATTTGGCAGTAATATTCTGCAAGAATAAAATTAAATGATAATGTTCCTAATGATAATAATGTACTTTTTGTAAGTGTATTACCATTCTGAAGACACACACACTTGTCACAATAATGAACTCTCCCAAAGTTTAACTCTAGAGAAATTAGATAGTGTTTCCACAACATATATATAATTTGCATTTTATTAAAAACTGAACAAAATATTTTGTTGGCTGGATTTTTGTCATTTCATAAAATGCTTTTATTTGAATGGAGGGAAAAGTTAATATAACATTTGAGTGAGGAAATTTGTGAGCAAGATGGTATTATTGCTACATGTTATAGCAATCTCCTGTGCCTAGTGGAAGAAAGTGTTTTTTTCTGACTCCCTATCCAAAGTTTAATAGGACCACCCTGTTCAATAATTTTGCACTTTTTGATCCTTTAAATGATTTTTTGACTCTACTTTTTATTGCATCTTAAGAATTCTAAACCCCCCTCCACTGCCAGCTAAGCATACTCATTGTATTAAATACTGATTATAAATAAGTCTCATCAAAAACTGTTACTTTGTTCCAGAATACTGCAATTTACAAAAAGAAATTCTATATCTCTTGGTAGATTCATGGGATTTTTTTTTTTTGTACTAAGATGTGATCAGTTGAGAAATAAAATAACATTTTTGAAGTACCCATAGTTAACATGTTTTATAGAAAGAATGAACAATGGTACTTGGCGTCTGACAGAAAAGTGGCAGAAACATTATCTTGCTGCGAGTGGCCTTGGTAAAGATACTTCAATTACTATAATATAATTATTTACAATGTTAATTTTTACATTTATTTTTTTGTCCACTTTAATGCTTTTCCTATTGTTTTCTCTAGCAACGTCATCGGAGTGACAATCAAGTGAATAATCGTATTTCTTGTGTGTTACGAAATGGCAAAATGGTTGAGGAGAAGTGGCACAAAGTTGTTGTTGGGGACATCATTCGTATGGAGAACAACCAGTTTGTTGCAGTAAGTGACATTCACCTCCTGATTGATTTTTTTTTTTTTTTATGGTGGGGTTAAGCTGAAGGTATAATAATTCTTTTTTTCTAGCATTCTCATTTTTATAACTGAAAAACTTTTTATTCTTTGTCTTACTTTTTTCTTATCAGGTTTTTTTTTTTTATCTCTAAAATCAAATATATTTTTACAGGATACATTTTTTTTGTTTTTATTTTCTCTCACACCAACACATTTTTTTTTCTCCTCGCCAACACATTCATACAATTTAGTTACTTGATAATCTTTTTCTTATCTCAGCTACAAACATATTACAATCTTTTTTCTTTTCTTTTTTCCTTCACTATGTTGTTTAAAATTATCACTTAGTCACTGTATAGAATAAAATAAGAGGTTATGCTAGGTCCATTTATTAGTAGAGGGTGATACTGCTGCAGATAAGTAACACCAGATACACATATTAAACCTATTGGTATTTTGGGGAATTGAATTTGCTAATTTAAAAATGAGGAAAGAGGGCTTGGAAAATCTGATATTCACAGTACAGATTGAGGGACAGAAGAAAACATAATTAATAAGCTTAAGTAAATGGATATTGGAACAGAGAAATAACAAAGAGACAAAATTTATTTATAAGAGCTGTAAAGGGCAGGAAATTGTAATGAGCCATGATCACCTACATCCTGATGGGGACACATTACATAAAGAAGAAGAATTTAAAACTATATGTGCCCACTCTACCATGAAGCAAGGATATAAAATTATCTTATAAGGATAAGTGCTAATTTTTGGAGAATTAGAAAAAAATCTATATATAGCAAATAGTGAAGTTTTGATAAGTTATTGTTTTCATCTTCAAAATTAAATTTAGTAGTTTTTAAAGGATTGACATCTTTTAATATCACTGATGATAAAAATTTCTTATCAATTATCAAAGTTAGCTGCTCTTCTAGGTATTTCATTGAATCGGTCTTGAGATGACCTGAGATTTGTCTAAAAACAATTTTAGTCTACACAAGGAAATGACGTCTTGGTCCTCTCAAAATCCACGACTTTGGAATTCTTAAATTTCTCAGGATCCCTTGCATTTTTAAAAGAAAGTGAAAAGTCCTCTTTAGGGAATTTCCACCAGCTGATTTATTGCATACTCTTAAATCTTATCCACAGTCTGAAATTTAACTTTGGGAAAAACTAGACATCACAATCTGGACTGTACATGAGCTATCAAGACTTTGCTGATGATGTTACACTGACAACCTCTGCCTAAAGAATGGGCAGTTGAGATATTCAAAATGCTGGATATTTTCCAAACTATGGAATCTCCAAATCTAATTCCTATACTCACAAGGCTCTATATCTTATATTTTTATCACTTTTGTTTTTTTTGTTTTTTTAAGTGAGTGAAGCTTTAATTAATCATTTTTCTTTTGGATTATAGTGCATGAATACCTCAGGAGGATTGAAACTATTAATATAGAATTGAGTTAATGAGATTTTCAATAATCACTACTCTTTACATCCAATGCCTTTTTCAACAGGGAACACAAATGTCTCGGCAGTTTATAACAAAAACTGGAATTATTTAGAGAAATTAACAACTGGTACTAATAAGAAATTTTCTTGGAAGATATACAGGGTGCAATGAATAAATTGTGTAAATTATGCAAAAATGAAAATAACACTGACATCTCATTTTAACAGATATATTTACCAAAATTATATAAAAGTATCTTGAAATACTAAAGAGTAAATTTATTCCATGAAATTGCAAAATCACCATTGGCTTCAACCACTGCCTCCAGATGACTTCAGAATCTCCTGCAGCTCTTCTGGACAGTCTCCTTGTTTAAGTTGCTGAATTTTGCCATAATATTTGCCTTTAGTTCAATTTTGGTGTTACAAAGGTTTTTTTGGTCTCTTGCTTAGCTGCACCCTACACATAATAATCAAGAAGGCTGCAATCTGGGCTGATAGGTGACTAGATGTAAGGGGAAATTATCTGACAGCCATGACTGGGTCCTCCTCCTTGTGTGGCATGGTGCAGAGTCCTGTTGCCAGACATAGGGTCTTCCAGCAGCCACTCTCTTAACCTAGGGTAGCACTACCTCCTCAAGGCATTTGATGTAGGCCTCTGTATTGAATCTGAGACCCTCACCAACAAATTCAGGAGTTCTTTTCTTATTAGAACAGAGTGAGTTTTCTGTGCTGCTGTACCTTTGTAATCACCATTAGACTCATCCAACTCCTGAATCCTCTGCACTGTCCTCAGATTGACAACCAAACACTCTGAAATGTTTATATTGGAGCTTCTGGTGCAAATGCCAAGCGGTACAGCATATTGTTTCCAAATTTTTTGTGGGGTGAATTGCATCATAATGCTCTTTTTCTCACAGATGGTGTCCAAATGACACTACTATGCTGTGCAGTCAACAAAATCAAAGATAAACAACATGCATGTAGGAGATTAAAAATACAACATGGGGACAAAGGCAAGGATTGTGGCAGTATTCACCAACTTAAACAAGGAGACCATCCAGAAGAGTTGCTGGGGATTCTGAAATTGTCTAGAGGCAGTGTCAAGATATTTTTGTGTAATTTTAGTATCTATATAGATCTGTTAAAATGAGATGTCAGTGTTATTTTCATTTTTTTTTATTTTTATTTTTATTTTATTTTTTGCATAATTTAGACGACAATTTATCAAATCGCACTATATATATATATATATATATATATATATGAATTATTTTTCACTCTGCAGCCCCTTCCATACGGATGAAATGTTATAAGCATCTCACTAATCTATCACTATTTCCTTGGCAGATATTCTGATGAGCTAAATTCCCTAATTCCACCTGTTCAGACACCTACCCAGCTAAGACTTGACATCCTTTGTGCACTGGAGCACATCATCTCCCACTCCCTTTGTATTCCATTAGTAAAAAGGAAGTTCCATTCAGAGAGCTTCTTCCCAAGAGCTGCTACTTTGTGGAACAGAGTCATCAATCTCTACAATCTTAACCATTTCAAATCCCAGTTCAATCATTATCATCCTCAATATCTTTATAATCTGCACTTACTTCCTCCTCCTGTCTATACAACAACTTCATTCTTAACCATTTGCCTTGAGTGCCTTTTAGGCCTTGTATTGGTGAACAATTAGTGTTAAAAGATACTCCCATTACATCTAAAATCCAACTGTTTTATAAAGAAAGTTTAAATTAAAAAGCTACATTTTTATTGTTTCAGGCTGATCTCTACCTGCTCTCGACAAGTGAACCTAACAGTTTGTGTTACATTGAAACTGCTGAATTAGATGGGTACGTACTTTAGATTATTGAAAAGTTGTTGTTTTTCTCGCCTCCTAGTAAAAGATTTTTTAAGCTATTCTGTATTTTAATTTTATCTTCTGTTCTTTAAAAGATGAAAAACTGAATAAAAAAAAAATGCTTATTGGTGTCTGGATGATTGTGCCTATATTTAAATGTCTATTCCACCATAATCTGGGCATTATTTAGATTTATAAAGAATGAATAAAACTGAAAGAAAAAGAGACCTGTTCATTGTTGTTCAATATTTAACAAACATGACTTTAAGAAACTTATTGAAAATGGTCTTTAATCTGGTTCTTGTCTTGCTTTGTGTGGTTGAGGAGGAAAAATTGCACCACTGCTCATTTTTTATTTGCTATTTTATTAAACTCAAAAGTAACTTGAAAAAGAAAAGCAGTTTTGAAACTTCTTAATTTGCCTTTCTCTGTCACGATAAAAAACAAACTCTCAATACTAATATCATATTCTATGTCAACCTCGCTTGTTAGTCTTCAAAAATGTTTTCCAAGTTTATATTTTGCCTAATTTTTCTCTTCACTTTTAGGGAGACCAATTTAAAAGTAAGGCAAGCTGTTACTGAAACTGCTGAGATGGGTGATGACTTGGAGCAACTGTCCAAGTTTAATGGTAATAAGTTTATTTTCTTGTTATTTTTACGCTGTAACATTTTAAAACTACTCATGTTCTGTTGCTACTATTCTTAACATCATAATAATCACAGTACAAAAAAATCTTTGAAGTATAGAGTCTCATATAATTGCCATTATTAATAGCAAAAAGCTCTGTAGATACATCAGTATGTTTATTTTCTTACATATTGCATGATTTTGTGTGTGGGGGGGGTAAATTGAGTGATTCTGGTGCAGAATCAACCCACAACAAAGAAAAAAGTGTTTTAATATAAAAATATAAGATATTTTGTATTTTTGTATTTTTTACAACTAAATTTTTCTTAATGTGTATGAGTGTTAAAGTTCTTACAGTCCTTGTTTAAGATGAAAAGAAATGTGATTTCTTTATGTGTATGTCTGAGAAAGAGGCAAGGGAAAAAGTAAGTAAGAAAGAAAGTGTAAATGTCATGTAATTTGGTGAGGAAGATGGGTCGATCTTGTCCATCTAGAAACTTTGCTTGAATAACCTTCAAATGGATTGCAAACCATGTTTTGTTTTTTTTTGTTTTTTTATTGTTGGCAGAAATGCAACCCATTGGTTGAAAAATGTTAAGTATCTATTTTCAAAGCATTCATTTATTAACTGGATGACTGCATGAATTCTCAGACTCAGAAACCATTTTTTTTGTCATTTGATGTTTGACTCTTTTGATGTTTATTTCCGTCTTCACTCCACAACTCTTCTAAGAAAAGAAAATATTTTATATAGCTAGAAATGGAAGTCTTTTTTAGTACAAGACTACAAACATTGGGTACTGTGTGAGGATTGAACTCACCATTTGGCAGTAATATTCTGCAAGAATAAAATTAAATGAGAATGTTCCTAAAGATAATAATGTACTTTTTGTAAGTGCATTACTGTTCTGAAGACACACATACACACACACACACACTTGTCACAATAATGAACTCTCCCAAAGTTTAACTCTAGAGAAATTAGATAGTGTTTCCACAACATATAATTTGCATTTTATTAAAAACTGAACAAAATATTTTGTTGGCTGGATTTTTGTCATTTCATAAAATGTTTTTATTTGAATGGAGGGAAAAGTTAATGTGGAAGAAAAAAAGAAAACTGCCCTCTAGTGGATTCTTTTTAAAGATTATCAAATACTTCCTGGTCTGGTGCTTCTGCTATATGTTTAGAGTTTAAAATCCAAAGAAGAATCTGCAATGTTATTGATCCTGATATGACATGAGTGTTGAAGTATAGTGAGGATTTGTGATAGTGAAGTTTTTGTTTTTCCTACAACTCCACTATCATGCCATTCTTTTTCTCACTGGAACCAAACAGCATCACTGTTATGTTTTTTCTATATTTCCTCACAATCCAAACAGAATAGTTAATTAATTATGAGGTATTGGCAGGGTGTAATGTAAATGCTAACTAAGGAAAGAAGGAAGAAGCAGAATTATATTAGGATAGATTTTATAACTAATTGTCATCTTCTGTCTTAAATTCTATTCTTTTATTCTTACTCTTTAATAATGTTTTGCTTTTCCTTATATTCTCTCATGCTCAGTAACCTCCTGCATCTTAGTAACTTTGTTGCCTTGCTTAGGGTAAAATAAGTAAAAAAAAAAATATCTTTTCCATTCTGCAGCTGAACTTGTCTGTGAACCTCCCAACAATCGGTTGAATAAATTTGAGGGTACAATGAAGTGGAAGGACCAAAATTTTTCTCTTGACAATAATAAACTGCTGCTGAGAGGCTGTGTTTTACGTAATACTAAATGGTGCTATGGACTTGTCATCTTTGCTGGCCGTGACACTAAACTCATGATGAACAGTGGGCGGGCGGTTTTCAAGCGCACACATATTGACCGTCTCATGAATATGCTCATCTTAGGGGTAAGTCTGAACTTTTTGAAAACTTCTCATGGTGCATTTCTTGAAAACTTTTCTGTTATGCAATTAACTGAATATTTAAAAGATTTATTTATTTCTGTAATTCTCATAAAGTGTTCAAAATTTTATATCTAAAAAGAAAATTTTGGTTGAACTTAACTATTATATAAAAGTATTTTATGATTCTAATGGCTGAATTAAAATTCATGAAATATTTGATATATTAAGTATTTGGACAAAATGATAGTTTAAGTGTATGGAAAATATTAAAATTGGTATTTTTTCTTCTTTTTTTTTTTTTTAAATTATACATGCTTTCAGAACTTATTTTCCTTAATGTATGTAAATTGCTATAACATCAGAGGAAAGATAGTGGAGTATTTTCCCATTGTTTTTTTTGTTTGTTTTTTTTTTTTTTTTTTTTCATAGTTGTAAATTCAGTGTTTTCTTTTTCTAAGACTAGTTGCCACCCAATGCTTGAAACTAGACAGTCTATCCTGTCTCAGAGGAGAAGAGATGGGGTTATGCTTTTCTCAAAAGCATTAGTGATTTAAGTGGAATTTGAACCCTGCCACCAATTTTACTTCCCAATATTATTGTTACAAAAAAAAAAAAAAATCAAAAAGAAAAAAAAAAAACTCCTAGTCCTCCTAAAACATTGATGGAAGTATTTACACATAGATCAAAGCTTAGTTGCTTCTGACTTAAATCCATGTACCATATCAGTTCTTCCTCAGTTATGTTCTTGTATTTGGGTAGTTTGTCAGTTGGGGTGGGGAATGAGCTGGGTGTGAGATATTCTGATTCTAATACAGAATCTCTCCATTGCACTATAAGAGAAAAGCATGGAATATTCTGATTCCATTTTTTTTTTTCTTTCTCTTTAATCCTTAACCACCATGATGTTTCATGACTTGGTATATATAATTGAGTTTTTAAAGAAAAGCCTTGAGAAAATACACTGAACATGGGATTAGAGATTGGGGATTTTGTTTCATCTACTATTTCTTCTGTCTAGACAAAGCCCAGAAGTATTGTTGAAAGCTCTCTCACAAACATAACAGTAGTTACATTTATTGGATATATTCTTGTACATGAGAAAAAATACGTAAAATAAATGAAACATTCCTTCTGTATAGTTTTTAATCAAACTTTTATCAGAACTAGTTTTATATTGATTTTAGTCCAATAACAAAATATTTAATTGAAGCAAGTCTAAAATTTTTAAATATGAAAAAATAATTTTTTTTTTTTTTTTTTTTCACAAATTTGATGATGTTTGTTTTATTTTTTTTTAATTATAATTTCAAAGGTCTTTAAATTATTGCATTTTAATTAAAGACATTTGTAAGAATTCTTTTTTATAGTGTTATTCTCTGGTACAGCGACCGGTGATTTATTTTGTTGTTGAATCATTACAAAATATTATTATCGAGTCATTACAAAATATCCCTAATTCCAACTGCGTGATTCTTCAAGAACTGATTTCTCATCCAAACATTTCAGTTTTGAAAACTTTTCTGCTTTTCAGATTGTCGTGTTCCTTCTTTGCATGTGTCTTATTTGTACGGTTGCCTGTGGTGTTTGGGAAAATGTGACTGGTTACCGATTCCAGGGTTTCTTTCCTTGGGAATATTTCATTCCTGGAAGTTTTGTTGGAAATAAACAGGGGTCCAAGGCTGCTGGTGCAACTATCAAAGCTCTGCTGGTATTTCTCTCATACATCATCATTCTAAACACAGTGGTACCAATTTCTTTGTATGTCAGGTAAGAATTGTCTGCTTTTGCAGATTTCATCATTCTGAAATCAATCCATGTTTTTAAAGAGAACGATATTGACAGAATAACTTAGAGCCAAAGCATTCATTTTATTTAGAAATGGTAATTATTCTATTGGTATGGGACAATGATTTATATCCTTGTTCTGTTATACTGGGTCTTTTGCAAGATTCTTGGCAGTGTTAACCAAAAACAGAATGACATTTTCTAATTATAATTCTACTAGGCATGGTTAATAGTAAAATTGCTGAACATCTTATGACTTGAATTAGTTTTACTATTATATTTTTTAGATAATGCATTATCACTATTGATCTTATTCCCACGCTCTGGGCCATTTCATTATTACTATTATTTCATTACTAGCTTTACTCTCTCTTTCTCTCTCCTTCTCTCTCTCCCTCTCTCTCTCTCTTTCTCTCTCTTTTTCTCTTTCTCTCTCTTCTGTTCTCTCTCCCCTCTCTCTCTTCTGTTCTCTCTCCCCTCTCTCTCTTCTGTTCTCTCTCCCCTCTCTCTCTTCTGTTCTCTCTCCCCTCTCTCTCTTCTGTTCTCTCTCCCCTCTCTCTCTTCTGTTCTCTCTCCCCTCTCTCTCTTCTGTTCTCTCTCCCCTCTCTCTCTTCTGTTCTCTCTCCCCTCTCTCTCTTCTCCCTTCTCTCCCCTCTCTCTCTTCTCCCTTCTCTCCCCTCTCTCTCTTCTCCCTTCTCTCCCCTCTCTCTCTTCTCCCTTCTCTCCTCTCTCTCTCTTCTCCCTTCTCTCCTCTCTCTTCCCCTCTCTCTTCCCCTCTCTCTTCCCTTTTCTCTCCTCTCTTCCCCCTTTTCTCTCCTCTCTTCCCCCTTTTCTCTCCTCTCTTCCCCCTTTTCTCTCCTCTCTTCCCCCTTTTCTCTCCTCTCTTCCCCCTTCTCTCTTTCCGATTGACCTAGGCATGAAGCTAAACTGCAATCATGTTTTTTTTTTTTTTTTTTTTTTTTTTTTTTTTTTTTTTTTCACAAAACAGTTTCACCCATGTTCTGGGTAGAACATTAAACTACTATCATGTGTAATATAGAAAGCAAGATAGACTAGAAACTAATTATTTATATGAGAAAAACCTCACCTATATGCTGTCAGCTTATACGATAAGCCAACAACCTATCTGTTTATACCTAGGATGGTGTCTTCGGGAAAAATAATATAGTTTTTAAATTCAAACAATCTATTGAAAACAAAAGAAAAAGTCACCTACTACCAACAAAAATCATAATCCACAAACTATCTGTTTACACAAAATGCTATGCCTAAATTACCTGTCCATACAAAAATACCTATAAAATTGCAATATATAAAGTACACATTTACGAAAACTGATTCCCCAAAATGACAAATCTCTCTCAATGGTCCCATCTGTTTGCTATGGGTGGCAACCCGTGATACCTAGGGATGGAGTCCTGGTGATTGAGTGATTCCTGATCTGGTATAAAATGTTTAAGAGTTTCCACAACATGCCATTTCAGTCCCAACTTGGGATAGACAGATGGATGAAATATCTCAATCCAATCCAGTCTAGCAAGGGCTAGTTGGGATGAAAGAAAATGGTTATGGCATGGTTGTGAATCCTTACACCATACTATACTTGGGTAGATATGGTGAGGGAATGTGGGTGCTTGTGGCCACTTTACTGTCTGTATAGCCCTGGTGGATCAGAGCAAATGGGATTAGTTCCTGGTGATAGTGTCCCTTAAGAATGAACTCCAAGATGGGTGGGGAGCACAGATGGTGAATACAGAAACAAAATTATATGACTAACTCTTATAAACAATCCAAGAGAATATGAAAACTCTGAAATGAAAAATGACACTGAAACATCGGGGAAAAAAAAAAACAATTTCCAAGTTTCATAATTATCGAATCATTAGATGGTGAAATAACAAAAGTGTCACTTTTTCTATTACAAAAGGTTATATCAGCCATGATAAAAGAAAAATCAATAAAAAAAAAAATAAAGAAAAATAACAATTAAAAACCAAAAAAAGACACAGAAAACATACTAAAAATCAATCAAAGAAACAACATGAAAGTAAAGGCTTACCCCACCCCCCCAATTTCTTAACTCCTCTAAGGGAGTAATAAAATGCCTTGAACTGTCACTCTGCTTACTGGAAAAAATTAAAAATGATAACACCCTAAAAAACCCAAAAAACCAAGATGTCAAAAGAATGCAAATAAAAAAAAATGTCTCATCAATAAACACAAACACATAATCACGGGTTGCCACTAATAGCAAACAGATGGAACCATTGAGGGGGATTTGTAGTTTTGAGAAATCAGTTTTCATAAATGTGTGCTTAATTCAATGAGTTTACCCAATATCAATATCCAAAGTAGAAGCATACATCCCTAAACCCCATAGGTGTAACAAATGCCAGAAATTTGGCCATCTACAAGATTGATGTACGAAAGTATCAGTCTGTTGAAGATGTGGGGAATTTGAGACTGATTATGAAGAGTCACCCTATGAAAGTCCCTCCTTTATACACAAACTGCATAAAAAACCACTCAGCAGATTCTAAAGTGTGTAACATCCGGAAAAAGGAAAAGCAAATAATAAGAATAAAATACACACAAAACATCTTGTTCCGAGAAGCTAGAAAACAGGTCAAGATTAACTCGCTTCCAACATTATATGCAAATACAAATCACCAAATCACATACAAGAAAAAAAATTTAAAAATCCAGGAACTTAGAACTCTAATAAATGAATTAAAAAAATAATAGAATTACTAAAATTTAATATACCACACATAAACCAAACACCCATAGTCAAAACAAATCCTATCAACCTCAAGCAAAAAGAATCTATAAGCACAAAACAACTCTGAAAGCCCCAATCCAAAATACAAAAATCCTTCAAGAAATAGAACCCTCCAAACATTCACAAGAGTAACAAAAGATTCATAAAAGAAATAACACAACCCAGTACACCACTGAAGAACCAAACAAAATTAAAGCAGAAGAACAAAACTCTATTTTACATTTAAATACAAAAATCTCTTTGATATAAAAGAAAATACTATCTGACCTTTTGACCTTTACATAGAAAGCAAAACTCAAAATAAATCCAACACTAATTCATAAACCCACCATCTCAAAAAATCAACCTGGTTAATGAAACATCCTGCAATACTGCTAAACCTTACTAAATACTCTAAAATTAATACTAACTTAGCTGATCACATGGAAGAAATCCATAATGTTCTACAAGCAAAATTATAAACACATATATACTGATGGCTCTAAAATATTGGATAAAGATGGATGCTCTTTTATCCTCAAAAATATAACAGTGCATCTATGAATAATAAAAACATAGGAAACTCCTTAATAAATAGATTATTAAATAAGACTGACACTATAGGAAAAACATACTGTAATATTCTTAGGCTGGATACCGAGCCTTATTGGCATACATGGCAAAGGAATTGTTGAACATAGCTCTCTTAAATGTAAAGGTTCCACACACCAGCTACTGACCCACCATAAACTTGACCATTAAAAAAAAAATTGGCAGTAATTATGGAACAACTGTCAAAACAACAAATTACTCAGCATCCAACCGATCGTTAATGAAAGACAGCCAAGTTACAGAAAGATAATGAGAGAAGAGGTGGAACTACCCAGATGCTGTATAGGAAACCCACAAATATTTACTTAAAAATGAGGAACCACCAATATGTTTTCAGGAACCATACATTGTTAAACACATACTACTAAATTGCTATAACTTTCAGCATATCCAAAACAAATACAGATAACTTAAAGGACCCAGTTAAAAATACTGATTCAATTAACATCATAAATTTTATTAAATAAATTACAAGGAAATATATAAGAATAGAAACTCTTTACCAAACCTTTTTACCTACATTGTTTTGCACCCAATTTTATACAATCGATAATTTCGCCCGCCCCAACCCCACCAAAAAATGCAAAGGAATTATTTTCCCTATATAATTCCCTGCTCTCAAAAGAAAATAACTCGAATGATTCACCTGAAAACCTTCTTTAGCATTAAATGATCCACCTGGATTGATGTTCTGTAAAACTAACAAACCAATCAGTCAATTAATCTCTCTGAGAGATTACTATACACTGATTTGGACAAGTATTTTCATCTTCACAATGGTTGTTGTATGTTCCACTATTCTTCAGGTGTCTGCTATACTTCGTAGAGCCTTCCAGGAATTTTGAACTGAATCCTTTGTTCAGTTCATGAGAGTAGATTGTTCAAATTCCACTTTTTTTCTGTCTATAGTCAAATCATCTGTTCTTATTTGATTACTGAAGTTATGTGGCACCAAGCCCAGTCAGTTCTTAGATGTAGAGCTGCTTGAGAATACCAAGTACTGAAAGCAACCATATACAATAAAAAATGTTTTGACTTTAAATAACCTACAAATGGTTCATAAGCCATTAAAAAAAAACAAATCGATTTCAATTTCTGCTTTTTTCATGGATTGGAAAAAAGGTTAGTTTTGAAATTCCTAGTTCTTTGGCCTTGGATGGCAACCAGGCTAAGAGAAGGAGAACTCTGAATTTCAAACTGTGAGGAAGGCAATAGAAAACCACTCCATTATCTTTTCCAAGAATTTATAACAATTCACAAATAGTAAGGTAGAGAATCATGATTGCCTATGTTCTAACAGAACACAGCATTGAAAAAGCAATAGAAGCTGTAGAGTCTATATTCTGGTGGGATATAACATTTCATATATATAATGTTGTATATATTACATCTTTGTGCTGGGGGTAGTCTTGGGGCAACGGTCTTGATTCACACATGTTGCATTCTTCTCTCTGTCATCTTCCAGATGGGTAGCAAAATGTTTTTGAAGTTCAGAGATGAAAAGACATCAACAAAGGGAATTTGAATCTTACTAATTTATTCAACACATCAACATGTATGTTTTTAAATAGCCAATGTGGTTGCTCTCTCACTGCAATGGGAAGCTGCTTCTCAGACACAAAAGAAAAACATCTACATTTTTCCACATTTATATCTCTCTTCTCTAAAATCCCTTTATGTCTATCATTCCCATGCTAACTTAGCCAATCAAAATTGACTTCTTTTGTTTTCTTGTATCTGACCACAAAGGTCAAAATGAGGAAGTCAAAGCAGAAATACAATTCTCTAAAAAAATAATAGTCTGCTAAACTATTATTTAACAATATTATTTAGTTTGAAATCTAGAATAAAAACAAAAACATAAATCAAACTATTTTTGGGAATTACCTATAGGTAAAAATTATTTTTCCTGAGGAAATGTTTAAGAAAATCCACTTTGGATTCTGATGGTAATTAAGCAATTAAATTTTTTTTCCCTTTGATAAATGTTTTTCCCTAAAATCATCTTGTCTGATTAAATACATGGGGGTGTTGGAAAGTTCTTACTTCCTAAAATCAGTATTTAAATGATAAAACATTAGAATACAGATTTTAGGTTGTAACTTGGCCCAAACCTTTTCACCCCATGCACATTTGTCTCAAATGTAATATTAACAGAAATATAGCCTACTTAGGGCAATGGTACTTTAGTCCTCTTCAAAGTACTCTTTTGAGACCTCACAAACTTATGCCAGAATTGCTTTTGCATTTCAAAGTAATCTATAAAGTTCACATTTGAGATTACCATCAGTGGCACTTTTGATTTACTCACTCATCCATTGTGCATGTAGTGGTCACACAGTACACAAGGTCACTCTATGGCATCTCTCTGCTGACTGTGCATCCTCATGAGGGAGTATCTGTTCATGCTTGCATAGAAGGGTTCACTCTAATTGATTGACAAATCACATCAAGGCCACAACATAGAATGGAAAAAAACAAAACCTTTTCATTTCTTTTTGCTTTCCATGTATTTCCTATGTTCATCAAACTCCTAAAGAAGACTTATTTTATAAACCACATTTTAAAATTTATTTCTTGAAATCTTTCCAGTGTCGAATTAATCCGTTTTGCTCACAGTCTTTGGATCAATTGGGATGTGAAGATGTATTATGAAAAGTCCAACACACCTGCAAAGGCACGGACTACAACCCTAAATGAGGAGTTAGGTCAAATAGAATACATCTTCTCTGACAAGACAGGTACACTTACTCAGGTAAGTTAATCCTTGTGATTGAGGTAAATTCTTTTAATCTCTTCCTTATTGAGGTTAACTTAATGAACTATGTTAACTTTTTTGGATTTAGGTAAAGAATTGAAAGTTTTTCATTAAAAGATATGAATTTTAGAATTGTTCTACAATCAAAACTGTAAACAATCACCGTGTCAAGATTAAAATTTATTCAGAGAAACCACTTAAAAAAATTAAGAAAATTGTCATTGAAGTTGTTTGAATTTCTTTCTTAAATGAAACAGAATTATTAATTTTTATTTTATTGCTTTTTTGATGAGCTTTGTGGAGAATTTGAATTTGTGTCCTTTACTGGTTAGAGAATTTTTAAAAACACCTGAGAGTTGTAATAAAAAGCAACTGTATAAAATGAAAGAAATACTAGTTGAAAATTATGACAATGCTTCATCAGAAAAATTTGAACAATTTAAAACTACTATATGTAATACTACTAGTGTAATCAAACAAGATAGCAGTATAGTAGAGATTGCAAAAGAATATAATGACTAATTTGAATGACATCTGTTGTTTAGCTTTTGTAGCCTAAATGGTAAGAGTGTGTCTAGAAAAACTGTCAATATATATATATATATGTCAATCAATTCACTCCAAGTAAGGCAATAAAGCCACTAAGATGCACAGGGTTACTGAGTGTTAAAGAATATGAGAAAAAGGAAAACGTTATTAAGGGGAGAAGACAATCAAAGAAAGGAATTAAGAAGACAGAAGATAATTGATGTTGCATTAAACTTTGTTCTTATGGCATGACATGTCTTTCTATACTTATCACCAATTATATAAGTAAATCCTCCAAATCAACATTAGGAAGACAGAGGTCATTGAGGGTAAGCAACAGACAACACAACCCAGTGCGACTACACCAAGAAGACATCAAGGAAGTTGATAAGTTTGTCCTCCCAGGAAGCATCGTGAGTAAAGATCGGGGGGCAGATGAAGAAGACATCAACTACCATATCAATAAAGCTTGACACACTTTCAACACTCTGCATCCAATCTGGAGATCAACAGCCCTCTCACGTTGTAACAAAATCCAGATCTTCAACACCAATGTCAAGTCAGTTCTACTTTATGGCTCAGAAACCTGGCAGGTAACCAAGACGGACACCCACAAACTTCAGACATTTACCAACCGATGTCTCAGGAATATCCTCAGTATCAGGTGGCCAGAAGTCGTCTCCCAACAACCAACT
Source organism: Acanthosepion lycidas (assembly GCA_963932145.1). Classification (NCBI taxonomy): domain Eukaryota; kingdom Metazoa; phylum Mollusca; class Cephalopoda; order Sepiida; family Sepiidae; genus Acanthosepion; species Acanthosepion lycidas. The sequence goes on along the minus strand of OZ010590.1, from coordinate 45,923,839 downwards.
GTGGGACAGGACCAGACAAGCCCCAATCAAGATTGACATCAAGAAACGAAAATAGGGATAGATCAGCCACACACTCCACAAGTCTGCTTCTAGTGTCACCAGGCAGGCAGGCAAGCAGGCCCTTGACTGGAATACACAAGGGAAGCAAAAAGTGGATCAACCAAAACAGACTTGATGCAAAAGTGTTGACACAGAGGTGAAAGCAGCTGGCATGATATGGGTTGAGCTGAAGAGGATCGCCTGGAACCGTGTCCATTGGACAAGTGTTGTTGCGGCTCTATGTTCCCCAAGGAATCAAGAGGCATAGTAGTATATAAGTAAATATTTAAAAGTTTTTTTTTTTTTTCTTGTTAATTCTCTTGCTTAATTAGCCAAGAATTTTTGGCTGATTAAACACTTGTCCACAAACCCATAATTATACAAACAATCTTAGGCAAAGTTATTATTAAAATGTTAATTATGTGATCATTTATTGTCATTCCAATAATATTTTATTTCAGAACATCATGACATTCAATAAATGCTCAATTGCTGGGAAGTGTTTTGGGGACTATGTAGATGAATACGGGAATATTGCAGAGATTACAGATGTAAGTTTATATATCGCTCTCTTTTATTAATGGCAATTTTTTTTACAGAAATTTATTTTCAAATAGTTATTTAGAGAATACAAGACGTTTTAGTATCTAGAAATATTGATTATTTTTTAAATAAAAAAAATTAAATAATCAGCATATTTACATTGTAGATGATATTTTTTGTTTACAAACTTTAAATTGTTTATCATTATTCAAAATATGGCAGAGGGGGAGGGTACACATATAATTTTATATTTTAGCAAAGTTTGTTTTAAATATTTTTCACTTTTTTTGGAGACAGACAACCTAGGGAAGCCTCACATAATGATAGCAACTAATCAAAGGAAAAACATGACTCATGAATTGTTAAGCAACAAACTGAAATATGTTGAAAAAGTTTAAATCAAGATGTTGTAAACAATAATGTAAACAATAATGTTGTAAACAATGTAGATCAAATATGAATAATATAAACAATGTAGAACAAATGTGAATAATATAAACAATGTATATAAAATGTGAATAATGTAAACAATGTCGATCGAAATGTGTATAATAATGTAAACAATGTAAATCAAATGTGAATAATAATGTTGTAAACAATGTAAATCAACTATTGTGAACAATTATGTAGGCATAAAATTTAGGTACATTTTTCTGAAAATTGAATAAAATTATTTAAAATAGATGAATACAATTTCAGATTTTGCTGTTAATCTTGAGCTTGAAAACTAATTAATGTCTTGATTTTTCAATTGATTTCAGATCAAAGTTGTTAATATACATAAAAAAAAAGATATTGTTCAATTGAATTAAGTGATAAGTTTCAGGATTTAAAGCTGCTAAGGGCACTGTAAAAAAAAAACAAAAAAACTGATAAGACAGTCATTTATTTCAATCATCATTGATAAATATTTTGCCAAATTTCAAACATTTATGTGAAGGGCAGAGAATATAAGTATATGCAACCTGTTTTCATAAAACATCTTTGAGAATTCCACATAGGCAAAATCTCTTATTCAAAATGTTATTTTATTTTGGTGCAGTTTGATAATCTATTTCATTACCTGACTATATTTCTGAGATGAGGTATAATGTACATTATTTACATTATTCGGACTATTGTCCTCATCCTTGTCACCATATTTATCACAACGTTTCGACCAAGCATAAAAATGAATACAATATGGGAACCAGTAATAAGGATTGCCAGAGAAAAGCAATGATAACAGCAAAAATTGCAATATGAGCCCTGGTAAAAATGGTTGCTGAGACATTAGGTTTATAATACCCAGAAATTCATACACAGATGTCCTCACATGGCACAGTGGATATAGGCATTGGCTAGATCCAGTGACAGGACCCAGAGTGGGAGTTGAATACCCAGTTAACGCAGTGGAGAACTTTCAGAGGGAAATTAAAAGGAGAAAACTGATAACTGCCATCCATTAAACATGGCACGTGGAACTAGAACAGTCTACCCGAAGTGAGCGAAATAAAGGGTTCAGCTCGACATTCCAACCACCTGAAGAAGGCCAGAGCGTAAAACAGCTGAAACATGATAAATATGGCGACAAAGATGAGGATAATAGTCCGAATAATGTAAATAATGTCTATTTCATTACATTTAATGATAAGATTTTGATTTATCCTCTAATTCAAAATTATATAATCTTCCACTTTCACAAAAACTCTTCTGGTATATTCTTAGACATTTATACATAAATTAAAATCATTTTATTGGATATATATATATATATATATTTGAAACATGAAAAAGAAGTATTTACTTAATTTAAGTGAGATAAAAAAAACAACAGTTTCTTATTTTTTGCTATCATGATTTTTCAGCGAACTCCTAAAGTTGATTTTTCCCGCAATTTCTATGCAGAGAAAACGTTTTGCTTCTATGATCAACGACTGCTTGATGAAATTGACAAAGAAAATCCAAAAGTCTTTGAATTCTTCAAACTTTTGGCACTATGTCACACAGTTATGGTAGAAATAAAAGAAGACAAAGGTTAGTATTTAAAATAATGAAACCAGAACGTTTTTTTTTCTCTAAACTCTCACTCCCTCTATTAAGCTGTTTTAGGCAAAATAATTTTCTACTTATTTTATGCAAATATTTAATTATTGGTTATTTCTTAAAGGAATTTACATTTTGTAAAGCACTAATAAATTTAAAAAAAAATATCAATTATAAGAAATAATCATCAGTTCCCCTATCCACCTGTTGTAAAATGCAATTCAAGGACAATTTTTGAAATGTGTGTTTGTCGACATAAATATTGCTGCCACAGTACACCCTCAATTATCTGGACACCTAGGCATGGGTTGGAAAAACATTTGGATAATTTAAAATTCCTGATAGTTGAATATTAAATTATCAAAAAAGAATGAAGGAAAAAGCCGTTTTCCAAAACAAATTCAACATTTATATCATCAAATAAAATTTTCAAACGCTTTGTTCAAGGTTTTGTGCACATTATTTTTTATGAAAAAATTGCACCAATTTTTGTCTGTTTCTGGCTGCACTTTCTTTTTCTTGCTGTCTTTTTATTTCTCTTATATTTGTATGTTTGGCAGAAATGGAATAGTTTTAAAATATGTTGGTCTAATCTGTTTATTAATGAAAAAAAAGTTTATTCAGAATTTAGTGGAACTCTGTTTTTAAATTTATCCAAATTCACTACATCTAGGACAATGTGGCAGCCCTGATATCTGCAAAGAAATCACTAAAAACATTACTTTTTTTCACGCTGCCAAATGATGTAAAAGAAAAATGATGGCTTTTTCTGTATCTAACTCCTGAAGATGGATTAAATTTGATGCAGTTGTAAGGGGAGCCATAATTTTTCTCAAAAGATAACCCTATTCATTTTTTATTTGAATTTGAGACCATTTCAATTTCAAACTATAACTATAACAAAGCTTCCCAAAAATTAAATTTCGGCATTAAATGCCCCATAAAAAGTTTATATGCCATTAAACAAATCAAACAAACAAAACCAAGCAAAGCAAGAATGGATAAGTTTTCTACTACATCCTAGAAAGAAAAGAGTGAAAAGAGAAAGAGTAAGCTTATATCCATTCTTTCATAGTCCTGGACATCTTAGCATATCAAGGAGTAATGTCCACAATATAAAGAAAACCCATAAAATCCATTTATCCAAAGAATTTTAGGTAACAGTTGTATTATTATTGTTTTAGAAACTAATCAAATTTATTTAACTGTAAAACATTAAGGAATTTGTTTTCTTATTTTTACTGATGTGATTAGAATAAGACAGCAAAGATGAGCTTGTTAACAACAGTTACTTTTTTGTTGCTTTTTACAGTTCTTGAATACCAAGCTCAGTCTCCTGATGAAAATGCCCTAGTGTCTGCTGCCCGAAATTTTGGATTTGTTTTCAAGGTATCTTTTCTCTCAACTTTAGCAACTGATATTTTAGCACGCAGATGGTAATTTATTTTTGCCTACAACAACAAGAATTATGTACTCAGTTATGTCAAGCATGGTTTGCAAAGTTGTTTAATTTTCCACTAAAAAACAGGGGTTAGTATAAAATTCTTAATAATAGAAATGGTTAACAAAATTATTTTACTATACATTATTAATATCAGTGTTTTAATATTGGATGTGCAGGTGTTGTAATGGATAGTGGCTCGGATTGAGAGATTGGAGAACTGAGTTCAAATTCCAGTCAGGTTTGTTATATTTACTTACATGCAAATACTCTTAGAAAAGATATGAATTCATCTTCTCTTTCCTCAGTTATGGTAGGACAGACTGGGTACCTGGTTGGCAGCAAGTTTACTGCAGAAGTGACGACAGCATACTGTGGTAATTCTTCTGCCAATTCAATCATGAATTGAAGAGAAATATGATTGCCTAAGTGTGCATCAGGCATAACACCTAGGGAAGGAAGGAGAAACAAAGAGAGATATGACCATCCAGGCGTGCATCATGCATATCACCTTGAGAAGGAAGGAGAATCAAAGGGATATGACCATCCAAGCATGCATCAGGCATAGCACCTTGAGAAGGAAGGAGAAACGAAAAGAGATATGACATTCCAAGTGTGCATTATGCATATCACCTTGAGAAGGAAGGAGAATCAAAAAGAGATATGACCATCCAATGCGTGCATCATGCATAACACCTTGAGATGGAAGGAGAATCAAAAAGAGATATGACATTCCAAGTGTGCATCATGCATAGTACCTTGAGAAGGAAGGAGAATCAAAAAGAGATATGACCATCCAATGCATGCATCATGCATATCACCTTGAGAAGGAAGGAGAATCAAAAAGAGATATGACCATCCAATGCGTGCATTATGCATATCACTTTGAGAAGGAAGGAGAATTAAAAAGAGATATGATCATCCAATGCGTGCATCATGCATAACATCTTGAGAAGGAAGGAGAATCAAAAAGAGATATGACCATCCAATGCGTGCATCATGCATAGCACCTTGAGAAGGAAGGAGAATCAAAAGATAACTGACTGCTCATGTATGGCATCTAAGGAGGAAAGGAATCTTAATATTTGTTTTTTTTTTTTTATTACAATATTTTGTGGCGTTCTAAGAGGAAGTATTGTCATTAATCTACAAATTTTGACTATTTATCCTTAATTTTGTCACAATTTTCAGTAATCTTTTCACTGGCTTTCTTTTCACGCATTTAAAACTTGAGTGCTTTTCTAATCTTGTCACATCCCCAAATGAAGTTCTTCACTAATTCAGATATTTTTTTGAATCTAAAAATAAATAACAATACCTGGAATAATAATGTTTCATCTTTGAATTTCCAACTAAAATCATTTAACATGAATTAATGATTTGCATGAATAAATCTAGAAGATTGCCATAATTATACAAGAGGGACAAAAGTGAAACAGTGAGTAACCTGCCTAATGAGCTTGTATAAATGCATGGCAGAACATGAACTAGGAGGAATGGTGATAAAAGGATAGGAAGTTGTGGAGAGCCATGATCCCCCAAGTCCAGAAAGGATGTGCCATATAGGTATCATTATCTTTCATATTATAGTTTCATTATAGTCATTGTACCTGTTACATTTGACATTGTTCTAAGTTTTTAGTCAATAAAGGACACAGCAATGTACATAGCAACAATTGATTGATTGATTGATTCATTTCTTACAGATTATCAACCTTTTGCAGTTTATTTAAAGTCAGAAAATATTTTCAGATTGTAAGAATTTTTTTTTTTTTTTTGATAACAATGGTTTAGTGATACAAGTTTTACTAATTAACCCACAGGTTGGGGGAGAAGAGGTGTATTCATACCTTTCCTAAGGGTATTTGCACAAAAGTGAATATAACAAACCCAATGGGAATTGGAACTTGGCCGTTTGATTAACAATCCCAAGACATTATCCATTACACCACCTGCACATTGATTAGGTGTTAAGCATTATCTTTCCAGTATAATGTCATGAACTTCACTTCTTACTATTTCTTATGCTCATGCACCAGTACACAGTAACCCTCTACCTTGAGTGGCTACTGGGCCTTGTATTAGGTGAACATTAGTATAAAAATAAAAAAGATCCCATTTAGTCCACACAAACTGCACGTGTTTATGAAAGGATGGTTTTATTTTAATAAAAATTGTTTTCAGGACTTTCAGTTTATAACTAGAATGTAATCTGTACAGGAACAAAAACCTGTTCATATTGAAGGATGCTTGATTTTTTTTGTAACATGTTCTGCAATAGCAGATCCTGAAGATTATGCAAATGTAGTTGACCCTTTCTAATAATTAACGGGTCATATTAATTAATTCTCTTCTCTAGAAGTTGGGTCATCATGCCTGTATAGTCAGCATCACACTTGCATTTAAATTACTATATAATAAAAGTAGTTTTAAATATAGTCAAGACGTGTTTTTTGCTTTTTGGGGGGTGGGGGAATTGATCTCAACATCAATTGTATAACAAGTAATAAAAAAAATTACCACAGGTATTTTTCTGGAAACTTCAAGCTAAAGTCTTTACATAATCCATGGTGGTAAATTTTTTTTCATGATTATGTCCATTACTTGACTATATCTCATATTGAAAATTAGTGGCCGAATATAGTTGAAAACTAGTTTCTTTTTTTTTAATTTAATTTTTTTATTTCTCCTGTTCATTCTAATGAACCAGATTAATGAATTTCACTGCCTAACTCACAACCATCAGATAAATGCATACACTTAACCAATTCTTAAGTCTCTGGTTACCAAACATAGCAATCTCCCAAAGATGACCAGAGAATTTAAGAATAAAGATGAGAACATCAATAAATCTTGTATTATAATAATAATGATAATAATCTTGTATTATAATAATAATGATAATAATCTTGTATTATAATAATAATGATAATTCCTCATCTCAAAATGCAGATGAAAATGATTTATTTTTATGTAGTTTTTCTCTTGATTCTTTTTATCATAATATGCAGGTTATTAAATTTTATTGCTGCTCTCCAACCAGAACCAGTCTGACAAAGACATCAGCATTACTAATTTGGCCACAATGACCACCCAACTAAATGGTACTCAGTCTACAATCATTAGCCACATTCTCCTCCAATTATTCACATTATCATGTTTACTAATTCATAGTCATGATTGTTATCTCTCTGATGAAGTATTTTCGTTATTAAAACCTGACATATAACTGTTTTTGTATTTATTTTGAAAGTACAAACCTTTGCTTCTCACACTAATTTACTATCTGAAGAAAAAATTATTTTTTTAAAGTTTATGTACTTTACACAAACCTTGCAATAAATTTTGTTTGAACTTGTATGGTGAGTCTTTTTAAGTACTAGAATATTTTTTTCCACAAAAACATTAATGAAAATTTATTGTACTAAGCTATGCACCACAGTAAAATCAACTGTGCTTTGTACCCCTTATGTATTTGCACTTCTCCCAAAAATTTGTTTTTCTTCGGTCAATGTATGGCTATTTGAGAGGGTGTGATGGATGGACTATCAGTTGTCACAGAATTTTATATATAGATTGAATACATTTTTCAAGCTATTATCTTTGTTTTGTTGTTTTTTTAATTGTATTTTTCAGTTTTTCTCAGTTGTATGGTTTTGGTCATTAGGGCCTTCCATAAAAGAAATCAACAGAGAGGCCAATAGAATACTTTTTTCTTTTTTTAGTCTGATTTGAAAGTTTTTTTGTTTTGTTTTTTTTTTTAGTGGCAAATTCGTTAATCTTCTGAAACCGGTTTTCTTAAGTAAATAGAAAAATTTTGTTTTTCATCATCAGATATAAAAAGCAAAAATGCTATAAAAAATAAAGATATTCACAAATTTCAATGCATTTTATCCTTAGAAATATATTTGATTGCAATAATACAAATTTTCAAAATTTTATAAGAAAAATTGTAACTTCAAATTTTAAGCAGAATCAAGTTAATTGAAATATAAATTTTTTTTGTTTTATTTATTTTAGTCTCGGACTCCAAACACTATTACCATTGAGGTAAATGGCACTGAAGAGACTTATGAACTGTTGTGTATTTTAGATTTCAATAATGTCAGGAAACGTATGTCTGTAAGTAAATAGTTTCAATTTTAATTTTTTAGGTTTTATTTTTATGTTTAATCCTTAAATTGCTTTTTTTGATCGGATGTCACTAATTATGTTCCCAGGGGAACACGGTTGTTTTCTCTTTAAAAAATTAATCCGTATTATTTCTTTTTAATATTTTGACTTTACAGTATATTTTTTTCTCTTCTAAGAAATTTACTAATGTGAAAACTTTTCCAAACAAGATTTCCCTTCATAGGTATTCTGTAGAAAATCAGTTATATAACTAGTTAGAGGCACATTTTCTTTTCAAAATCATTTACCTCCCTTAAAATTTAGCTTAATAGAATTTCCTTCAAAAATCTAAAATGCAGATATTTTTCTAAAATGCAGATATTTTTCTAAAATGCAGATATTTTTCTAAAATGCAGATATTTTTCATTATGTCACGTCAGTGCAAACGACTGGCATAAATTTATAAAATTATAGCAATTAGGAATTTTAAATTAATTTAAAATAACTGAATTTATATGGATATTTGCTTGACCCTCCCCCCCCCTCCCCACTGAGTCATGTTGTGACACAAGGTCAGTTTTTAACTGGGGGCCCGAGTGTTTTCACTTGGGCCGCTGGTCTTAGCTGGTAATAGCTTGTCCAAACTAGTCATAGCTGGACTAAGCTAGTCATAGCTGGTCTTGGCTTGTTATAACTGGTCCAAACTAGTCGTAGCCATGATACCACCAGCACAGGGATGGAGCCCTTAGGCAGGGAAGTATCAATTGAATTTATATGTATGACAATCAAATTCTAAACAATGAAGAGATTCAAATTTATATTAAATACCATATGAAATTACTATGCCATGTAGTTATACTAGCATGACTATCAAGTTTATGATGGAGCTATATAATCTCTTATTTTTTCCATGACTATTTTTGTTCCCTTTGCTTAATTAGTTAATAGTTATAGCAGCATTGTATAAATGTATGAAAATATATTGATAATATAAGACTGACTTATAAATAGCATCTTGGATTTTTGCCTTACTTTTTATCAAGATCTGTTTTATAACTACTTTAAAATATTAATGTATATTTCATTAATTATTTAATGCTGAAATTATAGTTATTTTTGATAATCGGTCTTCCAATTGTATATTCTCTCATTCTGACAAAAAGTCTCTTCACTGACATGTCACAATGATTGATAGAGTAGATTTGTGTGTACTTTCCTATAACTACCTTAACTGTCAAAGCAGCCATGACTATCAGCTGTTATTCTGAAAATTAAAAACATACAAAGATCTGATATAATCAATGTTACTTCCCTTTGACCCTGTCATCATAAAATAAATCAAATGAATCTAGGAACATTGAGTTAAATATCATCAGTGCTCATATTATAATTTTTTTTCTTGGGAAATAATTTAGTTTTTCTCAAGCCTTTAGGTCTGAGGAAAACAAATACTTAAACAACTCATCAGTTATCATTTTTGTTAGTGATAAATGCATTTAAATTAATGTAAAGAATATATACTTTCTGTATTCTAAAGTGTGTTTTTCTGCAATCATTTTCATTTTAATTCCGCAGGTGATAGTCCAAAAGGACAACGTTATACAATTACTGTGTAAAGGTGCAGACACATTAGTGTTTGAGCGACTGTCTCCCGAAAGTGACAGCCTCAAAGAATTAACAGCACATCATTTAAATGTGAGTAAAAAATAATTTCTTGCTATTAACCTCCTATTTCATTTTGAGTTTCTCTTGAACTATTAAATGTATACTAAACCCTCACTTCCTCTTGACATTGTTATTAGTCAAATGTGGATAATATAGAAGATTGCTGTTTATCCAGCTTTGCATAAGTTTTTCTATTGGCAAGTAGAATCATTTTATTGTAACTGTCCATGTTGCATTCATTTAGTTTTCACACCAGTTGTATCCAATGATTCGACACCACCACTAAAGTTCAAATGACAGCAAGTCTCTTCAATATTTAAACTCTCACCTCAGCTGATTTTGGTAATGGTTTTGATCCTTTTTAAAGATGGAAATCAGCAAGCTGAACTCAAATTCCAGCCAAGGCTGTTGCATTCAGTTATGTGTCATGTGTGATACATTCATAGGTGATCATGTATCTTTCAATAAATGATTGACGAGGCAGATTTTTTCCTGCAATAGGTTGCCATTTCTTTCTGTGTTAGACCAGTTGCCATTCAAGACTCGAGAACCAGGTCTATCCTGCTATTTACCCATAGCTAGGGGGAGAAGAGTATTCATACCTTTTCCGTTGTATTCACTTTGCACAAATGACCTCAAAAAAGGCAAGAATACCTCTCTTCTCTGTTCTGAGTAAAATGATAAAGACATGGTTTTCTAGCTTTGATAGGAAAAAAAGCTGAATTTAAAGTCCTTACCAATATGTCATGGGCTAGTTTGGCATGGTAAGACCCTTTATATGTACAGTAAGGTGCAAGAAAGGTAGTCCTTGCAGTGATGATCAGCACTCCTGCACCCCAATTTGCTGTTGGATCCTGTCATGGATGCTGAGAAGCTTAGTGTAGACTTTTTGTAACATTTAAAATCACTTAAATCTACTAGTGGCTATATTATGCTTTGGAAGAAACCAACCTCATCTTTTGCATTGGATTGAACAAGTCCAAATGATTTTACCTTTGTCTTTGGATATATTTTAATTTGCTTATCAATGTGTATAAAATTATTGATGCCGTATTGATATCATAAATGTTGATTTGTTTTTCTTTTTTTTTTTTTGGCTTCAATAGAATTGTGTTTTTTGTCAATTAGAAAATTAATTATCTTCTAAAGTTTTTAAATTTTTTTAATGTTGGTTTTTTTTCTTCCATCCTAGGAATTTGCTCAGGAAGGTCTGCGCACTTTGTGCCTTGCTAGTAAAGAAATTGATCCAGAATATTATCATGAATGGAAGAAACGATATCACGAAGCCACGTAAATGTCTTTTTTACTGTTTTTATATATACCTTTATATTCTTTTTATTATGTATTTTTTATTACTATTTTTTAATATCTTTTATTTTATTGTCCTTTTTTCATATTTATAGCCCTTTCTTTTATAATATTTTGTTTCTTTTTTAGTTTTTTTCTATTTTAATGGCTCTTTATTTAATCTTATTGAATTTCTGGGATGATGTGTTATCATTTTTTACACTATTTACATGTTGACTATTGTCCCCATCTTTGTTGTTTATATCTCATTTTTGTTTTCCTGCTTTTCATCATGTTTTTATCTTGCATTTTTGTCCTTTTTTTCATTTAGTCCATTGTTTTACATTTTTGCCTTTCTGTTTTTTTAAAAATAGAAATTTGTTTATGGTCTTTTTATATTTTTTAATCTTTTTGTTTTTTTTCTTTACTTATATTAATCTATTGATTCTTTGTCATTTTTTTCAGTAATTTTAGTTCTTATGTTTATATTTTTTATAGTCATTTTTTTTTATTTTTGCTTTTTATAGTCTTTTTATTATGTTCATTTCTTTTTTAGCTTTTGTTTTTGTAATCTTTTTTTTTGTGTTTTTTATAATAGTTCCTTTTTTTTAATTTTCAAAATTGAAACTTTGTTCAAGACCCTACTTATTTTACTCCCATTACCTGTTATTACCTGTTCTTGTAATTGTAACATTTTCTGGAGATGAGTAAATTTTGTTCTAGTGTAATGCATTATTCCATCTTCATAAATTGGAAGATGACATGTCATAATTGCCCCAGGTGTAAATACATAAAATTTCTTCCTTTTCAGTTACCACATTAATGTGGGAAAGTCAGTGATTTGCAGGCTAGAATTTGAGGCATTTTGTTAGACATGACAGCAAAAGAAATGAAACTCCAATATTAAAGGCAGTAACAGCTACAGTGTTGTCAATTATAACACCTACCTACATTTCTTTCAGTACAACAAACTCATGGGAGTCTGTATTTCAATATGGTTTCATCATATATAATGAAGCCATATTGAAATATACTGTGTAACCTGGATATAAGAGAGTTGTTGGGACCGGGGAAGTCTCTTATATCCGGGTTTGGTCTATTTTGTTTAGGTAAGTATGGCTCTAATTTGGGAACAGAGAAAATCTCTCTTATATCCGGGTTTCTCTTATATAAGGGTATCTTATATCCAGGTTACACTGTATCTCCAGAATAGGTGTGATTGATCACAACTGTCAGTTTCCAGTGTACCATGCATGCATTCTTCAGGTGATTCGCATTAGTCCTTTCAGTGATATTGGCATTTATATCGCCCTTTGCTAGCACAAGGTGTTATGAGGGTAACTAGTCAATACAGGTAATGTACATGATATAATAGCTCTAAATATGAATATATTTCTTCTTCCCCAAGCTATGGGTTAAATAGCAGAGAAGACTGAGCCCACTAGCCATAGTTGACGACCAGTCTAGTAGGACAACTCTGAATCCAAAACTGATAGTGATGTCTTAAGGAAGATCTCTGTTTTGACCAAAGTACTTAACTGAAAACAACTCCCTAAATCAGAGTTGTGCATGGTTCCATGCAATGGTTTATGTAACAGATGAAATGAATGATATATTTTGATCTTTGATGTTTTACAAGATTTTTTATAATTGCTAAATTACTCTGTCACAATGCATTGTGGTACAGCTAAACAAATTTGTCGCACTTTTTATTAACAGAACTAAGTTTATTTTTGTGCTATTGCTGTTAAAGCTTCTAGTGGGTGCAACACTTTACTGCTTTCTGCTTTTCCCTTAGACCGTTCAGATCATAACCAGTAATACTATGGTAATCTTTTGGATTACCCCAAATTGCATTCCAGAAACCAATTTCTTGATCCTTTGTATGTTTTCATCATCATCATCAGACCCAGTACTACTTCAATCGTTTTAGACTTGAGGGCAGAAAAAACAGACTCTAACTCTTCCTTGTGATCCTTTCAGTGGGCTTTCATATAGCTTGGCAACACCCAGTTCTTCTCCAAGCTCTTGATCAACAACCATAGTCTGTACTCTAGGCCCTCAGATTTTGAATTCAAAGTTGTCCTTCTCCTAGACTGGTTGCCACCTGAGGTTATAGCCTGTCCTACTATTTACCCATAGCATGAGGCAGAAGAGATGGATTCATACTTTTGCCAAGGGTATTAGCACGTAAGTGAATGTAATGAACCTGATTGAAATTTGAACTCAGTTCTTTGATTCCTCAATCTGAGCCACTATCCATTACTCCACTGTGCATCCTCATATGTTTAAAAATGGGCTACTATAAGCTTTGCCAGTTACTGTGATAAGTTTGTTACAGTATAAAACTGATTTGGTTGAGTGGGTATCATAATGTAGAATAAACTTTGAAATATTTCTCTGTAAAATTTAACTTCAATCTTTTCTGTGCTATCTTCATCGATCTTATCTATCTCTGTTTTGCAAGAAGTAAATATGGAGTTAGGATTTTATATGTTGAAATTTAGTTATCAACTTTTCAATATATATCTAAGCTGGGTCATTTTAATTAAATTGCTTTCACATACGAATTGTATAGCAGGGAATGAAGCAAATTCTCTGTGCTCCTTAAATAATGCATTTTACTAGTCTTCTACCTCTTTTTGCAATAGTCCTGGGTATGACAATAAACTACATCTGGCAGAAAGGCCTCTAATCAGGTGAGTGGTGGTTTTGAGGAACATGAAACCACCTCTTAATTAACCTTGTTTCCAGGTTCACTCTGACCTGCAGTGGTAGGACCTGTTAGGATCCCAGCTAAAGGCAAATAGTGAACCCCCAAACAAAATCAAAATGTCTTTTTTATAGTAAAAGTACCAGCATTTTTGTAGTGAAATTATCAGCAATACATTTTTATTAAAAAAAATTATTAATTACCAACAATTCATTTTATAGTAGAATTATCAACAATACATTTTTATAGCAAAATGAGAATCAATACAACACTAAAACATATTAAAATGCATTTTTGTAGTAAAATTGCCAGTAATATACTTTTTTTAAAATTACCAACAATATATTTTATTTACAAACTCTACAAATATCTGAAAACACATACGTTTACCCTGAAAGTATAAAATAATATATGAAATATCTGTAGTTGAAGTCATGAAATTGGTTAGAAAATACTAGCAGTAGCGCCCAGCCTTGCCCAGGGATGTAACAGTAAGAGATAGATCAAGTATCGGCCCTCATAAAGACTGAAAAATAAAAGATTATTGTTCAAGGTTGACGGACATGCATGTCTTAATTAGTTTTTTTTTTTTTTTTACGAATTGGTCAAACTCAAACAAAAACATTGCTTTCAATCGTTATGAGTCTATCGATTGAATAGAATTCTATTATAAACAATTGTCTTATAAATGGAATTTTTAAAGCAATCTGAATGTAAAAATAAAGAAAAAAATATGCATGACAATAAGAAACGCTACCTGCCAAAAAAAAGTGAAGTTTTGTTGAAATTGGTTGAAAAATGTAGGAAATCCGATCCCATATATAAATGAACATACACACATACACACACACAACCAACCTGGGTTTTATAATAAGTATAACTCGATAACTCAATAAGTATAACTCGATATGATTTGTCCCCCTTTCATTAATGCCTCTTAATTGTGTTTTCAAATTGATTATGTGCAAAAACAATTGTTTTTCCAATTTTTGGTGCTGTTAGAACCATCGCAAGGTAATTTTACGTGGTCCTGTGAAGTTTTGTTGAAATCGGTTGAAAAATGTAGGAAATCCGATCCAATATATATAAATATACAGACACACACACACACACAATCTGCATTTTATAATAAGTAAGATTTACATTTAGGTAATCAATAACCCATAGAGGTTGATATACCACAAAACAAAATCTACTAACCAACCAACCTCTTGGTAAGGGGACTAATTCAAGTTTATTATTCTTGTTCATTGTTCATTTCATCCTGCATGGCTTCTTGCCAATAGCTCTAATTAACAGGCTTGATGGTTTTTTGATGTGCCTTGGGCACGTTAACTAATGGGTAACTGATATGAAGTCAAAGTTTAGCACTAGTCAGTCACTAAGCTTCGTACCACGTTATTCTCAGTGACGAGTTATATAGGCTTTCTCTTGCACTTATACAAATTAGGCATCTTAATTTGCCAGTGTCATTACATCTCCCTGAAACATATAGGTTTAATACCTGTAGTAGTTGTACTTCTTCTCGTGATAGTTTCATTACTTTGCTCTACTTCTCTCTCTCCAGTATTTCTTTTTCTGGGAGACATAGATCTGTCCCGCGCTAAGCTGTAATCATAGGCATCTTCTTGCATTATTTGATCTTCGTCCGAACTTTCCAACTCATTCTGGCCCACTTGATCCTGCATTATTTCGTCTTCTGATGTTTCATTCTGTAACGGTTGTTCTAATAAATCATTAACAGACGGAATCATAGACATTTCTTCATCATTTTGCTCTTCATATTCACCCTGGGTCCTTATTTGATCTGTATGGGCTAATACACTGTTGCTGTTTTCTCTATTTATTATAGCTGTATTGTGGCCTTTTTGCATGATAAATTCTGCCCTTTCCGGATTTGCTTCTTTGTTCTTTTTGTACCACATTTTTTCATTTGTGGAATACAACATCGTTAGCGGAGCTCTAATTTGTCTTCCCATTAAAGCTGATGGGCTTTCTAGTCTTCCAGCGTGTGGTATTGTGTGATAGCTTAAAAGCAGCCTCGGTAGAAAAACTTCTACTTTTTCTTTTTGCTGAGAGCATGCTTTTAGTCCTGTTTTTACGGTCTGCACCATTCTTTCCACTAACCCGTTCGACTGAGGGTGATATGGGGGTGTCTTATATGGTTTACATCCTATTTTTTCTAACCATAAATTAAGATCTTCATCACAAAATTCTGGTGCGTTGTCAGATACCAGGGTTTTTGGTATGCCGTTTCTGGAAAATATGACACTTAGAATCTGTTTTATCCTAGAACTTTTCTTGTCTGGCACCCGGATTATTTAAGGCCAGCCTGAAAAAGAGTCTACTAGAATTAATAAGAGTCCCACCCAGTAATATATGCTTTCAGCTTTTTAATTCTCGCACTGGCAGAAAAAAAGCGAATCCATGCATCCACGATATCTGAAACTTCTAGAGACAAATGCGATCCTATCGGCGACTCCATTGTTGTTAAGTTGAAGATTAACACTAGTCAGTTGCTAAGCTTGTCTTCATCCCACGTTATTCTCAGTGACGAGTTATATTGACTTTCTCTTGCACTTATGCAAATTAGGCGTGTTAATTTGCCTGTGTCACTACAGTAATAATAGGCCGTTTCACATTATCGCTGAGGTTACTCTCAGCAACATAATCTTCAGGTTAGATATCAATCAACACCACCTTCTTCAACAAGACAACTTTCAATATCTTCACACCTGACATTGTTATCAACAATTTCACCTTTTTCTTCATTCTGAATATTTTGGACCTTGATGTCTACTTTTGGTGACTTAACCTATAACATGTTCATCTAGATTATGATCTGTACCAAGGTGGTTACCTGCTTTCTCAATCTCTATTTTCCACTTCAAGTGCATCCCTTTTCATACACACAAGTCTGGGTCACACCCTGATACCTCCAGCAAAAACTTTTATGGTAACTGTTCCAATGAACTTTCCTCTATGGTACTTAGACTTTGTGAATTTAAGTGCATTATTAGTGTGGCAGCAAGGTTTCATCATTTTATATTTGAATTGGCTAGATTTAACTGTAAGTTCTATGCTAACAGTTTCTTCTCTTGCACTTCTTGTGGAATTCTCTTCTGGATTCTTGCTTTCCAGCCAATTTTGATCTTCAAAAATTTAAATGCAATGTCAATTGTTCTCACTCCTTAATAATGTTCCTCATTTTCTTATTCTTTCACACTCGGTAACCCCTTATGTCTTAGTGGCTTTATTGCTTCACTTGAGTGATATGATGAAAAAAAAAAACCTGGAAAATTATTATGCAAATGTTTATAGATGTCCACATTATCAGGATGGAGCAAATAGATCTTACATATGTTTTTATTTTGTAGACTGTGAAGCTAACCATTTATTTACAGGGATTCAGAATTTGCCTTTTACAGACTGCAGCAGTTTTTTGAATTATTTGTTTTGATTTTTACTTTTGACTGTAGCACGTCCATGGAAAACCGTGATGAAAAAGTGAATGTGTTGTTTGAAGAAATTGAGAAGAACATGATTTTACTTGGCTCTACTGCAATAGAAGATAAACTCCAAGATGGAGTACCAGAAACAATAGCAAACCTTGCCTTATCTGGAATAAAAATTTGGGTGCTAACTGGTGACAAACAAGGTTAGTATAATCAATTCCTGTAAAACTTTGTCCAAGATTGTAAAACATTTTTTTAAAGAAACAAAAATTGATTTTTCATATTTTCAATTCTAGCAGTAGAAGAAAATAATACTTGTAGATTTCTCTCATTTTCAAGTTTACATTAGTCTGGCACAAGGCCACAGTTGTGGGTTCCTATTTATTGCACAAAATTAAATGTTAGGAATTTTCTTTGACTCTCTATCATTTATTCAGATTAGTTTGAAGTGTATTCACTTTCAATATTTTTTTTATCCTTTTACCCTAAGGTTAGCAATAAAGCCATTAAAATGTAAGAGTTTACTGAGAGTAAAAGAAACAGAACAATAACAGAACATGATTCAAAGAAACAGAAGATGATGATTGACATTGCATTTACATTTTTGAAGATCATAGTTGATAAGAAACCAAAAAAGCAGAAGTGAGTTTAGTAGACAAGAAATGTGAGAGAAGAAACTATTAACATAGAACTTACAGTTTTAACTAGCAGTGTCAACAGTGAAATTATGAGACTTAGCTACCAATAACAGAAATAAGTTTGTTCTCATTGTAAAAATATTCCCCAAAATTCTATTGGTGCTTAACAGATTATGAAGTCAGTGACTGATTTTACACTGTATCACTATTATAAACAGGACTCCCCTTCTTAATCGATAACTAATTTTTGGTTCTGGCAAGTGGCATAGTTTAAGAAAGGTCTCAAGAATAACAGTCTAAAGAAAATTTTTCAAAAAGTTTTCCCTATATTTTTTATGAGTCTGATTAAGTAATTCCAGTTTTGATTTCAGATATAATTACTTTTTAATTATCCACAGAATTTTCCTAGAATTTCCCACAGCTATCTTTTAGTAGTAGTAAATATTTAGGGTTATGGTTTAAAAAGTGATGGTGATGGTCTGTCTATGAAGTCATAAAGGTATTATTTTGTGTGGACTTTTTTTTTTTTTTTTTTTTTTCACCCTTTTTTTCCTGTACCTTTTTTTTCTTATCTTTTTTTCTTTAAAAAAGAATAATTCTTAAAATGGCTGAATGTATCTATACAAAGTTCTGAATCTACTCAGATAACTACAGTAATTTTTTTGTCAACTAAAATATAGATGTCAAAACAAATACACATCATTTGAATAAAAAGAATACAAGAGTGTGCTGTTATTTGGCTATTTGTTACACTCATCTGATCAAAATCTGGATTGTATTAGCTCATTAATTTTATGTTAGGCATGATCTTTTTTTCTAGGTAATATGGAATCCTATCAGATTTCTTTTCTACCCAATGCATGCATAACTTTGATTAAAGCACAACAACCTGTTTTTATAAGAAAATAATAGTTATTGAAATAAAAGTTTTATCTTTCTGAACTTTGTCAAATATTTTAGGGAGGGTGTCTGTTGTTCTTAGATTCTATTTTACTTTAGAATGAAAAGCATTAAAACAATGAACTTTACACTTGACTCTAAAAGCCTTATTGCATCTGAATAATTTCTTTTTCTTTCAGAGACTGCCATTAATATTGGTTACTCGTGCAAACTACTGACTGATGAGATGGAAGAGATTTTTATTGTTGATGGTGAGGAATATGAAGAGGTACATGACCAACTGAAGAGGTCATTGCAACAGTTAAAAGAAATATTAGAGGGCCGTTACCAAAATGACGTTCGTTTTGGCAATGGTATGATGTCTTCAGAGGAGGAGGGTGAGATGGACAAGTCAAATTTTGACAAAGAGCAAACATGTCAGTTTGCCCTGGTTATAAATGGCCACAGTCTGGTAAGTAAATAAATATGGCGGGTATTTTTTTTTTTAATTGGGTAGTAAGGAAGATATCTCTGGTTGTATATGAACATTAACTGGCATTTAATAATGTGTACAGATGTTTTAGTGTCCCTTAAATATTGCGTTTTAAATATTTGTTAACTTAGGTAAATTTTGATACAGAGATGGGCAAAAATAAAACAGAATAGCTTTTGCTTCTAGGAATGTTTCTTTTACCAATACTCTAAGACAGTTGAATTAAATGCATATATATTTTAAATAATTTATGAGGTGGGCGTATACAAAATTTTATTATGGCTTTAACATAAAATATATACATATAAGGACAAACATATAAATATATGCACAATGACTAAAATATATTTATTTTAGTTATTGTGTATGGTGGAGTAATGGATAGTGGCTCTGATTAAAGAATTGGAGAGCTGAGTTCCAATTCCAGCTGAATCCATTACATTCACTTATGTGCTAATACCCTTGGGAAAGGTATGAATCATCTCTCCTCCTCCCCCAAGCAGAACTGATCAGGTTCTATAGCCTTAGATGGCAACTGGTCTACAACAGGAAGAAATGGCAACCTACTGCAGGAAAAAATCTGCCTCGTCAGTCATGTATCAAAAGATGCATGATCGTCTATGCGTGTATCATGCATGGCACATAACTGACTGTACATATGGTTTGTCCTCAGTTAAGATCTGAAGAGCAAGGATTGATAGCCAGTTAAATTTTCTTTTTTTTTTCTTGTTTTCATTATCAGTTTTTTGTTTTACCACTGTACAGTAATATATTTTTTCTTTTCTCTCCCTCCCCCTTGTTTTAATAAATGTGCATATATTATATACGTGAAGTAGAATTGGTTATTTATGTGTGTGTGTGTATATCTCAGTGTGTGAAATGAAAGATCTTTACTTACCATTTCAAATCGAGAGATCTGCCATATTTCTTACAAGAGTGAGATGGTTATTGTGTTTGCTTCCTTTTTATAGAAGAGTGCAGAAGGTGGTGAATCTGAAGTTGTTCATGATTAGACTATAAATGCCAGTTGCAGTGTGTTACATGCATTATGAGAACAGTTGTAGCTGATGGATGGTACACAAGTCGATATCTTATCAGTATTGGCTGGATCACCATGGAGAAGGGGTATGATGTCGAAAGAACTAAAACCTCTAATAATCCTCAGCTAAAAACATCACTAATGATATGTGTCAAAGCATCAAACTAATATATTTTGCAATATGAATTACATACATTTTAGCATATTCATTTTTAAAGCCATCATTTATCTATTTTTATTGGCTTTATAAATAAAGATCTAAAGTGATAATTCACTTTTATTGCTCATCTGTGGATAAGGCTTCTATGATTCTCTTTTCTCATCTTGTGTAACAGTTGCTTTAACCTTTTACCACACTGCAGTTGAAAATTGTTGCCGTAGAATTCGCTCCTTTGCCGCTCTAGGCACATTCTGTCGCCTTGAGACGATTGCTATAAATAAACACTTGTCAACTGTTATTTCTGGTATTTTAAACTGGAAATTACCTATTACTCTTTTGGAAGTAGGTTAAACTTCCTTTTTTCCAACACCATTTTGAATTCTTCTTGACTCTACACAAGGTGTAAAATTGCTTAAACCCACTTTTTTGCAATTTTTTGTTAAAAAAAAAAATGGTTGCATCAATATCCAACAAAGCCTTTATTCAGGAGTTTTTCTTTGATTAACACTCTGATGATGATTTTGAAGGCTATTCTCGAGTGGGTAATGACGGTGAAGTAGTTGAAGATGATAATCACACTAGGTGTTCATATTTTTGTACCCTCAAAAAAAAAAATGCAGTGGCAGCGGGGAACAATTCTAGAAAGAAATTAGCGTGGTAAAGATTAATGAATAGACTGAAAATGCTTACAAGGTCAACATGACAATTTTGTTAACTTTTGTGGGTTTTTTTTTGTTTTTTTCCTAAGGCTCTTATGTCTCCAAACATATTTTTATCGGTCTACCAAAGACTTTTACTTTGGTCAGTTTGTTGCTTGTCTGCCTATTTGTTTTCAGAATAAATGGCTATTATAAAGTTTTGTATAACACTCATAGTTGCTGGTTAGTAAAACTGTAAAGAAAACACTGGAAACAAAAGTTGAGTGAAGAAGGGTTTAATCCAGTGAGAACATGTATTGAGAATGCAGTAGTTTATTACAACAAGCGTATGACTGAAAAGTGCTATACTTTTGCAACCAACTTTTTGCCAATGTTCCATGAGTAGACAAGTCCATGTTTCAATAATAAGTGTAGAGTAGGTTAATCAGTTTTTCTACATAACAATAACAGATACCAAATAGGTAAACTCTTGGATATTTTTTTTTTTTTTCAGTTTTATGATGGAGACAAGGAATAGGTGATACTCTATTATAAAGTATCACAGTCTTTAGTCTGATTTCAAACCCAAAGACTTCTTTCTTTTGCAAAACTAGTTATGTACTGTAGTCAGCATGGAATGTGGAGCTGCATTATCATTAAATAGAATCTCTCTGAACACTTGTCTTATAGCTTTTGTGTTGGTCAGAAATTCTCTCACATTGAATAGACTACCATTTGTACAAAACCTGATGCATGTTTAGAATAATACTGCCACATATTATCCAGTGCCCTTGCTATTTATCTTGAGCACCTTGATAAGATCCAAAGAATCTGCAATATTATAGGTCCTGATCTGGTGGCTCAGCTCCAGTCACTTTACCACAACTGTAAGGTTGCCACTCTGTCTTTTCTATAAATACTTTCATGGTAATTGTACAAATGAGCTCTTTGCTATACCTATATGGTACCTATAGCTTTTTGAATTTATGTGTAGCACTAGACTATCATTATCTCATCAATTTACAGTTAAGATGGTTAGATGTAGCTGAAAATTCTATGCTAACAGTTTCTTCTCTCACACTTCTCACTCCGTCCTGGGTATGACGATGATAACTATGTCCAACAGTCTGATCAGGAGGGTTTTGAGGAGCATGGAACCACCTCTTAATTGCTGGTGTTCCCAAGTCCCCACTGACCCGTGGTGGTAGCACCTGTTAGGGTCCCAGCTGTGGGAAAATAGTTAACCCTGAAACTGAGGTAAAACGCCTTATGAAAGTGTAAAAATAGGTTTTAATACCAGAAATACTTCTCAAAAAATTATTACCAGCAATAAATTTTTGAAGGAAAAAAATCTATTACCAGTAATATATTTTTTAAAAAAAAAATATCAGCAATACATTTTTTAAAATATTACCAGCTATACATTTTTAAGGAAAAAAATATTACCAGAAATATATTTTTGACAAAACAAAATATTACCAGGAAAAAAAGTTGTTGGCATTAAATAACTCATTGAGGCTGATAGGCCTTAAACCAAACCAAACCAAACCACACTTCTCACTTGTGGAACTCTGTTCCAGCTCCATGCTTTCCAGCCAACTTTAATCTGCAAAAATTTAAATGCAATGTCAATTGCAATCTACTATCCACCTGATTACACTCTTCTCTTTCTGCTCATCATTTAATGTTTCTGTTCCTAATTCTTCCACACCCTGTTACTCCCTTAGTGGTGCTACTGCCTTGCTTGGGGTGATTCTGATTAAGAAAAAATATGATGTTATCCTAATCTACATCCATTAAAGCAAATAACATTGGATAAAGAAGCAGTTTCTCACAAGATCTGAACTTAAATTCCATATCCAAGAGACTTATATTGCATGAACAATGTCATAGACATATGGCTAGATGTGGCCTAAGTCTCAACATATTCATACTTTCTAACATTAAAATTCAATATAGTATGAATATTTGGATTAGGAGGTGTGGCAATATAAAATTTTTACCCTATTGAGCTATAAGCTTCTGTAGCTAAATTACTTATGGATTGATCCTTGATATATGATCTTCCCAGATATGAGAGACAAGTTAAATTTAATCAGAAGCTACATTTTTTAAAATTTTCCTTCATGATATCTGGACAGATAGAAAATGTTTGAACTAAAGTGTTATAAGGAACTATTAATAAGATTAAGAAAACCAGGTAAAATAATAATAATATGGATAATGTAGGTTATGAATGGCTTTATAATTAACAACATACAAAGTGAATTCACACTCTAGCTTGGACAGTTGATGTTCATACTAATAACTTCATTGATCCACTTTTCATCACACAATCTCCAGCAGGAATGCTGTCCATCTTGGATGTAATTTGCTTTCCTTTGAAATTAATGCACTATTTCTTGGTACAGTTGCTATTCTTTGTTTCATTAGGTTTTCTCAGGAATAAAAAAAAAAAATTATATTTTTTGAATGCTTATTTTCAGATGACTGAAATACTGTTTAATATGTAATTTATTTTTTCTGGTGCAATCAATAATTCTATTTTTTTTTTTTCATTCTTCTTAGATTCATGCTCTAAAGAAAGACATGGAACTATTACTTTTAGATCTCGGATGCCTCTGTAAGGCTGTTATCTGCTGCCGTGTTACCCCCCTGCAGAAAGCATTGGTAGTTGATCTTGTGAAGAAGAATAAAAAATCTGTTACTCTTGCAATTGGGGATGGTGCCAATGACGTCAGCATGATTAAGAGTGAGTAACAAAAACAATTTTTTTTTTCCTAGTACCTCATTTTGTTTCTTATTTATTCATTTATTGGTTATCAATGGTTGTGGGATTTTGTGTGATATAAGCTGTCCATCTGACAATATTTGTCTGTGTCCTTTCATTGTTAATATTTACTAAGATGCTTTAGTACAGTACAAGACCATGAGATGCTGAGAGTGCCTGATGTTCCAAAATGGTCACTCATTTAGGCCCCTTTCTCCTCCTCCTCCTCCTCCTTAGTACTATTAGACATCCCTGTGGAGTATAGGGCCATGGACTCACCTTGCTAGATGTTGCTGCTGTGTAGCAAATTGTCCTTCTAGACTGTCAATCAAAGCTATAAAGTTAAGTTTACCCTGCTATTTAACCCATAACTAGGGGAAAGGGAATGGATTTATACCTTTTCCAAGGTTATTTCTGAAAAAGAGAATACAATGAACTCTGATAGAATTTGAACTCAGCACACTGGTTTAACTTCTACACCAACAACTGCCTCATGATGGGTACATCCAGGTTTAATCCTGCTTCACTTTGGTGATCTGACAAGAAGAGGTTCTTCTGGCATGCCTTTCCTGCATCTGAATTTCACATGCATTTACATTCTGGAAACAGTTCAGTAAAAATTCCCTGCTCAAATATAATTTTTAGTTTTTTTTTTTTCTGTTTGAATTTTTGTGTTCAGTTTTTACCTAAAAGAAAAAAAAAATGACTTCATATAAAGTTCTGAAACAATAATTATGTACACATTTTGGAAACAGTATGTGAATGTATATATGCATGGAGAAATACTTAAAAGTTCTCAGCCTACTTCACTTCTCATAATCTGTCTTTTGATCTTTAGTCATGGAAATACTGATTTTTGGGAAATGGGCCACACCAAGAATGTTCCAATACACTCTTGTGCATGTGTGTCTGTTTATAAGGACAATAAAATCATTAGTAGTACATTTACATTATACATTCAATAAACATATTCTATCAATATTTATGACACTGACAATCTCTCTTTTCTTCATTTTCAATACTTCTATATTAAAAACCATTAACAGTCCTTCAGTATCTTAAAATCATTAGCAGTTCTATTTGTGTCTGTGGCTTGATGTTCAGTGTTTTTCTTTCTTTTTCCTAGTGGCTCACATTGGTGTCGGAATCAGTGGCCAAGAAGGTATGCAAGCAGTTCTTGCCAGCGACTTTGCCTTGTCTCAATTTAGATATTTGGAACGTCTGCTCCTTGTCCATGGCAGATGGTCCTACTTGCGTATGTGCAAGTTCCTCAAATATTTTTTCTACAAAAATTTTGCCTTCACTCTCTGTCACTTTTGGTATGCATTCTTTTGTGGATTTTCTGCACAGGTAAGAACTTGAAAAATGTCTTGAATATTAGTTACATTTGAGTTACGTTCTAGAATGACAATTGACTGTTTGGTAATTATGTAAAATTCAATTCTCTTTACATTAAAAACAATTTTTGATTTCTGTCTGATATTATTTCTGTCTGATATTATTTCTGTCTGATAGTATGTGTTTCAGTAGACATTTTTTTTCTTAATTTATTTTACATTGAAATCAATGACTACTATCCTAGAAATCAAAAGTCCACCCTCCAAATTACCCTGGCTCCTCTCAGGAAACAAACCTGTATTTCCTTTTTAATCTGGGGTAAAAAATTAAACCACTAAACCATGAGAAACCGTCAAGCCTACTTTACTACAGAACCATGGGAAAACATCAGATCTACTTTACCACTGAACCATGGGAAGCCATCACAGCAAAACAAGGCTCAGTTACCCTACTTAAGAAATGCACATCTAAGGTTGAGACATTTTTTAAACTAGTTTCTCAAATTGAAAAGGGAATACAGGTTCAATTTCTGTCAGGAAGCACATTTTCTTTTTCTTTCAATCTCTAGGCTGGTAAACATTAATTAAACTTTCTTTAAAAAAAAAAAACTTGAGAAACTACAACACAAATTCTGAATTAAATACTCATTCTTTTTCAGACTTTGTATGATCCATTCTTCATTTCTCTCTACAATGTATTTTATACATCTCTGCCAGTTTTAGCAATGGCTATTTTTGATCAGGTAAGAACTTATTCACATTTTTCTTTATTTCTTAAACTAGACAATTAGATCTGATGATAATTTTTTTTTGGTGTGCTTGGTGGCTAAAGTAATCACATATTTCTTACTAGGAGCAGTGTTAGGTGTACACCCCCCACCCAGGTACAAAACAGGTTTTTTAAGCCTGATTTTCAAAACAAGCAACTCTTCCAAACTTAGAAGTTTAGGGCAGCGCAATCTTCCTTTGCCATATATCAAATCCCTTGTCAAATATATATATATATATATATATATATAATATTAGTGGTAAATATACACATACATATGCAAAATATATAAATATATATACATAGGTGCATACACATACATGTATATTTTTTGAATAAAAAATTCTGAAAGGATAGAATCCAGGTAGAACTCAATGTCCAGGACAGTGTTTAAACCTTTTTATTATATATATATATATATATAAAAAGAAAGAACAGTATTGAAACATGGTTATTACTGTGTAGCTGACAATTATGTTTAAGCATGAAACAGACGTTTGTCACCACTCATAAATAGTGAACATTTTTCCCCCCTCATAATAGTGATATCAAAGATAGTTTAAAACCAAAAATGTTGTCAGTCAGTGGAATACTGAGAGTGAAAAGGCATTTCAGGCAAGCAGTCTTTGCAATAAAGTGCTAGATATCAAAGATAGAGCATTAATAGAATTAATAGTATAAGGTTTGTTACTTAGCTGATTGATGTTACATTCAGAATCCTAACTTCACAATTTCATAGGTGGACCCCTCCAGGAATCACTCTATCCACTCATTTGCTATATTTATGGTGGTGGGGGGAATGTTCACTATTTATGAAGGGCGAAAAATGTTCACTATTTATGAGGCGGGGGATGTTCACTATTTATGTGGGAGGAAAAATGTTCACTATTTATGTGGGAGGAAAAATGTTCACTATTATTGAGAGAGGAAAAATGTTCACTATTTATGGGGGGGAATGTTCACTATTGGAGGTGAAGCATTTATAGATATAGACAGTGTTAACATAGGAATCAACATTGCATGTTGACTGTCAGTTTCATGTCTCAAGTGATCTTCAGATCATACAATGATTAACAGAGTTTGATATGCCACTAAACAAAATCAACCATACATGATTCAATTCTCATTTGTTACTATAACCCAGCCAAAATAGTTCATTGTTGGGCATATTTTTATTGATACAATGCTACTTAATCTTTCAATTCAATCAATCTACCAGTATTTTTTGATAAATTAGAAATTAACCAAAAAAATATCTTTCCTAGTGGGACGTAACTAACAATTACAGAGTTGTTTCCATTGTCTGTAATAAGAACCTAGGAATAAACAGAAGAATTTTTGTGATTTATCGATAATTAGGCTTTGCACATAATTGTAGATTCTGTAAATAGTGACTTTGATACTGAACAGCAGTTATCAAAGTTAGTAAGTACAAAGTGTGTTGCACAAGAGTAGTGTTACTGATAAAGGTATAGAAAAAAAAATGTGTATTCTTTATGGGGAAAGAGGAAAAGAAGAAACATTTATATCATAATGTTATTTTTCCATCTTTTCTAGGATGTTGATGAATATTATTCAATACGATATCCTAAGCTTTATACACCAGGACACAAGAATCTACTTTTCAACAAAAAGCTGTTTATGTGGAGTGTGGCTGAAGGGATTCTTTCATCACTGATTTTATTTTTCATACCATATGGAGTTTTTAAAGAAAGTGTGAACCAATATGGCTTGGATGCTGGGGATCATCAATCACTTGGTGTTGCTGTGGCTTCTACACTGGTGGTCGCTGTCAATGTCAGGGTATGTCTTTAGTTTATACAATTATCATCTTTTTGTTAGGGTTAATTGTAAGTGTTATTGATTTCAGGCTCCGTTATGCTGGAAGCCAAAAAAAATAACTGAAGTTGAATGAACAAAAAGCCATCTGATAGATATCATTAATAGAGTAGAATGCACTCTGATGTCTATGGTGATAACTGAGCAAAGGTAATTTCTCCATGAGACAGACACCTTGCAAGTACACTTCTTTAAGGAGAGTAGATAAATATCCATTCAATGAATTTTGTTTTCTTCCTGTCCCAAACACCACATTTTGATAGTTCATTCTTTGATTTTTGACAATCAGTTGTTAACTGGGACAAGGAATGGCTTGTTAATTTTACCACCTCTAAAATGAAACTGCTCTCTTTTAATCATCTGGGAAACTTTTTTTTACCTTCCATCCAGGAAAGTAACTCATTGACTCAGACTAACATTTTCTGCTGACATGAAGTGGAAAGACTCAGTTGCTTGGTCTTCAGCTAGGAAAGTTGGTTCACTGTGTTGTGCTAGGCAATTTTTATTGCCAGAATCTGTATTACATATTTATAAGTCTACGATTTGTCCCTGCACTGGATATTGTTCCCACATCTGTTCTGGTGCACCTGCTATATATTTAGGAATTCTTGATAAAATCCAAAGAATCTGCAATGTTATTGGCCCTGACCTGGTATCCCAACTGTCACTTTCCTACTGCCATAACATAGATTCCTTGTGCCTTTTCTTTTAATACTTTCATGTAATTATTCTGATGAACTTCCCTCTATGGTACCTAGACTTTATGAATTTAAATGCAGTAGTTGATTAGCAGCAAGATCTCATCGTTTTACAGTCGAAATGGCTAGATGCTACCGTAAGTTCTATGCTAACAGTTTCTTCTATTGCTGCTTCTCGCTTGTGGAACTCTCTTCAGGCTTCTTGCTTGCTAGTCAACTGTGATCTTCAAAAATATAAATGTAATGTCAATCGTTATCTTTTGTCCTCTTAATTCCTTTCCTTTCCTTTTATTGTTCTCTCTCCTTAACATTTCAATCTAGTACTGCACTTAAATTTGTGAAGTTGAGGTACCAAAGAAGAAAACTCATCAGAACAATTACTATGAAAATATTTATAGAAAAAGCACATTTATGATGGTGGAAAAGTGACCGAGATGCCAGGTCGGCACTGATAACATTGCAGATCCTTCGTTGGATTTTATATTCATTACAAGTTTTATGTTTTTTTCAGTTTCTTTCTTTTTTTTCTCACAGTACACAAGCTTTTATTTATTTTATTTTTTTACAATTTTATGATTAAGTCAGTCATATAGATTGGAAATAATTAGCTTCCAATAAGATTTGAATTCCTTAACAATGGCCAACTTGTACAACATTGATATTGCATTGATGGTTAATCTACAAAAGCCAAGCAACTACTAATGTCATTAAATTAGCCATATGGCTACATTCTTCATCATCTGAATTTTACTTCATGACCTATTGCTTGCCATAAGACACAACATATAAATTGCCTGAATTTCTTAAATGAAACTTTACTGTTTTTATACATTACAAGGTGGAAGGATCACTAAGTCAATAACAAGACACATAATTATTAGCTAAATGTTGATCTGAAATTTTCACTGTATAATACTTGATATGTGATTAATATTTACCACTGAATTTAATGCATTAGCAAGAAAGGAGATTGTTAAAAAATAACTTTGTTGTTTTAAATAAATTCTTTTGTTCATCATTGTTATGAACTCATTGATTTATATTTCCAATTCCCTCCACTTATTTATAGAATTTACAGATGACTTGAACATTGCAACAAAAAGCAGATTAAATAAAAATTAGTCTGAAATATTGACAATGCTTCATCTAAGAAATTTGGACAACATAAGTCTATAATGGCTATTACTATAACAGGTTAATGACCCTGAAATTGACGTTTCATAAATAGAAATGTAAAAATAGCATTTGGGTGTTAAAATTTAAATAAACAGAAAATTAAAATGTTGTTTGGCAAATTCAAGTCTGGCTTCAGGATGTTACAAACCCTGGACCAGTTACTGGAAGAAATGAGAAGTTATGTTGATAGCTGATAAAGTAAGATTATTGTATTTTTAAGTACAGATATCAAGGTAAAGTGTCTTTTTGGCCAGAACAGAGTTGGTGTGCTGATATGTGGCACTTGGATATGTTTTTTTATGAACTCCATCTGGGTGGTCACAGTGTTTGTTTGAAAATTGTTAGTACAAGGTAAAGATGAAATTACTTTAAGCTGAGGACTACCGAGAAACCAGATGTCCATTTTCTGTGACAATCATCTGCAATTTTTATAATTATCATTATTTTAGATTTCTGGTGAGGAATCCTTGACCATCTTGTTAATTCACAGAAATATAGAAATAATGAAACATGAGCTATGAGCATTGTAAATTGTCATTTTCTGGAGCCTGGCTAGGTAAAGTGAAGTCATTAATCATTGTTATTAGGAAAGATTTACTCATATAAATCAGCATAGATTTTACTTGGAAGTCATTTTCTGAGTGGGGAGTAAATGAGCCGGATTCAACAACACATACACATTTTTTACATTATTCGGACTATTGTCCTCATCTTTGTCGCCATTACAACGTTTCAGCTGCTGTACGCTCTGGCCTTCTTCAGGTGGTTGGAATGTCAAACTGAACCCTTTATTTCGCTCACTGGGGTAGACTGTTCTAGTTCCACATGCCATGTCAAGGACACATGGCACAGTGGATAAAGGCGTTGGCTAGATCCAGTTTTAGGACCCAAAGAGTGTGAGTTCAATACCCAGTTAAGGCAGTGGAGAATTTTCAGAGGGAAATTAACAGGAGATAACTGATAACTGACATCCATTAAAAAACATGGTATGTGGAACTAGAACAGTCTACCCCAGCGAGCGAAATAAAGGGTTCAATTTGACATTCCAACCATCTGAAGAAGGCCGGAGCGTATGACGGTCGAAATGTTGTAATAAATATGGCGACAAAGATGAGGACAATAGTCCGAATAATGTAAATAATGTACATAATACCTCATCTCAGAAATATAGACAGATACTGACATCCACATTTTGCCCAACATACTGGCTCAGTGAATACAGAGAAAACCCTCAGGCATCATTTCATAGAATTTAAATTCTGTAGACTTTTTTTTTTTCTCTTCACATTAAATTCTGTCAAGTTTACAGGATGCATTTGGTTTGTTTATCAATGAAATTTTCTCCCCCCCCCCCAAGTTGATGCTCAACTCAACCATAACCAGCAACCAGAAACAAAAGGTTATGGCACTCTGCAGATTGATTGGTTTCATTGATTTTCTACAGGAACAAAACAACAGAATTTGGGTTTAACTACTGACAATTGCTGTCATATAGACAGGTGGAAAAGGCTTAATCTCTGTGAAGTGCTACAGAGAGATCTACCAGCCTTGTTGACACTTGTTCCCAGGCATGACGTAGTCAGCTGATATTGATGAATTACCCAATCTACCTGGTTGTATCTGGTGCAGTAAACCAACCAGTTGTGAGCGAGTGCTGTGACAAGGAGCTGACTGCATCCCTAGAACCCTGTTATAGGTGCAACTACAAGGTGCAAACAAGAAAAAAAAAAAAGATGTTTTTGCAGCAAAGCAATTTTCTGAATTGAATACATTTTAAATATATAATCTGAATTCATATTGAAGCTGTTTAATTTTTTTTTTTTTTTTTCCAGTGTGCTTTGGACACATCATACTGGACTGGCTTCAACCATTTTGTCATTTGGGGCAGCATCATTTTCTTCTTTTGTTTCATCATTGCTTTCTACTCTGACATTTTCCAATACAATTATATGGGTGTCGCCACAGCAGTCTTCTCAACAGCCCAATTTTGGTTCAGTTTACTTCTCACCTGTGTCATTCTTTTGGTTCCAGTCCTTGCCTATCGGTTTTACACTCTAGACACACAACCAACACTCTCTGACCGAGTACGCATGAAACAACGTATGACTAAAACCAAGTCCAGGTCTCGTGACTTCAACATTGGCCGGAGGTCCACCATTCGCCGAAGTCAACGGTCTATGCGATCAGGATATGCTTTTGCTCACCAGGAGGGCTTTGGCCAGCTCATTACCAGTGGACTGAACATGCGCAGTAGAGTCCGGGCAGAATCCAATTTACCTGACAAGTCTCCAATTCGACTTAAAGGGATTACCAGAGTGTCCAGTACAACAGGAGAACCAATCAAATCCAATTCAGATATTTTTGATGCTGCTAAAATTTAATTTTTTTTAATTTTTTTATTTTAAAGATGAAGACTATTTGCAAGAACTTAACAAATGAATATAGCTTAATTTGGAAACCAAATTAGATAATGTTCACCTTCAGCAGGATTCGAACCTACACCAAACAGAAGAATGTGGATATTAAAGTCAATGAAAGGTTCAGACTGGGTTTTTGTGGATGTTTTATTTTTCTATTTTTTTCTACAAAACATATATTTACTAACACATCTCTGTCTGATCTGTACACAGTGAGGAATTGGCAAATGCACACTGGGAAATAATTGGGGGGGGAAAGTTCCAGAATAACTCCATCTTAGAATCAGTCTTGCACATTTGTAATTCAATCACGTTCACTCAGTGGTTAAATAACTGAGTTGGTCTTTCTCAGTTGTAAAGTGAATCTTTGTCCAGCTTCCATTATTATGTCAACAAAATAAATTGGATGCATTTGCTGTGTTTCTTTTTTTTTTAATCTTTAGTGCAGCAAAAGGCTGTGTATGAGGTTTACTTTTTTTCTTACGGGTCCCATGGATGGGATTGTGTTGTCACAAGATCTTTCCAAAAGTAAATCTGATCTTAAACCACAACAAAATGTACTTCACTGTTGAAACTAGAGAAGTTTTTGAAAGATCAGTAATTGTCATATTCAATGGAAACCACAGAAACATACCTTGTCTAATGTCTAAATCATTTTGTTAAGAAAAATTTCCTTCCTCAGTTGTCTTATACTTTATCCAGTTTATGACTGGCATCAGATGATCTTGACATTCTTCATCATTTTCAGCATTCTTGACCATTTTCTTTGCATTCTGATGCCTAATATTGGAACTATATATACAACAATATTTGCCCATCAAAGTTTTTATAAAATATTAAGGTTTAACATCCACACAATGTTGTCAGGTGTGACCACAAAACTTGCTGTAAGCAATTGCTTTGCAGAGTTGACAAATAATGCTATATGCTGTTGAAAAATTCTTTGTAAAATAAATATAATGGTGGAGGTGTTATTTTTTGGGGATGGGTGGGAAGCAAATCTTCTATGTATTTCTATATATGCATCACCACACATCTGCTCGGCATGCAGCAGTCCATCTTTATTATTTATCACTTTGAGTGAAAACTAAGATACTATTTTTATAAAATGCAAGTCAAGGTCAAAGTTGCTTACACACTTTAGGATTTCACTAACACTGAATTAGAGTAATTTCCAAGCTACAGAAAAGACATTGCATAATTCCATTTTTTTCAAATTTTCTGCTATTTTTATTTTTGTAATGTCGAGAGGGAATGATGTCATTGAAGCCCTACTTGAGAGGTGAATTATATAGGAGTGAATATATAAACATTTTAAATTAAAAAAAAAAAAAGAATTTCTTAAAACTGGAGTATGTAGTTTTCCATAACTAAAATTTTGTCAGGCATAATTTGCCAATCAGGAGAATTAACCTTTAACAATACTGGAGGTGATTTTGCTTGCAAAGCAAAAATTTTATCCTGCCACTGCAAGTGATTCAGATGAATGAATAATAGCATGTTTGAATTTTGAAGTTGTGTTGTCATATCCTGCTATGACAACATAAAATGACCATGACTGAAATTAAGTAGTGCAGTAGAGGAGCCTTGAAAAACAATGTGGTGGAAAGGAAAGTAGTGAATAATACAGAATATTAAAGGTTAAGTTCAGACAGGTTAAATATTACTCCTATTTATTATTGATATCACTTAAGTGGTTTTACAAGTATAAAGTAAGTAAAAAATGTAAATCATGATTTTAAAAAAAGGCAATATTTTTAAATTTATATATATTTTAAATTAAATTTGTTTGAATTTAATTTAAATTCAATAAAACTGTGCTTAGTTTTCACTCAATGTTTTTTTTTTTTTTTTTTTTTAATTATTATTTTTAATTATTTTCCAAGTTCTGAACACATGCCTACCAAGTTATGTATATGTAGACATGTATGTATCTATATGTATTTATTTCATCTTTGTATCCCTGGGCTTCTCACCCATCCAATTTGTATGTAAATTTTCAAAGACAGTGATTCCAATGTTTTTTGTTCATTTTTATCAAGAGGGGTTTTAATTGATGCAAGCAAAATGTTATAAATTATCTTCATAGACTTGTCATGAATCTTTATTTCTTAAAAGAAAATACATTTTTTTGTTTTACATTCTTTTTAACTATGAGAAAATGTATAATTAAAAAAAGAAGCCATGCAGACTCCTGATATGAAAGAATTAATATTTTTGTTACTTTTCTATGTTTCATCACTAGTATATACCTTTTCACTCAGACTAGTACACACATCGTAGTTGTTATACTCACAGCATTTTAGCTTTTTTATTCTCTGGCTGTCTTTGGTTGTCTGTTGCCTTCTCAAAATTTTGAACCAAATGGACAAGTGACCCAGAAGGAAATAGTTGAGAGTGAATTAACTGATATGAGTTATCTCCCCTAAGAATGAAAAGCAGGAGAACAATCTACTGCGATAGATTGAATGAAGGGTCCAGTTCAAAATTCTGGAGGATACAACAAGCAAGTCCTGTGTTTGACAACAAAGATTAGTATACAGATCGAAATGAAAAGTCATATAATAATGATAATTCCTCATCCCAAAAATTCCAACAGAAATTTTCCCACTTTTACCAACTTGCTATAAAGAAGTCGAATTATTCTTCTGAAACTAAGAAACTTTTCACCTGCAAGAACATCTCCTTAACAAACCTCTATAAAATTGGAAGACCGTATATTATATAATCAATATATATTATATGGTTAAAGTCTAGAATCGGGGCCATAAAATCTATGAAAATGCATATTTACGAGGGAACCATGTGACATTTTTACTTTCATAGATGTCAGAATAAAAATAGATACTTTATTAAATCAAACCCAATTTTAATGTTGATGACAGGTTGGATGTGGTTGAATGAATATGCCATGGATTTGAGTCCTGATGTTTTTGTTCTTTTTTTTTTTTTTTTTTCTTTGCCTTTCTTTTTATGTTATCTGCATCTATAGAAATCAATCTATATAAAAATTTCAGATAGAGTTTATCTGTAAAAGCACAATATGAATAAAAACAAAAGGAAAACTTATCTTAGCTGACACATTTTGTCCTCTGAGGTACTTTATCAAGACAAATGCAAAATAAATTCCTTGCATTTGCCTTGATGTTTCTCAGAGGACAAAACATGTTGGCTAAGATAAGTTTTTCTTTTGTCTTTATTCAAATCAATCTGTGAAACAAATTGTAGCATACTATTAATTTAGTCATTATGACAGTATTTTTTCAATTCATATTCAACATTTTTACAGTGAGCCAATTTGTTATTGTTAGCAATCACTTAGACAACCTTTTGAGCACAATGTTATCTGGTGCATGATCCTTAAACAAACATATTAAATTTAAAGTTAGCTTTACTTGTACTTCTACTAATCCTTAATCAGCAGGAGTTTAGTGTTAACTTATTTTTGATCATACTTAGAATTAAATGTTTCTAATCTGTGGAACTGTTCATGAAGGAAAAAAAATGAACAATTTTTACATGAAATAATGACATCTGTGGTGTGTTTTTTTTATTTTGTAAAAAAAATTAATATTTTTTTTTTAACAAAATGTTAAAAGGTATCTTAAATCTATGCAGCTTTTAGTGATCTAAAGTAGAAAATTATTAACTCTGTTAGTATGAATACAGACCCTGTACTATTAAGTTTCAAATTAGATTTGAAATTGCTTTATTCTTCAAGTTAATGCAATCCCATTAAAATGCTTTAACAAAAACCTTACTTTGCTGTGTTAGGGCAATGAAACTACAAACAGGAATTGGATTATTATTATACAGGTTGTTTTGATTCCTAATTAAATCTGATATTTGTTCAGAAAAATCTCAATTTAAAGCTTTAACTAATGAAAATGTAAAAACCAGTTCTTTTGTAAAGCAAGATCTAATCAAGATATGTTATTTGACAACTTCTTCTTCAGTGTGTGAACAATTCTATTTCTGACACTTCTCTAGCAATCATAATTTCTAGGGTTAATAAACTCCCTGAACATTTCTGTGGCAACTACTTAGTTGCAAAACAATATATTATTCAAAACGTTATCAAAGTGTTTGGAAATGTGAGAATCAGTTTGTGGTGATAGACAGCAGGCTAGAAAAGATGGCAGATAAAGCAAAAACCTTAATTCACAGAATAAGAATGACTTATTCATCATCAATATCTTAAAAACAAAACAAAACATGGGGGGTGGTAATCACTTTTCATATCAGCCCATTTGAAACTTTCTAGACTTAACATTCTGATAGAAATAGTGATGACATTTTGTAGGGTTGATTTATCTGGCAAATGTAGAGGCCTTTAAACTGTGACGAAACCTCAAATCATTTCCAGATATGTGCACTATCATTACTAAACTTAGTTTACTATGATACAAAGCCACAAGTAGTATGCAACAGTAATGATTTGCTTAGCTAGTTTGTTAACCATTACTCTAGTATTAGATGTTGTATCTATAAAGATAATTAAAATAAAAAAAAAAATCACAGAAGTACTACAGTAAAATAATTGTATATATATATATATATATATATATATATATATATATATATATATTGTGTGTGATGAAAGAGTTCATAAAGATTTGGGACTTTTCAACGTTGTACACCTGAATTCTTTCATGGATTAAGTGAACTCATTTTTTCATTTTGATCACATTTTGGCTGATCTATTCTTCAGGCTTCTGTGGTATCTATTAGGTTGGTGCAAAAATAATTTCGTTTTCTAACATATGTTACTATGTGAGAAAACGAAATTATTTTTGCACCAACCTAATAGTAAATAGTTTTAGGCTTCTATTTTAAATGATACTATGTTTAATATATGTGTGTACAGTCTTAGGATCCTTTTTTCTTTTAAAATTAAGGTTACTTAAAATAATTCTGAAGACACTTGAAGAAAGCTGGGAAAATGCCCTTAAAAATTATCAACCAAATAATCCACAAAACAAGGATAGTGCTTCATCCTGGAAAATTTTGCCAACACTAACCATTGAATTAGTAATCTGAAGTTTGTTCCCGCCATTTTCATTTTATACCAAAGTCTACCATTTGTGCCTAGATACTCACTGCCTTTCTTCTTTCCTTGCCATCCAATAAAATTCTTATCTTCAATGCTCATTCTTTCAAGGCTTTTGGGTCATTTTTGTAATTTAACATATTTAATTTTTATGATCAAAATCTAAACTAATTTTTCTGATAATTTGAAGATGAAGATATTCAAATCTTTTGTTCTAGCTGCTCCACATTAAAACACCTTCTCATATATATATATATATATATACACACACACATATATTATTGCTAAAATGCTATTTTTAATGGCTACCCATATTTGAGTAGATGCTCTGTTCATTTATTAAATAGTATATTTATTTATTTTAATCTACTAGGTTGAATATTCAGGCTTGTAGATTGAAATAAATATACTGTTTAATAAATAAACAGAGCATCTACTCAGATATGGATATACATTAAAAATAACATTTAAACAATAAAATAAAATGTCTGATTAATAAATGAAAAATCCACTCCTTTGGCAATATATATATATATATATATATATATATATATATATATATATTGCCAAAGGAGTGCATTTTCCTGATTTGAAGATGAACACATTTTGCAAGATGCATCATTTATAGCTTTTACACTTCATCTCATCATCTTCATTTATTTTTTTTTCTGATACTATAATGCATCCTATAAACACACATTATAAAAATTTTATATATATATAATCCCTTGCCAGTTTCATTACATCAAACACTGTTTTATTAACATCTCTCTCTCGTATTATACACACACACACATATATATATATATATATATATATATATATAGTCATCTATGGGCAGACTGTTTCGCTATATCACAGCTCTTCAGTGTGGCTAGGCATCGGATTGCTTCAAGCCAGGATCAAAACTCGACTGATTTGACATCCTAAGCCATCAGTGCACTTGCAGAGAGAAAGGGAAATTTGAGCATTTTCTATATGAAATATATCAGCAGCTAAAAGAACTCAATTTGTACTTGAACAGTAATATATATATATATATATATATATATATATATATGGCTATTCAATTTAAAGATTTCCTTATCTTCTAAACAAGTTGGCTTCTTTTTTTTTTTTTTTTTAACATTTGAATTTTTTTTCCAATATAGGACAATATATGAAATGTGTTGATGTAAAAAATACAGAATTCATTTAATATTGGTGAGAATTTTATCAGTGGCCTTGATACCAAGTTTAAAATATTGCCAGAATTTTGATGTTTGTGTTTTCTATTATAATATCTGTAACATCAAGTACAATATTATTGATAAGATTATATATATATATATATATATATATATATATATATATACAGAGAGAGAGAGAGCTCTCTGGTCCACTGGCGTATTTCATATAGAAAACAAAATTTCCCTTTCTCTCTGCCGTGCAACGATAGCCTAGGCGTAGGATCTCTGATTGATGCCAAATCGGTCGGGTTCCAATCCTGGTTGGAAGCAATTGGACATCTAACCACACTGAAGAGCTGTGATACAGTGAAACAGTCTGTCTGTAGATGACTAATATATATATATATATATATATATATATATATATATATATATACACACACACACACACACACACATACAGTTTTCAGATATGTATCTGAAAATAAGGTCTGGAGTAAACATTCTTAAAAAAAAAAAAATACTTTTGATAACACCCTATTATCTTTATAATATATCAATGTCTAAATATGCCTTTTGTGTGTCAATGAGTTCCGTCTAAATTATCATGTTATGTAAATATACTTGAGTCTTTTGAATTTGTGATTAGAAAAGGTGAGCTGCTAATAATGTGTGCTGCTTTGCTGTCAGAGTAGCTGTGGATCCACCACTCCCCATTTTGATATTTGAGTTAAAAATGCAAAATCTCAAATGTAAATTAAACAATACAAGTAGGCATTACTCAATACAATACAATAATCCCAGCATCCTCATTTTTGCTCCTAACCTTTTAACCTTATATCATACAAAGCTAAGCTCAGTAAAACTAATATATTGATATTTACCTGTCACTAGTTTAGAGACATAGGAAGACATTTATATAGTGGTGGAGATTAAAATCAGGATTCTGTGCAGGCCAGAAGTCATAAGACAGCCCAGAATCAAGTTATTCATCATGATCCCTTTTCTGAGCTTGTATTATCTCAGCTGAACACTCACTTGGAGAAGAAAAGGCTGAGATTGATTTCTCATGTCTTTTTTTTTTCTTTAAATAAACTCGTTTTAAAAAAAAATCATCAACTGAAATAATCATTTAAGATATTTCTTATACTTGTTCTCAGAGGAAATAGTTAAAAAAAGCAAAAAAGCTTAAAAGTGAATTGAACAGTTTTTAAACTTCTGTACACTTTTTCTTGAATATGAAGGATGTACAGATGGCACATTGAATAATAGTTCGAAATGAGAAATTGATGAGCCGAATTTGAATTCTGGTTGGTTTCATTACATTCACTTATGCTTGCAAAAGGTATGAAACCATCTTCTCTCTCCAGCTATGGGTTAAATAGTAGCACTTGCATCTGGAAAAAAATTATCCTAAAAAATTGTTAATGTAATATCCAATCACAAAAAAAAAAATAAAAAGATTCTTATAATCCAAGTTGTTTCAGCTTTAAATAAACCACAAAGGGTTAGTAAGCCATAAAATTCAAGTTGATAAATATTTAATATTGAATATGTATTTAATGAAAATATTAACTTAATATAAGTTTAGATATAATATATTTCCAGATAATTTACAATAAAAGAATATAGGTTGCTAATAAGCACTCCACTTCCCCAAATCTTATCAAACATTAATTTTAATTTTGAATGGCTTCTTGGTCAGGCCAGCAAATTTTCATCACTCCCTTATATATGTATGTATGTGTGTGTCCATGTGCGCATATATATATATATATATATATATATATATATATATATATACACACACACACTTAGAGAAGTACATGCATGCTTGTAGATTTTGAAAATACAATAAATTTCTTAACTCAATTTGTAAAAATGCTAATTCTTTAAATACTTACATCTGTATCTGATGAATTTTAAACTAAGACTTATACAAATAGCTTTTACCTGCTTTTCAAACTTAGATTATTTGACAATGTGGTAAACACACATTTCACATCAGAATGAACCTGCTCTCAAAAAAACAGGTAAATTTGAGTTTCTTTTGAATGGAAAGAAGCCAGTTTGAAGTCGTATTCAAACCAGTTTATATTTACTCTCCTCTTTAAACAAGTTTGTATAAAAAAAAAAATCTTTTATTAGGTTGGTGCAAAAATAATTTCGTTTTCTAACATATGTTACTATGTGAGAAAACGAAATTATTTTTGCACCAACCTAATACTTGATACTCTTGTGAAAATATGAAACCATTAATTTTTTAGAAAAGGTAGAATTGCCAGATTAATAAAAATTCTTTTGAGTAAACATAATTTTGCTGACACATTATAAACCTATTTTCTATTTATTTTTTCTTAACTTTTGGATAAATATGTTCTTTACATTCATAGATTTTTTAAATAGATGTTTTTTTTTTATTCTGATACTTTAAAGTGACTCCCAGTGATGATCTTAATCATATCAAACCAAAATTTTCATCTCTATGGCCTCAACAGCTTTGAAGACATATCCAATATTTATTATTTAAGTGCCTTCTTAAATGGATTTCAACAACAATCACCCAAATATGATTACAAGGGTAGGACTTAATTTTCTTGGATAGTAGCCTTTAAAAACTTTTTAATTTCATATCTAACATGATATTAGGTTGGTGCAAAAATAATGTCGCTTTTCTTTTGAAGTTGAACGACAAAAAACGACATTATTTTTGCAGCAACCTAATACCTCCAAAATGAAAAAACAATTTTATAATCATTTTAAACAACTCTTTATATTCTTATATGGTTTTGGTAATATTTCTCCTTTTGTTTAATTTCTTTTCTTTTATTTATTTAATATATTTCATTTGATTTCTCAACCACTGCCAATATAATTTTAATGTGTGTTTTCATAAAAGTAAAAATGAATCCCCAAATAATTAGGTTTCTAAACAAAAAAAAAAATATTTTTTGTTACAGAAACAGGGAAGATTATGTAGATTTTAAGTCAAGCAATAGTGAAATTGTTGTTAATTTTGTGCTTTTGCAGTTTTTACAATTTTTATAGTCTTAATTTTGACTGCTGTACAAACAGTAAAAATCAGTAAAAAAAAAAACAGTAAAAAAAGGCACATATCATTTCATGAAGATGAATAAATGGATTCTTCAAAATCTTTCTAGAAATATTATAATTAATCATTTTCCAACTGACATTTGCTAGCTTTTCTTTACTATTTTTTTTATTCAATCCTAATTTTTAGTTAATCAATAGAGTTGTCAGATTAGAAAATTAGAAAAATGAGACACTCTTAAAATCTCATTCTCTCTCTCTCTCTCTCTCTCTCTCTATATATATATATATATATATATATGGTGATTTTCCAAGCGTAGCTGAGATGTAGCACAAGGCCAAAAGTATGGGGTACCCAGTGAGGATCGAACTCACTACTCAGTTGCAATAGACAAGCTTGCTAACCATTACACCACCTAGAGGTACCCTTGATATTCCAAGCATAGCTTGGATGTGGCACAAGGCCGAAAGTAAGGGGCACCCAGTGAGGAACGAACTCACTACTCATTTGTAATTGTTTTAGCAAGAGAAGCTTGCTAACCATTACACCACCCCGAGGTGCGCACGCGCTCTCTCTCTCTCTCTCTATATATATATATATA
This sequence comes from Acanthosepion lycidas, assembly GCA_963932145.1. NCBI lineage: Eukaryota > Metazoa > Mollusca > Cephalopoda > Sepiida > Sepiidae > Acanthosepion > Acanthosepion lycidas. Next base: position 45,881,833 of record OZ010590.1, on the reverse strand, counting down.
TATATATAATTTTCCTACACACCCAGACTAATATATTATATAAGAGAGACATACACTACAGCTGAAAAGTTTGAGATCATCCCTGATAATTTTTAAAATCGGCCCAAAAAGTAGTTGTTTTGTAGTTTAAATTAGAAAAAATTATTATATATGATTAAAAAAAAAAAATGAGACATGATTTTTTTCATCAGAAACTTTTACATGACAAAAAAAAAAAAAAAATTTATCATTAAATTTTGCTCTCATCAAAATATCCTCCTTTAGCCTTGATTACTGCAGCACAAATTTTTTGGCATTTGTTACAAAAGTTTCTCAAAGTATAAGTTTGATAATTGATGCTATTCTTTTTTCAATGACTCTAGGAGCTCTTTTTCATTTTTTTTTTTTTTTTTTTTTTTCACTCTTCTGTCAAGTTCATTCCATGGCAATTCTTGGGGTGGCTTCAAACTTTTGAACTGTAGTGTAAGTTAAAAACATAGAGCAATGATTTTAATGGCTTATGAGAAAAATAAAGTAAAATCATTTGAAAATTATTGAATGCAAGCTAAGAAAAAGAAATTCAGTAAAAGTGCTATCATTTGAAAATATTTAATACAGACAACAGAAAAATAAACATGTCAGTTTTGTGTAAACTTCTAGCAACCGTAGTTTCCTTGTTATATTTGGGTTATTTTCATCAAGAGAACCCGAGAAAAGAAAGTATAATTACTTATATCCGAGAACTGTAAGAAGGTAGTAAAATTATATTTCTTATTAGCAAATTTGAAAATGAACTAAATACAGGACATTTGGGGTGTTCCTGAAAGGTCAGTAAAGGATAAAATTATCCAATACAGGACATGCCCAGTATATAAGGGACATCTGGCAATCCTATCAATCAGAGTAAATAGTTAAATGATCTCATCTGGAAGGATCTCATCTAATTTTACATATAAAGGATCACTTTTGGACATATCATAAACATATTAGTAGAAGCGCTTTTTCTTATGTATTCAGGATTTATAAAGTCCAAACCAACTGGAAACATAAATTTAGATAATATTGTTCACATGAATGTAAGCAGTTTTCTTATTAATTGATGTTATTGCTAAGTGTGCTAGCAATTTTTTGTTGTATATAATAGAAACCCCTCTTATTAATAGCAGCCATTTTTCCCAAAAATATAGTTGGCAGGAAAATCTTTTTTGGATATTGGAATTTCTGTATTTTTTTTTTATTTTTCTTTATTTCTTCATATTAAACAATATGTAACAAAGAAAAAAAAATGTTATTTGATCTCCAAAAAGGACATTTTTGAATTAAAACAAATCCCCCCTTGTTTAAAATTAAATCCTTGCTCTCACACGCGCACACACACACACACACACACAAAAAAATGTTTCTTGATGATTTTGTCTTTGTTTACATCTCAGATTTGTTACATTGTATGGAAAGCCAACATTGCCAAAAAAAAGAGGTTCAAATGATTATATTTGAAATGAGGACCATGAAACATTTTTTTTAAATTTCTGTTGCTGTATCTACTCATATTGGCTGAATTTTGTGAATTGTTGGAATATGCATCTTATTGCATTTAATTATCTCTATATTTTCACCACTTGTTAAAAAAAAAAAAATCATTACATATTATGGGATGTTGTCTTTTGATTAACTTTTATTTTGTTAATTTACAAAAGAAGAACAAATGTGATTAGTCAAATGAATCCATCAATTTATAAATTAAGAAAAATTTTAAATTTTGAAAAGACACTTTGCATTTTGTCACCCTTTTTTCTGTTATTATTCTGAGAAATATTTTCATTCAAGCATAAAAAATCATTTTATGTAGATTTCATATTTGTAAACATGTCTTTCTTTTTTTTCTTTTTTTTCTTTTTTAAATCAACCAGGAAACTGATTCCCAAGAAGTGTTTAAACTATTTTTTTTAATTAGTAAGGAAAGAAACCAATTCTTGCTAAATGTTGAAATTCCATGATGAGTCCTTGTTCCTATTATACTAGTTATTCAGACTATTATCCCTTTCCTATCTTGGCCATTGCATTTTTTGCCTTTCCTTACTTAATGTGATAAAAATGGACATATTAAAATAGGAAGAAAAATTAACAAAAAGAGGTAACATTACCATAAAGTAGTAACATTACTGTAAAGTGGTAATATCAAAACAATAAAAAATAGTCAATAAAAAGTGATAAAAATGGAAATGATAAAACAAGAAAACCTTCTTATGTTAATATTTTCATTGTTTCTAACACTTTAATTAAATTTTGTACTCCTAAAAAATATCTTTCCTTTGTTATATAGTGCATTTATTTTACAAAGCACCTATGTTCTACCAGTAGATATATGGAAAATTGTACAGAAAAAATAGGCATTGAAGCCTTTCTGAGTTCAGAAAGAACAGTCAATATTTTTCATGTGTGCTAGAAAAAATTAGTATACATATGTCTTTTTTTTCTTTTTTTTTTTTTTCAGTTTGAATTTCTTTGATGAGAATTTATCATTATTTACATTATTTTCATCTTTGAGAATTTATCATTATTTACATTATTTTCATCTTTGATGAGAATTTATCATTATTTCCTCATCTTTGTTGTTGTTATAACATTTCAGCCTTTTTACTCTTTGGCTTTCTTCAGGTGTCTTCATCCAAATAAGCTTCTATGAATTTCAAACTGAACTCTTGATTTAATTGATGGACATAGATTGTTCTTGTTCTTCTGTCTGTGTCAGGTGATATCTCATCTTATTTCTTGCCATATCACTAGTTTTTCAAACTAATAAACTTGATTCCAGATTTAAATAGCAGTAATAACCAGAAATAAATTTTTATGAAAGTTTAAAAAAAAAAAAAATAACAGAACATATACTGGATGTGCTACCCAACTGAAAAAGACGAAATACATTAGTTAAAAACATTGTAATATGAACACGTCTTGTAATATGATCCTGTTATATGAACTATTTTCTTTGCTTTGGACAAGATACATTAAACTGGAAAATGAATAAGTCTGTCCACGCAATACTGTGAGCATATTGATAATGTTGCCTCATTTTTTTAGGGAGTTAAAATTTGATATCAATTACTTTTTTATCATATGAATAAATTTCTTACCAACATTATCAATTTTGCTGAAATTTAAAAAAAAAAAAAAATAAAGGTCTTAAAAAATGAAAATAAAATTTAGCCATAAAAGGAATTTTTTATTTTTCAACCATATTTATTGCTTTTATTATTAGTGAGGTTTTTTTTTTTTTATATCTCCTCCTTGCCTTTACAGAAGGCAGAATTTAAATAAGGATAATCAGCCTATGATGTTAAAATAATAAAAATGGATAAAATATTCACAGGTAATGGTAATGAGGTTCATACTTGTACTTATATTATTTCAGTTTGTTTTCTTTGTTTCATTATTGAGCATTTTTTAAATAATTTTGGAGGTTTCATTTGTTGCAGAAATGGAGACAAGATGGTTTTCCTCTATTTCATTTTCTTCCTCTTTTTACCAGCTTCCTAACAGAAGTTGAAAAAACAAACATCTATAATCAATTGAAAAATCCTTGACTGTATTTCTTTTTATATGTAACCATGCAAAACCAAAAATATTTTTTAAAAAAAACAACTGACATGACAGTATAAGAATTTTTAAATATCAAATTAAATTTTTTTTTTCTTAATTAGTTTTTAGAAAAATTAAATTACAGATATTATATATATATGCGCATATGCAAAACCACGGGAATGTGTGTATAATTTTATCAAATAATTCTCAAGAAGTGTTTATAAAAGACATCATTTTTATAATAGTTTGGCAAAGGACCTAAAAAAAGAACATGGTCTGAAGTAAATTTCTTTTTTTTTTCTTTTTTTTTTTTTTAAAATCAGTATCACCCCATGTAAGGCAGTAAAGCCACTAAGATACAAGGGATTACAGGGTATGGAAGAATTAGGAACAGAAACATTAATAATGAGCAGGAAGAGGAAAGAGTAATCAGGAGGACAGTAGATAATGATTGACATTAAATTTTTGCAGATTAAAGTTGGCTTGAAAGCATGGAGTCGGAAGGTTTTAAATCCCTTTCATGAAGAGTAGAAGCCAGGATCACAATGTGTAGAAATTACACACACTCTTCTTTAAAAACAAGAGTGTGTATAATTTCTACAGATTGAGAACATAGACAAAAAAACAAAAAAAAAAACTTTTCAGTGATTTTGATAGTAATTATCTATCCAATGCTTATAGAATATTTGAGTAACAAATATATATTGCTTAAGTGCTTTTACTTTAAAATTATTAATGACGACTTTTTGTTGGTACTTTTATAAAAACTGCAATGGTCTTTTTTCTTTCATTCATTCTACTGATCTCACAAAACACAGGCTTATCAGTTTGGGATATTTTTTAATAAAAATATTTCCATTTTAACTTTTTTTAGATTAGCCAAGATGGATTTATTTTTATATTTGATAGCAAAATATTTATAAAATCATATACATTTCACTCTGTTTATGATTTATGTTTTCAATATATCTTGGAGAGAAAATTCAAACGTTAATTCAGCTCACCTTTCATAGGTACACAAAATATCTACTCCTTATTCAGAATTTGTGTTTGTTAGTATAATCAAGGTGAGACTGGTTTTTGGGACCACAGTTCTGAACTCCACTGTATATTGTTCATTTGCAATTCTAATCAGCTATAGTAAATAACAGCGATAAAATGTTAACTACAAGAGAAAGAAACTGAATATAAAATTCTGGCTGAAACTGCTTACTGTATATAAATGCTCTTGAGAAAAGACATGAACCCACTTCTCCCTAAACTCTGTTTCATTGTTAGATATTACAAATTATATCATTGGCAAATCACTTGCCCATAAATACTTTACATATCCAGGTGATAGCAAGAAACAAAAAGAAACAAAGATATTACCTTCATTATCAACTTTAAAAGGGTCCAGTTTTTCATCAGAGCAAAAATGACACATGAACAATGCCAAACATAAAACTGTAAATCCGTCCAAATGATGATCAAATTGCTTCTAAAGTTCTGATACTCAACATGCTTTTTCAGTCATATAAGAATATTAAAAAAAAGAAACTTGAAAAATTGACATTTTAATTTATGTTCATGGTAAGAAATGTTAATATTAAATTAATGATATTTTTTAATAAGTATTTATATAAGATAAAGAACAAATAGGAAATATTTATCAATCTAACATGTTTCTCTTTTATTAAAGTTTCATCAGAGATTGAGAGAAGAGACAAAAAAACAGAATTTTGGTATTTTCAGTTTTGTTCAGATTGATTCTCGTTGGTCAGTATTGTATCATGTGCATTAAAACTGTCAAAGCTTTAATAAAAGTGAAAAATTTTAGATTGATAAACGTTTCTGTTGTAGCATACCCACGGATGATAATGGGTATGTCCCCATTCATATAAATAGAGTAGTAAATACTGTATGTTGGTCTGCAGTTGGAGATTCATTATGGAATTCACTTGACTCACTTCTAGCAGTTGACTACTATTTCTCTGTGCTGCTGGTGAATCTTATATGTGTTGTTCTTGTCCTAAGTATTATCATTCATTACCAACCTTTCTGTGATTATTGTATTCAGTAACCTACCCTTAATTACAACAGATACATAGATAATAACAGACAAAAATAGATAGATATTAAGAAACCAAGATAGATAGATAATAGGGATTGTAGTTAATGAACCAGACAGAATTCAGCCTTGTGCCACATTTGACCATGTGGGGTAGTTGATATCCTGCAGTTGGAGATTCATTGTAGAATTCACTTCACTCACTCCTAGCAGTTGAGTACTTCTTCTACACACCCCTGGCAAATCTTATATGTGTTGTTCTTGTCCTAAGTATTATCATTCATTACCAACCGTCATGTGATTATTCCTTTCATTAACCTTCTCTAGATTACAACAGATTCCTAGTTGTTCTTTATCTTATCATCCTGTCGAATTCTGATATGTATTTGATCTACATTTGATCTTTAACTCATATATATATATATATATATATATATATATATAAGGCAAAAGAAGTATGACAAAGGGGGAAAAAGTTTTCGTGTTATGCATTTTGTCCTTTAGGACTTCATCAGACTGTTTATATTGATGCAACTATACTTCTCCCCCCAGCTATGGGTTAATTAGTAAGACCTGTGTCACTAAAATCATTATTATCTCAAGAAAAAAAATTGCATAAAAAATATTTAGATTTCACCATTAAATAACCTACAGAGGTTGGTATAATAATGGCTGGCTATTTTAGGATGTCTGTCTTTTAGGGCAGCTGCCCAATTCTTGCTCAGACACATTTTATGTTTGTTCAACACCCACAGAGCTTACCTATGGTTTATATTGCAACTATGCTGAGCAAACCTTAGTTATAGTTTCTGGGAGAAGTTTTGATATGTCACTAAACAAAAACACATCCCCACCAAAAAAAAAATCTACCAATATTTGGTTTTGACCATAGACATTGCATCAGTAAGACTAGGTTACTATAATTTGAATAGCAGCAATGAAAAAATTTTTGTATATATATATATATATATATATATATATATATATAAGTATTTAGGCAGCAATCCCTCTTTTATACATGTTTTGTTAAAGACGACTGACAAGGTACTGCAATTTAGCTTTTAATTTAAGGTGTTTGTACAAGTGTTTTCTTTTCTGGACATAAATTGTGTAAAAGCTGTCCAAAAGTTCTGCATATCTGAGTGGTTTCAGGTATTCTGTTAGTCATTATCAACGGTGATTTTTATTTGTAAGTAAATATGTTTTTTTTTTTTTTTTTTTTTTTTTCGGGGGGGGGGGTATGTATCTGTCTGACGTTATATAATAGTTTATATGCTTCTCTGTAAAGTTAACTTGTAGTGAATTCTGAATAAGCATCCTTGCCTTTTTATTTCAATTAGTGTTTGGGCTGAAAAGCTCTCAAACCTTCTTTAAGTACATGTCATATATAAATATAATGTTTTTATAAAATGATTTGAAAATAAAAATAAAAAATCTACCAGTTTCACTACATACCTAGATCAGGCTGAAAAGCTTACTGGCCAAAATAGTGATCAACACAACAATGGTGAGGATACTAGTCTGAATAATTTATCAACTCAGAACTTCATGTTAATATCTTACTGTTACTTCTGTTAATATCTTACATATGATAAATGTGTTGAATTCAAAAATGGTAAAATTTCCAATGAAAACATTCATATTTCTCATATGTATATAATTTCCATTTAACAAAATTCTTTTTTACCAGTAAAGAAAAACATGAATAAATATTTGTTTAAATGTCAACATTCAACTCATGTTTTCTCCTTTATTTTAAATTTTATTACAAACAATACTCAACCCATTTTGGAATGTTGCCAAGAAGTTTTGGTTTGCACACTAATCAGGTAGGGCATTTCTATTGTTGTGAGGTCAATCTCTACTGGATGCTTTGCAGTTGTGGTTTTATCAAGATTCAACCAAGCTTTCCTTTTCTTGTATATAAACACTCTTGCATATTTGGGATTCCGCTAAACAAATTGAATTAATATCTTTCTCTTCTCCGTTTTTTTTCTCTTGTTTTAATCAGTTGTAAATCATTGACAACCTTGTAATGACAGAAAGGGTTTCATGAATTTTAGTGTTTGAATTAAAATGTATTTTAATTCATTAAGATTTTAACAGTTAATGTTTGCAAATCTCTTAAAAAAATGTATTTAAGGTAATTTCTACCAACAATTTATTTAAGTATCAACAAATGTCTTCAGACTTCTCATGATGTTCATACACACATGTAATCGAGTGAAACTTTGTGGAGACATTACAAAAAGAAACTTCATGTACCAAAATGGTACAAATCAGTCTTTATTCTACTTAATCATCTTTTATTGCAATATTATTAAATTTATTATTGTTATTATATCTTCTACACACTTTAATAACAGCTTTGGTTCTTACCTGGAGGTTAATTAAATGCTTTAATAAAAAATATTTGAAAAAAAATTTAGAAGGATTGTAGCATACCCACGGACGATAATGGGTATGCCTCCATTCTCATAAATACAGTAGTAAATACTGTATGTTGGTCTGCAGTTGGAGATTCAGTGTGGAATTCATTTAGCTCACTTCTAGCAGTTGACTAGCGAATCTTATGTGTGTTGTTCTTGTCCTAAGTATTATTATTCATTATCAACCTTCGTTTGATTATTCTATTAAGTAACCTTCCCTCAGTTACAACAGAAAGGAAAGCATTTGATGTTTGTGTTTACATGATTCATTAAATATCTAAAGGCACAACCTTGAGATAGTGAGTTATCAATACCAGTTAATATATATTTATTGCAATTATGCAATTGTATTGGATCTCATAATGAAAATGTATGAGATATTATCTTACAGTTATATTCATCTTTCTTAAAAATCCCATACTTCTGTTCATGCCAATAATTTTTAAATGCACACACACACACACACATATATGTAATATATAATGGAAATGGAGTGTTTTTAAAAAATAAAGATGTTCACACAAATTCTAGCCACGCACAACACATGAAGGCTCGAAATAAACACTCCTATTCAAAACAATACAAAAGTAAATTACAACGTAAAAGTCAAAACAGGAGGAAAAAATAACAACACCAAAGACAGAACCCCCTTGAAAATGATTATAGAAGTGGCCAAAAGTGCTTGGAACAATAAAAATTATGGAAAATCTTTGTACTCCCTTACTTCTGCAAAATGGAAAAAACATAATGATGCTGAAAAAGAAAAAAAATTACAATTTAAAAAGTTAATCAAATCTTCCTTGTCAGCTGGATTTAATGAAAGATGTTTAAAAAAAGTTGCTGCTCATATATATATATATATATATATATATATATATATATATATATATATATCTCCAAAGAATTCAGTTTTAAAACTGAAATGCCAGATGAACCACTTGTGATTTGATTACAGTGGTGAAGAACCAGCTACTCTTTGATGAACGGTCATAACAGAAATTTTGTCGTGTACCACAAAGTCTCCAAACAGCCCTCCTCATATCCAATTTAATAACATTATACTTCTTACTTCAAAGTTAATTAAACATTTCCATAATAAAAGAATGTTTAATTAATAAAACTCTTGTAAATGTGCGATAATTCATTTTGATTTTTTTTTAAATTCTTCAGAAAAAATATTTAGGCAGCATATCTTCTTAGATCAATGTTTCTTAACTTTTCTTTTAGTGTCAATTCATGCTCTTCACTATTTTCAGAATGCCATTTTTTTTTGTTTCCAAGATCTACTTAGAAGATGCATTGTAGCTTGTAGAACAATATTCCAATAGTCTGAACATAAAAATTTGTGATTTTAATTTCATCTTGGTTTAAAAAAATCATTGGCTTTGATCTTTATAACACTTTTTTTTTTCTGAATATTTTGAAAGCTTCAATTATCACTTTAATTTATATTGAAAGTTTTTCTTTTTAAACATTAGGTTAAGACTTTTTCTTTTTTGTATTTATGTTTAATTGCAGGTAAGTAATCATTGCTGTTATAATTAAAGCCTGTTCTCCTATGAGATAACTTTTTACTTGTATTTCACCTTTTATTCATCAAAATTTGAATTTTTCATGTCGGCCTTCAACCATGAACTGCCAGAGCATAATCATTTGAAAAAGAAAAAAATTAAACAATGCAAATTAAAATAGATATATTGATCTTTACACATGAGGTAGGTAACCAATATTTGATTAATAATAATTGTAAGATAGTTGGTTGGTTGTTTTGTTTTATGGCATATCAACCTCAGTGGGTCATTTAATACCAACAAAACTTTGAAATAGATTCATAGCAATGGTTTGGTAAAAAATGGTGTGTATGTATGCATATATATTTGAACCATTTTTCAATTACTCATATTTTTGAGTACAATCCAACTTCTTTAAGAAAATTTACAATCTTGGATGGTTTTATTTTCATAAAAAGTTTTTTTTTAAATTACTCACCTGGTAATATTTTGTTTGCACTATTTTGTATTCTGAGTTCCATTCTCCATTTTTTTTTTTTTTCTCAAAGAATGTATAGCTGTTTGTATTACTGGTATTATTTTTTTTTTTAAGTATTGCTGGTAATAATTTTTTTTTTTTTATTACAAAGTATTTCCGGTATTAAAACCTATTTTTACACAAGTTTGGGTGTTAACTATTTGCCCATAGCTGGGACCCTAACAGGTATTACCACACTTGGTTAGAGTGGACCTAGGAACACCAGCAATTAAGAGGTGGTTCCACGCTCCTCAAAACCTTGTGATCAGAGGCCTTGCTGTTGGACGTAGTTTATCGTCTTACCCAGGACGGAGTTGTAAGATAGGAATAAATATCTAACATTTACTTACCCCATTCTCAAAATATAAACCCAAGAGTGTTAGCTGTTTGAGGCATATTTCTTTCTTACACCTTGAACTACTCTGCCATCTGTTGATAAATCTCGGTACTAGACAAAATGGTTAGACAGAATATTAACCCTTGCCTAGATATGTGAAGATAAAAAAGTATTATAAAAAATTACCTACTATACAGATACAAACACTTCAAAAAAATTGGATGAAATTTAACCTATAATACTTCAGACGTAATTGAATATTGGTTGCCTGCTAGAATGTTTTTCAGAGTTACCTTCATTTTTTTTTTTTTTTTTTTTTTGCTGCTAGACAATTTTTTATCCAAGCATTTCTTTCTTTCTTTCTTTCTTTTTCTAACATTTTCTTTCTTAAATTTCATTTGTATCATCCAAGGTTTTTCAGTCAACAGTTATTGTTGATATTTGAACTGGTCATTTGGCTTTTTTCTTTTTTTTTTTTTTTCATCATCCTCTAGAGGAATTATTTTTCTTTTTTCTGTTTTACAAATATGACTTTTTGATAACCACATCTAAATGTAATACTAATCCCTCAAAGTCTGTACCAATGTGCCTTCAGTTATAAAACATTGTTTTGAAACTCCAAAATTCATGTGATTGCACTTGTTTTGACTAGTTTTTCTTTCTTTTTCACAAAGTTTTAGTTGATTCATTTTTCAGTTATTAAATTCATGACAGCTTTGACCATTGTGATTTGGTTAAGGCATCAGTCAAACAAGACAAGCTTCAGATGAGTTCAGGTTATGTCATAAGAAGCTTCTTTGTTCTTCAAGTTGAAGAATGGATGAAAAAAAATATTTGGTTAAAAAGTAACTGATCAAAACTATAATGTGTAATTATTCTTACTTGCTATTTTTAAATCTTTATGTTGAGTTATTCAAAAAAAATAAAGAAAAGTTCAAGTGGCTTATCTGGTTAGCTGCCTCGAGAGTTTCACACTGAAATGCTCATCAGGTTCAGAAGTTTGATAAATTTTGATGCAGAATTCTTGAGTTGGCTAATTATATGTCACTTGACCGTTACTTGATTATAGAATACAGCTCTAGTTGTCTATTGAGCATATTTTGGCAGAAGTTCTGCTAGTCTAAAAAACATTTTATATTCTCATAAATTTTGCATATTTTTCCAGTTATGTTATTATATGTAGTATTATAAATATTTTATTTTTCATTTCACTTATTGCCAGAAATCTTTGCAAAAGATATTATTAATAGTTAAAAGATATAATCATTATTACTAAAATTTACAATGATATTTTTAATAAAATATTAATACTATTAATGGTAGTATTACTAATTGATAATCAGTCAATTACTCATAAAACAATTTTTTTTTAGGACCTAAAGTCTTATAAGTTTGTTTTTTTGTTTTTTTATATAAAAAACAAAATCATTCAAATAAAAAGAATACAGAAATATTGAGAAAGTTTTTATTTTCTTACAGAATGAATTCAGGTGTAAATCAAGTATAAAGTCTGATTCTTGTAAAATTGATATAATAAAACAAAAAGTAGTAAGAGTGTATTATATGATATAGAAACATATAAATCAGACTAATAGTGAATGAATACCAAAAAAAACAAAAAAAACAATGCATAGGGTTTTTTCAATTTTGTCATTCAATTACCCATGTCCACACACATATATATATATATATATATATAATGAATGTGGATCAATAAATCTGCAACAGGAGATACACTGTTGCTAAGTGAAATTTTATTGGAATTATCTGAAATTCATCTTGTATAATATTCCATCTGTGATTAATATTCCTTCCTAAATTAAGTGCATTGGCATGGAAAGTTGAAAAAGTATATTTGTTGTGTAAAATAAATAATTTCTCTTCATCATTAAACTGCAGACTAATTGATGTCTCTGCATATATAAAATATGGAATTAAAACCTGAAACCCCTCCCATCCAACCAACCTCCAAAGAAAATTTATTAATTCTTTGATGAAAATCAACTGAGTTCTTTCTGAAGTGTGTGAGCAAAGAAAATATTTTTTTTTTTTTCAAACTGAAAAAATATATGAAATAATAATAACAAACTATTTTCTTCATCTTTGCTTTCAGCCATTAAATTCTTAAGATGTCTGTTATGTCCAGTATTTACTTAGCAATTCTTTTTCTTCCTATTTATCCAATAGAACATACTAATTTGATAGAATCATGAGAGCCCAGGTAAAATTGAAATTTTCTCCCTTGTTGGCAGAAATGTTAATAAGGTTATATTGCCACAACCGGAAGTATATATTCTTGTCTTTCCTTGGATGTTGAAATCAAAATTTCCCTTTAAAAATGAGGAATAAATAGTTTCTTTTATGCTCTCATTATTTTCAGTAAATGTTGATGGAAAATCCTGTTGTGAAAGTATTTCATATGAATAATGCAAATAACATCTGAAATTTAAAAAAAAAATTAAAAAATCATCCAAAAAAGTTTTAGTAATTTCACCTTTTGATCTTTTAGTGACATCATTAATTTTTTTTCATTTCTGACATATCATCAAATCTAGGATTAATCTCAAATTTTATTCTGTTGATTTTATAGAATTAAGTACATCTTAATGTTAAAAAATGAAACATTTTGTTATAATACTTAAAATTATCTACCTGAACTTACAACTTTTTATGCATTTTTCAATGATATTGATAAAATAAAATCTTAAAAGGTTTTAGTTTTACTTTTGAATGTTTTTTTTTTTTTTTATAGATTTTTATATAGATTTATTATGAAAATGTGAATTTGTCATTTTTGTGAATCTCTCTATATTTTGAACTAACTTAATTTTAAAATATAATTTTGGGGGGGAATCTTGCAAGTTTTTTTTTTTTTTTTTTTTAAGGTTTGTCATTTTACTCATAAGGAGGCAGGCAAAAATATGACCTAAAGTAATACCTAAACCTATTCTGCTATGATTATGTAGTCACTGATTAAGAAAAATGTAATGATATAGACTTTAGAATAAATAGTCATATTCACAAGCAACATTCAGAAGTTTGTAATTCAGAGAAATAAAATTCTGACTGTTATTTCAATTAAAAAAAATCAAATATACAAGTCCTCATAATAGCAGATCAATCTGCTGATAAGCTTTTTAAAAAAGTATTAGACTTGATATCTTTAGAAAACTCTGTGAATATGAATTAGTTTGCTGTATTTGCTCTGCTATAGGAGCTTTTTGATTTATGGAATGAAAACTCCAAATTTCTGGGAGGGGCAGTTATCATTATTTGTGTGCATATTATAGTCCTCATCAATAGTCCACATGTAAATAATAAAACTCCAAATATTACATATTTTGTCCAATGTGCTTGTATGACAGACAGGAAAGTAAGCTCTGACTGTCGTAACTCTTCAGTTTGGAGGTGTAAAGTTATTGTAATTGATAGTTGTATTCCCAAAATCATGCATTGAACTCTTATATATAGGGGTCATGAGATGTGTGCAAAAGTTCTCAGCACTTTTTTTTTTTTTTTTTTTTTTTTTTTTGAATAAAAATCTTGAAACTTTTTGGCACATGGTTTTTAATTTCATACTATGTTCATTATGATCACTTTTTTTGAATATCAATACCAATTTGAAGCACAAAAAAAAAATGTTCTTTCCTTTTGGTAACCTATTTCAGTTACATCAAACTCAAGACATTTTTTAAATAAAGCATTCTGACTTTCTAAAAAAAAAAAAATAAAAGACAAAATAGCTGTAAAAGATGAGTATATTTGAAAATTATTTGCTTTCCACAATATCTGATAACTACACGTTCTTAAAAAAAAAAAAAAAAAAGAATCTATTTTTTAATTTTGACTTAATTCATACATCAAAAATCTTTTTTAAATTTTGATATCATCAACACATTTTCAAGTTCATATATGAGGAAAGTTTTAAGTGAAAAGATACTTTCAAAGTTGCTGACAGTTTATAAATGCTTTGACAGTATGTTGCGTAAATTGAGGTTATAAAATTTAATGAAAACTTTCTACAAAAATTTATTCAACATTAAACTGTTGACACTTTTTTCCTTTTTGCAATTATGAAAATCTGTCAACATTTTTATTAATTTGTTTCAGATATTTCTTTTATACATCAAGTTGTTGAAACAAAAATTGTGTATTTAAAACAAGGGTAGATTTAAAAAAAAAAAAAAAGAAAAGGTATAATTGCAGTATGTCAAAATGATTATATGTGGTGTATTTTATGCAAAATGATGTTAAAAAAAAAAGTTATTAAAAAAAAAAAAATCTGTATTTTTATACCAAAATATTTAAAACTGCTTGTAGGATTTTCAGTAGCTTTTTTTCTTATTACATTGTATTTTTCAAATGAAAATATGTACAAGCAAAACTTGAAATATTTTTGCAAGTGATAAAAAAAATTCTTTAAAAATTTTCTTTGTAAAATGTTAAGAACCATCCAAACTCTTTATTTTTTTTGGTTGTTTTAACAAATTAATTTTATAATAGATTTTTGTTTTAATCTTTATTTAAAACCATGTTGAATACAATCCATTAACAGCAGTTGGTGAATTTGTTGGTGAATAAATAAAAAAAAAAAAAAAAAAAAAAAAGAATTATTTGAACAATGTTTTGTTTATTTATTAATCTGATCAAAAATAATATAATGGGTTGTTAAAAAATTTAACACCTGTACTTCTTCAAATATACAAGATTTGATTAAAAAGCATCAGGACTGGTGCTATAAATAAAAAAAAAAAAAACTGACACCTATCAATTCTGCATTTAATCTCCTTTGAAGTATTCTCCTTTTGAAGCCACACACTTTATTCACCATTTCCATTGATGGAAGAATTCCTGGAAATCTTTTTTTTTTTTTTTTTTTTTTTTTGGTATAGTGAGCAGCTGCCTGATTGCATTCTCTTGGATTTCCTTGATGTCTTGAAATCTTGTTTCTTTTAAGTTGGGTTTGATTTTTGAAGATGAAATACTTGAAGGGACAAGATTTAGAGAATATGAAGGTTGTTGAATCTGAGGTTGTTCTTGACCAAAAAATGTTTCAAAAGCCATGGAAGCTCTGTGGCGTGGTGAGATGACCACACTCTACACACTTTCCTTCCAACCACTACTATAAACAATGAAAGTAAGCAAGAATATCATAACTTGGTGTGTATGCGTGACAAAGTCCAAGATCAATCTGTACCAAGTGGTTTCACTGTATACTTTAACTACACTACCATAGCAACAGTCCTGATACTTTTGGATCAAACATTGTATAAGAGAATTAACAATAAATGAATATGCAGTATAGCAAAATGAATACAAACTTCTCAAGATTCCATATTTAGTCCTTAACATAGTCTCCTTCCTTTGGAATCATAATATTTCACCTTTGAATGAGGACATGTGCACCATCTTACTGTTTCCCCTAAACATTGGAGAATGTTGTAGGATTATCTATTGCTGGAGAGATATTTAGACAGATAGTGTATTAAGATTAGTTGATAGAAAAATATATGAATACATAAATGTTGCTATGCCAATAAAATGTTTTTCAAACTAAATAGAAGATAAAAAGAGGTAAATGGAAGTGTTTACACTGAGATGTCTGAAATTGAAAAGTAACTCCCTATTTTATGTATGATTGACCAGCCAGGTGTCCTAACTTAACACCCTGTGACATTTTTTCTTTGGGGTTAGTTAAAGGAGCAAGTCTACTATACCAATTCAAGACTTTGGAAGAACTTGAAGGGCAAATACAAGAAGTAATCTTTTCTGTACTACAAGAGTTCCTGATGAAATCAGTTGGCACGATTCCTAGGCATCTTGAGAAGCTGGTAGTGAAATCTGGTGCTCATATCAAATTTTAAATAAAATGTCATGCTAAATGCTTTCCTCTCATATCCATTTCTTGTAAAAAATTATAGTTAATAAATAAATAAATAATAAAAGTATTTTAAAATAGGGTGTTACTTTTCAGTCACCCTGTGTGTGTGTATGTATGTGTGTGTATATATATATATATAATATATATATATATAAGGTTGGTGCAAAAATAATATTGTAATGTCATTTTTTAACGTCAAAAAACGACATTATTACGTCATTATTTTTGCACCAACCTAATATATATATATATATATATAAAAAACCGACATTATTACGTCATTATTTTTGCACCAACCTAATATATATATATATATATATATTAGGTTGGTGCAAAAATAATGACGTAATAATGTCGTTTTTTGACGTTAAAAAATACGTCAAAAAACGACATTATTACGATATTATTTTTGCACCAACCTAAAATATATATATATATATATATAGTGTGTGAGTGTAAAATTCTATTTAAGATGTTGAAGCTTACACTTATGAAGAGTTCTTTGTTTAGCAGAATTAAATATGTCTGTATGTAATCAAATAAACTTAGGACATTGTATGCTGTGTACTTTTTGTGTGTTCCATGCAATATTAGGTTTACTGGTGGTCAAAAGCCTTCTAGAAGGAAAATGGGACATGCCCTAGCTTTAAGCAACTTGTTGAAAGAGAAGAGACTTTTACACCCCTTTCTTTTATACTACTTTTTAGTAACACAATGAAGCTGTTGTGAGAAGTTCTGTGGCAGACAAATGGATGCCCTCTGAGTGTCTCCTTTATAGCATATAGCTTAAACAAATAAACTATTCATTCTGACAACTTTTTAAAATTAAATTGGAAAACATTATTTCTTCATTGGTCCTGTTGAAGACAGCTTGTTTGATATCCCCACCATCAATTCCAGCAGATACAATAAATATAACTGATCGTTTTGGTGGAAGAAAAGACAGATTGTTGTTTTTATTGTTGTCTAAAATTCTGAAAGGAAACAATTTCATTAAAGTAGGTGAAATGTACATGCTTTCAAAGAGTGTGCAAAAATATTAAAACTTTTTCATTTAATTTTAAAAACACACACACACACACACACACACACACACCTATCTATCTATCTATCTAGTTATATATAAACAAACTTCAAATGTTATTGAATATTTGAGTGGACACTTTGTTTAATTTAAATATTCAAATTTTTTTTCTTCAATGGTTTTATCAGTACAGTCGGATTTTAAACACATGCGATTATATATATATATATATATATATATATATATATAATGTGTGTGTGTGTGTGGTGGCACGGTGGAGTAATGGGTAGCGGCTTCGAATTGAGGAATTGGAGAGCTGAGTTTGAATTCTAGTCAAATCTATTACATTCACTTACGTGCTAATACCCTTGGGAAAGGTATGAGTCCTCTTCTACTCTCTTCTAGCTATGGGCAAATAGCAGGACAGATCAAGTTGCCTTGGATGGCAACTGGTCTACCGCAGAAAGAAATGGCAACCTACTGTGTTTAAAAAAATCTGCCTCGTCAGTCATGTATCGAAAGATACATGATCGCCTAAGCGTATATCTTGCATAGCACATAACTAACTTTTTGACTGATTATATATATATATATATATATATATATATATATGTGTGTATATATAAGGTTGGCGCAAAAATAATGTCGTTTTCTCACATAGTAACATATGTGAGAAAACGACATTATTTTTGCACCATTAAAATGTATGCATATATATATTGTCAGTGGACCAGATGGAGTAACGTCTATTCTAACGTAATTTCAACGAAGAAATAAATTGAATAGCATGTGTATTTCTCCTTTTCTCCTCGGTAATTTTATAATTGTAAACTTAATAGGGATTAAATTTGGATTTTAAAATTGGCAGTTTTTAATTTTAATATCAAATTCTATCATATAATTTAATAATTGTTGGTTACAATAAATTCTTTTTTTAATTTTACCCGTATTTTAACGATCTGAATAGCTATTACAACATGACTTCGTTGTCAGGCTTTTTGAATTTTCCTATACTTGTATTTTGATTGGTCATTCTAGCTTTTGGAACAACGTTTTCCCCTTGTGAAGGATTGTTAACTAATTTGAAACTTTTAAAACCATTTGTTTTGCATTCAACATCATCACTTGATAAGACACCGAGGGTGTTGAAACAAAATGGCTATTTTTGTAGTGATTTTATAACATGTTTATGTTATAAATTTTCTAAATAAATAATTTATATATATATATATATATATATATATAAGGTTGGTGCAAAAATAATGTCGTTTTCTCACATAGCAACATATGTGAGAAAACGGCATTATTTTTGCACCAACCTAATATATTCACATACAGGGACAAAATGAATAAAAAGAGGCAAGAGGAAAGACTTTTCTTAGCCAACGCGTCTCGTCCGCTTTATCAAGGCAATGAAGGATTTATTTTGTTGCACGTCTTTTTATGCAAAAGCGAGGATGTCATTGTTTTATCAAGGCTTTTAAATTTGGCTTCTGAATTGTTATTGTTATGATAAGTTGTTTTGGATAGTGGATGTTATGGAGTTGGTAGCTAGTGTTATGTATCTTGTTTTGTTTAGTTTATTGTTTATTTATTTATATAAAATAAATTTCCGAAACTGTTCTTCAATATACATTGGGGAAGCATGCAAAAATTAAAAAAATGTATCTATGAACACAAAAAGAACCTTATACATAACAATTTCTCAAATGTCATACACAGAAATAAATTCGAACACGATTTTGATCTAAAAAATGCCACACACATCAAAAGTGAAAGTAATTTATTCAGAAGGAAACATCTCGAGTGCCGCCATCGAATCTTATTACTATATAAAACTCTGAACTTTGTATCTTGTGTATTTTCCAGAAGTCATATATAGAGAGTGGTGAAAAGAGAGATATAAACAAGTCATATAGAGAGAGTTGGGAAAAGAAAGATGTAAATTTATTATCGTGGGGGATGGAGCCGATTTTCTTACGAGAAAGTGTATAAAACACACGAAATCTGGCCCCAAACAGGATATGCACAGCTGTCATCAAGATCCGCGCCACTCTCGCTTGTGAACTTCACGACCTCATGCTAAAAGCGACAGCACTGATAAACTTCAAAGGGACCGCTTCAGACTACGGCAACACCGTCCACAGTAAGAAATAAATTTTATCTCTTATATCCTCTTTACTATGAACCACGCACATACGTGTTGACTTTTTCACAGAATCACACATATAACAATATTTCATTGTTTCTCACACAAAGAGAATTTATATTTTATTAACCCAAACAAAAAAGACATTACTTTCCAATCTATGACCAATTGCTTGTATTCTTGTTGTTATATTAATGTTCATTTGTTGAAACTACGTTGTCTTTTCTATTGCATTTTATTCTTTCAATGAAAATCGTTTGATTATTGTAAACGGCCAAATTACGCGCAGCCCAGCAACAATATTTTATGTTATTGTATCGAATCCCAACATTCCGAATTTTGACATTCCAAACTCTTATTGTTCAACTTTCTTCAAACAGGCAATTTTTTTAATGTTGAAAGCAACTTCAATAACTGCAAATGAATGAATTTTTAAAAATATCTCTACTTTCACAAACTCTTCATGAAACTAAATGTAAACAGTAAACCCAACAAGGTTGACCCAACCGATCACAGTCAAAATATAAATCTACGCCCCGGTTTTTTTTCTCCCAATTTCACCTTCCCTGAAAGAATTATTACTTTCCCATGACAATATACACGACCACAAATATGTTAAAAAACCAAAAGAAAACGGTTAAATAAATCCATCACTTCATGTTTTTGAAGATGTACAGCAATTACGTCCATCTCATGTCATAAACACAATCTAAACAATATTCATTAAAAAAACAAAATTCTTGAATATTACTCGCTTACTTTTTGCCAGACTTTCAATTATGACACTTTATGTCTTCGTAATGTTTTAACTGACCTTTCAACCATCTGATAAACATTCGTGAAGATTCTCAAATGTAAAAGCCTTAATAAACCAATAACATCCTCGCTTTTGTATTTAAACACGTGCAACAAAATAAATCCTACATTGCCTTGGTAAATACGTGCCCACCAAGATTAGTTTTTTTTCCCACTTGTCTCTTTATTTATATATAAGCTCTAAATGTCATTTTTAGTGGATATTTGCGTTGATGCTCTGTTTATTTTAAGCAGTATTGTATATAGTATCTATTTCGGCCTATGTATTCTAGAAAACTTAATAAAAAAAATGAGCTTTCTCGTAGAATTCAAACATGTGTCCCACCGTCTGATGCAACATTCACTCTTTCAGATTTTTCTTGAAACGCATATCTAAATGAGTAAGTGAAATAAATACTGTTAAGAATAAACGCAGGGTCTACACAAATAAGGGTATCCACTAAGAATAATGACGGAATAGTCCATACATATCTTTTCACCCGTCCGGAATAATACAGTCTACCACAAAATTACCTATTAACGGTAACCAATCAACACCCTAGTTCCAGTGAACTAGACTTGTCATTGGCTCAAACTGTAGCAAATTGACGCGAAAATATATTTTCGCGCTTAGCCGTTTGGAGCCGATTCCTACTTCCAGAACAAAATAAAAAGGAAGCGTTCAGATCGATCCAGACAGTCATAATTTCATCCTTGAGAAGTGCCAAACGAATCCACGCCAGTAAAAATCATAACCAGCTACATTTTGCCGCGAAAATTTCTCTGACTCAACACACGCAGCATTTCGTTCTACCTGAAACAATTTCTTACAATACTAAAAAGTGATAATAACTCACTACTAACAAGTATTCGTAAATATTTAATCAAATATCTAAACAATCCCAGGTAAACAACTCTGGAGAATTTAGACAATTAAACTCCTACTTTATTCACGCATACAAACTACACAAATTTCTGTGTAAATAATATTTTCCACTTAACTCTGTTTGACTAGTTCTTTAAACACTTGAACAATTTCGAAAAGTAAATCAATAAGAAACCCAATTTATCAATGGTCAATTTCTTTCATTATCAAACTACAAGTTTTCAAATTGTATATTAATTGTACATAAATGCATGTTGTTTTATTGATATCTCATAATCGGTGTTCCTTACTCAATTGCCTTGTGATTGATTCGTTTTTGAATGTCTATATTCTATATTGTTGTGGATTAATATGGTGAACATACCCGTAAACTAACCATCTCAATATAAAAACCTTCTGATAACAAATCCAAACTCATAGCAATCCCAACAATAACATTGGATGTAATAAAAATATGTCGGATTAAAAAAATAAAATCCATTCTTTATATATATATATATATATTTATATATAAATACTTAGAATGAACTACAACAATCAACCCAAAACTGAACAAATAGCTTTAATTAAATTCCCAAACCAAAACAAAACTGTTAAATAAGTGATATAAACAAATTTTTACTACGTTAATAAATAAATAAATAAATAAAATAAGAAACAAAAAAATAAAAACAAGCAATATAATTTGACCCAAATAGATAAACAAACGACTTCCGGTGAAATAACCGCCATAACAGAATACCCACAATGCACCACTAACCCGTATATATATAAATAGCCGAGAAAAATAACAGCATATGTGGCCTGACGATTGCATATAGCATGAAACAGACTGTCGCCTCTAAGTGTTGACTTCTATGTTCACTTTTATATATATATATATATATATATATATATATATATATATATATATATATATAATGTGTGTGTGTGTTTACCGCCAAAGAAAAGCGAAACTTAAAAATGAAAAATCTTTCTTGAAGATCCTATTTTAGTTTTATTTTCAAGGTAATAGATTAAATTTTATATTTCCAATAAGCAAAATACTTTGCTGTATTCCAAACTGAATTTAAATGGATTAGAATGAGATTTTTATTATTATTAAAAACGCTAAAATCAGACATATTGAAAAATCTGTCAACACAACGCAATTCTCTTTATTAAAAAATCGTTCAAAAATAAAATATACTTTTCTGAAACTTTAAGAAATATTGGCTGATTAAAATTTGAATTAAACTGAATTGAAACAAATATTACTTACTTTTAGTTTAAAATATCGCAGGAAAGCATTTTTTTAACATGGAGTTGAGTTTTTATGAGGTCTTGATAATAATGTCACTAAGATGGAAGTGACTACTGGGAGTGAAAGCGAATGAAAAGTCTTTAAAAGGAACTAGAAACCCAATCCTAAACAGGAAACAACCTTACATTTGCTTATGCTTCTAAAATCTAATCATAGATTTGCCAAATATGTACATTTTTTTTAAAGATAAATCTCTTGAGATGTCAAATTACCTTCAAGCACTGCTTCTTTTATCCATATGTGTTATAATTTCTGTGTGTATAACAGATAATGACAGCTATATGCATATTTTTATAGAATTTCTTGTATGTGTTGGATTACCGCCCTCTGACGATAATTACAGGCGGCACGAGATTTAAAAGAATTGATCTCTTTCTCGGTGACTTTTCACGGCGAAAAGAATATGTCTTGTATTCTTTTCGCTCCTCCAAAATGTGAGTAATCAACTACAGACACTTAAAGTTGCTTTGGACATATCCCATTTATTTCTCATCTTTTCTTTTGTAAAATGTTTTGTCAATATATTTGTTAATAGTTCTTTATTCAAATTCTGACTCATATTTCTTTTGGACTTACATGAGTCCACCAAAAATTCTTAGCGAGTCAAATGTACCAGGATCCTATAAAATCTCATCAAAATGTTTATACCCGGAACATGTGACATAACGCTATATAAAATTTTTGGCATTCATTTCTTTCAGTTGTTCTGATCCTTCTTTCCGGTGTTGTTAATATATCACGCATATACCAATGCTTAATGTGGGCAGTGGAGAATGGAGATAACCAAGACAGTTATACTCTTTTTCCAAACAACCCCTACTGACCCCAATGTGATCCGAGCACTAAAAAAAGTATTGATTTATACACAAGACATAATAATGTTAATGATCTCTTGACTAAAATATATAGTAATGAATTTTCTATTCAATGTATTCAGTATATTTAAATTACAAAACAATTGTTCTCATGTTAATTTTTATATATATATTTTGAACTATTGTCCTCAACTTTGTTGATTTTGATACAATGTTTCGACCGATATATCCTTCAAACTTCTTCAGCGATTTTTAGACGTTCCTTTGTAAGCACCTCTTTCTCGTTGTTTCTGAAATTATGTCATATCTTGAGAAAAGTGGATATAACAAGCTCAAAGACTTAAGAAAGAAACACGATTATGTTTTATATACTTCCAGTTTCATCCCTTCTAAAAAAGAGATAAGAAAACAAAATAAATCTAAGAATTCGTATTTATCATCCAATCACACTCCTAATATGAAAATCTAACACCTCCCTTTTCACCTTTTTTTGGTAAACTACACCGAATCATGCTTAAACGAGCTCAAGTAGCGTTGACGTAGGCGTGAGCATACCACATGGAAAACTTTTCTTTTTTTAGGCCAATTAGAAAACACCTAATACCTAAATGTTTTGGATCCTGTCTGATTGCATACACACAGACGAATCGGTAAAAGCTGTAGAAAAAAATGCGAAGCATTAGGCTAAACTACCGCTTCGTTATCCTACAGTTCGGTCAGCATATTCCTTTTGACTCCGGCGATTTAAAAAAATATAATCTTTATTAGCAGCTGTTGGCTGCTGTATCTCCTTTACATTCCTTTTATTCTGTGAAAATTTTGACACAGTTACACGAACACAAACAAACGAACGCTAGAACTGCTTTTTTTTTAAAGAATGTTTACCTTTATTCTCTTTTACTACATTTAAGACATTTCAATTATTATTTGAAATTGTACTTTTTCTGCATTACTTGTTCTATAAAAATAGGTTTGGTCGTTTTTTAAACGCCGGAATTCCCTTGCCTGATACAGTCATGGTATTTCTATTGTTAAAACATGTTTTCTTTGCTACTCGAAGACTCAGAAGGAACTGAATATTAATTACTTCGGCGATATGTGTACTTGGTAGACATTTGAACAAACAAAAACCGTTATCCGATTTTCTGGGTAAAACAGTAGTTCTTTAGCATTCCGCTTCCATTTGATTGTATTTTATTATTATTATTTCCGATTCAACGAATACTATTCGTCGAAAAAGATTTCAATGCATTTTCTATGTAATAGTTTTTTTGGACAGTAATTTTGTGCAAACTAAACACCAAAGTGGATCACAGAAGCTTTGAACAATTCTCCGACTTCTCATTGGCTAGTATACGTGAAAAACATTACAACGCCTACGCACATGTGTTCAAGGTCAATTTTCCGCACAAATCTGGTTATGTGTTCTCGAGCCTATCACGTGATTCACATTAATTATAAATACTTAGCGACATCTTGATTCTTCTTCTTTTCTCCTTTTCAGGCCCACAGCAATGTAGTCCAGTAGAGAGGTCGCGTTTTCTCCCTTTGGGGAAAACGCTATGAAACACACATGCACACACGAACATCGCACATTTATGAACAACTACGAACATTCACTCCTTCAACAACAAGGACACACAGACTTATCAACTTCTAACAAAGAGACAACGAGAATTTAACTACAACGTACACCGCTTCCGAATGCATTTCTCACTGATATTTATTTCCAGCCCTGGAATTTTTCATTAGTAATAACTTATCTTGCAACTGTTAGCTTGAGAGTTCACAGACCTCAAAACTCACTCTCAGCACATCTTTATTCAACCGATTGCTCGGAAAGGAATTCTCGTTAATTTATATCAAATCAACTCAGAAGTGTAAAGTTTAAAAGCGTCTCTTTAAACACGAATCACAACTTTTGATCTTCAACTTATGTACAAGTATTTCTCTCACTCAACAAACTTTCAAGAATTATCTACAGCGAATCTTTTGTGGAAGAACAACAATTTCTTCAAAAGCTTTCCTTTTAACTGGAATCTATTTTCGTCAAGTAATTTTTAACTATTATCTTATTTCAGATAAAAACACTTTTCTTTGAAAGCATTAAGCAATTCAAACTAAAAAGGTAAATAAATCCTGCTATATTTAAACATTGAATTTTCAACTATAGAAATTGTAACAAACTGTTTAATTCTCTTACAAGTAACAATACATCTTACTAAAGTTCTCAAAACTCACACAGTTTTTAATACACTTCACAGTTTATCAACAAGAACAATTTCCTCACTCAAAATTCCAAGGACAAGTAAATTTCAGCATTTCAAACACAAATTGTACCATTGTTGTTATGCATATATAAATTCCATTTACTTATGCAACTTCTCTTGTTGAATGTTTCTTCTTATTGTTTCATATTTTGTGGTATTTTGCGTAAATATAAATTAGTTAGGGCTCTGACCCTACACACGCACACACGAAAATACGCACACACACACACACACACACACACACACACATATGGTTATGTGTTCTCGAGCCTATCACGTGGTTCACATTAATTATAAATACTTGGACACATCTTCACTCTTTCTCTCTTGCTTTCTCTCACATACAAGATGTAGATCAGTGGAGAGGTCGCGTTTGTCAATTAGGGGAAAACGCTATAAAACATCATGACACACACACGCGCGCGCGCACGTACGTACGAACATGTACGAACATGTGCAAACATTCACTCCTTCAACCACAAGGACAGAAACACTTAACATTTTGAGTAACAAACTGTTTGTCTTACAAGTAATACATAAAAAAAAGTTCTCCAAAACTCACACACTTTTAATACACTTCACTATTTATCTACAAGAGCATTTTCCTCACTCAAAATTCCAAGGACAAGTAAATTTCAGCATTTTAAACACAACTCAATTACTGTCTGTACAATTGTTGTTATGCATATATAAATTCCATTTACTTATGCAACTTTTCTTCTTCCATGTTATTCTTCTTGTTAGTTTGCTTATGCCTTGTTAAAGTAAATTAAAAACGCTACAGTTGTTTTTTTTTAATTCTACTAATTTGTAAAAGTCACAAACAAACAAAACTTAACAAACATAAAAGCAGTCAATAAAAGATACACATTACCGTCTTCAACATCGCCAATCATCTCTGCAAAAATAAATACATAAAATTATAAAAACAAAAAAGTTCTCATGAAATTAGTCGCTATCATGATCCCCAAAACAAACAATCTCCTCTCACTAAAAATCAACCACAAAAGTATGTCTACTCAAACTTTCGAGTCAGCTACAATTTCACAAAAATAAATTCATATGTCATTTATAAAAACAAACATTTTCACTTAACTCATTTTTTAATATCTGAAGATTGCATTTTCCCTCTTACCATTGTTTTAATTTTATGTTTTAAAAACGTTTCAATAAATTTGTTTCTGGCTACTCAAGTAAAAATCAAAATCGAAAGCTTTCATATGACTGAATATAATTTAGACCATAAAATACATATTTTGTGTCAGAAATAACATTTATAGTGATTAGTTGTTAGAATGTAGGAAATATAAAATCTTAAAAGCCATTAAAATTAGCCTTCCCGAAATAATAAGAGAATAACAGTTAAAATGTTTATAACAGTTTAACTCCAAAGTGACCACAGCTTTTTCTTTTAATTATCCGTTCATAGTATTTCCCAATTTTCGTTATAGTTTTTTTTTATAACATTGGTATTAACTTTTTAATGATTTTATCATTTCGACCTTAAAATAAAATTGAAAGTGCGAAATAATAAGTGCTTCATACTAGACCCATAAACACTTTAAAGTACTACTAAGCTGTTTGATAGGTTTAACTTATCAACCAAAAGGCGATAACTAAAACTAATGGAGAGGCAAAGCATGCTATGCTTGCAGTGCTACGTAAAAACCAAGGTTTTCGTTTTGAACTCTTCCATGGTTTTTCTTCTCGTTGAAAAAAGCCAGGCGGATAGGCACCACCATTAAGATTAATTTTACTATTTGGTCGACTTTTTCTCCTAAAACCGTTTTGCTTCTTTGTGGTTGACACTATTTGGTCTGGTCTCGCAGTCTGTGGCCTGTAAGTCATTTGACAAAAGACAGAATCTTCTGCATTAGGTCTGAATTTTGGACATTGCCATGGCACGAAGCTTTTTATATGTTGAATCGAGGTCGGTGATCGTAACCATTCTATAGCTTGATGAACTGTGATTATATACACGTCGTCCATGGCAACAAGGTGAAGTAGAAACTCATCCATTGCGGCAAGGCTTTTAGGTTGATCCAGCCACGGCGAATGCAAATTTAAATAATATGGCGCCCTGTTGGTGCGATAATTACGTAGAAAATTCTTCCATAGAATTTGAAAAGCTTCCTCTTTAGTACGGGGTTTGTTTTGACAAAAGTCGACATAAGCACAAGGAAGGTGTTCTCTGTAGTCCATCAAAGTAACCACTGGAATCTCCCATAATCCTGGATAGGATCCCTTCGGGCATGGTTGGATGTTGCAGCCAACACTAAGTGGATAATCCAATGTAAATGGCCACAAAACAGGCGAATATACATTTCTTGGAAAAGGATGTGTTAAAGTCGCGTCGTAGGTGAAGTTGTTTTCCCAAAGGATTTCGAACATAGTATCGCCCGTCGGTTGGAGAAATGGGCTCCTCCAACCTCGAATTTCGTCCAATGGAATTTCAGCCAGTTTGGCGAGGTTGTTACGTTGAGTTAAAATTTCTATTGCAAGTTCTTCTTTTGTAGCATTGCTCCACCAATTGTGTGGAACCTGCAAAAACAAAGGAATAATATTTGAAAGCCTAATGAATTTACGATGGAATTCGTAAATGAAAACTACGCTATTTATTAAATAAAATAAAGAAATAAAGACCGTAATCCTAATTCATTGCGTTTTCTTTAAGAAATGACGAAAGATCGCCGAATCACCTCCATTAAAATATAGTCCACTAGGAATAGGAAGGTTGGCCTATCGTTATGGGTCAAACTCCTAACCTGTCTTTTGAACAGGAGTAGAGGTTTATCTTTTATTTCCTGTTTAGGAATAGGTTTCCGGTTCCTTCTAAAGTCTACTTCAACCAGGGCCGGATTTAGATGAAGAGAGGCCATAGGCTATTCCACTTGTGAGACCCCTTCAAATTCCGCATTCTCACGAGCAGAGGAAAATGAAAGAGTGTTAAATTAAACACCTTGAGTAAAGCCGAGGATGATGACGGGTGTTTAAAATTACTGAAGGGTTATTTAGAGTCTACAATGCATTATGACAGCATGTGTAAGAAAGACCTATGACAGTGTCAAATATATTATACACCTTGGCTGGAGGACCCCTAGATTTTGAAGCCCTAGGCTTCAGCCTGCTAAACTTATAGGTAAATCCGACACTGACCAACTATATATTCCTAACGCATCTGCTTGCTTACGATAGTACAACTCCCCACAGTAACCCTCTACCTTGAGTAGCCCAAGGGCTACTCAAGGTAGAGGGTAGATTGGGTGAATATTAGTAAAAAAAAAAAAAAAAAAAAAAAAAAAAAAAAGGAATTTTCAATCAAACGTATAAGCAGTTAGGAATACCGTAATTTAAAAGTTGATATATTTGCTGCGTGAAGAAATTTTAATACGGAAAAATATATTTCTTGGAAGAATAATGTGTACAGTAAAATGACAATATTGCGGCATCGGAAATACGACCATAAAAAATAATCCTACATAGTGATTTTCCAAACGTAGCTTAGATATGGCATAAGGCCGAAAATAAGGGGCATCCAGTGAGGATCAAACTCACTACTCAGTGGTAATTGTTCTTGCGACATACAAGCTTGCTAACCACTATATCGCCTCGAAGTGCCCATAAAATAATTTTCCAAGCATAGCTTAGATGTGACACAAGGCCGAGAGTATGGGGCACCAAGTGAGGATCGAACTCACTACTAAATCGAGAGACAAGCTTGCTAACCACGCCTTGATGCCCTCAATGATTTTCTAAGCTAGATTAGATGTGGCACAAGTCCGAAAGTATGGGACACCCAGTGAGGATCGAACTCACTACTCAGTCGTAAGTTGTTTTAACGAGACAAGCTTGCTAACCATTACACCGCATCGAGGTGCCCCGAAAAATAATCCTACATAAGGCAATGGCATTCCGTACCAGGAACAATTGTATGAAATGAAGAAAAAAAAATCATATGCAAGAAGCAAGTGCCGTGGGCTAGCACATGAGAGCCCTCAAAAAGGGAACCAGATACTTATTGTAACCACCTTTAATGTAAAGTAAGTAGTTTTTCGATATAAACACTGTTTAATGGTTAATAATTGTCTTTTCTACAAATATTTTCATGGCAATTGTTTCTAATGAGCACTTTTCGTTAGTACCTCGACTACATGAATTTAAGCGTGCTACTAGATTGGCAACTAGGTATCAACGTTTTATTGTTGGACTAACTAGATGCAACTGCCACTTATATTTTAATAGTTTATTTTCTCGCACTTCTTACCTGTAGACATCTTCCGGTTTCTTGCTTCCCTGCCAACTACAATCTTCAAAAATTTAAATGCAGCATCAATCGCCATCTTTTTTCTTCCGGAACTCCCTTCATTTATTGTCTTTTCCTCACTTTTCCTTACTAAAGTCTTCTCATTCACTTTCACTCCATGTAAGCCCCCCCCTACCCCGTATTGTCGCCTAGCTCGGGTTGGGGGGTTGGTTATGAAACGAGTAAAAAATGACAAAACTTGTCGATAACTGCTTTTAAAAAGTAGCGGGCCGGTTCAGTAACTGAATTGCAAAAAAAAAAAAAAAAAAAATGCCCCGTTTTTATTCTCGCAGCACGCAATTTTTTTTTTCTTAATTCAGCTATTTTATAAAATGGTTTCTGGAACAAACTGATAATTTACTTATATTGGTAAAATGGATCCCAGAAGGCGACGCCTAACAACAGCTAATTGGTTAGAATCCCATGAGTGCCAGGTATTTGATAATATGCCTTTAGCAAACTATAAACGGTTAACACTACTTAATGTAACGTAGAATGCGCCAGATTTTCCTATTCTCCTTACTACCCCAGACACCACGAGGGCGTTAGTGTAGCAGTTTCCAAGTTGACACGTCATAGTGGCGTTACTAACCGGCAAACATAACGGCTTGGAAATAATCAGCTTCTTGAATGTTGACGGCTCCTTCATGTTCAAAGTCAAGACCGAGCTAAGGGGCCTCTATTGGGGACGTTTCATAAGTGACCAATGCCATTTGTTTTACAATGATGATCACTCTGTACAAGGCCCAAGATCCACTCGATGTAGAGGGTTACAGAGTAATAGGCACAGTTTATATGGATAGGTAGGGGAAATAACGGTTAAACCTAAACTTGAATAGGCCAAAATTGTAGTGATCCGGGAAGCATCTTCTTGTGAGTCGGTTCCACAAAGCAACGATTCGTCGGAATAAGCTCATCGAATGGATCTTACATCTCACCAATGGAATACCAATGGAATGAGGGTGGTTCGCTGCAATGTGCATAGTATGACGGGTCCTAGCCGTGATGGTTAGAACTGGTGGAACTAAGGAAATAGCGATAAAGTAGCGAGAGGCTTGCAATCTTTCGTCTGTGAGAAAAGGGATTGCAGGGTGGAAAATAATTTGTCAGTCGCAAGGACGCGGAGACGCTTTATGGAGACTGGAAAGGGAAGACTGTGCAGCTCCTGCCCATATATGATAGCAGTCTCCATTTTCGGCCTGGTCTGGCTCTTATAAAGGCAGAGGATAGCAGACACTTACTGGAGCATAAAAACATTTTTCCAGCTTCTTTAGCGGTGGATCGTATGTACGAGTCCCGCTTGAGGTATTGGTTGAGTTTAAGTGCCAAGAGGTGCTCATGGCCTCCTAGGTGATGTAATTACGTATTTCTCATCGCTGCCAAAGGACAAAGTTCGAGCTAATTAAAACCAAAACTTCAGCTGCTGATTTTCATGGGAAGTAGCTCTTTCTTACATTAAAAGATGAACGCAACGCAATCTTCCTATTCACAATCAACATTTTTTATTTGGCCTTGTGCCATATTCAGCTAAGTTTAGTAAATATCAAGTTTCGCATTGAACAATGATTCAAAATAACGTAAATTTTCTCATGAATAAGTTTGTCAAATATTAGTCAAATTTCA
Source organism: Acanthosepion lycidas (assembly GCA_963932145.1). Lineage (NCBI taxonomy): Eukaryota > Metazoa > Mollusca > Cephalopoda > Sepiida > Sepiidae > Acanthosepion > Acanthosepion lycidas. The sequence continues at coordinate 45,850,379 of OZ010590.1, read as the reverse complement.
CAATACTCTGGTCACATAAATCTATTTGGTATATTTTAGTCGACAGTCACGTTTTACTGTTATTTCTGCAGACAAATTTTGTAGTACTAAATTAGTTGTTACTCTGATCTGACAAGTGATCTCTCCGGCTATTTTATCCATCACAGTCATGCGTGACATTTGGCGATTTCAAACAAGCTGTAGAGGAGGGGAAAACAAACGTAATTAATTTTGGAAACTACACGTGCCCAGACGACAGAAATTTGGCCCGGAATGGATAATCACGCGAATATTTAATTTAAGTAAGCAACATTCAAGAGCCAGCCACCTGTACGTTTCTGACTGATAAACTTTTCTTCACCCCACGTGATCCATCAAAATGTTCCACTTTAAAGACAGCCCAAATCTTAAAACAAGAATCGAGGCTGTAGAGATGGTGTATTAAATACTCATAGTCGCCTCTTACGAATCGCAAATGTATGTTAATTGCTGCTTAGAGACTGTTTCGTGACTGAGATAGTTGTGCATTGATCACGGGTACTAAAGTTAGTGTTTTGAATGCTGATTTTCAAAGCAGTCACTTTCCACTTTGTATATTAGAATAATCCAATTTTTCTACTTCATTTATCCTGTTTGACTTTTCATTGGGTAACCTATAAAATTTGTTCAGTTTTGTGCTCAGATGGCATTAGGAGTGTTTAGTGTTAATTAACGTCATGCAAAAAAAAAAAAAATGCTTTTGATTTTATTGTGACGACTGTTATAAGAAGCGTGTATTATATTAAATATCAAGTGCCGTACATTTGTCTGTAGATTGTAGTGCTGAAAATTGAAGACTTTTTTTTATTTTAAGAATGGTAAGAATGCAACTCTAATGCAAAAAAGGCCCTTGTAGTCTATGAAGAAGATTTGTTGAATGATCGAACTTGTCAAAAGCGGTTTTAGAGGTTTTGTGCATGAGAATGTTATGATTCATGACGATGATGATGATATTTCATCATTCTAGAAATAAAGATCTGAAACTTCATCATTATGAAAACACAATTTCCACCACAAGTAAGGATAACAGTAGTAAAAAGAACGACACAGACAAGACGTATGTTCTTCACTCCATGAAAATCCGAAGTTGACAGTTTCATAAGCTTCCCATAACCACGAAATTCTCGGAATAGTTATAAACAAGTAAACCTAAATTTTAAAGACATAAAAGAGACAATAACCCTGAGAACATTTAACACACACGAAACCAATAACGTAAATGATATTCGCGAAAAGAAAAATACACATTTTTGTCATTAATTTCAACAAGTATGTTATTATTGTACGTTTTATTCATTTCATTTTCAGCATAAAAATGTAAAAGGAATCCTCTATCAACTGTGGTGAATACGAAATAAAAATAACTCTCTTTCCCCCACAGTTTTCAATTTCGCCAGCCTATGCGAAAATTTATTTTGACGAATAGAAAAAGGGATTGGCTCCAGGCTGAAGAAAAGACAAGGCAAAGTTTAACGAGCCTATGTGAAAATTTATTTTGAGCAATGGAAAAGGGGGCGGCTTACAAACTCAGAAAAAAGTAACAAACCGATGTGATATCGCTTTTTGATATAAATAGACAGCGAATGCTGAATCAAGGCAGAGAGAAAGAGAAAACGCAGAAAGAAGCAGGCGACAGAAAGCCAGAGTTCCAAGTCTCTGAATAACGCCGGTGTCAAATTATACGTTGACACATTATCAGCCTCTGATGACAGCAGGGCAATTTTAAAGAATTCTATTCAACTCCAAAGATAAGTACCTTAAAATATATATTTTCATTCAGGCTGAATACAACCGTATGACTTTTATGTGAAAAATGGACTCTCTTCGTTTGTTTTTAAACATTTTGGAATTCTACTTTGTGTCCGATGATTTAATGTGAACATTTTCTCTTCTTGACAATTTATCGAAACTACGAACTTTTCCTGAAACAAGCTACTGTCAACTTCAAATATGTAAATTTGTATATAAATTCCTTATCTTGTTTTGTTAAATATAATACGTGTGTTTCCTCGTCATTAACCCTTAATACTTCACAACTATTAATGCATGTGACACGGAGTAACTTACATTAACAACTCAACCTTCAACCCTGTTACAAGATGTTCAATGATGTTCTACAGTTGGGTAGACACTATATAAAAATATAACAAAATTACTGTCGTGAGCTATAATTAGCTAGACGTATTCACTACTATTTCTCTAGTAGTTTAATCTTCGACGTCAAGACTAGTTTAGCCACCAGCTGTATCAACTGCTATTTATATGGTGGATATTTGCATATGAATACAACTGTTACACTTTAGCTAAATATGTAGATAAATGAATATTATAATAATCTATGCTTGTGTCGCCTGGTTCAAGCTCTAAAGCGACAGCATCTAAGCATACGCATTGAGCATTGTGATGTTAACGACAACCCAACTTTCATCTGCAGAATTATCACGGATGATGTAAGTTGAATTTATGGCTACGATCCAGAAGTGAAATTCAAAGTGAATCATAGGAGTATTGAACAGCCTTCAGGGAAAGGAGATACGCGATACTTTTGAGGTGTTGAAGAGCCGCTGTGGTCACTATATACGTTCCCAAGATAATCAAATCTAAACGATATAAGAAGATATATTGTTTACTTTATTAATGTCTAATCTTTGTACCTTGTCATTATTGAACAGTATGATTTCGCTAGAGTTTAATTGTGTAGGGTTCAGCGTACCCAGATTAAAAGGAGAATTTAATACGGGATACCCAACCCACAAAATACAACGCAAATTTCAAGAAGAAACAACACGATAAGGAACGTTTGTAGAAAATAGAACCTTGTATATTTATTATCTTGTGAATAGGGTAAAAAAGATTAATGCTTTAGTTCGTTTAAGCAAAATGTGATTTTGACAAAATGTCTGTGTTCGCTGGCTTTCAACAGAGTAGCAGAGTAATGTCTATTTCTTTTGTTTTTGTATAGGTGTAAAGGAAAAAGGGGCGATCAATTTAAGTTGAAAAAGAGAGTGTGGATGAGAAATAAAAGATAAGAGGAAAATGTACTTATCGGGTTGAAATGTTTTGGAGTCAGTTGTAAATTTGTTGTTGTTGTTGTCCTTTCCTACTCCACTTTCGGCTCTTAGTGTCGGGTTGAGTCAGCGATGGAATTTACTGTCAGTCTTCTGTCCTCTATGATCTCTGCGCCCTTCTGACTGGTGATTGACTTGAAATTCTCTATTGTTGACTTTTTTTCACACTGGCTCGTTATCTTTTTTTTTAGTTTAGCAAATCGCCTCCTTTCATTGGTCAGAAAATTAATTTCACACTTTATTGCGAAATCTGTTTTTAGTCGTTTTGATCCGATTTTGCGGGTGTGCAAATCTACTTTGGGTTTTTTAGTCATTTGTTGGAATGATATAGGATTTGTATCCTATAATTGCAATTAATTGCAATCTTTGGAACTAAAATCATTTGAATTTTAGCAATACTGATGAGTCTTGTTAATCTATTAATATATCTTTTAATCATTTCACTCAAGAAATGGCGGGAATGCCACTAGTATGCAGGGGGTTACAGAGAGTGAAAGTGAGAGAAAAGACTGAGTATAGGGGGGGGGGTTGAGGAAAAGATGAACGGGATTCAAGAAGATAGAAGATGGCGATTAACGTTGCATTTAAATTTTTGAAGATTGTAGTTACCAGGGAAGCAAGTAAACGGAAAGGAGTTCCACAGGCGGGAAGTGCGAGAAAAGAAACTGTTGGAGTAGCGAGTGGCGGTTACATTTAACTATTTCAGTAGTAAAAAGGCGGGACTTAGTTGCCAATCTAAGCACGTAGCACGTTTAAATTCACGTAGTCGGGGAAACAGGAAAAAAAAAGCTCGTCAGAGCACTTGCTATGAAAATATTTGTAGAAAAGACAGAGGGAAGCCACGTGACGTCGGTGAGAAAGTGTCAGGATCGATTACATTGCAGATCCTTCTTTGGATTTTGTCAAGAACCTCGTGATGAAGATCAGGAGAAGCAGACCAGATATGGCAACAATATTCAATGCCCGAACGAATGGTAGATGTGTAGATGTGTTCGAGTTTTACTTTTATTATCAATAACTTGATATACATATTCAGTGATGGCCGTAGAGCACATCAACGGTAGACCTGGCAAAACGGAAGCCATATTGTTTGTCAGAGAGTAAGTCGTGAGAAGTAAGTTGCTTAAAAACTTCAGCTTTGCCAAAGAGCGGTAGGAAACTTATAGGGCGATAGTTAAAGAAGTGAGAAGGTTCTCCAGAGTTCTTAAAAACAGGAACTACAGAGGAGGATTCTCAACAAGCTGGAAAGCAGGAAGCAGCTAGGCAATAGTTATTTAAGTTTGGATCGAACTGGCACCAGCTCGGGAGCACATTTCTTGAGGGCAATGGCTGGGATCCCGTCTTCTCTGCTTGCCTTATGCGAGTTTAATTTCTACGATTTTACTTGACTGAAAAATGAGTAATCTTGAGGAATCCTAGTTCATTCCAAATTTTATTCGGGCATTTTAACTTACGTTTCTGTTGTGATCTATTCTTTCTCCCCGTTAGCTGATTTTCAAAGGAGATAATTTAGCCTTTCTCACTTGGAAGATTGATGCAACATAATTTTATCATTTTCATCCTCCACTCTAATTTGTGCCATACAATTAATCTAAGCTTAGGAAATATCAAGTTTCTTTAGCTGTTGTTAGTAGATTCAATCTTCATTGAACGCCTCACGCCTGTGATCTTCAGCAGGCTTACTTCACGGTGTTTCAATAAGAGTTCTCTCAAATGCGACACGATCTATAAGAAAAGAAGGATTTTTTCTGTTAGAAGTGTTTTCCCTATTTACCGTAATTTCTCGAAAATAACACGCATTTTTTTTTACTGTAAATTACAGGTGATAATAGGGGGTGCGTATTATAAATAGGTTTAAGCAAAAATATTTTTTCGTTATTGATTTATAATAATAAATACGTACTTGTTTTTGTAAAATAAGAAAGATATAATCCCAATTTTCATTTTAAATCCAACAATAATAATTGTAACATTTTTTTGTCATTAAATTTATGTTTATCAGTAATCGCATTTTTTATTTGGCGAAAAAATAAAATAAAAACTATAAAAAGGCCAATTTCGAAGAGAAGAGGATATCAAGTTAACATGGCCGTCATGAAAAACATTTCTTGTCATATTTATCGGCAAAACCGCGATGATAATTTTCAACATTATTTTAGTCGCTTAGTTTCGATTTTATTCTTAATGTCAAGGTCGACAAAATGTCTTCGTAATTTTTTTTTTTTTGACAAAATTTATAGATGCGTATTATACATAGGGATAGATATATTTCTTAATTTTTTGATCATTTGTTGGGGTGCGTATTATTTATGGGTGCGTATTATTTTCTAGAAATTACGGTACTTAGGTAAGTACATCACGACAGATGAGGGAGATAAACGAAAAAGATTGTGATGGTCCTATCCTCAAAATGAGAAGGCTTACGGCTATCTAGAATTGAAACACCGGTTCCCGAACGATCAACGAAGTTAAGCAACGTCGAGCCTGGTCAGTACCAATTTCAGTTGGGTTCGTTATATTCACTTATGTGCAAATACCGTTGGGAAAGATAAAAATCCACCTTTTCTTCCCCAAGCTATGGGTTAAGTAGTAAGACGTATCACTAAATCATTATTATCTGAAAAAAAATTCTTACGATCTGAAAATACATTCTGCCTTAAATAACCAGCAAAGTGTTGATAAGCCGTAAAAAACGAATCGCTGAATTAATCAAAATGAGAAGAGAAGGTCTGCGATGGAAATGAGAATTCGACATTCGGACTTTTTACCTGAACACAAACACCATTCATTGGCGCTGTTTGGGACGAAACAAGATGATAGAGCTAAGATGGTTGCTTCGTCTCATCTTAGCTCTATCAAGTAGACCCAACGGAAATATTTTTTAATTTAAATTTCCTGACCTTTCAACCATTCAAGAGCATCATGTGAAGAGACATCGTGTTGCTAATTGTTATCTCAAAAATCGTCTCGAAAGCGATCTTTTGAGCTGAATATAAAACAAATTATGGGACTGAAACGATTCTAGCTATCACACAAAGACAAGTCAAGTGTCAAATCGGGGATGGGGAAATCCCGCGGGTAGTTACCTCTCATTCGAGAGGAGGCTGGGATCTTTATTCAGTGCCTGAGACATCCCCTAGGGGGCTTGAGCAGTTTTTTTTTTCACGGTACTGTCGTTAAAACTATAAAAAAAAATTAAAATATTAAATATGAATGCTATGCCTAGTGGTTAGAACATTTGTTTTCCGTCCACAAAACTGTTGTGGTAGGATCCACCTAATTTGCATAGTGGAGTACCGACCATATAAATATGGTTGGTACCGGGAAGAGATTCAACAAGAGATTCAACCAGAGACTCTGCCCGACTGCGACTCAGTCAACACATTCTCCAGGAACGGTCTTCCCAGGAATATACAAAAGACTATATGTAAATATTGTGTACACTTTCTTGTTTCAGTACATTTTGTGTTGCATTATTATTCCATGCATTAGTCAAGTTTCAACAAAAACCCAGGTTCGAATCTCAGAGATAGAGCATTAGGATTAAGATCAGTGGCGATTCTACAGGGGGAAGAAGGGGCCAATGGCCACCCCCAGAATTTTGGCTGGTCCCTCGGTTGCCCTCCCCCACTTTTCTAACTTTTGTAGAGGAAAAAAATCAGAGCAGACAAATTAAACTGTTCTGCTAGTATTGACGTTAGTATTAATCCTTTGATTTTTTTTTTTTTGAAGTTATGATTAGGTGCCGAAATGTTCTCGTACTGATTCACTTCCCAAACTCTTACCAGAAATATTTTTAAGGAGTTCTTAGGCGGCCCAAAAAGCTTTCAGTACTCTCTCATCTGTACAAGGCGCTAGTCGAAATTTCGGATAAATTATGCCCTGAAATGTCTTCTCTTGCTTTGTAGAATAATTAAAAGAACCGATAAGTAACATTACAAATGAATACAATGATCATTCTCTTAAAATGCTCCAATTTTTTAAACTACACGTATACGCCTTGATCTATCCACTATCCTTCTCCTCATCTTTTCCTCTATCACTCTTATCTGATCTTGCTCCAAATCTTCTGTAACCCCTTGCGTCCTAGTGGCTTCTCGTCTTGCTTGGGGTGAAACGCTTAAAAAAAAAAATCAGGCTTTTTTTTTTACCTAAACCATCGGTCCCCAATCTTTTTGCCCCACATACCGGGTGTCATGCAAGACAATTTTCTCACAGACCGCTGGGGATGGCGGAGGTGATCAATGTTGGCCACGCAATGAACAAGACCGTGATAGTCAATAAAATGAAGGGGAAAAAACAAAGTGAAAACAAAAACTTAGTGAGCTTGAATAAATGGATGGTGGAACAGGGTTTAGGAAAAATAACTGAAAGACAAAATTTATTAAGAGCTACAAAGGACAGGAAGTTGTGGAAAGCCATAATCGCCTATGTCCTGGAGGAGGGGGACGCGGTACATAAAAAGTTGTACATGAGAGATCTCAGTCAAAATGGTTAGATAGCTTCCTATCTCGAGAACTAGTTGCACGGCTTTAATGTAACTTGGTCAACCTTATGGCGAATGTGTAAAATAGACACTCTCCCATCAGGTTATCCAGTCGGCAGCGAGATATCATTAAATGATCTCGTGTAGTGCGTAACTATTAACTATTAAATTCACAATTGTCCAACATGTAGATTCGTATTAAAAAAAAAGAAGACATAATACAAAATCAGTTAAAAATCATCGCATCCCCCAGGTCTGTTATCAACTGCACTGTCTATATTTGTCTCCTTACGAATTCTGGATCTTCTCAAACTACAGTTTGTTGTTCAAGAAGATTGGAGATACAATGAGCCAGCTGATGGCAATCCCGAAAGACAATTTTGAAAAGTTGGAGGGGCGCTATGATAAATGTGTAAGATTCTAAAGCGAATACATTGTCGGTATAAAAACGCTATCGTCCTAAATAGGACGTTTTTCCTCATATTAAATATTTGGATACTTTCCGGACAGATCTTGTACATCATGAGATAATGTACGCAGTATGTTTTTTTTTTTCTTCAAATAAAGAGAAAAGATTACCTGGTGTGTAAGGCTGTGATCGGCGATCTCGATGCCGCGTCTGTGAAGTTTACGAATCATGCAGTAATCTGTATAGTTGTGAGACACAAACAGCGTCATTGCTATTGGGCAACCATTTGGGTTCTTCCGACTCCCATCGGCGGGGAAAAGCCTTGAATAATAACCCCAATTGTCCCAATTAACCGCGTCATCGAATGCCAGTAGTACTATTTGGGGTATCTCTTCTGGATGGAAATCACCCGGTATGTTCAGTCCCGAACAACGGCAGTCTGGTACTGTGCAACTCGTCGGATCGCAAGATTGCTGACTCGAGTCTTGTAATTGGAATGACAATCCGTAAAAGAGGGCAAAGATAATATAGAATTGGTGACTGAAAGACTTAAGGAAAATCATTGTATTTATAGGTGGATTCGTTGAATTTCACCAACCTCTCGCTTGACGAGTCTTTCCTGGAAAAGGAAGATTTTGTTTTAAATTTGAGAATTCAGCAGTTATTTGGGAAAAGTGTTAAAAAAATAGAAGATAGTTTATCGGTTGAAAACTAGTTGTGTCTGAAATCAGAATGTATTACCAAAAGCTGACTTTAAGAAAATCGCTTTGTGGAAAAATAATTATTTTTCAAATGATTATTCTGTTTTTTTTTTTGTTTTTTTTTCCGTCTCTCTTTTTTTGTAATATTCCGGTATACGAATTATAAAAGCTGTTGTTCTGTAACTAAAAAAAAAATAGTCCTTTTCTGTCGTCAGTGTTGTTATCCGAATTGAATAATCTGCAGTTGATTTGAAAAAAATCTTCCTGAAATTACGTTCGAATTGGATTTTTAAATGTTCAAATATTTTATCAGATTTTAGAATTGTTCCAACTAAGAAACTGTAGATTTTTCTTTTTCCTTCCCACAAATGCCACAAACTGAAGAAAAAAAGCTTTTGTTTTTGTCTCGGTTTACAAAACCCGCTGTAGTAGTCATAAAATCAACTTTGTTCAAAACATTCAGATTAGGGCTAGGCGAAAGAAAATAATGAAGATCCTCGCCTCGTTGTTTCTTGAATGGTTTTTATGTGAAAAAAAAAAAAAAACCTGTTAAAAGGACTTTAAAAAGAAAACTGATTATGTTCTGTGTACGTCTATTTCAGAGTACACCCCCCAAAAAATGACCAAATAACCTCATTTGTTTAAACCTCAGTGAAAGCTAAAGCTGAGTCACGCAACAAAACTCGACATTAAGAAGTGTGTGTCGGGGAAGAGGAGACCCATAAAAAAAAAAAAGATTTTTTTAGCGCAACCTGGCTCCAAATCAACGAAACAATAAAATTGAAACGTGGTTTTATTTCAATTTTAAATTATTTATTTATATAGAGAGTTATATATTCAGTAGCATGCAGAAGTTGGGGCAGAAGGTGTGACGGCCCTGAGCATCCATATCCGGAGGGCATCCAATCAATGAGTGAAATAAAAATTTAAGTTTGTATTTAATTTGAATAAAGTGTTTATTTCATGTTTCATCTGTTTTTATTTAAAATGTCTTCCTTTCTCACATTTCTCAGTACTCGGCCCTATAGCCCCTTCTACTTGACCCTTAGAGGCATAAAATCAAGGTGTTGGCCCCAGGCATCAACAAACCACTGCACATCACTGCCTGTACTAGATATTCTTGGATGAGGTAGTTGCGCATCCTCCTATGATACGAGAATTTAGCGTTCGAAACCAGGTAAAAACCTACATATCAACTACTTTAAAGTAGGTAAGCAAGGCCCTTGCGCAACACAATCTTCCATTTTTCATTGTGCTGTACTTAGTTTACTAAATATATATACAAATTGCGATATTTAATCAGCTTGTCTTGTTAAATCACTTCGTCCAATGAATTCGATAGATAGGTACAAGACGTTGGTCAGTTTTCTTCAAGGGTGATACTCCTCCGGCAAAACAATCTCTTAATTTCATCAAACCACGTAGATCGCGAGCGCACACATACACACGCACGGGACCGATACCTCTAATCCCATAAATGTTTCCTTTCCCTTTTCGGATTTGTCTGTCTGTACACACAAGTATTTTCTTTCCTCTTTTGAACCATGTTCTTTGTATAAATATTTTAAAAACCCACCGCATGTTGAAATGTTTTTTTAAAAATTTTCCTACCTCTCCCCGCTACACTACTGCTTAAATAGTGGAATAAAGTATTGGTATGTGGAATTATCGGTTTCAAATCCAACTATCGGCTGTTAGACATTTCGCGCTAATATCCTTAATAAAGTTAAATACCTTTGAACCCCGATTCGTATTAATGTTTACTCAGGTTAAAAAAAAGTACGACACAAGGTCATAACTATCGAGCAACCAATGGCCTTTATTTTAAAATTGACGGCAACACACTTTTTAATCGTTAGCCCGTTACTCAAACGACAAATGTAACTTAAGATGATACAATTTTCGCATTTCATTTTTTAAAAATTTCCTCGTTGTCATTAATTCCCTCTGCATGCTGACTCTATCTAACAACCCACTCAAGTAATACTGTAGAGGGCCGTGGAGGTTTGAGTGTTGTTAAATTATGGACACGTGCTGTTTATTCCTGGTAGAAGATCCAACTACAAGAAAATGTCGGACTCAAATTGAGTCCATCCGAAGATGTAAAAAAACAAACTAACAAGAACGATATATATATGTCAACAAATATATGTATTAAACAAGAAATTTACAACGTCCTGGGTATGACGGTAAACTACATCCGCGTCCTGGGTATGACGGTAAACTACATCCACGTCCTGGGTACGGCGATAAACTGCATCCAACAACAAGGTCTCAGATAATGTTTTCAGAAAAATAATGTTGCCAGCTCTAGGTTTTTGAAACAATAATGTTGCCAGCTATACGTTTTTTTGTAAAAAAGTAATGTTGCCAGCTATACGTTTTTTCGTAAAGGAATAATGTTGCCAGCTATACGTTTTTTCGTAAAGGAACAATGTTGCCAGCTATACGTTTTTTCGTAAAGGAATAATGTTACCAGCTATACGTTTTTTTTGAAACAATAATGTTGCCAGCTATACATTTTTTATTCCATACAAAATAGGCATTTAAAATTCATATAAACTGGATTTGGCATTAAATAACCCACAGTGGTTGATATGCTATAAAACCCAAACAAACAAATTTACAAGTGACAAAGACATCAACATTTGTGTTTGTGTGTGAACATTTGTGTTTGTTCTTTGGTGAATGTTCGTACGTACGTGTATGTGGGTTCAATGGCGTTTTCCCATAAGTGAATAAAACGCGGATTTCTACGAGAGATTACATTTTTAAATGTGTCCGCTGAAATTCAAAGTGAAAAAGAGAACGAGGCAAGAAGTCGCCCAGTATTTAGTGTAGAGAGAGCGACCCCTAGTGAACAATTAGGGAATTAAGGAGGAGCTCCGACAGTACTCCTGGCAGAACATATTTGTGGTGTAAAGGAAATACTACTACATCTGGTACTACTATTGCTACTACTTCTACGACTACTAATAATAATGGAAAATAAGTTCACCTGAAATACCCGTTCCTGCCTCCCATCAGCATGGCTGTTACTGGCCTCCATGAGAGTGACTTGTTGCGCCTTCTCGGGCGTACATTCTCGGCTGACATGAAGTGGAAAGATTATATTGAATCCATTGCTAGATCAGCTGCTAAGAAAGTTGGTTCACTGGGTTGCGCTAGACAATTTTTCTCTCCTGAATCTATCATTCAATATTTATAAGTTACCCATTCGTCCATGTCTCGAATGTTGCTGCCACATATGGTTTGGTGCTCCTGTTATATATTTAGAGATTCTTGATAAAATCCAAAGAAGAATCAACAATATTATTCGTCCTGACCTGGCGTCATTTCTTCAGTAAATTTTCCATCATCGTAATGTAGTTTCCCTGTGTCTTTTCTATAAATGTTTTTTATGGTAATTGTTCGGATATAGTACCTAGACTTTATGAATTTAAGCGCAGTACTAGACTGACGAAGCGGTCTCATCCATTTACAGTTGGCTAGATGTAACCGTAAGTTCTATGCTAATATATACTTTTCTCGTAATTCTCCAGTGCCGGATTTAGAACAAATGAGGCCCTGTGTTAGTTATGTGGCCGCTGAAGGAGGTAAGCTCGGCATGCCTACACAGGCATAGAAGGAAGATGGAGCCACCTGGTCAAGTCCTTAAGTACACCTAAGAACAACAATAAATCCGGCACTGCACTTCTCGCTTATTGAACTCTCTTTTGGCTCCATGCTTTCCAGCCAACTTTGATCTTCAAAAATTCAAAGGCAATGTCAATCGTTATCAACTGTTTTCGTGATTACTCTTCTATTGTTCTTTCTTCTTAATAATGTTCCATTTTTTTCTTATTCTTTCACACTCAGTGGCTTTACTGCCTTGCATAGAGTGATATGATTAAAAGAAAACAGTAAAGGTTAATGATGAAGAAAATTAATAAGTTGCAACAGTGGAACTCTCTTCCGTTTACTTGCTTCCCTGATAACTACAATCTTCAAAAATTTAAATGCAACGTTAACCGCCATCTTCTGTTGTCCTGAACTCTGTTCATCTGTTATCCTTTCCTCAATTTTCTCTCCTTATTTTCCGTCTTTTCTCTCATTTTCACTCCATGTAACCCCCTGCGTACTAGTGGCACTCCCGCCTTGCTTGCGGTAAAATGATTTTAAAAAAAGTAGAAAAAGAAAGAAAGTATTAAAGCAAGGTTTAAGCACAGTTTTTGACTTCACCTTCAGCTCAGACGCACATGAACCAAAGATGTTGATTGCCTAAAATGAACCAATCACCACCTCGTCCCGGTTATGACAATAAACTACACCCGGCAGGAGATTACTGATCGGACGATTTTGAGGAATGTAGAACCGCCTCCTAGTTGCTGTTGTTCCCAGGTTCACCATGACCTGGAGTGGTAGCACCTACTTGGATCCCAGCTATGGGACCCTAGCAGGTGCTACTATAGTGAATACCCAAACTGGGGTTAAAACATGAAAATATAAAAATACATTAGCAAAATCACCATTAATACATTTTCATAGTAAAAAAATGAAAATACCAGTAGTAGTAGAAAAATTATCAAAGCTCACAAGAAAATAAAATTTCGACATTAAATGAGCCATAAGGAGTTGACGTGGCGTTAAACAAACCAAACCTGACCGAACCAATCGCCACCCTAATGAGAGCCCGCGAAAGTTCGAGATTCACGCCAATTTTGAGAAATCTTTCTCACGTTTCCCGCCGGACACCACCGAGAGAGGATGCCAGAGAACGAAACTGATACTATGATATGATATGCCCCCCCCAAATTCTTCTTTTCATACTATGCTAACAGAAAGAGTATAACCAAGGAAAATTATAAGACTGTCATTCCATAATTAAAAAAAAAAATAACCTCGAATACACACACACACACACACACACACACACACACACACACATTATATGTGTACATATATTAATAAATGATTTTATTGTAAACCATCTTCACTTCAATGAGTGGTTTATTATTTCATACAAACATTAAAAAAAAACAAAATTCCCTCCACAGATTCCAGAAAATGTTACATTTTTAACGCCATTTATTCTCTTTGTTTACTGTTCCGTATTATTGGTCCTGACCTGGCATATTGATGTGAATATGATGGAATAACGTTGCCCAATAAAAAAAAAACAAGCCTCGTATTTGCAGGATCCGACCTGGTGAAATTCTGTTAGTTATATATATATATATATATATATATATATATATATATATATATATATATATATCATTAATTGGATTTACCCCAAGCAAAGCAATAAAGCTGTAGACTCGTCCTTTTTCTTACCTATCAACCCTAGCAACAGAACAGTCTATATCTTACGCCTACGTACGGAAAACTCCAACCAATTAAAACTGTACTAGGCGAATCAACCAATCTTATTGGTTCATCACTGAAAGTTCACGTGCAAAACGAAATTGCGCCAAAACTCAAGTGAGCCAACTTCGGACTTTCAGGACTTATAAAAATAAACGCTGACCTCCCCAGGAAGTCAGTAACAAACACCCACAGAGAAATTGCCAACAGACTCCACGTCACTCGAAATCACGATTTTACCGCGCAAAGATACATCATCGCTGACTCACTCACGATCAAAAAACTCAATCAACTCTGTGGACATCGATTCTCAAACATTGCTTATCTAAAGTGAATTATATTCGCTACCTATTAAGTAAACATCAATGTGCGAACGACCTTAAAAAAAACATTACAGTCAAAGGTAGATCACTCTTTAAAAACTCCTTCTAAAAAGACACTTAAGATCAATACAAACTTTAAAAGACTGTAAATGAATGAACAATTACGAAGAGAGACATTCTGAAATCTAAAACATCATGCACATTTTGCCAACATAACATATACCAATTATCCTGCTTGTATATTGTTTTGAATTGTATATAAATGTTATATTAGTTTCTAATTGAATATGTCTTGTTCTTAATCGTATTTTAAATTTCGTTTATTTATTTGTTGTGGATGCAGAAAGTCACGCAACCTACACAAATTCCTTCTGATTCTTTCGTGCATAATTGATAAATTCTGCACGTCCCCAACAAAGCCACTTAGACACAAGGGTTTAATGGGTGTGAAAGAATTAGGAAGCAGAAACTTGAGCAAGTACAATAGAAGAGTAATCAAGAAGCATAGTAGATAACGATTGACATTGCATTTAAATTTTTGAAGATTAAATTTAACTAAAAAGCATAACGCCTGTAGGGATTTTTGACGGTTGAGGGTATATGTGTTTGTGCTCGGCAGTGTGTTGCGTGGAATGAACAAACTAAACTGAAGACTCGAAATAACTGTTTAACAGCTTTTATTCATGGTTGAAAAGAAAGTGCAAAAATAGTGATATTTGGCGGGAAAAACAGTTGGGTTTCTCAGTTAACAGAGTTCTTCCCCTAAGTAGATGTTTTGTTGAGAGAGATGCACGGGTCTTCGGCAGCAAGGGTTGTGAGTGGTTTTTCCTTTGAGTAGGTGTCTCGAAGGGAAATTTCTCCGCTTATTCCCACGAGTAACGAGAAATCTCAGATCAAGCTACTAGAACAGGACGCATGTCTCTTGTAGCAAGGGCTGTGAGTAGTTCTTCGAGCTGTCCTTTAAGGTAGCGGCTGCTGAAAAGGAAAAGTGGAAAAGGACTTGACCTTGAAGGTAGCGAGTAGTTTTTTTTATAAGCCGGAAGAAAGTTCCACAAGTGAGAAGTGCGAGAAAAGAAACTGTTAGCATAGAAACTCGGTTACATCTAACCAATTGAATTGTAAATTGATGAGATCAATCTGGTACTGCACTTAAATTCATAAAGTCTAAGTATCATAGCGAAGAGCTCACCCGAATAATTACTATGAAAGTATTTATAGAAAAGGCACAGAGAAGCTACTTTACGACGGTAGGAAAGTGACTGAATCCGTGACGCCAGGTCAGGACCAATAGTATTGCTGATTCTTCTTTAGATTTATATTGGCGTGGCGCTAAGGGGCTAATATAAACAGTTGATTTACCCATGCCAAGAAGATTATTGGAGGATGATAATGACGTGGAAACATACGGATAATTTTAACAAATCACGACAAGGAATTTATTTACGAATTTTCAGTACTCCCTTGAAGTTGTGTCAATAGCTCGTTTCAGGAAATTAAATCAGAAGTCTGTAGTTTTAATTAATTGTCACGAAGAAATTGTCAAAATAGCCTTTACCATGAACTTATTCTTGACTTTGGCTAGTTCATCATTAAGATGCTACTTTTGTTTGAATTTTTATCATTTCTATTTTTTACGTATTTCCGTGATCTGATTTTAATGTAAAATCGTGAACGTTCTTTTCGTTTATTATATGTTCTAATTCGTATCAATGGCCACAAAGTAAAACTGGTAAAAAAATTACTAGCTAAATTAAATGCCAGTTAAATTGAAAGCTGTAAAAGTTTACACTACAGCTAATAATGCCTCTTAAACACTTCTTGATTTAATAATAATTGATTGTTTTGTTTGGAATATTCAGTCTGGAAAGAAATTAATATTAAATGTTAAGTTAATTGCATTGAACCCGATTTAGTAAGTAAACAAACCTTTGATATTACGATTTTAAATTCATAGAATTTATTTTCTTCATCAATTCATATTCGTATTCTTTCCAAAATTTGATTACAAGAAAAGTGGGCAAATTTGTGCTTGAATACTAAGGGAAGTAATGCACATCATAAATATCAGTCAAAGGGAGATAATAAAAATGGCGCTGCCCAGTTAAGCTAACGTGCTTTTCGAGATGCTCAGGTTTCTTAGGACATGGGTGTTTAATAAGAAATTTTATACATTCGATATTTTACGAGTATCTCCTCGCTTTGCTGTTATCAAAAACGAACTTTATTCAACGTTAACAACTGAGAGTGGCGGAACTGTATTTGCTTTATCATCTGGAATTGGCCGGTGTGGGGTTGCAGTTGTTCGTGTTTCTGGGCCGGCTACTGCTCTTGCGATCCGATTGTTGTCAAAACCCACGGCAAGACAGCCTAAGCCGCGAGTAGCAACCCTTACCCGTTTCTATGACCCATGCACCCGTCAACAAATTGATCAAGGCATATTGTTATGGTTTCCAAGTAAGTCAATAATGCCCCACCCTTCAGCTCTCATTTTTTGTGTTTTCATTGTAATCAATTCATTTGTTTGGATGACTTTTGTTTTGTTTTTAGGATTCAGAAATTCTATTGTGCTGAAAGTTTGGTAAAAATGCGGAATAACGACCGCATTGTAATAATTTTTACATTAGAATGTTGTAAATAGAAAATTATTCTTGTAAGTAAACAATAGAGTTTTTTTGTTTTTTTTTTGTTATAAATTCTCGAGAACAAAGAAAATGTATATTAATTCACTTTCATCATATAAAAATTAAAATTCTTATCATCGCTTTTTTTAAAACGGTAAACATTGCCGAGGAGTGAAGGTAGTTGAAATAATAATGGCCTCAAGGGAATTTAATTTAATTTAACATCGTTGTTTTTTTTTTGTTTTTTGGGGTTTTTTTTTTTCAGGCACAATTGCCAAATTAAGATCTTCAGAAATTTTCATATAACTATTGTAGAGATTGTAAGTAATGTGGGCAACTCATAGTTTGGTTTTCTTCTTGTCACTATATACGTGAGTGAACCCAAATTGAAAATATATCATCCTTACACAAAAAAGTTAGCATCTCCAAGAAATTGTTAATAGAAATCCTGGTACAGTTTTTAGGATAATCGTCATTATAAAATTTATCCTTTAGGATGAGGAAAGCTTTCTCTATTAGGACTTTGTTAAAGAGATTGATCACATTGAAGTTCTTGTTCAAACAGCTGACCATAGAATATGCCAACAGGAATAAGTAAAAATTTCCTTTCAAAAGTGGCCACCTACCAAGTAAATGCTTATATACACAAATATAAATGACCAGTATTTTCCTATCCCTTAACCAAGTAAATGACTATAAACTCAAATATAATAAAAAGAAAAAAGACATATTTTAATGTTAAATAACAAGATAACATGTAAAATCAGCCAACCCACATAAATAATGATAAAATCCCTTCCCCTGACATTGGCTCCCTGAAATAGACAAAATTCTTCACATATATTGACTGTCTTACCTGACAATATTTTTAGAACACACACACACACACACATATCTATCTATCTATCTATATATATATATATATATATATATATATATATATATACACACACACACACACACACAGTGTAACCCGGATATAAGAGAGATTTTCTCTGGTCCTAAATTAGAGCCATACTTACCTAAACAAAATAGACCAAACCCGCATATAAGAGACTTCTTCTCCAGTCCCAACAACTCTCTTATATCCGGGTTACACTATATATATATATATATATATATATATATATATATATATATATATATATATATAAATCAGCTCTTCCATGCAAGAATTGGTTTACTTAGTCATCAATGCTATCATCATAAAGGAATTATTCAGAAAAGAAGAAATTAGATTATTCTTGGATACAAGATAAAGCTGCTGACCTATATATATATATATATATATATATATATATATATACAGTGTGACCCGGATATAAGAGAGATTTTCTCTGGTCCCAAATTGGAGCCATACTTACCTAAACAAAATAGACCAAACCCAGATATAAGAGACTTCTTCTCCGGTCCCGACAACTCTCTTATATCCGGGTTACACTGTATATATATATAATTGAAGATGGTTTTAGAATTGATCAGCTGAAACACCATAGGAACAATAAAAAGAATGAGATCAAATGTCTGAAAAATTCTTTATGTGCTGCTTCTCTTTCTAAAGTAACCATCACCATGAATCATAACATTGTTCTGAGATTCTGAAATGAAGTACTTTTGTTATTCCACATATTTTTGTGGTAAGATACTTAGTCTCAAAATTGATTCCATCTATGTAAGAAGAGATAAAATAACTGTAAATTCTGTAGACACTAAAGAATTATTGCGTTTTAAACTTTGTTTAATTATTATAGAACCACAGAGTTTCACTGGGGAAGACTGTGCCGAATTCCATGTACATGGAGGCAATGCTGTGATCAAAGCTTTGCTCACTGCTTTGGCCAAGATACCAAATGTCAGATTGGCAGAAGCAGGAGAATTCACCAAACGGTTTGTTAAATTTTGATTATTAAAATTGTATCTCAGGAACATTAAAACTATAAGATTTCTTCCCATTTTATATACATTAAATTATCCTTCTTATTCATATCACCATATTTTCAATTTTTGTCTATATTTCTGAGATGGGGTATTGTAACTATTTACATTATTTACATCATTTCAACTGTTGTTCTCATCTTTATTACCATATTTGTGACATTTCGGCCGTTATACACTCCTGCTTTCTTCAGGATATATACAATGGATATCTCAGTTTCAATTAATTCAAGATAACTGAAACTGAGATATCACAAGGCATGGCATGTGGAATTAGAACAATCTAACCCATGGATTAAATAAGTGGTTCAATTCAAAATTCCAACATATATCACCTGAAGGAGTTCAAAGTGTACAATGGCTGAAATGTTGTGAATATGGCAATAAAGATGAGGACAACAGTCTGAATGATATAAATAGTGTAAATATCTTCAATTTTATTTGTAATATTCAAATTTTTTTAAGAATAGTTTGTTAAAATTAATTTGCCATTATATTAAATAGTTACTTCCTTTATATATGACATGCTAATATATCCAACAGTCACACCAGTCTATTTTTTGTTTATATGAGTGCCAGTCCACGAGAAAAGAATACCTATGTCCCTTTTGTTGAACCCTAAAAATAGACATTAGGAAATCTATATTTAAGATGGATACATTTTTTTTTGATAATTGTATTTGTTATTTTGTTTTTCATAATTTATATTTGAAATAAAAATAGAAATATTTTGTAGTAAATTTGTGTTTATTTTAAATACCAAAAATATAAAATATATGCCTTTATCATTATTCATTTTGCTTGTCGTTTGTCATTCCAGTTAACAAGTTTCCAGTTTTACTTGTAATTTAAAATTAGTTAAAATTAGTTCAACATTACATGAAGTATTTGCTTCCCTTATACCTGGGATATGGAAGTCCTGTTGAGTTGATACACCTATAAAGAAAATGTCCTGATCAGTTGTTATGCCTATAAAGAAAATGTCCTGATCAGTTGTTATGCCTACAAAGAAAATGTCCTGTTCAGTTGTTATGCCTACAAAGAAAATGTCCTGTTCAGTTGTTATGTCTATAAAGATAATGTCCTGATCAGTTGTTATGCCTATAAAGAAAATGCCCTGTTCAGTTGTTATGCCTATAAAGAAAATGCCCTGTTCAGTTGTTATGCCTATAAAGAAAATGTCCTGATCAGTTGTTATGCCTATAAAGAAAATGCCCTGTTCAGTTGTTATGCCTATAAAGAAAATGCCCTGTTCAGTTGTTATGCCTATAAAGAAAATGCCCTGTTCAGTTGTTATGCCTATAAAGAAAATGCCCTGTTCAGTTGTTATGCCTATAAAGAAAATGTCCTGTTCAGTTGTTATGTCTATAAAGATAATGTCCTGATCAGTTGTTATGCCTATAAAGAAAATGCCCTGTTCAGTTGTTATGCCTATAAAGAAAATGCCCTGTTCAGTTGTTATGCCTATAAAGAAAATGTCCTGATCAGTTGTTATGCCTATAAAGAAAATGTCCTGATCAGTTGTTATGCCTATAAAGAAAATGTCCTGATCAATTGTGATACCTACAAAGAAAATGTCCTGATCAGCTGATATACCTAAAAATAAATCTGCAATCTGATTTTTGAATATCAAGGAACCAATATTGATATATAAGATAAAATAACCTTAAAAAAACAAATGATCAATATTTTAAATGATAGCTAGTATATGCTAAAACTCACAATGCTAAATTGTTTATATAAAATATAAAATATTTCCTGAAATTATTACCAACTTTAGTTGTTTTATATCAGTTTTTTGTGAAAAATTACCTTTGCAATAAAATCAACGAGAAATACTGAAGTGAAGAGACTTGCTTTCAAATGAAAGCCACTAACTATGAATACTATGGGATCTCAATGAGCACAAAAAAATAACTTATTAAATACATTTTCTACATCATAATATTCAGAAAGTCATGAATCCCTCTTTTCGGCAATAGTAGGGAAAATTGGTTTCACTAGCATTGTTTGGCAACTAGTCTATGAGAAGGACAGTTTTGAATTTAAAACAATAGGATTGGATATAGGATTAGCAGCTCCACCCTATAAAACCTCCTTGCTCCTGAAGCTGTAGCAATATCTATGTGACTATAGCTCTATTTTACTGATTTCTAATATGGTCTTTATTGTATTAAACTCTTACTTCAAATAGAGACCAATATATTTATATAAAAGTCAGTGTCTATTACTTTGTAATGCACAAGTCATGCTATAATTTTTAGCTTTCTTTCCTCTATATTTGATGAGGGTCTGCTTGAATTTATAAATGTCTCATGGGAAAAATGAATTATATATGATCAAAAATGACAAAACCTGATATTGCTCACCCCCCCTCCAAAAAAAAACATTGAAGTATTCCCATATAACTGGCAACATTATGTTTCTTTGTTTTTTTTATTATTATTCTTCTTATTATAAAAAAAATTAATGATTTGAATTTATATACTTAAAACATTTATCTATATATGTAAAGTTGTAGCCTCTGTCTGTTTGGTATTGAACTCCTCCTTGAGTTTTGGGGATAGACCCCCATAACCATATATATAATTTGGAACTACATTACCCAGGGTACTTGGATAAGTATATTTCATTTTGATCAAAGGGGGTTCCAGAGTGGCACAACCCCTGACACTGAAATTTTTTTTCCCTTTGATGTAAATTAAATTTGAATTTGAACAAGGGAATAGTTCCTATCCAAAATATAGGAGAAATCCAGAAGATGGAGGTCATGTCGAAAAGATCATTGAATAATATTGAAATGCATCATTTTTCTCCACAAATTACAACAATTATTTAAAATCAGTCATCATTTTTTTTACAAAAAAATGTGTATGACATGCAGCAAGGTGTGGGTAATTTGGCTTGTAAATTATAAAAATAACATTTTAAAACCAGTTTACTAAGAGCACTTTCTATGGCCTTGTACCAGACTAGTCTTACAGATTACCTGAAATTAATGGAACTAATAATTCAATTCAATAATTTCATACCTTACAATTTAATTCACATAAAAATAATATAACTTTATCACTTGATTTTTTAAGTTTAGCACAGACTGGTACAAAGCCACTTAGGATCAAAACCTCTACAGAAATAATAGGTATCGAATAAGACCCCTTCTCATTTATTGTAATTTTTAACAATCTTTTATGAAATAATAATAATAATAATAATAATAATAATAATAATAATAATGGGTTTAATAAACAATTAGGACTTTTTCTTTTGTCAGGGCTTTCTTGAATGGAAAGTTAGAACTAACTGAGGTGGAAGGCTTGTCTGATCTTCTCCATGCTGAGACAGAAGCACAACGTCAACAGGCACTGAGACAAATGCAAGGAGAATTGGGAAAATTATATCAACAATGGAAACAGGATTTACTCAAGGTATTTTGCACAATCACGAAATAAAAATCTCTTTTTACACTATTTATGTCCAGACTAAATTTGTGTCCAGGTCCTTTCAATGTTCCACCATTCTTGGCTGATTTTCTGTTATCACAATGTTTGTTTCTTTTAATAACAAAGATGATGAAAAGAAAAAGAATATAGGTGAATTTGGCTAGATTACAAAAAAAAAAAAAAAAATCTTTCTAAATTTTGAAACTCCCAGCATTTCTCGTTAATGTGCAGGTGTAGTCACAGCAACATAAACAAACCCAGTCTGATGAATTCCTAATCGATGAAACACATCACAAAAACTTTTTACAATTTGTCATACATCTTTTCTTTCAACACTACAGGTGATCTATTGTCCTTATCTTTTTTGTTTTTATAACGTTTCAGACATTATGTCTTCCACCTTCATCAGGTGTGTTGATCTGTATAAACTAAAAGGAATTTTGAACTGAACCCTTTATTTAATTGACAGGGGAAGATGGTTCAGTTTGAAATTCCCTATAGGTTACCTGAATTGACAATACACCTGATGAAGGCTGGAGGGCACAATGACTGAAATTTATAATAACAACAACAAAGATAAGGACAATAGTCTGCATGTAAATAGGGTAAATAATGATAACTCCTCATCGCTGAAATTCAAACAGGAAATAAAAATCTCTACTTCTTGTATTGATAGATTTATATCTTCTATCTACTTGAATGGTTATGTATGTCTCATTTTGTTTCATTAATATAATCACAGACTTATTTATTCTATATTTAGATGCAGTTAAAAAAAAAGTTCATTCTACAGCAGTCAAAATTTACACTACAGGTAAAATGTTTGTGGACACCCTGCATTTCTTTAAAAACACCTTACAATGAGATATTTTTGTATTTTTTTTTTTTTTAAAGTAAAAAGATAAAATTTCAGTACTTACAGTGTATTTGCTTTTACTTTTCAGTCTTTCTCCAGACTCCTCTTACTGCCAAAATGTTCAGATTTGAATTTGTCTGTACTCAATACATTTTACTAAATCATGAACATTTTGTATGAGAAACATATTTTGTTTTTACCATTAACCCCTCAGTAGACTTTTTGAGATTACCAAAAGGGCTGGAGATTTGATTCAATACAAGGGAATCATGAAAAAAGAACAATATCATTCAATTTTGCAAAGACATGCTATACCATCTGGTTTATGCATAATTGGAAAATATTCACCTTTCAACAAGGCAAAGATTCAAGACACTCTTCTAAATTATGTCAAAATTACCTTAAGTAAAAAAAGAAACAAAATTTGAAAATTACAATTTGGCTGCCTCAATCTCCTGTTGTCTTTACCATTGAATTAATATGGGATGAATTGGATAGGAGAGTTCAAAGAGAATACCCAAAGAGTGAGAGTGAGCTTTTTCAGTGTTTGAAGAATGCTTTGTAAGGTCTGCCATCTACTTTTATTTCAAAAACTGTTGGAAAGAATGCCAAGAATTTGTAAAGCAGTAATTAAGGCAGGTGGTGGTTTTATTAACAAAAACAAAAGGTGTGTTTTTTTTTTTTTTTGTTTTTTTTAAGCAATGCAGGGTGACCCCAAACTTTTAGCCTGTAATGTACATATTAGCTTTAGTTGTCAGTTGACAATGTGTTATTCAATCATATGATGGCAGCATTTTCATCTTATAAATCCTATCCTGTATTTTTTAAAGTTATTTCTAAATTTGAAATAATATTTACTATTTTCCTTCATCACTTTAAATATTTACAATAAAAAAATATGTAAAGTTTAGCCATTTTAAGTCTTCGCTATTTGAAAAATTATGAAGCCCTTTTATTAAATTTGAATCTAAATTTACCTATAATTACTAATCAGGTGGAATAATTTAAGTAAATTTAAAAAAAAAAATTAATTTACTTCCTCAGGGAAGTTTATTTTTTTTACTTTTTTTAAATCATAAGCTTTATAAACTATCAAAAGATATGAGTCGGGTTGAAATATAGTTTTACTGTTTATTTTCTTTTCCTATTTTACAGTGTGCTGCTAATGTGGAGGCATACATTGATTTCAGTGAGGATGATAATATTGAAGCTGATGTCCTTGATGAAGGTATTCTGAAAACTTTATAAAAACTTAACTTGCTTTTTGTTATTAATGTTGAGAATATTATGGAGAGAACATGTAAGTAATGAGGAAGTTTTAAGGAAACTGGGAACTACAAGGAAGCTGATACTAACAACTGAAATTTCTTCAAAACAGGAAAGAAGGCATGGAGAATTTAGGGAGAGTAGTGATTCCAAGCCAACGTACACAACAAATATATCAAGAAATCAATAGAAAATGGTTGAATCCATCAACACAACAATACAAACAATATTTCTACATGTGAAAATATTCTCTTCAAACATAAAGTAATTGACGTCATTTATCAGTTGACCAAATGAATATATAACAGCATTTCTAAATTCTTCTAGTTGCTAATGACATTTTGTTTTGTTGTTTATAGATACTTTGTTTCAATAAATTGTCCATATTGGACAAAACACGTTGGCTAATACTACAGTTTTCCTATTGTCTTTTTTTCTTTATCCATATTGTCTTTCACTACAGGTTAATTCTGAGGAATTTTACATATATATATATATATATATATATGGCCTGATGATTGCATCTAGCATGAAACAGACTGTCGCATCTAAGTGTTGACTTCAATGTTCACTTTTATATTTATATATATATATATATATATGTATATATATATGAAAAGATATGGAAATTATATAGAAAAAGATTACTTAACTTTTAAATATCAATTTATCCAAACTTCAAAGTTTCTTGGTAAAATTTCCAGTCTTCAGGGGTGTGGTTTTAAATGGTATTTCCATTTTTTTTTTTTTTTTTTTTTTTTTTCAATCCACTTTTTTTACTCTGTTTGTACATGTATGTATTCATGAATTAACGTTCTTTTACACATGCATGTTCATGAAATTTTGCTTTATATATATATATATATATATATATATATAACAATGATGTTCAAGAGCCACTCTAGGTAGAGGGTTACAGAGTAAGAGGCAAAGTTTGTAGGGATATTTGAGGAAGATAATATTTAACACTAGACTTGAACAGGTAAGATTGTAGTGATCATGGATGCATTCTCTTTGAAGTTGGTTCCACAAAGCAGTGGCATGTAGGAAGAAGCTGCTACAATAACTGAATACAAAGGGAATGGGGGTGGTTAACGACAATGTGCGTAATTCAGTGGGGCTTAGCCATGAAGGTTAAAACTGGTAGAACAAAGGAATATAATTTGTCTGAAAACTTACCGGGAAATAGTAACAGAATAAGTTCACCTATCGCCCAGTTCACACCTCTCCTCAGTCTTTTGAACAGGTTTATCCTCCTCCCAACAACAAATTTACATTTACTACTTATAAATTATACAAATTTGTTAACTTCTTTGTAGATGAATAAAGCCTTTCTAAAGGTCATACTGTCACATTTTAAGCTTGCTTATTAAAAAGACATATGAACATCTTTTAATTAAATAGTTGTAAAATTTGTAAAAGGCTGGTTAAGAGATTTTGTGCTGAAAATGAGATACAGTTAAAAACACTGAGTAATCATTACGGTAATATTCCAATAATAGAAAAAAATTTTCTTTTATTATTTGTATCAAAAAATGAGAAAAAATAAGAGATAAGTTATTATACATTCATTTATTTAAACTGTTATCCTTATCTTGGTTGTTATAACCACTGTGTTTCGACTGTTGTACTATCCAGCCATCTTCAGGTGTCTGTTATATGCTGTAATGCTCCATTTCAAGGGTAGAAATTGTAC
Organism: Acanthosepion lycidas; assembly: GCA_963932145.1. NCBI lineage: Eukaryota > Metazoa > Mollusca > Cephalopoda > Sepiida > Sepiidae > Acanthosepion > Acanthosepion lycidas. Next base: position 45,824,211 of record OZ010590.1, on the reverse strand, counting down.
AGATGCATGCTGGGATTTCTTCTTAACTAATAAAAATGGATCACCTCTTGATCACATCCGCCATATTTTTGTCAAAATGCTACAATCACTTCACTGTATCCCTTTTGGGTGTTAACACCATCTTACTTTGTGAACTTTTTGCCTTATTACTAATGCTTTTCCTATTTTACTTTTGCATATATATATTGTTTGCTTAGTATTATTTTGCACTGTTATTTTTCTTCCTTTTCTTATTGTTTATTGCAAACTTTGTCAATTGAGCTTTTTTGCCAATTACACTTAAATATAGCCATTGGCCAATTACTCCACATAGACTATTCTCATTTCCTTGTTCGTACTAAGGGAGATAACTGGTATTTCATTTTTGTTGTTTTCTGTTCATTCAGAATAAATAGTATGAATTGTCTCCCCTAGTATCAACCGCGAAATGAAAACGGTCTATCTCCGTGAATAGAAGCCCTTGAACATTGCCAAATACAAGGATAATAATTCTGTGTAGTGTATAATTATGATAATTACTCCTTTTTTGATGTTTTTCCTATAATGTTATGACTAATTCATTTTCCAGCCTTCTTTAGGTGAATGTTTAGTGCAATCATATTTGTTGTATTTATATTCTGATCTTTCATCTACCCAATTCATTTTACAATCGGTTGCATTACCAAATCATGGTAGCAACCTGTTTACCTGAAGATGGCCAGAAAATAGACTAGTACATATATTGTTGGAAAGAATTTTCTTCTTTGTTTATCGACATCATTGTCCTGAAACTTGGCATTTCAGTTAGTTTTCCTTACTCCACAAAACATGATCTCTCAGGTACAATGGATTAATCTACTTTTATGTTTTCAGCTAGAAATCAAATTCAAATCATCCAGAATCAAATTAGGAACCACTTGAATGATAATCGACGTGGGGAATTACTTAGAGATGGTGTACAGGTGGCATTACTTGGAGAACCCAATGTTGGTAAGAGCAGTCTTCTCAACATCATCTGTAAGTTCTTTTCTTTAATGACTTATAAAGTAGTTTGGTATTCTTACTATTTGTTGCTTTATTTAAAAAAAAAAAAAGAAGTTATATATGTGTGTGTGGACTGCCTTTTTTTTCCTAAAATAAACCTTGAAAATTCACTGTTTGAATTTGAATACTGCAACACTTGTACATCCAATTATAGAGAAAGTGCTTAAATACTTTTAAAGAAACATATGTCAAATTAAGAGTTTGTCTTAGAAGCCATTGCAACTAGTATTCATAATCCAGAAAATTTGGAAGATAACTTCAGATTTGTTATGAGATCACTCTGGAATGTATCCAGCCATTTTGAATATCTCTAGAACTGGTTGTTCAGCTTTAATGTAACTTGGCAAAGAATCAGAGGGAACCTTAAAGCACATACATGAACACTCTCCCGTAACATTATAATATATAAAGAGTCCAACAAGAATCAATGATGACCCAATCTAGCCCCAATTTAGTCAAGTGTGTCTTAGGCCAAAATTTGAAGCACAAATTTTACCATATATATGGAGCATGCTACTTGGTCAGTTGAAGAAGCACTATGTTTCCATGCTGCTCTCTTATCTCTCAGCTTTTGCACCTTGTCATTTTCAAATTGATTCACAACATCATTGGTTGAACTATGTCATTGTTTCCTATTGGATGCTGATGATCTCCATATGTTGAGCCCATTTCCACCTGGGGGTCCACACCCTCTCGTCGGAATTGAAGGAGACATCGAAATCCAGCTCACTAATGCAAAGGGCTGCACACACCTTCCTTCCTTTACCCAGTTTCACATCTCTGGCTGGCGTGATTATCATGCCTCCTAACGCTCGGATTGCATTGATCTCAAGCAGCAGGTCGTAACCGAGGGGCCTCCGACGAACCACCAAAATGTCGACCTTGGCATGACCTCTCCATCTGTGAGGATTGACACAGTCCCGACACCACAACAGGCCCGGGACACTCCGTCAATTGTCCGAATCTCGATTTGTTGACTGCTCCATGTCACGCATTGATCCGTGCTGACGATCGTTCAGGAACATTCAGTGTTGACGAGCGCCAAGCACCGTTTACCTTCAACCCTCACATTGACAACTCATTGCAGCGATAGAAGCGTAGTCATGCTTGTGTCCGTCGGCTACACCTGCGTCACTTCGGCTCCGGCAGTCTCTAGAGAAATGGTTTGGTCCACCACACTTGTAGCACTTTGGGCCCTCCCACGGTGTCTCGGGCGTTCTCACGGCTGCCGCGACCTGTTCCATGTCTTTCAAGATGTTTCGGGCCCTGGCTAGCAATTCGTTGATTCCCAGTGTGTCCAATCTTGAAGACGCTCGCAGGAGCCGACTGGTGTCGTCGGAAAGTCCTGCCAGGAAGGCGCATCCCAGTATGTGGTCCGTTGCTCTGCCAAATGGCACCGCCAGCCTTCGCAAATCGGCCAGGTAGACATCCACTGTCCCACCCGGCTCGAGCCGTCGTCCAACAAACTGTTTCCAAGCGATGAAGGGGTCTATTCCAAAGGCTGTATATAGGGCACTCTTGATCCCCTCTAGGTCAGCATCATCCCTGAGTTGTTGATATACAGCATAGGCTCCCCTCGTGAGTCTCAGTGGGATGACCAGTGCAGGTTCTTTTATTTTGGACACCCCGCAAACACGTTCAGCCTTCTCAAACCATTCGACGACAGTCGGGCATGTGGGGAGCCATCGAATTCTGGGATCAATTTTAGATCGAACTTGTCCATTGCCAAAATAGCTTGTGGTAAGAAATCAAAATAAAAAAAAAGCGCCAAGAAAAAAAAACGTGCTTGCTTTATACAGCCGAGGACCAACCATAATTTGCATGCAAATGATGAGACAATGAGATTTCGCGTGAACTGTCCAAGACCGCCTGGCATAAAACATGGGCGTCACCATTTTGGTTCTTTTTACTGCTGAGCAGCTGGATTTTGCACGACGCACAGATTCGTGGGCATTTCCGAGGTAAGCCGTTTTCACAATTTTCCCCACACGTCTCTTATTAGTTATATCAGGCAGGCCTTTTCCAAATTGACGACTAAGCATGCAAGGCATAATGACCTTTTCAATCCTGGTAGGTGCATTGAATGTTCATCACACTCCCCACTGATCTCCTAATCACAAAGGTGAATGCAGCTAGGGGGCACTAGTCTCTTTACCTTAGTACGTCTTCACAGTGGCACAGTCACTATGTCCTTCCTGGTTGAATTGCTGGACATGTTTAAGTTGGATACTGAATCATCTGAGTGAGCACTATGGCTTGGCTATACCATTCTCTCACTCTCCAACAACGTTCCATTTCTACTTGTGCCTTTTCTCAATTGCAAATGACAAACTAAGCATGCAAAACATTGTGGACTTTTCAATCCTTATTGAAGGTGTTATGGAGTAGCTGAACACCCCTACAAGATGGACTGGTCTAAGACTATTTAAACAGCACTCTCTCTTACTCAGGGAGAGGAGTTAGTGATTAACTGTTTATTACATTAGTCTGTGTTCTCAACTGTGTACCATATTATTCTCCAGAATAAACTACTTCTTATTTTCTATATGTGTGTCAACCTTTCCTAGTTATGACAACGGAATGTTTGTCACATGTTGAAATGTTGTGGATGAAATTAAAGAGAATACAATGAGACAGCTGATGGTGGTCTTGAAAGAGGACAATGCTGACTGAGTTAAGTATATGAAGTTTTAAAGAGCTACTTTGACAAGGACTATGGTGCCACTCTTCTGTCTAGGCTATTTTATTATTAATGGCTGGATCATTTCCAAATAGATCTTATAAATTTTCTCTTCATTGTGAGATTAGTTTTTACCTGAGAAAAACTGTACTTCAACATTCACTGTAATAATTGAGAAATCTTTATCATCTCTCGTATAGTTTTCTTTATTTTTTCTGCAAGTTCATTAGGCAGCCAATTGTCTAAGCAAGAAATTAATTTACAAATTTTTTTCATTATAAATCATCTGCTGTTCATTTCTATAGTAAACATTTTTGGTCAATGCCACATGAAAATTTAGTATACCCCTGAGCTACTGTTACTTTTAGGCCCCAACTAATATTTTGAATAAATTTTTAGTATGAGAAATTATCATTATTTGTATTCAAACTATTGTCCCCATCTTTGTTATTATCACTATAATTTGTCTGTTGTACACTTTGGCCTTCATCAGGTGCTTGTCTATCCAGGTATGATAGATGGGGGGGTGGGGCTCAATGGCCTCAGCATGATAACAACAATGATGAGGAGAATAGTTTGAATATAAAGAATAATATTTTTAAAAAAGAACAAGAAAAGAATAATTAAATTTAATTTCACAGGGCTGGCAGCAATTAAAATTTAAATATTTACTTTGCATAATTTTGTTGCCTGTAATTTCAGACAGAGTATATTTGTAAAAGGCCAATATGAATAAAGACAGAAGGAAAGCTGACACATTATGTTCTTTGAGAGACTTTATTGAGGCATATATGGGTGTATAGTCAAATGGTTAGAACATTCACTTTCTGACCATGAGACCTGGGTTCAAATCTCATCATGGTTGTTTTTATATTATTGGCCTATTGGGTATTGACAGAATTTTTACAGAATTGTTCAACAATGGTTGTGCTAGCACAAAATGACATGTCATCGTGACTGAGGGTTTGAGTGCGCTTGTCTTTTTCAAACTGTTGATCATACCAGATGATGTGCTATCTCTCAGAAACTGTAACTAATATCTACTCAGCATACCACAATGGGAGGAGGTCTGCGAGTGTTGAACAAACACAAATAAGCTTGAGCAGGCATCTGCAACAGGGACTGGTTAGCTGCCCTAGCAGACTGGTATACTTGGATATGAATGACCAAACATTATATAAACTAAATCCTTTCTTAAATAGATAATTAAAAGTACTTATGCTTTGATTCAGCATTCAGAAATGAAATAAGTTTTGAGAATCTGTTAAACCCTTGTACTGCACCCGCTAAATCCATTGCACTCAGTGTGTATAGACCCTCCAGCTGATAGGAACCCCTGTATGACACCCCCTAAATCCATTGCACTCAGTCGTCTTGGGTATGACGATAAACTACAGCCGTGTCCTGGGTATGGCAATAAACTATGTCCAAAAATAATGTTGCCAGCTATACGTCTTTGAAAAAAAATAATGTTGTCAGCTATACATTTTTGAAAAAAAATAATGTTGCCAGCTATACATTTACTAGTACTATATATTTAATATATATATATGTCTGTATCTAACTAAATTTGGCATTAAATGACCTACAGTGGTTGATATGCCATAAAACCCAACCAACCAACCATTGCACTCAGCTGATAGTAACCCCTGTACTGCACCCGCTAAATCCCTTGCACGCAGTGTGCGTAGGCCTTCCAGCTGATAGGAACCCCTGTACTACACCCCCTAAATCCATTGCCCTCAGTGTGTGAAGGCCCTCTAGCTGATAGTAACCCCTGTACTGCAGCACCTAAGTCCCTTCCACTCAGTGTGTGAAGGCCCTGTAGCTGAAAGTATCCTTTGTACTGCAGCACCTAATGGCTGTGCTTTTAATCTGGCATTCTTTTCATTTAATTATTTTAATAATAATAATTACAAAATTTAAGCATATCTTGTATGCATTGTTATATGCCGTACCTAGGAACACTAATGGTTATATCCCAATCCTCATAAATACGTTGGACACTATTGTAAGTGGGGATAATATACTGTTTTAGTAGTTCACCACTAGCAGTAGGTTATCTACTTCATGTCACTGGCGAGTATTGTATTATTGTTGTAGAGTGGTTTCACAGTGGAGGCTTGTATTTGTACTAAGTCGGTCCTAAAATAGGTTCGACGTACAAAACGTTAGGAACTTAATATAATAGGTAATGATGCAGTAATCTAGTTGTGGTCGCTGATACTTTAATATCTGACTAACGGTCGTTCGACATCAACTGACTGACCAACTTTCTGAGCGACTCGGTGACTGCTACTACTCCTACTTATTATAGGTGGGAGAGTCTATTAACAATAGAATAGGTGTGTTCCACTATAACAATTATATTGATGTTATTCCTCATTCAGTAACCTTTTCTAGGTTATAACATTTATAAAAACATTTTATCATTTAATTGCATACCATTTGCTCAACGTATTAATGTACAGCAGTAAATAAAAACACTGGAAATAAAGTTTCTAGGAAAATCAGTCAGAATGAAAGAAATACTAGTAAAAAAAATGTTGACAATTTTTTTTATCTAATAAAAAATAAAATTCATAATAGTAGTATTACTATTGTTGCATGTAAAAACAATAATACACATGACTATAGAAAGTAGGGAGATTTAAATAGATTTGATCTGCTGGCCATAGAAATTCCTGTAGCTGAATTGGTAGAGCAGTTGTTATGGTTAACTAGACTTTCCAAGGCAAAGTGATATGTGATCGAGTCTGACCAAAAATTTCTTTATTTTTAATCAACACTGTTTACTCTGCCAGTCAGAGTAAAATTGCAGTGAAAAATAAAGATCAAGATGAAAGAAATACCAGTTAAAAAAATTTACTATTAGTTGACAATCATATAATAAAAATAAGTCATTCTGATATTTATAAGAAAAAAAAACTAATGTAATGGTTTTGTTGAAAATATATAGAATGTATTTGTTGCAGGTCAACGTCCAGCTGCTATTGTATCATCCATCGCTGGTACTACACGAGATGTGATCGAGTCTTTTCACAACATTGGTGGTTACCCAGTTACATTTTGTGACACTGCAGGTCTGCGACAAACCACAAATTTGGTTGAACTGGAAGGTGTACGTAGAGCCGTTAAAAGGTTAGATTCATTTTCTAAATATTAACAGGATGTTTTATGTTCTCAGTATGGTAGATTCAAAGCAAGAAAGAAATGCCTGCCTAATTTGGTTAAAAGATATAAAACTAATATATCATTCATATTTGTAGTGTTTGGAAAATAACTACTGAAAGGAACAATTAAAACTTTTATGAGCAGTGGTTAAAAGGGCCAAGCCAGACTGTTAATAAAATCAAGAAGTGTGTGTAATGAGAGCCTCATCTGGTGTAAGGACACAAGTGATAAGCACTCCATGAAGATTATGGAACTTCACAAGTGGGCAGTGAAATTAAACTTACAAATGATAATTATATAGAAGGTACTCAATAGGTATTTAATAAATTAAGTTCATTGTAAAGCTTATCTATATTGATTAACAGGTTTACCTAATTGTTCCTTATTTAATCATTTTGTTGGATTTAATCCATATTTTCAAGTTGTTTTTTTAGTGTTTTGTTTTCATTTCACCCTAAGCAAGGTGTTAAAGCCTCTAAGATGAAAAGGTGTTACTGAAAGTGAAAGAAACTGAGAAAATATTTTTGAAGAGAAAGGACTACAAAAGAACAGAATTAAAAAAAAACCAAAAAAAAAAAAACCATGATGATTTAGATTACATCTTTGAAGATCATAGGAAAGCAAGACACCAGTGGGAAATGCAAAAGAAGAAAATATTAGCATAAATCTTATGGTTATATTTAGCAGTTTCAACAGTAAAATGATGAGATCTAACTGCCAATCTAGTACAACGCTTAAATTTGTGAAGTTGTGATATCAAAGAGGAAAGCTAATGACAATAATTGCCATGAAAAAATTTTGTAAAAACTTATCTGGGAAGCAATGTTATGGTGCTAGAAAAGTGATTGAAGCTAAGATGCTAGGTCAGTACTGATAACATTGCAGATTATTCTTAATTATGAATAAATAAAGCATTTAAACAACAAATGTAAAGAATAGCAGTTTAGTAGGAGCAACTATGAAAGAAGCAAAAACATCATTTTTTTGTCTTATTTACACAAACCTGTTTAAATAAATGACTACTTATACAAACCAGAGTTAAGTCAAATCTATAATTCATATATATATATATATATATATATATATATATATATATATATATATTATAATTTTTTCATATAGACAAAAACAATTTATGCACTGAAACAAAGTTGCATCTTTGTAGTGAGTAAATTGTTTTTGTCTGTATGAAAAAATTATAATAAATAATTATTGCTCTACTATTGGTATTGAGCCCTCTTTTGAATTAATGCTGTGAACGTTAGAATTTATATATTATTTTTGTTATTACATTCGGGTATATATATATATATATATATATATATATATATCTCCATCCAAACAAGTTTGATTAAAAAAGAGCTGACTAGGCCTGTCTGTTTAATTTTTTATTATATTTTTCCAATTTTGGGATATGGTGTTAGTATTATGCTCAAAGTTGTGAATAAACTGTCCAAAGTTCATATTTTGTTATTGCTGTTCAAATATTTTCAACTTTCACAATCATTTTCAAGAACCACTGGGGTGTCTGTGTGGTAGTTAGAATTCTTTTATCTGCATCCTGGTATTCTTTAGGAAGCTGGACATTTGAAATGGTCTAGCATGGTGGTATCTACTAGTATTTGCCTCATGTTGATAGTTGTACTTTGGTCCTTCATGATGTGCTGGTTGATGTGTGCATGGATTGCACTGAGTTTCAACAGATGACAGGTCAGTCTGTGAGAGGGTGTAGTGTTGTCCCTTGTATCTTCTTTTCACACTGTCCATATATTTCTCCTTCAGGTTTGGGTCATTCAAGAGTCTATTGTATTGCCATTTGGGTACTGTTTTAGGCCTCTTCAGTTTCCATAGTTTCAGTCTAAGTTTGCATATATAACTGGGAGGTGATCTCACTTAGTAAGTATAAAAGTTTGCATATATAACTGGGAAGTAACTGCACTTAATAAACTTAAAAGCTTGCATATATAACTGGGAGATGATTGCACTTAATAAGGATAAACAGGTTTTATGACTCTGCTTACAGATTGCTTAAAAGAAGAGCTGGTAACATTGCACATTCTTCTTAATAAATAAATTGGATTTGGTAGCTCATTTCTCAAACCAATTTAATACTGTAGTGATTATTTTTTTTGTTGAATGAATTCAGGATTATTTTTAAAATTTTAATCTGAATATGATTGGATCAAAAACTGTCTTCCACAAACCATAAAAGTTGGGCTAATTAACAATTCATTGAATGATGTACTGAACTTTAGATCATATTTTTTATCCTGGACTAAGGAGATCCTTTTAACCTGAAAGAAACGTAGGCAAACACAAAGTGTTATCACATCTGGAGTAAAGCATGTCAAAGAAAAGATAGAATTGATATCTTGGAAGTTTTGAAGAGGTGTGTTAATGTTTATCGGGATCTAAATGGCTACTGATCTCATTGATCCCTTATAAACTGAACCCCTTTTTGCTAATACACCATCTTTGGATATTTGGGGTGAATTTCACTATTTCATAACTGTCTGTGTAATTAGATATCAGAGAACTGTATCAATAAAGCAGTACCATGGGTTCAGTGGGTCAAGCATATGCCTTCAGTAATAGTGATATTCTCAGTAGTATCGCTTTTCTTGTGCAAGGATTCAAGGATGTTTCTTAGCAACTCAGCTCTGGAAAAATCATTGTATCCAATTTGATTGATTTCATGTACTTTGAAGAATTAAACTTAATTATCTCTTAGATGTCATCCATTGAATTATTTCAAAACATTTAATAAAATGTATGTTCCTTTCTCTTAATTTTTTTACCTGTTAACTATGAAATATTTTAAAATATATAAGTACCAAATAAACAAAATATGTCACCCAGCACCAGCAGCCTACAAATGTTTAATTGCTTTTTTTTTTTTTATTTTCCAGGGGTCTTCAAGCAGATATTGTCATTCTAATGTTAGATGCTGTGCATCAGTGCAATAAATTTCTTGAAACACCAAAAATGGTGCTTGGTGATTACATTTCTGAACAACTAGAAACTCTGATGGCTATAACAAATCAAGGAGAAAGTCATTCTCCATTGGACAGTCGTCAAAGAAGGATAAATCTTAATGATGTTGTTGTTGTGTTCAATAAGTTGGACTTGGTTGATAAATCTTTGCTGGTTAACTTGCAAAAAAGGCTTTCATCTCCTGGAACTCCTTCCTGTTGTGCGATATCCTGTTTAAACCAAGATGGGCTCACACATTTTCTTGATACTTTGGTAAAGAAAATTAAACAAAGGTAAGATTTGCATTGTCTGAAATTCCGAGACCATTATTGTTGTTCCATGAGCTATTCAAAATAGACTTTGCATTCTTGCTATCTTTATCATTTTGGCTGATAGATTCTTCAGCCATTTTAAGATGTATATTCTATCCAGTTGGTCTCTTACAGATGATTCTACATTTTAGTGTGAAAAATTCCAGCAGACAAAGGTTATCCAGGAGTCCGTCTTAAATAAATTCAGCTATGTAGACTAAGTAAAACTAAGCATATGCTAATTTTCTCAGTACATGCACAAAATATTTGCCACATCATGTTGAAACACTGATTACTATACGATTACTGATGTTAAGCAATGTCAAGCCTAGTCAATACCCGAATGGGTGGTCACTTGGGAATATCGGGTGCTTGGACGTACTGGTGATGTAATGAATAATGGATTGGAATTGTTAATTGAAGAGCCGAATTCCAATTCCATTTGGGCTTGTTATATTTATTTACATAGTTGGCCTTCCTGGAGTAGGGCCATCTGAGTTGGGATCAAGACTTTTGAGTCCAACAGTGAACATGAAGAGGATCTGTAACATACTGTCAGGAGGGGCCGACTTGCCCAGCCTCATCCACCACCCACACTCTTCTGTGACTACTGCTCACCACTCTTCAGGAGTAGGCTGTGCCTTCACAGCCATCCAGAGAATAAGGAGAGAGGGTGATGATCCTGATGCTCGAATGATTCCCTTACATGCAAATACCCTTGGGAAAGGTATGAATCCACCTCCTCTCCCCCCAGTTATGGGTTAATTAGTAAGTCTTGTATCACTAACTCATTATTATCTCAAAATAAAAAACAATTCTTACAATCTAAAAATATATTCTGTACTATAGTTTATTTTGTTGTATAACCAAGGTTGCATGTTTGATCAAATTATTGATTATTGACAGACTATCCATAATTTCAGGTGTACACTCAGCTTCTAAGGAATGTCTCCCACTTGAAGGAATATTATGTAATGTCTTTGTGCTTTCAAATTTTTCTATCAGACAAGTAATTTTTGATAGTGCAAATGGATCCTGTTTTAAATTGTTCCTTGTTTTATAAACTCTCATCGTTACTGCTGCACTCTCATGAATCATAAGAGAAACAACTGAAAAATTGTTGTAATTTAATGATACAGTACAACCTCGTTTCAGGAATTTAATTCATTCTTGAAGCCCGTTTGTAACCCGAAATGTTCATAGCCCGAAACTATTTTTCCAATAGGAATCAATGTAAAATGGATTAAACCATTCCTCCTCCCAAGATGATTGGTTATTTAAACTTTAACAACAATACTTTGTGTACAAGTTTATACATGAAACTAATAAAAATCATTAAATCTAAGAAAAAAAAACAAACCGCAATACGAAACAGGTAAAATATAGATGAACACTTCAATTTTACCGTACCTGTATGTAGGAGAGTTGATGGTGTAAGGAAAGAGATGTTATTGTTTGGAAAAGGGAAGAAAAATCATGATCGTCTCTTTATTTATAAGAATAGTATAGATTGTTAAATTTTGCCATATGAAACTGAGTAGGAAGAGGCAATACCATCAACAATTGTTTTTCTCTTAACTTTTTCCTTTACCAGTATCACTGCTAGCTTTTTTTGGAGCCATGTCTAAGGACCTATAAAGAGAAAAAAAGGCACAGTACAATAAAATTAGAAAAGCAAAGCACAACACACAAATGTATACAACATGGCAGTCAACTAAAAAATGATTCTGTTTGGGTTAATTTGGTTCAGCAATGTTTTTTGAGAACTGAGGCATTTTCATCTTGAATATTCTGTTCGAAAACCGATTTGATCGACATGTGAGATGTTCGAGAACCAAGGTTGCACTGTAGTCAAATTTGAAAGTGATTTGACATTGCACAGAGGTTACGAACAACAGAATTTAAGCAGCTATTTATAGCAATGAGTATAGCATATTTTGGTTTCTGCAGAAAGATTTATGAATAGTAAAATATCTTGTGACAGTAAAGCTTTTGTTTAAGGAAACTATTGAAACCACTGCACATTTGAGATAAGTTTAGTTCATTAATCTAAAGCTTATTTATTTTTTATTTTTTAGATGTGGAGACCCATCAGTGGGTAATCCAAGCCTGACACAGCAGCGGCATAGGGTCCACTTGACACAATGTGTTCATCATCTAGGGATGTCTCTTCATTACTTTAATCATGATGAAGTACTTGTTGCTGAACAATTACGCAGAGCTTTGAGGCAACTTGGAAAAATTGTTGGACAATTTGTAAATGATGACATTCTCAATGTCCTTTTTAAAGATTTTTGTATTGGCAAATGACATTCACTTAAAGGTCAGGTTTTATTACACATAGACATTTATCTATTTATATATCTGGTCAGTTTTAAAACCCGAAGAATAAAGTTAACCTTCAAAACATGCTTGCTGGTAATCAATATTTGATAAGGATGAATAAACAAAAATAGCAATCAGTTATGTATGCAAGATCAGTGAAAGTATATGTATATCTCTTATATCTATGACATGGATTCCCTCTGTCTTTGTAGTGAAAGAGAGAATCACATGCCTCGAAAAAGAGTTTGTGTTTTATGTGCAATCTCCCAAACGGAGGGATAAAGAAAAAGTAGTTAGCAAAAATCTGCTACTTTAAGGATCAGAATCTATGCTAATGTTCTTTCCGCCCACTGAATGGCGTGGCCAATCAGAAAAATTGCTCGGAGAATAAAAACCTTTGTTTTTTGCTTATTGGCAGTACGATTTTTTCTGAGCTAGGTGGACGAACATGCGTTTATTGGTGAGAAGTGACAGTTGGATTTCTGACCCCATTTTGTTGTTACTACGTTGCCTGTTGGACTGTTACGACGGACTCTCATTTGAACTGTGAATTGGCTACAAGTGTTGCAGATGAGAAACAGAAGAAACCTATTGCCAGTGTTTATTGCTAAAACAAGTTTACAGTTTTTTTCTTTTCTCTACAACAGTCTTTTCAAGAAATACTTTCATGACACCTGTTCTGATGGTCTTTTTTTTCTCTAGCGCCTTGCCTACGTGAATTTAAGTGTACTACTAGATTGGCAACTAGGTCTCACTATTTTACTGTTGAACTAGTTAGATGCAACCACCATTTCTACTCTAGCAGTTTCTTTTCTCGCACTTCTCACCTGTGGAACTTGCTTTCCGATTTCTTGTATCCCTGATAACTAATCTTCAAAAATTTAAATGCAATATCAGTCACCATCTTCTGTCTTCTCGAACTCTGCTCCCATTTTTTTGTCTTTTCCTCCACCCTCCTTACTAAAGTCTTCTCATTCTCCTTCACTCCTTGTAACCCCTTGAATTCTAGTTGCATTATTGCTTTGCTTGGAGTGTGTGGTAATAAAATAAACACATCCCATTTTCCCTTTCACTTGTAACTATGCATTGCAATAAATACAATGTTAATCAGTGCTAAAGCTGACTTAGGCGTCCTGGGTATGACGTTAAACTACATCCGTGTCCTGGGTAAGACGATAAACTACGCCCAACAGCAAGCCCTCGGATCAGGAAGTTTTGAGGAGCATGGAACCACCTCTTAATTGCTGGTGTTCCCAGGTCCACCTTGACCCAGGGTGGTAGCACCTGTTAGGGTCTCGGCTATGAGCAAATAGTTAACCCCGAAACTGAGATAAAAAGCCTTATAAAAGTGTAAAAATATGTTTTAATACCAGAAATACCTTGTAAAAAATTATTACCAGAAATAAATTTTTGAAGAAAAAAAACTATACCAGCAATATATTTTTGAAAAAAAAAAATATTACCAGCAATACATTTTTTAAAATAATATTAAAGCTATACATTTTTGAGGGGAAAAAAAATATTACCAGAAATAGATTTTTGACAAAAGAAAATATTACTAGGAAAAAAAATTGTTGGCATTAAATAACCCATTGAGGTTGATATGCTGTAAAAAAACACAACACAACAAAACAAAACAAAGCTGACTTAGTCTAATAAAACTTCATAAGCTTCTATTTTTTGTTGTTATTATATTGCAATTTATTAGACTAAGTTGCTTTTGCAATGATGAAACATATACTCTGCCCAAACAAACTTACTACAGATCCTCATGGTACGACTCTAGCTCTGACAAATGGTCGGTGCCTCAGGAACAGGCTCCCCATACTACTGACTCTTCTAATTCTGAGAGTGAACAGTCTGAACATCGAAGAAGGTGAAAGCATGTCTGGTCAAATTAGCCAAAGTCAGAATATGATAGACCAGACAGTTCTGAGACCTTATCAGAACCTGAAGCAGAAACACATGATTAAAATAAATACTGGGGGTGGGGGAATGTAGTGATAAAATAAGTACACTCCATCTTCCTTTTTGCTTGTAACTATCCATTATAATATAACATTTATCAGAAGCTAAAGCTGATTTAGTCTGATAAAAGCTTCTACTTGGTGTTGCTGTTATATTACAGGGTGAAACATTTAAAAAATAATCTATTTCAATGTTTATTCAACACTGCAGATGATGTAAACATTGAAATATTAACAAAATTAGTCTGTAATTTTGCTTGTTATTTATTTATTTATATTGTTTTTTTGAATCATTTCACCCCAGGCAAGGCGATTATGCCACTAAGACACTAAGGGGTTACTAGGAATGAAAAAGAATGAGAAGACCTTAAAAGGAACTGGAAACCCAATCCTAAATGAGAAACAACCTCTACTCCTGTTAAAAAAACTGAGATGTGTGAACCAGACGATATTACTTACAAGTATCTTTGTATGTAGTTTTCGTCAGATTAATTTTCTTGCCTTTTCCTATAACATTTCAGTCATACTTGGGTGTCTGTTGTGTTCTAAAACGTCACTTGTGCAGGTGCAGGCACATCTCTTCCAACATATATCTGCTTTGGGCACCTCGAGGCGGTGTAATAGTTAGCAAGCTTCTCTCACTAGAACAATTACAAGTGGGTAGTGAGTTCAATCCTCACTGGGTGCTCCCTACTTTCGGCCTTGTGCCACATCTAAGCTATGCTTGGAAAATCACTATATCGCATCTGCTTTTTGCATGTAAAGAGGAGCATCAGTGATTAACAAAAATGAAAGAATCCGTTTACATCAGGGGTTCTCAATAGGGATGAAATTCACCCCCTCAGTAAGCTTAGTGGGGAGGAGAGCAATTATAGAATTTGGACTATCTGGCCTGTCACCTTGAAAAGGAGTGGGGAATGTCATTCTGACAAATGGTAAAAGGGGTGCATGAGGCAAGCAAGGTTGAGAACTCATGGTCTACATGCTGTGCTCAGATGATTCAACAATTAGATTATCGACATTAGTAATGGATGGATATTAATAATCAGCAAATAGCGATAACAAACTTGGGATCCTAGTGATGTTGTCGTACTTACAAAGTGGAATTTGGCCACCAGGAAGAATATGGAGAGGCAAAAGCCAAACATAATATCTGAGAAGAGATGCAAAAGAACCCTTGAATTATTAGGTTGGTGCAAAAATAATGACGTAATTATGTCGTTTTTTGACGTATTTTTTAACGTCAAAAAAACGACATTATTACGTCATTATTTTTGCACCAACCTCATAACATGCTGAGATGTTTGTTTTGGTTTTTTTTTTTTTTTTAATGAAATCTTAACTGATCATTTTCAGAATTGTAGCATTTATTTTTCTCTCTCTCATCCACTCAAGAGACCCTCAACAGCTTCTGTTAAATAATAGTTTAACAGACTATTTTTAGAGAAATGTATCTCTGCTTGGGCTTCCTGAGGTTGACTTTAGAGACCAGATAGAAGACAAAACAGGGAAGTTGATTTTGATTGGCTGAACGAACATGGAAATGATAGAGATGTAGAAAGGTTTTTCAGGGAGTTGAGTTTTAATTATTGAACAGATGTGTTTCCTATTTGAGTCTGGATCTGCTCTCCAGTGGAGGGAGAGAGTGACCCCACTGGCTAGTTAGAAGACGAATACATTGATGTTAATAAACTAGCTCAGTTAAAATTCCCTGTGTTGGACCCAAAAATATTTCACTGGGAGAAGATGAGAGAGAGAAGATACAACATATGAGTGAATCGATGCCATTGCCTGAGAGCTCTCCAGCATGAGGGGGATAAGCAATACTTTACTAAATGAGGTGTGTAATATAAATGTAAATGGAAGAAGTAGAAAACGAAGGTTATGCTGATAAGAAGGATAGATAATGATTGACCTCTGACTTGAAGTTAAGATTTAAGTGTTCAGGGAAGCATCCACGTGGAAGTCTTTTCACAAGGTAGCACTTCTTTGTGGTGGGGATGAAGCTGTTTGAGTGGAACTTCCTCCTTAAAGGTGAAATATGGAGGTAATGAATGTGACTAATTTGTAGACATAGCTTTTGGGTTTTAGTTGTAATGGTCTGAGCAGGTGGAACTAAAGAATGGAGCACATCTGAACATTTGCTATAGCAATAGAATAGCGATAAGGCTTGCAATTTTGTGTCTGTAGGGAAAGAGGTGGCAGAGTGGAAAATAAATCATCAAACACAAGACTGAGTAAACAATTTTGAATATGTGGACATTGTTGCTTTTTTTATGTGATACATATATATCCCTTGGTTCTAAGGTGGATGTGCTGCTGGTGTAATGGATACTGGCCCAGAATGAAAAATCAGCTTCACTTATGTGCAAATACATTTGAGAAAGTTATGAAGCCATCTCCCCTCTCTGAGCTATGGGTTAAATAATAGGACTTGTATCTGGAAAAATTGTAATTCTTAAAAAATTGTTAATGCAATATTCACCTGCAAAAAAATAATTATTCTTACTATCTGAAATATGTTTTGGCTTTAAATTCCCGACAAAGTGTTGATAAGCTGTAAAAAACAAAACATTGGTTCTAAAGCAATATTGCCTTCACATTGTACTCCTTACAATATAAATGAATAAAACAACATTGAATCTGCTAACCTAAGAGAGGGATTATTAGAAATTATAAAAGAAATGACTTTTATAAGTTGAACAAAAACACTTAATATACATTTTTATAAATAAATAACATAAGCTCTTCCCCATACATTCAGTGTATGTAATTTATCATGAAATAGTCATTACATTTGGAAAAAAAAAACACCTATATTAATGTAAAAAAGATCTGGAAGAGTTGCCATTCAAGAGAACTTCCATTTTGCGATTTGATAAGAAAGAATGAATCAGTTCAAAAATTCGTCCAGGTTAATATGCCAAACCTTGTCAAATGCTTTGAGATGTCCAAAGCAACAGTTCAAGCTTCACTATCTAAAGCTTGATGGACTCTTTGTGAAATAATCATTCATGTATCAGCAGTTGACCAAGAGAAGCAAAAGCCATATTGTTTGTCTGAAAGAAGACTGTGAGTGCTTGTTCAATTCAAAGTCTTGAGAACTTTGCCAAAAAGAGTTAGAAGGCTAATTAATAGGCTGAGAGAAAAATTACCAGAGTTTATTAAAACTGGAACTGCAGAAGAGGAGTTTCCAAGAAGAGGAGTTTCCAAGAAGCAGCCAGGCATTTATAGAGTTTAGAGAGAACTGGAGCCAGTTCAGAAGCACATTTCTTAAAGACTATTGCAGGGATACTATCAAGTTCACATTTTACATTACATTTAACAAAAAATAATGACTCTTTTTATAAAAGATAAACTCTGAGCTTAGATATCTGCAATGTGTGCATTGTGAAAAACAGATAGTGATGAATAGCACCATGATACTGATCACTGACAATAATTCTGTGTGTGGCAATTGAACATCCAAACTGGCATGGTGTTCAAAATTTCCATTTACAGTCAGGTTTGTATCTCTGAAAGTTTATAAATGTAGCATTTGTAATGGAAGCATTAGTATAATTTAAAAAAAAAGATTTGAGATGAGGAATTATTATTCTTACTGATTTGCTAGAACTAATATCCTTATCTTAGTTGTTATAGACAATGTTTTGGCCATTGCACCTTTTGGCCTTTTTCAAATGTCTGCTATAGTTGGTAAGCCGCAAATTTCAAACCAAATTTATTCTGCTGTCTGTACAAGATAATATATTAATTCATCCTTGTGATATTGCTTTGCTACTTCTTCCACTGAACCATAGACTAGGACTTTATATTTGTAGTCTAATTTGGCCATAGAAATTTTTTATTTTAAGTCTAATATTTTTTTATTTTAAAGGCTTCTATAGAGTATACATTTCTATACTAGGCCTACTGAGGATGTTATTAGATGCTGGTATGGGTAATGATTCTTTCAATCACTATCTTTCAGTATTGTCCTTGTGGTGATATCTTCAATATAGCAGTCTGATATGTCCCAGTAAGGGATATATTTGATCGAAGTAGCTAAGTGGTTTTGGCTACTATAACCAAGTAGTACATAGTAGCAGTAATCGACCGGTGCTTGTTGTAGTCACAGGTAATAGGTGTAGGCCAATAGGATAGCCAATGGCGTAGTCTAATGGGCATTGTCACAGACTTAAACTCTGTCATACCTACACGTCCGTCTGTATTTATGACGGACACCAGCCAATCATATTCCAGTGAGGGGGAACACAGGTGTATGCATATTCCATTATATCAGTCTAAAAGGGAAAACTTTACTTATCCTCCAGAAGGCATTAACATTCTTTGGGATGAGGAGGGGACTTGAAAGCGAAAGAGGACATTTAACAAATGTTACTACTGTGTGTATGCACTTGTAAATAAACCTTGTTAATTTTATTGTATACACATATTGTTCATTACTCATGCATGAAATAATAACGCAACAGTTCTCTGCCATTTTGACTTGATTCAACGAGGTTGGTGAGACTTTTTCCTCCAATGTATGATAAACCATACTTGATTTTGTTATCCTCCCACCTCCTTCTGATTTTCTTGTTAAGGGGGTGGTGGTCTTACCTTTGTTTTCCCTGCTACAACTGCATTGAATGGAATATATACAGTTCTTGGACATGTTCATCTCTGAGGGACATTTAGTTCAGGAAAGATGTCTTTAGGGGATTGAACTTCTTTTGACTCCTGCCTATATGTAAGAACCAGGCATCTACACAGTATTTTGCTGACATGCCTATGGTGTAAAGTAGGTAGTTGTTCAACACATACTCAAACCTTATCCCAGCTCACGGAAATTCCTATTATGCTTGCAGGATAGTTGTTTATTTGAAGAGTGTTTCTAAAACTGATCATTAGTTGTCATTTATGTAGCACTTATTAGTTGATATTGGAGACAACAGCCAAACCCTTTACTTACAATAGAGGAATTGGTGAGAATCATATGTCGCAAAAAATGCATTTTAATTTAGTTTTGAAATATAAAATATTTTTAATGGGTTTTTAAAATAAGGAAGACTATACATTCTTTCAGAAAAGATACACTTACTTAATCGTAAATCAGAACTGAGAAGTCCATGGCAGGGTTCAAGAATTTAACAAATTTGATCTTTTTCTTGAGCACAGTTTGATTGTTAATTTAGGAAAATTTTTCCTTCACTGGCTTCACTTAGGTTCTGCTTTTTCATTTTCTCTCTTCATTTTCTTCTTACAAATTCCATAAGAAACACCCCCAATTCATCCACTGGTGACAGCCAAAATTCTATTTCTTCTCATCCTTATAGCTTGTTGGTAAATTCTGTTTTCTTGTGGTTTCGTGTATCTTCTGGAATTTTCTGCTCAACTCATTTTCAGAAATAGGCTCCATACAAGTTTCAAATTTTAAATTTGTGTGGGTGGAAGTTACCCTCTGCATTGATCAAAAATACAAAAGTGTATATCTTTTTAAAATTTGAAAATTAAATCACAACTGTCCATGTTCTTTTTCAAGCCATTCTATTTTTAGAAAGTTTAAAATGTTTTACATCAAATTTATAAGTTGATTTTTATTAACTGTCTAGCTTTCTTTTAATTTTTTGACAAACACTTCTCTTAAAAGCAAACCTAAGCTATTATAATATTTATATATTTTTTATTTACACTTTTATTAATCATTTATTTAATTTACATATTTTTATATAATTTTTTATATTATCCCCTCATTGGAGAGCAATAAATAAACTCAGTGTATTCTATTATTTTTAGTTATTTCGTAACCCACACCTCATTTCAATTTTCAAACATTTTCTTGAATTTCATTGGTTGTTAAATAAAATAAGCTTCGAGAAAATTCTATAACAAAACAGTCAAAATTTGTACAAAAATAGGCTCAACTGACATAAAAAAAATCTTTTTCAAATTCAACCCTAATTTAAATGTTTCAAGAAATCCTATTGGCTAAAAAATAAAAAATACAATGTTAGTCCACGCATTTCTCAGAAAAATATGCAACAAGCTACCAAGCCGTTGGAGCCAATTTTGTTGTTAAACAAACTATAAATAGAAACAGCAAATGAATTTTCATCGCATTTTGAGAGTCACACACACAAAGATACACACAAGAATTATGTGTCAAAATTGCCGCCAAAGAAACAAACTTTCTTTATGAGAGATTGGAAAAATTCATACAACAAACTTTTTCACTTAATATCTTTCATAGAAAAATCTTTTGTCTAAGTTAAATTCAACCTTTCAACCAAAGGCAGACAAATTTTTAGACATTGAACATTTCTGAAACAGCAAAGAACTTTTTTTCTATACATTTGCATACATCATTGCAAACAAAGAAATTGTAAATTGTGTATATAAAATTTAATCTGTTGTTTCAAACATGTATTTTTGTTGTGATTGAATATTATAGAGCTTAACCTCTATATGCCAGTGGATCAGAACCAATTACTGAGTACACTACATCCTCATTGGACAAGAAATGTTAAAAACATTTCTAATTTACATTTTCATGTTAGTTATAGATTTTTGTGCAAGCTAAACACAATCCAGGCTCCAGATGCAAGTTTTACAATAATTGCTTCTGATTGGCCAATATATCTCAAAGTAATAACACCTACGCACAGGTGTTTAAACACAAAATACCGCCAAAAATCTTGAAATGTGTTCGCGAGCCATGCACGTGACCAGGAATGTAAATAAATACGATGCACGAACACAAGTTTACCAGTGAGCTTTGTGATGGATAACCAATTGCTAAACTACTCCACGTCACTCATACTTTTGAAGTTGCAAAGTTAAATTTATTTAACATGAAACAACTCCAATACACTCACTCCTGAACTTTTACCAATTTTAGAACTCACAATTCCAAACTTTATTCTTCTAAATTACAAGTTCAATATTACTTCTTCTTAATATGAACTCTGGTACAACTATTACCAAATCAAAGGGACACGACTCTGTCCTACCTTTTCAGTTCGCATGCTTGTACATCAAACATTAATAAATCTAATTGTTATGTTTTGAAATCATTCCGTTGAGTTTTGTATCTTATTATATGTATGAATATAGAGATTTTAATGTTAGTGGAATTCGTTAATTTTCACGCAGCCTATTCTCAACAAGTATTTACCCATTATAATTAACACATCCACTACAATATCGTTACTATTTGGCCATTTCTTATAATTTATGTTTGTGGATATTGCATATTTTATTTGCAGCGCAATTTTAAATATTCATGCATCGTTCTTAGATCCACTTTATTACATACTTTCACCTTTTAATTATTTTACATTACTTTCTCCTAAAATTTTTTTTATAATTTCTTTGTATAGAAATCAAATGATGAAAATTTCTGTCATCAAAAGAACAAATTTATTTGGGATAAGCTTCAGAAATGGATATTAAAGTTAAATTTAATAATTTTTTTGAACAATACTTTTAACTAAGAAAGCCTGAAAAGTTCATTCACAATGACAAGGGATGTACTTTAAATTTTGCAGTTTGTGGGTGGCAGTTAATTTCCTTTTATGTGTGGAAAAATGAGGTCATAGCCTAAGTTAGCCTACTACAGGGCTTTGTGAAAATTTACTCTTCAGTGAAATGTCAGTACAAAGTGAAAGCAGATAAAAATGAAAGATACAAAATTTAAGTAAATCAGAAGTTACAGGAAAATATGTCACATGACTTAAACAACAACAGGCTATTGATTTGATTTAAGCTATTTAGATGGTTCAAACAAAGGTTAAATTTTATGGATGATTATTTCTTAACCATAATTCTATTGAAGAATAAGAATAAATATGTTAATACAATTTACCTTTTTATTGGCTTGAAAATAATGATGTCAGTGATCTACTTTTAACTTGTGACCTTTTGTATTAGGATAAAAATTTAGCATTTGTTATGAGTTTTTCTATTGGTTAAAAAATGTGTAAGCAAAAATTCAAATTTTCTTTGACCTATGACCCACTTATGACATTAAGAAGTAGGACCCATCTGAAATTGTCATTACTGTGTAACATGATATGGATGTTTTTAACTCATACTCTGAGAAAGCTATCATCCGAAGTTGAATAAAGAGTTCAGATTGAATTTCTCAGAAAAGAAAGTTACTAACTATAATAGGCATCTGATGAAGGATGCAGTGTATAAGGGTCAAAACGTGACTATAACAACCAAGATATATCTGTATAATAAAAAAGCAGTTAATGTTTGTTTTATCTTATGTGTAAATTCATGGTTCACACCAGCATGCTCAGCTGCTATAGCCCACAGGAATCACTATTTTTGGTGATACCAGTGTGAAAGCTCTCGTCACAACAGATGCCTATTTGTTGCTGCTCATAATATTATAAATGTAAATAAGTCCTTGAAAGAGCTAAGTCCCTGTTTCCAGAGAGAATGAGGTACCACATTGCATCTAACAACTTTGGCTTTCAGGTTTACTGGCAGCTCTGTAATGGTGTATTAAATAAGTGTAAGGTTTAAGATTCCTCCCCTTTTCAATCAATTTGAGGTGTTAACATCCTCTGCTGATAAAGGTGAATGCTTTGCCTGTAAATTCTTCTCAAGCTCTACTCTTGACTCATCTGGAGCATTCCTGCCGAACTTCCCTCTTAGAACTGAGTCTCTGTTGAATGATACGCATATAACCCCTTCTATGGTTTTTGCTATAATCTCTAACCTAGATCCCCATGAAGCATTTGGACCTGGTGGTATCCCTGTAATAGTCATTAAGAAGTGTGCTCCTGTTCTCTCTAAACTGTATAATGAATGCCTTGTTGCCTCCTGTTTTCCTGCCTGCTGGAAGTCATCCTCTCTTGTTCCAGTTTTTAAGAATTCTGGTGAACTGTCCGACCCTTTTAAGTATCGGCCTATTAGCCTTCTACTGCATTTTGGAAAATGCCTAGAGGCCCTAATCAATGTCAAATCATTGCAGGGCCTTTTCTCAGACATGTAATATGGCTTTTGTTTTTCCAGGTCAACCACTGATGTACTGACGAGAATTGCAGAAAGAGTCTATCCTGCTCTGGATAAAAACAGTAAAACCTGATCTGTAGCTTTGGACATTTCAAAAGCTTTTGACAGAGATTGGCATACAGGTCTTCTCCATAAGCTGAAAAATTAGTGTTGCCAGACAAATTTTTGAATTGATTCAATCTTTCATATCAAATTGTAAAAATGAAAATTATTCTGAATGGCCACTCATCTAAATCCTTCAGTACTAATGACCGTGACCCCACCAGGCCTCTATACTTGGTCCTACTTTGTTTTTAATTTTCATTAATGACCTTCTTGATGACATCAGCTTTTGAGTTGGTATCTTTGCCGATAACACAACCATTTACTCCTGTCTCGATTTTAAGTCTGATCAGTCCAATAAAGTGAAAATGGTATAAGAAATTTAAGCTGCTTGAGTGTGTATCATCTGTTTTTTCTGAGAGAAAGCAGATGCTGTGTTGGACTCTTACTTAATTTTTGAATTTCAAAAATATTTTTGTGATTTGTGTGGGAACCAGCTGTGTTTGTTTTTCATCTAGAACCAATCAAAAGTTTTCCCTCCAAATTCTGAGAAGTGAATTCAGAGCCAACTTGTATAAAAGGGTGGGGGCTTGGATTTAATTGAAGAAGTCAAGAACATTTGCTGCTGGAACCCAGGTTGCTCTGGTACAGAAAGAAAAACAAAACAAAACAAACATGACTACAACCAGAGGAGATTTAAAAGGAACATCAAAGTCACTTCCACATCAAGGAAAATTCTTCAGCTAGTGTAATTGTTCTATTCTTTGCTGTTACCACAAACATGCCTTCGAAAATGGTACCAATTCATTGAAAACTATTTGTTATGGGACCTAACTTTATGGACTAAATAGACTTGTCCTATTACTATATATATGGGGAAATTATGCCTCTCAAGAGAGCTGTTTACAGTTGACCTGTTACAGCTAAACAGTTGAACTATCTGCTTTCAGGCGGCGCGGAACCCGGACGAGGCTTCGCCGAAGGGCAGAGTCTCATTTGGGGAGGTTGACTGCCCCTGAACCCGTTTATGCGGGTTCAAAGAGGGATTATTTTTGGCCGAGCCTACGGGCTCGGAGATCCCACGTTAAACCGGCCTTGTGCCACATGTAACCCTCGTGGGGGGTAACTAAATATCGCTGTCTACAGTTGACCTGTTGCAGCTAAATAGTTGAACTCTCTGCCTTCGGGCAGAGAGGAACCCAGACGAGGCTCTGCCGAAGGGCAGAGTCTTGTTTTGGGAGGTTGACTGCCCCATAACACGTTTATGCGGGTTCAAAGAGGGATTATTTTTGGCCGAGCCTACAGGCTTGGAGATCCCACGTTAAATCGGCCTTGTGCCACATGTAACCCTCGTTGGGTAACTAAATATCGCTGTCTACAGTTGACTACTGTACTTTGCCGTAAGTCGGACCGCAACTTTTTGTATTCGTTCTTTTTGTTTAATAATATGTTTTCACTAAATTGCTGAGTTTGAGTTTTCTTTTGGACCTATTCTGGGTCCACAATACTATTCAAAAAAGTATTTACTCCTTTTTTACATTTTATATGTAGTTTTCTTTTCTGAGGACCTAATGCAACATTATAATTTTTATTATAAAAGGGCATATTTCATTTACATAGATGCTCGTTACAGGCCTTCAATTGGCACACAGTGTACTTAATGTGTGTAATTCATTCATTATTTTGTGTTAACAATAAATTTATCGTTTGTTCTTAAATTCAGCTCATGTTGTCTGTTTTTGTTTTTCCGTATAAGTTAAACTACTTTTTTTAAACTACTTTTTTGTAGGATTTTTTTAACAAATAAAAAATTCCTTTAATGGCAGCTGATATTCAAAACGACCTCAAAT
This sequence comes from Acanthosepion lycidas, assembly GCA_963932145.1. Lineage (NCBI taxonomy): Eukaryota > Metazoa > Mollusca > Cephalopoda > Sepiida > Sepiidae > Acanthosepion > Acanthosepion lycidas. The sequence continues at coordinate 45,798,857 of OZ010590.1, read as the reverse complement.
CTATTGTTAACTGGGGCAAAAGATGGCTTGTTAATTTTAATTCCTCCAAAACTAAACTTCTCTCCATTAATCATCTGAGATACCCCTTTCTGTCTTCCACCAGCATGGTTGATGCTAATCTCCAAGAAAGTGACTTGTAGCACTTTATTGGGCTAACATTCTCAGCTGACATGAAATTTAGACAGGTACTCCTTGATGAAATCTAAAGAAGAAACAGCAATATTATCAGTTCTGATCTGAGGGCTCAGGTTCAGTCATTTTCCCACTGCTGTAAGGTTGCCTCCTTGTGTCTTTTCTATAAATATTTTCATGGTAATTGTTGGATGAGCGCTTTGCTATGGTACCTAGACTTTTTGAATTTAAGTGAACTAGACTGACGTTGTGATCTCATCTATTTATAGTTGAATTGATTAGATGTAACCATAAATTCTATGCTAACAATTGCTTTTCTCGCTTGTATGAAAAATATAGGTTACCTCCCCTTGGTTGATAAGGTCCCTAATAGGGAGAAATGAGTCCATTTATCAGGTAATAATGAGTAAGACCCAAATTTAGGTGCCAGATGGGTTTGAGGCAGTCAAGGTGAGAGGTCTGAAGACCACTGAAGTGAAAAGACACATTTTAGCCTGTGATGCTGGCCACAAGCAAAACTGAATAGGTATGTTAATGTAGTGATTACTACTATGTTTGCCACACCTACATTTTTCTCAACTGTGATTGGTCAAATAATATATACTAAATATCACAGGACAATTTACTGATCGCATTCACCACACTGAATTTTTCCTACTGTTAACTCACAAACATGCTTTTGTTATAAAATCACCGATTGGTTAATTTTTCATCCAATCAGATATTTTTTGTGTTCTTTCAAAATTTATCCCGCGTTCGTGCTGGGAGCCTACTGATAGTAATATAAGTTCGGATTCATTCCCAAATCAAATATTAGAGTTGAAGACAGTAGAACTCAACTACTCACACGCGTCTACACAGATTATTCATTCTACTCATTCCGCACGCACACACACAGACACAGAACTTGAATATCATTCATCATCAGTTCTTTGTGAACAAGCCAAGTTGCAAAAACTCTGTTAGTTACAAAACACACAACTGTACGATCTTCTGAATACACATTCTATTTTAACACAGAATTCTGAACATTATATTCAGAAAACTTGCTTATTTAAATATCACCATATTCAACTAACAGTTAAAGGGAAACTACTTTTTTCTCCTTATTCACACAACAAAAATTACCTTGTATTTGTTGTTGATTTTAATATATATGCTTTATCGTTGAAACACAAATCGGTTTTCCAATGTTTTTCCTTGATTTTAAAAAATGTATAAATGTTAAATGCTCTTCAACATGCAGCGACATTAATCTTTTCAACAAAACACCATTTACATTGGTAACCCCAACATTTAAAGAAAGCAGCATTTACATTAATACCTTGACAAGCAGACATTGGAAGAGATATGATAAACTTCAGATAAGTGTTTCTATCCATTATAAACAGATTCATGTATTGGACTTTGTTCCTGCTGAACTGACATTAACTGCTAAAGAAATATTGTTTAGCAATTCTCTCTTGTATTTATATAAAAGAATGTCTTTAAACTTTCCATTTGCCTTGTTCTTCATTCCTCTTTTTATGACTCATATGGAGAGTCGCTAATTTTCCCATACTTATGAAACTCCTTTCCAGATTCATGCTTTCTGACCGACTTTTTAATCTCCAGAACTCAAAATTTAGATGCAATGTCAATTGCTATCTATCCACTGTCCTCCTGATTACTCTTTTCTTTTCCCTTTCATTTAGTAATGCTTTTGTGTTTGTTCCTAATTCTTCCACACCCAGTAAACCCTCTTGTGTCTTAGTGGCTTTACAGCCTTACATGGAGTGAACCGTGAAATCGATTTAAAAAAAAAATTAATACACACACATGGCCATGCTGCATTTTTACAGAGTGTTGAAATGAAGACGGTCAAAAACAGAAAAGTAATGATGTGATCGATAGAGCTTTTTGCTTCTTGTCTGAATCAGTAAGTTAGAAACCGATTTCTCTCGCATACTCTCTGTCACATTCCTTCAGGTCGTCGGCAATAGTGATTCTTCCCGACTGTCTTTTTTCTTTAGTCATTTTTTTTTGTTGCGCTTAGCAGAAAGGAGGGGGAAAAAAAGCACACCGGAAGTGACATCAGTCTTGCTGCAAAGCTCGACCAACATGGCTGGTAAGCATGAACGAAACCCGATCGTGTTAGATTATCACAACACACTTCTTCGTCAGTCAGATGTTAATTTACTCGACCAGCCAAATTGGATAAATGACAACATCATTGGATTCGCCTTTGAGTAATTATTACTTTCTCTGTTTCTTAATTTTTAACAGGTTGACATTTTTCATTCGTGTCAAATTATTTTTTACTCACTTCTGTCGTAAGTTTGTTTATTATTGTTGCATTAACAATTAAACATTTGTTATGTGAAGTGACATGTGTTCTCTTTGACCATTTTTGAATAATTGTTTAAAAGTAAATAGCCCCATTGTCATATAGAGGCATTTTTTTTGTTTATGTTTACAATACATGTAATTTGAGAGGGTAATTTAATGAAATGAAAAATGATTTAATTAATTTAATTCAAATGAAAAACATATTTTTTTTTTTAATTTAAAAAAGTAACAAATTTGAGGAAGCGAACCCAGAAGATGCAAAAATATAGGAAATACATCTTGAATCGGACTTCTTTTTTTTTATTATATTGTTATATTTCCATTGTGAAATTTACTGAAATTGGATCTTATTCTGTGTTTGACATAAGGCCACATTTTAGGAGCTCTCAATAAGGACCAAACCGTATTTGATAGCTTACGAGAGTGTGTTACTGTTAGTGTTTTAACAACTGCATCATGTCAGATTCCTACTACAATATGGAGATGCGTACTAAAGGTCATATAATTATTTTTATTGTATCAAGTTTGAAAAAACAAGTTCGATCAACTTTCAAAGTTGTTTTTGTTAAATTAATGGAACAGTTGTAATTGTCATAAATAATTTTTCCGTATTTTATGCATGAACATTTTTCCACGTATTTTGCATGTTTTCATTTCTTCGACCGCTAAAAAAAGTCAACGAGAAATTACAAAAAACAAAAACAAAACAAAACAAAAAAAAACCCACTTTTTTCTCAAAGTTTTAAGATTAGGAAAAAATGAACCCAAAACTAATTATTTGCAAAATTTCTTATAAAATTGGTTTATGAAAAATGTAATATTTTTTACTACTAAATAAAATTCATCACGTTTACGAAAAAATATTATTTTCTAATCATTTAAAAAAAAAAAATCGTTTGGATACTTCAACAAAAAAAAAAACTTTTGATTCTTCCTTCTTATCTTTTCCTTACTTTTTTCATTTTTGTTTCTTTTTGCTATTTTTTTCAGAAAATATTAAATAAGTTGTAAGTTTTTTTCTTTTGAAAATTTGTAAGCATTTAAAAATAAAATCCTATGGAAATATCACAGTGGTAGAGCATTGAATTACAGTACACTTAGAGATTCAATTCATAATGTTATTTTTTTCCGAAATCAAAACAAAAAATATTGTTACCCTCCGTTTTTAAAAAATTCATGTGTATCCGATTTAAACGAAATTTTAATTACTTATTCATTCAGTATTCAATCAATGAATTTGTATACTGAAAAAAGCTTATTTTGAAAACTTTGTTTCACCCCCCCCCTTTTTTTTCGATATCTCGTGTATATTTTTTTAATTTGGGGATGTTCAAAATATTTCTTACAGTTACATTTACAACTATTACACAAAAGAAAATTCTTGAAGATGTTATAAGTGTGTGACCATACTGAAAATTCATCTCTAACCCTGCCAAAAAAAAATATTTTTTTTTTTTTTAGAGTTGTTGCTTCAGCTTACATAATAATAAAAAACAAAACATTATTTTTGTTAGATTGGACAGAAAAATCTACACTGAATAAAATTTATATTTATTTTAAAAATACTTGTAATTTTCCAGTGAGATTTTGAAATTCAACACGTTGCTGTTCGTAGTTCTCTAAAGACATGTTTGAAGAATCGAAATATAAAAAAAAAAGTTTAAATGCCATTTTCGAATGAGCCTTTTAAAAGAATTTAAAGTTTTCAATTCATTTTTATTTTCTAGCAACTGTTAGATTATTTTTTTGTACGGAAGTTCAAAAAAGAAATAATTCTGAATGACCTTTGAGTAGGACCTAAACTCAACCCAGATCTCGTACACACGATCTATCGCTACTGAAAAATGATCGGTTCCCTGTACCCCTCTAGTAAGTACCTGACTCCTCCTGCTGTCTTCTACCTTTACAAGAGCCAGGTCAGGCCTAAAATGGAGTACTGCTGCCATATAGGCAGGGGCTGCCCAGTCTTCACTTTCCAGTCTTGATAGTATTATGGGCGCGTGTTCTTTAGCGTTTGTATTATTAATGATTCAAGAAAACAATGTAATTCCAAATGTGAATCAACAAGTATATATTGAAATAACATACAAGAACAAAATATACAATAATATTGTGTGCAATGTATAGATTAAGGGAAAAGAAGTTGCTTCCCTTTTACCGTATTTTGATTTGTAATTGATTGTTTGAAAGAAAGTTCTCTTGATGTTCAGGATTCAATGTTAGAACAAGTCTGCTGTTAGAATAGATAACACAAGAATACAATTGATCAGAAAGTGTGTTGTGTTAGAGAAATCGACAGAGTCCTGGTTGATTGAACTTGGCTGAGTCACAGAGGGATATGTATTATATTTATTACAAAATTCTGTGTCTGTGTGCGTTTGAAATGTTGTGAGTAAAGTCTTAGGTTTGTGTTGACAGGTGAAATTTAGTGGACTCTACTGGCGGCTTATGAAAAAGTCGCCTCTTATGAAGTTACAGGTAGGCTTCCAGTGAAACTGTGGGAAAAGTTGATTTTGCACTAAAATATGTGATTGGTTAAAATTTGACCAATTGCTAAATTTGTACTAACGAAACGAGTAAGCAAGTTCAAAACCAAAAAATTCAAAGCAACAACTGTGATGGCTAAATTGTCCCATAGAGAGGCAGTATTGATTTATTAGCCAATTGCAGATGAATAAAATGTGGGCGTGGAAAAACATAGCAGTCGCTACACTAGAGTCCAAAAGCGTCTCTGCATCCTTGTGGGTGATGAGTTATTTCCTTTCTCACAGATAAAACGTTGCAAGCCTCTCACTGCTTTATTGTTGTTTGCATGGAAAGTGTCCAAATGAATTACATTCCTTAGTTCTACCAGTTCTAACCTTCATGTCACACACATTCTAGTGAACCACCCTCATTCCCTTTGTATTTCATTGGTGAGATGTAAACGCCACATGAGCAGCAGCTTCTTCTTCCCATGATTTATTTTTAGAAAACTACCAATTAACAATATGTATTGTTTTCTGTTTTCAAAAGTAAATCATTTTCATCAAAAGTTACCGAACATTGCCTGATGACGGGATAAAATCTATAAGTCTTGAAACATAGAAATTTCCATGTTGCAATGTAAAATATTTTTAAATAAAAATATCATTAAAAATATTATACTCTGCATTGTATTGAGCACTTTTAAAAAAAAAAAAAGTAAATGCTAAAGAACTGTGGATTCTAAATCTTTTTGTTCTTTCTCTTCGTTCGTTTGAGGAAGAGCAATGAAAATATTAATTGAACCTTGGTTCTAATACAAAAATAATTAAAGGTAATGGTCCTGAAAAATATGGAATAAATTGAAAGAACTTTAGAAAACAATTACTATTTCCATTTTAGCAATTGTCCTCATCTTTGCTGTTATCACAATATTTTAGTCATTGTCTTCTCATACAAACAATCATTTTTTTTGTCTTTTCTTCTTTTTATATATTATTTGGTAATTATCTTTTGTTTTTGTTCTCTTAAACCCACCCACCTATGAAAATGTATTAATTCAGTCATTATTTTTTTTGCTGAGTGTTTTTCAGATAACTGGATTTCTTGTATTAAAATAAACTAGCAGTACCTGTAAAAATTTCATGGTTTTCCTATATCAATTTTCTGATGTATCCTAATATTTAACAAATAAATAAGCATATTGCAAGTTCCATGATTACAAAATACAATTGTAAATTCCTCTATTGCATCTTTAAATATTTGAGCTTAACAGCTTTAACCAAATATTGCAATATCATAAGTATGAATGCAGGTATTGTATTTATTTACAGGTCAGTATTTAAGTAAGAGGGTACAAATGAAAAGATTTCAAAGTAACAAGTTTTTCCATTTCACTGAAGTAGATATTAAACAAATGAGTGTTATTGTCTTCTTTATCTTCTCTTTTTTTCTTAACCAAATATCATCTCTGATATGCCATTTACATTTTTCCTAATGATTAAAATGAAATAATCCATTATTTATGAGCTATTGACAAGGTGTAACACATGTGTTAACTAATAAACAATAAAATGATGGTACTGAAATCATACACCTGAATTTTGTTTTAAGGTCAATACTGAAGTTCTGTGGCCAGGTTTATACTTTCAAAAGTTATTGTTATCAGAAATAAGGCGGAATGCTAAGGTAGATGGTGAGCTTATCTAACAAGCAGTGTGGATATGGATTAATGTTTTTTGTTATGCAAATAACACTAAGTTTTAAACAAAAAAGATTCAGGTCTTGTTTTTCTGACCATTACAAAATCTTTTCAGCCCTTTCCAGAATTCAGACAGTAACAATAAGAGTCTCAACAGGTAGGAGCCTGCCATTTGTCCATGCTTTGAATATTTCTACCACATCTGGTTTTTGTGTTACTGCTATATAGCTAGAAATTCTTCATAAAATATAAAGAATCTGCAATGTTATTGGTCTTGACTTGGCATCTCGGCACTTTCCACTGCCATAACATAGCTTCCCTGTGCCTTTTCTATAAATACTTTCATGGTAATTGTTTTGATGAATTTTCCTCTGTGGTATTGAGACTTTATGAATTTAAGTACTAGATTGGTGTTTAGGTCTCATCATTTTACAGTTGAAATGGCTAGATGTAACTGTAAGTTCTATGCACTTCTTGTTTGTGAAATTCTTCCGGCTTATTGCTTCACAGTCAGCTTTAATTTTCATAGACTTAAATGCAATGTCAGTTATCTTGTCTTCTTAATTCTTGTTCTTTTATTGTTTTATCTCTTTAATAATGTTTTTTTCCCTAATATTCTCTCACACTCAGTAACTCCTTGTGGCTTTATTGCCTTGCTTGTGATGAAATGATTAAAAACAATATATTACTTCAGAAGGGTTGCTAACTGCTTAGAAACCATTCACAGAATACTTGTTGTTCATCAGAATGATCTAGATTTGTTATCAACAATCCTTCATCACCTAAATAGTCTCTCATTTATTCTAATCATTATTATGTGTAACAAAAACAAAAAAAAAAAGAAAGAAAAGAATGTTTTTTAAAAAACATGAGAGAAACAAATTAGCTAGGGAAATTTTTCTAAACTCGAGATTGTAAGCCTTTCTTATTTTGTGACAAGGAACTCACAGAACGATTAAATTAATTTCAAAAGAAAATTAATAATATTTTTATAACTATTTCCATTATTTATTGTAAATATTTAAAATTAATATTTTTATCTTGGTCTTCCTTTTATGAAAGAGTATTTTTTTTTGTTTGAAAACAATGCTCAGTATCATGAAAATTCTTTATAAATATAATGGTTATTTATGTCATTGTGTTTCATCTTTCTAAATCCCTTTTAGTATTGTGCCGATCAAACTTATTAAGAGGACACCAAAATAATCCATTTCTACTACTTGTCTGTTCTATTACACTGTCATGCTAATTCCCATACTCTAAATGAGACAAAAAGGATTAGAAAAAAAAATTTGATTACAAAAACACTGTTGACACAAAAGAGAATGCCAAAACAAGCCATTTCTGCTACTTGCTTGTCTGTAGACAATATGTTTGATCTTATTACTATCTAGTATGTATGTATGTATATGTAAGAATATAAGTCACTCTTGAAATCCTAGTGAAAATAAATTTTCGTACTTTACAGCTACTTTTAAAAATAAGCTGAAATTACTTAGGCTACTAAGTTACATTCATGATTGTAATTTGTATTCCTCAGTATATATTGAGAAGCATTATCCTAACATTATGAATAATTATAATTTTTGTGAAATTATTTTCTCCTCTTAAATACAAAAATTGATAACCTTTTACATTCTGAAATATCAAAAAAGTCACTACAAATATTTAATATTTATTCCTGGATAATAATACAATATGTAAAAATAATTAATAATCATTATATTGAGAAATGACACGTCAATACTTTGATTTAGTTGGCTTTCTTTCTACCTTCTCTCACAAGATTGGCTTCAAATTCAATCACTATAGATATTCTGTGCAGAAAAATATGGCTACTCTCATACTGGTTTTGCTATTTTTTAAAGAAGTCAGCTCTAGGTTTTAACACTGTTGGAAGCATTTCATTAAGATGCCATTCTATTTGCTATCTAATTTATAATATAATCCATATGTACTAAAACTGCTTAGTCTTTAAGGCATAATAAGCACAATAAATACAATGCATAAAAGTATGACTAAGCATTAGATATACACTAACATGTCATATATTGCTTTATGGAAAACAAACAATAAAATTATATATAGTTGCTTCTTTGTTTAAATGAATTTTTGCTTATATATATATATATATATATATATATATATATATATATATATAATATATATATATATATATATATATATATATATATATATATATATATATATATATATAAAATATTTTTAGTGGATACCCATATTTGAGTAGATGCTCTGTTTATTTAGTAAACAGTATTTATTTTTTATTCTACTGGAGCATCTACTCAAATAATGGTATTCACTAAAAATAATGTTTAAGTAATAAAATCTGTTGGATTAATAAATAAAAATCTATCACATCTTTAGAAATATATACAGAGTATATTAAAAATACATTTACAGACTTCGTGGGTGGGTTCTTCAAACCAAAACCAGGACAAACGTTCATATAAACAAATATCTGCAAATCACACAGTGTCAAATGGTTTCACAGACCCCCATGACATATTGATGAAGCGTCTCTGCATTATTAATGTCTGCTGCATAAACCAATTGTTTTAGGTGGCCCCACAGATAAAAATTCAAAGGGCTGAGGGAAGGTGCATGCCAGGAAACTGGTCCTCCCCTACCTATCCATAGATGTCATCCAGTGCATCACGAACAACGTGACTAAAATGTGCTGGAGCCGCATCATGCATGAACCGCATGTATCTTCATATTAGCAGGGGTACATCCTCTAGCAGGTCTGGAAGTGTGTTTGAAATAAACTCCCCATAGATAGTTCCTGTAGAACATGCTGGGAGAACATGTGGACCTACCAAACAGTCACCTACAATTCCAGCCCACACATTAATCGTAAACTGATGTTGGTGTCTAGCCTGTATTGTACCATGGGGATACTAATCTGCCCACAAATATTGGCTGTGTGAATTTGTTATTCCATCTTTTCCAAATGTTGCCTCATCCTTAAACAAGGTTGAAGAGACAAACAATGGATCTGTAGTTTGGGCAATAAATCATGGGCAAAAGTTCTCCTGTGGTGAGTGATCATAGGGTGGAAGACCCTGCATACGTTGCAAATGATACAGATACAGAAGCTGGTCTTGAATTAGCTTCCAAGTAGTACTATGAGTTGTATGACATGCTAGGGCCCTTTGACATGAGCAGATACCTGGATCATCTCTGACAGCCTGCAGAATGTGTTCTTCATGGTCAGGTATATGAGCTGATCAGTCCAAAATTTGTGGTGCCACAAATTCTGTCTGAGCAACATGACAATAAACAACAGCAAAGGTTAGTTGACTTGGCTGCCTTCAGTCTGAAAATATAATCTGATACAGCCATGCAGCCTGGTGTCCATTACCATTTGTATGTAAAAATGCTCATGATATGAATATCCTGTGATTATTAAATAGAACACTTCTCACTTAACTCACTACTACACATGTTAAATGTTGAAGACAGACTAACCACAGATTGTACGCCAATGACAAATTTAACCTAGTTTATATGGCAATCCAGCACTATCTACCATAAACTTTCTTTAAACTTAATAACTGAAAAATAGAAGGATTTGCAGACATATGGTCATATGGACTTTTGTCCTTGTTTTGGTGTGAGGAACCTACCTGCAAAGTTTGTAAAAGTATTTTTGATACACCCTTTATATATATTTACCCATACACACAGAGTATGTCAAAGATGTATACACATTTCAGGAAAAGGAAAACTTGTCTTTCATAGTTTTACCTATGGGGTATCTTAAAGGATGTTTGTATATCACAGAAAACCAAATATATTGGCAGTCCTTAGACAAGAAATTGAAAATGCATGTGCAGCAGTCCCACTAGACACTTTGGGCAAACTTGCCCAAACAGTAGTTTGCCATACTAATAAAAGGATGGAAGCTAAAAGCCACCATTTTGAGCATCTCTTGTGATTATAGAGTCCAACGGTAACTTGTATTAATCTTGTGGTGTCTGAATACATTTAAATACATTTAGTATTACAAATCTATAGACATTTTCCTTTTCTGAAGTATGTATACATTTTGTGGGTGGACTCGTGTGTGTGTGTGTGTATATATATATATATATATATATATATATATATATATATATATATGAATGAATGTCTATTATGTTTCATCAGGAGCCATTCCAAGCTTTTATGTTGGCTTTAATTTCAGGAGAAAATAAAGACAAAAACTGTCCAACGTTTGGATATTTCTTTATTGTTCTGTTCATCGATCTAAGCTTTCAGCTCACATGAGCCCTCATCAGAGTGGTTATTAGGACTGTATGACAGAAATGTTCACTATAAAAGATGGCATCCTGTTTTGTTTACATAGATGTTTGCTATGCAATGATAATGGGATAGCAGACACAGGTCGTAAATTCATAAGGCTGATCTATGATGTCATATATGACTATGTGAAAGAGAAATGTTATCAACAGAACCATGTCTTTAAATGCACTGTAATATGTTATGACTGGTTTGAAAGATATATATATATAAAATGGCTGACCATTCATATCGGAATATGCCTGTCTATTAGGACTGCTGCCCAATCCCTATTGCAGAGGCCTGCTCAGGCACATTTTTGTTTCAGTATCAACAGAGCCCACCTGAGCTTATACTGCAACTATACTGAGCGGATCTTAGTTACAGTTACTGGGAGAGAGTGCACTCTCCAGAGTGAACAACAGTCTAAACAAAGCCAGTATGCATAAACCTTTGGTCATGATGACTTGTGGCTTCATGCTAGCACAACCATTGGCAGTTCATAAATATTTATGTCTACCCAGTTTTGCTCATAAGGCTTGGGTCAACCTGTGGGGTGTGGTTTTCAGTCATTTTCTAAAGGTATCACATACTGGGATCACCTCTCTTGGCCAATAAAATCAAGAAGTCACTTTTTGAACAAATCAACTATGCTGCGATTTGAACCTGGATCTCATGATCAGAATGAGGATGTTCTAACCACTCTGCCATGTGCCAATATATAGGATGCGATGGGTAAATTGTCGCCATTTTATATTTTTAATTTTGTACATGTATGTTGATTCTTTTTAATTTTGCTGACTACACAGTATAATAGGGTCAGTTGGGCACCATCTGTAAGAAAAAGAGCACCATGACACAATTCACTCCACCATAAATTTGGAAATAGCTTGCTGTACTACTTGGCATTCATGCTGGAAGCTCCAATACAAACATTTCAGAGTGTTTGGGTGTCAGAGGATTTGGAAAGAGTTGGATTATATATATCCAGCATCATGGTGTTTGTTGGAGTGATCACTAGTGATGGCGATGTTATACCTCCATTCATCTTCCCACATGGACTCAGATTCAACATGGATGCCTACATCAAATGACTTGAGGTGGTAGTGCTGCCCTGGCTCAAGAGGGTGGCTGCTAGAAGACCAACAGCAACAGGATTCTACACCATGCCACACAAGTAAGAAAATCCAGTGGTGGCTGTCAGACAATTTCTGCCACCACATCACTCCTTACATCTGGCCTCCTAAATCCTCAGACTGTAACCCCCTTGAATATTATGTGTAGGCTGCAGTTGAGTGAGAGACTAACAAAACTGGTTGTAATACCAAAGATGAACTAAAGGCAAAGATTATGGCTGTATTCACCAACTTAAACAAGGAGACTGCCCAGAAGAGTTGCAGGAGATTCTAAAGTTGTCTGGAGGCTGTGGTTGAAAGCAATGGTGATTTTATTGAATAAATTTAATCTTTAGTATTTAAAGATATTTTTGTGTAATTTTGATAAATATATGTTAAAATGAGATGTCAGTATTATTTTCATTTTTGAGTAATTTAGAAGACAATTTGTCTGTCGCACCCTGTGTGTGTATACATACATACATATATATATATATATATATATATATATATATATATATATATACACATATGTGTATGTACTGAGGCATTTACAAAAATAACACATGTATTACGTCAATCACCATCTTCTATCTTCCTGTATCCTCTTCATCTTTTGTCCTTTCCTAACTCCCCCCTACATGCATTCTTTTCTCTCACTTTTACTCCCTGTACCTTTCCCCCACTCTGTGTTCTAATGACATTCCTGCCTTGCTTGGGAAGAAACGATTAAAAAAAAAAAAAAAAAAAAAAAAAAAAAAAAATCAGTCATTTGTGTACAGAAGCTAAATTGTAATAAAACTAAAAGTAAAACAAAACCAAATCATTTCTGCAGTTATTTTTTTTTTTTTTTTTCTGCAGCAGAATTTTGGGATTCCTCATGATCACTGTAAACTTTTAGTATAGATTTGTTTGCTGCTATTTGAAAACGATTATCCTATCTTTTGTTTTATCATATTTGTACTTTATTAATTTTATAATTAAGAAGATTGTGTGTGTGTGTGTGTGTGTACATGCTTGTGATTTCCGACAAAGTTTTTATATAATGTGTGGTAATGAGGTAGTTCAATGTTACAGAATGTTAAAGAATATTTCGTTTTATCATGTGTGCCTTTTTTAAAAATATCTTCAAAAACTGCTTGACTTTCTAACATTCCAACATTGGGCAGTAAACTTTGTGTAACTGCCAAAAGATAAATCATTAGTATTTTCTTATTATTTTTTTCTTTCTTATTTAGGAAAGGTGCCAGTGGAGGAAACAAAAAAAAAAAATCAAGAAAAAGAAAATGTTCTTTCATTCTGTCTTTATATATGCAAGTGGATAAGACATATGAAGATGTAAACCATTACTGGAATGGTTGTATATTTTTAATACATAATCAAAATACACCTTTCAGTAGCAGAAAATATCTTTACACTACTGCAGTGTTTGTTGACTTTGATTAACAATGGAATCTATAAATTTTCTTCCTCGTTTTATTTGTACCAAAATCAAAATAAGCAACTAATATAGGTCACTATTGTCTGTCTAGAGCTTCCTTCCTTTTCCCTGATACTTATTGATTTTCTACTAAAATCTGTTACACACACAAGTGTGCACACAAATATTTTTATAAATTCAATTTCTATTTGTGTATGCACATGTCTTTCTAATTATATAGAGAGGTGTTTGTTTAGCGACATATCAACTCCTCATGGGACATGTAATGCATTGCTGGTAATTTTTTTTTTTACTATGAAAATGTATTGCTGGTATTTTTTACTATAAAAATGTTTATACTTTCATCATGTTTTGACCCCAGTTTGGGGTTTAACTATTTGCTCATAACTGGAACCCTAACAGATGCTACCACTCCTGGTCAAGGTGGACCTGGGGACAACCATTAAATGGTGATTCTACATTCCGCAAAACCTCCAGATCAGTGGCCTTGCTGCCAGATGTAGTTTATCGTCATACCCAGGAATTGGACATGCACACACACACATGCATGCATCATGCTATTGGGAGCTAGCTGGAAACTATACCACAGGTTGTTAGGGAAATTGGATAAACAAAACTGTAAGCTATTGATGGTTATGTTAGCACAAAGTCAAGAGTCATTATGACCGAGGGGTTCAGTATACTGTTTTTGTTCAAAACTGTTGACCATTCCAGATTATGAGCTCTCTCTCTCCTTCTCTCGGACACTGTAACTATCCTGAATGGCGACTTGTCTAGATCTTTTCTTACTAATGCGGGTATCCTCCATACTTGGTTCTACTTTGTTTTTAATTTTCATTAATAACTTTGCCAATGGCATCAGCTCTCAACTTGGTATCTACCCTGATGACACAACTATTTACTCTGTCTTGATAGTAAGACTGATCAGCTCAATAAAGTCAAAATGTCAGCTGATGTTCAAAACGACCTCAAGTCAATTGTTAACTGGGGCAAAAGATAACGTGTTAATTTTAACGTCTCCAAAACTAAACTTCTCTCCATTAATCATCAGAGAGACCTTTCTCTGCCTCCCATCAGTGTGGTTGATGTTAATCTCCAGGAAAGTGACTGATGTGCCTTCTTGGGCTGACATTTTCAGCTGACATGAAGTGGAAAGACTAAATTGAATCCATTGCTAGTTCAGCTGCTAAGAAAGTTGGTTCATTGTGTCATGTGAGACAAATTTTCTCTTCAGAATCTATCATACATATCTATATCTACCATTCTTACATGCTTAGAATATTGCTGCCACATATGGTCCAATGCCCCTGCTATTTATCTTGAGATCCTTGATAAAATCCAAAGAAGAATCTGCAATATTATCGGTCCTGATCTGGCAGCTCAGCTTCAATCACTTTTCCAATGCCATAAGGTTGCCTCACTGTGTCTTTTCTATAAATACTTTTATGGTAATTGTCTGGATGAGCACTTTGCTATGGTACCTAGATGTTTTGAATTTAAACGCAGTACTAGACTGGGTTTGAGATTACATCAAGTTACAGTTGAGCTGGTGTTATGTAATCTAACACTTTCTTTTCTCACACTTCTCACTTGTGGAACTCTCTTTCTGGTTCCATGCTTTCCAACCAACCTTAATCTCTAAAAATTTAAATGTAATATCACTTGCTATCTATTATCCTAATTACACGTTTCTCTTCCTTCACCTGAGCAATGTTTCTGTTCCTAATTCTTCCATATCCAGTAACCCCTTGTGTTTTAATGGCTTCACTGTCTTGCTTGGAGTGAAATCAATTAAAACAAAAAAAAAATTAATGTCTGCTCAACATCATTAGAATATAAAGTTATGTGGTTCTCAAAGAAACAAATGTGCCTGAATTAGCATCTACAACAGGGATTAGCTGTCTACCCTAAAAAATGGATCTACTCTGAAACAAGCAGCCAGCCATCACACACACACACACATATCTATATCTATAATTCTCAAAATTGTGTGTGTGTGTGTATGTATGTGTGATCAGATGTTTATGCATTGCCATTGTTTTCATCTGATTTCGATGAAATTTTTTTGTTTGTTTCAGTGCTGGTTTTGAGTTCAAATTGGCTGGAAAAAATTACAACCTTGAAGGTGAAAGATCAAAAAAACTGATTTTTTACACTTTGCACAAAAATGAAAGGCAAAATTTAATGTCTGTAAAAAAAAAAAAAAACAGTGTACAATCAATTTAGAGAGTTGAAATCTAATGCAAAAAATTATTAGAATTATAAAAAAAATATATATTATAAATAAAAATTATCGTATGTTATTATGACGGTCCATGGAAGAGGTTCCTTCCTTGCAAGATTGAGAACGCAAAAATGACCCTTTTCAGGGACATCCCCCCCCCCTTCAAATTTTTTAAGCCCCATTTGGGGATGTGTCTCAATTGCACCCAATTGTTGTTACTAATATTGATTTTTGAGTGGGCTGACATTAAACTTAAACTGCTCTAATTTGAATGGCAAAAATTCCCAGTAATGAAACATCTGGTCAAAGATGGGTTATACTGCTAGTATATATATATATATATATATATATATATATATTATTTATCCATTTACATGTTGTTTCACACAGTGCGATTTTCAAAATGGATGTTTGTTATTCTTGGACATTCCCGTGTTCTACAGTTCTTTTTATATTTCTCAAAAGGAATGCATCAGCCATGCTGACAGTTCAAGATAATTTCATTCCTTTTGTTTACTAATCCATTTATGTTCTTGAATTCTATGATTTTCACATTTTAATTCATACATAGATTGCAATTTCTTCCTTATTATATCCCATTCTACTACTGTGGTTTAATGTTTATTAAAAGGATCTTTTAAAAGTATTGAAAATAGTGCACTCTTATATACATAAGAAAAAAGAATATACAAATCCTTTATTTATTTATTTATATATATATATATATATATATATATAGCAATTCATACAAAAAATAAATTAGTAAAGTTAATGAGGATGACTGGAGAACCCGTTGAAAGTACTTGCATATTTAAGGAAAACCTAATACAATTTATAATTTAAAAAAAACAAGGATCATAAAATTCATCGAGTGATAAGTGAGTTAATGCATCTTTAAAATTTAGTTAGTGAAGGGATTTTGCCATTTTATGTCATTAACTTTATTAATTTACTTTTTGTATGAATGATTCATTGTAATATAAATTAAACTGCACCACATATTTCATATATATAATAAAACTGGATGCTGAAGTCAACACTGAGTAGCAACAGTATATTTCATGCTTGAATGCAGTCTTCAGGCCTGAAGATTGCATTTAGACTGTTACCACTAGTTGTTGACCTGCATATGCTCTATTGTTGATACCGAGTATTTTTGACTCATAAATATAGCGTACCATAAAAGTATATTTTTACTATATATTTAATATTTAATGAAATTTGAGGAATAAAAAGACAACAAAATGATAACAATTTTGGCAATAAGATTGAAGATATTTATTATTTTACTACAAAGAGAGATAGATTTTAAAATTGGAATGCCTGTGTCCTTTTTCAATGAGATGAGGAATAAACAAAGAAGTGAGACTCCTTCTTCCGTAGAATGTTGTTGTTGGTTAGAGGGCTCCCTGTGGAAACTATATTCTCTGAGTAGATCCAAAAATTCCAACTTTAAAATCTTTCCCTTCATGCTTCAATTTAGTCAAAAGGTTAAAATATAATAAATATCATCAATCTTATTGCCAATAGTGTTATCATTTTCTTGTCTTTCTATTCCTCAAATTTCATTAACCAGCTTATGAAATCTACATATTATAAGAAGCACAAACGTCTGTGTATGTGTGAAGACAACATATATTTATGTTTAAAAATGTATTTGTGCAAATATATTTTCTAGAAAGCCTCCCCAGTCACTTTAGGAATGAATTCATATTCAATATCAGCTGCAAATAATATCAAGGTGATTCATACCTCATCCACTGCTCCAAACATCTACAAGGGCATGATATTATCAAATGACAAATTTACTTGTGCTTTGGAGTAAAAAACAACAAACAACTGATACATTCAACCTTTCCTTTTTTCTGTTAAACATAGTTGCACAAATTGTACCATTGCTTATATGTAACCTACTAAATATAACAACTGTTCAGTTCTAAAGTTACTTATATGAAAGGACTGCTATTGCTACATCAAAGGTATCAGCCTTTTTCTACTACGATTGGTAAATTGATCTTATGTTTTTTTTTGTTTTTTTTTTGCATTTAATGGTCTTCTGCTAGATTTGTTGTAAATTTGTAAATTAATTATATTTCTTCAAAATAAAAGTATACCATGAAATTCTGTTGCACCAAGAAATTGGTGCTCTCCCTCAAACATTGCATAAAAGTTGTACAAGATTTGAAAAACACAAATTATAAAAAAAAAAAAACAAAGACTATATTTTGTTAAGATAATCGGTGGTTCATGTTCCTTCAGGATGTGGGTGATCATAGCTCTCCATAACTTCCTATCCTTTGTAGCTCTTAGCAAGGTTTTTTCTAACATCCTTTACACTCCTTGTTCTGTCCATTTACACAAGCTTGTTAGATTACTTTCTGTTTCCCTATGTCTCTGTTGCCTTCAATATATCCTGTAAGTGTCAAATTCTCCAAGCCCTCTTTCCTCATTATGTATCCCCAAAATTTCAACACTTTCTGATTCTAAGTACAGGTATACCTCACTCTATGTCATTAATTGGTTCTAGAGGTCATGACTTAGGTTGAAATAACCACACTAATAATTGCAAATAATCACTCCCCATTGCCTATTATAGTATTTATGTTATGTATGTACAGTATACTGAATAAAATAATTAAAAATAATTAAGTAAAAACCAATTTTAAATTTAAACTCGAGTAAAATAACCTATAGTGAGTTTTTGTTTTTCCAGATAATATTTAAGTAAAACCAGCATATCTTCAAAAATGACTTGACTCGAAGCAACTTAAGCTAAGGTATCACTGTATAAGTGTCCTTTTTGTTTCCATTTTTTTAAAAGAATTTCTTCATTGTTAACGTGCTCCCTCCATGGTACTCTCTGCATTTTTCTATGAAACCACATCTCTGTTGTCTCAAGTTGCCTCTTCTTCTATGAGGAAATTGTCCAGCATTCACTGCCATATAGGAGGATTGATATTGCATAGTAGTTCAGCACTCTTTTCTTTGTTTGCAAAGAAATTTTCCTCTGGAAGGCATATTTTGCTATTTCAGTGCACATTCAGATTTTGACGTCACATTTTTTTTATCATCTGTTGGAACACTTCCTAGATATTACAATTTTCGTACTTGCTTGATTTTAACACCTCCAATTTGTAGTTTGCATCCTGAGCTGTTCCTCTGACTTACAAGTGTACATTCTGGTTTCTTACAATTAATAGTTAGTCCTTTCTTCTTGCTTTCCTTTTCTACTTGGTCTAAGAGATCTTACAATTTTCTTTCTGTGTCTTCCATCAATATGGTGTCATTTGTGTATCTTGTGTTAAGATTGTGCCCATCAGTAATAAATCCTGGTAGGACATATAAAATTTCTTCACTGTATATGCTAAATAAATTCTGTAAAAAGACGCATCCTTGTCTTAGACCCTTTCCTATTATTGTGTACTTACAGTTTATTTTCTATCTGTATGCAGCTGTTCTAGATTATTTTAAAAATTTTCCTAACAGTTCAAATAGATCTGTCATACCTTTTCAAATGCTTTTTGATAGTCTATGAAGTATAGGTATATGTTCTGCTGCATTTGTATTGCTCTCTCCGATATCATTTTGATCATAAATATTTCATTTCTTGTTCCAGTCTCTTTAAAGAAACTACACTGTTCTTGTCTGATTTTTGGTTTAATTCTTCTATGTGCTCTATTCATAAGAAGCAAGATGATAAGCTTAGTTACATGGCTCATTACACTGATTGTCCAATGGAACTTGCATTTAATTGCACCTAGATTCTTAGGTTGTGCTATGAAAATGAACCTACTAAAGTTGTCCAGTATGTCACCAATGTCATATATTTCATTTATTATTTTTGTAATCTTGTCAATGCCAAAATCATCTAAGGCTGATAACATCTTCATCTCCGTTTGGTTCTGCTGTTTTGTTTCTGATCATGCTGATCTCACCTCAAATATTTCAGATGCTTTCATATTTTTGTGCTTGTAGGTTTTCCCACTTTGAAAGACTATTCTGATTTATTTGCTCAATCTTTCAAGTATTTTTCTTTCTCTATTATAATTTTTACTACAAGATGCATGCCTTTCCTGCTGTTATATCTTTTGTTCTTTTATATACCTCTGATGCTCATTTTTTCTATCACGGTGCACTTTTTAATGAGCCATTCTTCCATTACATGCCCTTGTTTCTAATGCTTGTGCTTAATGTTCTATATTCTGTACCATTCCTTGGTATTGTTTGCTGCCTCTTTTTATCATAACACTTGCCCCTCCCCTTTTATAGGCAAAAGCACACAAATGCATGCTGGGATTTTTTTCTTAACCAACAAAATAAGCTGGTTTGTAGTTTGACATGACTCAGTCCTAATCTGCCTTGTTTAGAAGACAGAATGTTATATTTGCTTTGTTTAAGTCTGTATAAGGATTTCTTTTAGTTGCCATATAACTTTGTCATTGCTTTTGTTGGTAATGGAATAGTCCTCGGGTTGTTGAACATATACTTCACAGTCTATTGGTGCATTTAAATATGCCGTTTTTACATCCATTTAGTGGACAAATAAATTACGTTGAATAGGTAATTGCATTAAAGTTCTTACAGACAATAAACATGTTGTGGGAGAGAAAGTTTTGTGATAATCTATTCCAGGTTTTTGCAGGTAGCCTTTTGCAACGAATCTTACTTTGAGCCGTTCATTACTAGTGTTATTAGTTTTAATAGTGTAGACCCACTGACTGACTACAGCAGTTTTACCAGGTGGAAGCTCTGTCAATTAATAGGTATTTAGGGTAGTTATTTTTTTCAGGACCTAATGAAATTATTTTTGAAATTTTTTTTGTTTTAGAAAATCTTGGTAAAAAATATTTTTTTTGTTTACATATGTTTGTTTTACTAAATGACACAATAAATTAAATCATTACTCAAACTGAGAAGATAAGTTTTAAATGTCTAATCTATAAATGTTTTATTTTTGTAGATATTTTGAAAAAGAGCAGTTCGGTCACTGTGCAGATTTAATTGGTTTTATTAGTCCTTCTGTCACTCAAGCAATCAAACTTTCTTCAGGTAACAAATTCCCTCTTCTTTTCTCATTTTACAACTATGACTTCTTTAATTAAATTTTGAAGGTTAAAAAATGCCAGCAACCATTTTAATGACAACTGCTGACTGTGTTATGGTCACTAATACAATTCACTCATATAACAAACGTTTAAAAAAAAAAAAAAAAAAAAATATACAAAAATGGCAACTTCAAACATTCTCTTGAACCTGTTTAAAAAGAAATGTTTTCTTTGTGATTATAATAAATATACCTTTTTTTTATTAATTTTAGTTCCTGCTTTAGGGTGAAGTTTAGGAAAGTTTATAAATTATTGCTAGTGGAGTGAATTTTACCCCCATTTTGTGGAGTGAGTTGCCATGGTCAAATGTAAAATAACTAACAAAACTGTCCAACAAACTGAATTGACAAAGTTTGCAATAAACAAGAAAAAGAAAAGAACAAAAAATAATATAAAGCAAGCAAGCAAACAACAAGGCAATGAAACAGTAAGTTGGCTCAAAGTTCACAGACTAAAAATTGGGTCTGACTTGGACAAGTGAATGTAGCTTTCTGACTTCAAGACAAGGCAAACTGGCACCAAGTCATATGAAACTGAGAACTGGCCAAATTTATTGTCTAGGAAAAAATCCCAGCATGCATTAGTGTGCTTCTGCTTATAAAATGGGGAGGGGAAAGTGTTTTGCAGTAATTCCAAGTAGTATTGGAACCAACAATACCCCAATATATGTCAGCCTTGTGCCTGTAAATATCTATTTGTTTTTATAATCTACACAACTTACATTAAATTTTAATATTGTTAAATGTTCAATTTTGATTTGCTGAATTACATTTTTTTTTTTAAAATTATTAGTATGTAATCAAATTAAAAAAATGCTTATTAAACAATTTTGATTAAATTCAGATTCTACATCAGGATAACAACTAAGGTATAATGACCTTCACAAGAAATTTCTTTTGCAGGAAATAAATACTTATCGTGTAATCAAACTTTAAAAGAAAAAGAAATAAAGCTTATACAAAAATGGCAACTTCAAACTTTCACTTGAAACTCTTTAAGAAGAAAAAATAAAATATTTGGCTTCATTGTCAGGTGATTATTTGTAAGGAATAGACGTTTTTTTTTTTTTTTTTTTTTTTTAAATTTAATTTTTTATTTTATTAATTTGGTTCTTGCTCAGGAGAGATGTTTAGCAATCCAGTAGGATTTTTAAAAACAACAGCAGTCAAAAGCTGAATAAGGTCAGCCAGGTTGTGCTCCTACACACATTGGATGCTGGAAATTTAAATTTTCAGCATTTCCCTCAATGTATAACTACAGCCAACATTTTTTATATTTCATTCCATCACCCCCCCCCATACATATATAAGGGACTCCATCGGTAAATACATTTTGTTTGAAGAAGTCCATTCTAAAAGATGGAACATGTCACATAGTATTTTTTTTTCATTTTGTCATTCAGTTACCCACCAAAGCAATCTCATAAACAATTACTAGTAAAGTGAATTTTAACCCCCAATAAGGTACCTCAATATGTAAGCCTTGTGCCTGGCTAGGCTAAATATAGTAAATATCTGTATTTTTTTTTTCATAACCCCTACCCAAGTTGCAATGAATTTTTATATTTTTAAATGTTTAATTTTGATTTGATGAATTAAATATAACCAAATTTTAACAGCAAGGCAGTTGAATCTAAAATTGTTTAAAAACAGGAAATAATAATTAAATACACAAGCATTTTTTTTTTTTGTAGAAAATAAATTATTATCACATAGGAATAAACAGTTTAGAATTTTCTACATTTCTCTTAAATTTACGCCTCCCTTACATTTTTCTTTCCAGATGAGGAAATTTACATCTTTCTGGATCCTCTCAATCTTCAACAAAAACACTACATCTTCATGGCAGTCAATGATAACATGGCTGCCAATACATATGGAGGCACACATTGGTGAGTAAATTTTACTATTTGTGATATATCACATCCCTAGAAGAATGCAATGATTGACAAGATATTTTGCCAATAACTTGTCACATAGTAGTTAAGTTTTATGCACCAAAATGTTAACCACCATTGTTTTTTTTTCTTTGATATAATTCTGAATTTTAAAATCTCCATTTAGATCATGAGAAATTATATTGTTTATGAAAAATATTTTTTTTGATTGCTTTCATTTGCTATATTATACCTTAAATATAATTATTAATATATACAAAAACATTATTGAAAAATTGCATAGTGTTATATTCTGTGCTAATAGGAATATATACTTGAAAAACAAGGTGGATAAAATAAGTAAAGGTTTATTGTAAAAAAAACAGTACAATAAGAATAAAGGTAACAGTTATGCACAAGGTTGTCGCAAGTCAATCCAGTAGTGAGTGCCACTATTGGAAGGTCAGTAGTTCTCGCGTAAGTCTGAGTCGTACTTAACAGATCCGAGCTAGTCACCATAGTCCGTTGACTTACAGATACTTATAGATAGTTACTACTTATAGTGTCGTCACTCATGGGGGTGACAAGTTATTCCAATACATCATATAGTGAGAGAAACAGTTAACACATAATATCTTGGGAAATTTATTTTCTTTGGTTAAAAATACATTAAAAAAAAATCACACTGTATCTATATCAAACTGAAGGACAAGTCAGATGGAAAGACATGGAGGTTCCATCTATCATTGGTTTGAACTAATTTCCTCATCTTTGTATTTAATATTGTTTCAATTATGTACCTTCTGGTCTTTTTTAGCTGTGATTGAGATATTTTTGATTTGCATAATTATTAATATCTGGTAAAAATTGTTGAAATTTCTAGGGTACATGAGGAAAGAGGGCTTGGAAAATTTGATACTCACAATAGATTGAAGGCAAGAACGATAGAAAACAATGCATAACCAACCTAGCGAGCTTGGGAAAAT
The DNA here is from genome assembly GCA_963932145.1 of Acanthosepion lycidas. Classification (NCBI taxonomy): domain Eukaryota; kingdom Metazoa; phylum Mollusca; class Cephalopoda; order Sepiida; family Sepiidae; genus Acanthosepion; species Acanthosepion lycidas. The sequence continues at coordinate 45,775,180 of OZ010590.1, read as the reverse complement.
CGATGTCAGAACAGGGTTTAGGAGAGATAACAAAGGCAAAATTGTATTAAGAGCTCCAAAGGACAAGAAATGTGTATTAAAAATGTCATAAAGAAGTTGTCTCCCTTACTCAAATTTGCAAACAATGGATTTATATTTTCAGCATTGAACAGAAAAGCTGTAATTTATCATTTACTTAAGCAAGGTACGAGTGTTAATTAGATAATGCTAAGTGAAAGCCTGGCAACCATGCAGCTTGTGTTTTTGGCTAGAGGAGAACCTGTTAGTCCTAAATTACTACTATCCTCAAATTATTAAGGCAACCTGTTGTGTCGTGTATCTTGCTAAGTAAGCGTTCAACCTCTGTTCTAGTTGGTGTCCGTTTATCATATGAGCTACCTGCTCATATGCAAATTATACTAATTTGCATATCACTACATCTCCCTATAACGGAGGGGCCTTATGCCGCGAGTACTTCTTGTACTTCTTCTTGTGCTCCCCTGAACATCTTCCTTTATCTCTCTCCTTTCCCTTGGAGATCTAGATCTATCACGTCTTTCCCTATAATCGAACTGTTCCTCTTGCATACTCTGGTCTTTCTCTTCTAACTTGTCCCATTCTACTTCTTCCTCTTCTAACTCATCCCTCTCTACTTCTTCCTCCACAGTTTCATTCTGCATTAACTCTTCTGTTACGTCAATAATGGGCATCTCTGAAGGCATTTCCTCATCCAATTCTTCTCCTTGGGATCTTATTTGGTCAGCATTTTCTTTATTTAATATTGCAGTATTATGTCCTTTCTGCATAATAAATTTGGCTGACTCGGGTTGCATATTCTTATTTCTTTTGTACCACATCTTTTGATTTGTGGCATATGACATAGTCAAAGGGGACCTTAATTGTCTGCCCATTAAGGCAGATGGACTTTCCGGCCAGCCTGCAGGTGGAATTGTTCTGTAACTTAATAATAGTCTTGGTAGGAAAGCATCGATTTCCTCCTTCTGTTGCAAGCATGCTTTTATGCCCTTCTTTACCGTCTGGACCATCCTTTCCGCTGTCCCATTACTTTGAGGGTGGTAGGGAGGGGTCTTGTAAGGTCTGCATCCTATTTTTCTTAGCCATTCATGCAAATCAGCATCCACAAATTCTGGTGCGTTATCAGTCACCAACGTTCTCGGTGTCCCATTCCTCGAAAATATTACTCTTAATATTTGTTTTACGGTGGTACTTTTTTTATCAGGTACTCTCACCACTTCAGGCCAACCTGAATATGCGTCTACTAATATTAATAATAGTCCTTTCCAATTGACATAGGCATGGTCCATGTGTACTTTGCTCCATGGTTCTACTTCTCGGAGTCATACATGTATTTTTTTGCTTAAAATTCCTGAGTTCTGTGCATTTTTTGCATCTTTTTACGTAGTCTTCTATGTCTCTTGAGCACCCTGGCCACTACGCTTCCAATTTTAATCTTCTTTGCGTAGCTGCCACTCCACAATGTACGTCATCGTGTACACTTTTTATAACCTGTCTCCTCTTTGTTTCTGGGGGAACTACCAAGTCTCCATTACATATTATCCCGTTTTCTATAGTCATTTTATGTCTGATTTCTTTGAATGGTCTTTCAGCCATTGAACAATTTCCCCAGCGATTCTGTTTTATCCTCAACATTATTCTATTTAACACTGGGTCATTTGTAGTTTCAGTAGCCATTTTATCTACAGATATTACATCGGTTTCTACAAGGTGCAAGAATGTGTCTTCAAATTCCTTGTCGTTTTTGTCCTTCTCCTCTCTATAAAACCTCAATCTAGATAAGGCATCTACGTGCGGTATCGTATTCCCTTTAACATATTCAATGTCAAAGTTGAACACCATCAGTCTAATCGCCCAACGTAATATTCTGGACGTTGTAACTTTCAGTAGCTCTTTTCTTGGGTTGAAAATAAATTCCAGTGGTCTGTGATCACTTTTCAACAAGAATTTTTTTCCCATCAAGAACTGTCTTGCTCTATCCGTTGTCCACACTATGGCTAGTGCCTCCCTTTCTATATTCGAATAATTGTGTTCAGTCGTTGATAATCTCCTCGATAAGTACATTATGGGATGCCCATCTCGTGACAAAATACCAGATATGGACTGCTCACTAGCGTCAGTAGTTAGAGTTATGTCCTTCTTAGGGTCAAAAATTTGTACTATTGGCTTTTTTGCCAGAATCTGTTTTAAGTTTTCAAAGGCTTTCTGTTGGTGTTCTAACCAAATGAATTCCACATTTTTTTTTCTTAACTTAGCAAATGGTTCTGTCAACTCATTATATTTTGGTACATATTTTCTATAAAAATTTACCAAACCTAAGAAGGACTCCAACTCTTTTTTATTTTTCGGTATAGCAACTTTTAGAATTTTCTCTATTAGTACTTTATCTGGAGAGATCCCTTCCTTTGATATTGAGTAACCCAAAAATGATATTTCATTACTGTTGGTTACACACTTTTTTGTATTTATTGTCATACCAGCGTCTCTTAGCCGGTTCAGTATATTTTCAGTTTTTTTCTTTAAATCATCTTCATTTAAATCTCTAACACATATATCGTCTTGATAACAGATGGTATTTTCAACATTTCCTATTACTTTTTCAATAGCTTTTTGAAAAATTGCACTTGCCGTTTTTATGCCATACGGCATTCTTTTCCACCTTAACAGGCCTATAGGTGTGTTTATGGTCGTCACTTCTTTAAAATTTTCATTTATCGGTATTTGGTGGTAAGCTGATTTTAGGTCTATCTTCGAAAATACTTTCATTCCAGCAAGTTTATGTAAAGCTACTTCCACATTCGGAATAGGGTACGAGTCAGCACAAACTTTATGGTTCACCCCTATTTCATAATCTCCACAAATTCTCAAGTCACCATCTTTTTTTTTTCAATACCACAATGGGTGATGCCCATTTACTTCCTCCTAGAGGGGCAGGTTCTAATAAGTCTTCCTTTATTAGCTTTCGCAATTTACCTATTACCAACGGTAATAAATGCACTGGTATTTTTCTCGCTTCGTAGTAGGAGGGGGAAACATTTTCTTTTAATTTCAGGCTAGCTTCATAATTTTTTAATTTTCCTGTTTTTTCCATTTCTATCTCATTAATCAACTTCGTTGAATTTATTTTTAACACGTCATTTCCCAGTAGTCCATGCGTTTTTCGGCAATTTGTAACTATAATGGGTACTATTTCATATTTTTCTTTTAGTTCTATTGAACCTTCAAAGTAACCCATAATTGCTATAATCGAGCCATCAAACTGACGTAATTGTACGTTGTTTTTTTTTAAAAACGGTTTTCCCATTTTTTCCCACAAATTTCTGGGTACTATCATGACCTCACTACCTGTGTCAATTTGCATTTCGACAATACAGTTGTTGATTTTCACTTTTATTTTTGTATCTCCATTCTTAGATCCAGTATTTTGTATATTATCCTTTTTTTACATTAAAAATCTGTCTATTTTCATCCTCTACTCTTTCCACATTTTTCGTTTTACATACTTCTTTGAAGTGATTTTTTTTTTAAACACTTTGAACATATTTTTCCAAAGGCTGGGTATTTTTCTTTTTTCATTTCATGAATTTTTCCACAGTACGCACAATTTTTTCTTTTTGTTTGTACCGTTTCAGCCATTATTTCTTCGTAGGATTTATTTTTATTTTGGTTGTAGGTATGTATTAATTCCTGCTGTTATATAAATTCTATACACATATTCAAAGGCATGTTTGTAAGTTGTAACTGTTCCATTAACTTATATCTATGTGCTGAATTATGCATACCTTCAATTAATCTTAGTTGGATTAATTCTTCTTCCGTTGTCTGCTCTCCTGTTCCTAGTTTTTCGAATTCACAGTATTTACTTGCACTTCTTAACCGGTGTAAATATTTTACTATCGATTCATCCACTTCCTGCTTCATTGCCATAAACTTGGTCCTTTCTGCAATCACCAGTCTTTTCTTTGGCCTCATGTTTCCCTTAATAACCTGACTTATTTCTTCGAAAGTCATTTCTTCTAGTTCTCAAGGGTAAACCATTGTAGCAACCTTCATAATTGCTTCACAACCAGCGGTAGCCATAAACAAGTCGGTGATTTCATTTTCCCCCTCCTCTGTTTTTGTTGTCTTTCAACTTTTTACATCTTGCATTAGCAGCAAAGCAACGAATCCATGTATCTACGAATTCTGGGTCTTCAAGGACCAGAGAGTATCCTATCGGCGACGCCATTGTTGTGTCGTGTATCTTGCTAAGTAAGCGTTCCACATCTGTTCTAGTTGGTGTCCGTTTATCATATGAGCTACCTGCTCATATGCAAATTAGTATAATTTGCATATCACTACACAACCTTTAGCAAGAGTTATCAATATAACATAAGTAGCTAATCAACAATTATACTCAATACTAGGAATCGAGTATTATTTATTATTGATTAGAAAGCAAAGAAAATGTATCCATATAAACAAATCAGAAAGTGATTTCAATTTTTATAAAAGAATACCCATCAAAATAATTCAGGAAAAAATGAATAAGGACAGATACAGCCATTTTGATATTTGAAAGTTTTATTCCAATCTTTTATTTTATTAGGTTGGTGCAAAAATAATGACGTAATAATGTCGTTTTTGACGTTAAAAAATAGGTCAAAAAACGACATTATTACGTCATTATTTTTGCACCAACCTAATATTTGTAGTCTCAAATTTCACAAAATATTATGAAAATGCCTTGTTTAAATGCTATCCTCCTTTTAGACATGGATGGTACTGGCTGTTCCCAAATTCTTTCTTTCTTTTTTTTTTTTTTCTTTTCTTATCTCATCTCTGAATTGTCATAACTTCTTATCAGAATGTTCTCTTAATTTAGCAAATTCATTTCCTAGCAAGCATAACAAAATGAGACTCACTGTTACCAATGAATCTGTTGCATGTCTCAAATATTGGATGTTGTTAAATTACATGTTAGAAAACTCAGACACTTTTGGTTCGTCCCAATACAGTGAGAAACTAATACATTTAATGTGTTGTTTTGTAAAATCTTATTTAATTAAATTCCTTGCGGCAATTATTAATTAATTTTCATAAAATTGTTTTGGTGTATAAAAATTTATATATTTTCTCCCATATAAGGTACCTCCAAAAATTTGCTAAAATAGAGCATACCATGATGAAAAAAAAGCCCCAAAACAAGGTATAAAAAAATAAAGTATATTAAGAATACTAATGTATTAAGAAAAAATTTTTTTTTCAATAAATAATGAAACTGTTTTACATTTTTTAAAAATTTTAATTAGAATAATTTATTAAGCTTTAAATTTTGTATTAATTCCACCCTTTTAGATGATATTATTATGAAGTAAAAACTATATTTATGAATCCTCAGACAATTATTTTTAAGAGAATATTGAATTTTTTGTATGTGTATAAATGTGCTGTTTTTGTAGATATGGACACCAAACATGACATTACCAAAAAAAATAAGTGTGATAAGTATTTTGCTTATTGAAAGTATTAAATTTAATCTATTAGCTTGAAATTAAAACTAAAATAAAAGCTTCAAGTAAGATTTTTCATTTTTAAAAGAGGATTTAGTGGCATCATAGGTATCACATTTGCTGTGGTGGTACCTTCCTACATACATACATATATATATATATATATATATATATATATATATATATATACACTTAAATATTTTCTGTAATAACTTCACAAATCAACATTAGTTTAAATGGTGGAAAACGATAAAAGTTTGACTAGACTAAAATTTTCAAGGTTAACTTTTTTTTTCAAAACTTTAAAGTCACCTAATCATTTCCTCCAGTCTAAAATCTGAGTGTTGTGTTTGTAAGCATTTTGCTTGGTTTTGTCTTGCACTGAACCCCTACACTGTCTTTTTTTTTTTCTCCTTTTCCTGTAAAATAGAGTAATAATCCAGAAATGACCTAAAGGTTTATTAGAATTATTATTTAGGAATTGTTTATTAGGTTCTTTTAAATATATCTTGTATGTATTTTTTTTAAAGATTTATTTGTATTCTAATAAATATCAGAAGCCACTAAATCCCCTTTAAGTACCAAGTCACTTCAGAATATAAGCAGTTATAGGTCCTCATTTCTTTTTGTTTATAAATGTTTTTGGAGAAGGAGTGAAATGGTTTACTGCTCCCTTCTAGATTGGTTTCCAACCAAGACTAGAGAGTTCAGCTTGCTCTTTTATTTCATCATAGAAAAATTGTGCATAGTTGTCCTTTTTTTTTGTTTTGTTTATGCTGTCTGAAGATTTATGGTAGTAGATCATTCTCATCTCTAAAACACGGAGAGTGGAATATCTCATTAATTAATCCATCCTTGCTTGTGCCACCACTGAATAAGACTGAATTCATTGCCTGACCTATGAATTGAATTAATGGCTACAAAGTAAATATTAGGTTGGTGCAAAAATAATGTCGTTTTCTCACATAGTAACATATGTGAGAAAACGACATTATTTTATAATTGTACATAACTACTACTCTCGTCCCCACAGAGGACAAGCACATTTGTAGCATTAAACCTTTTAATGTCTCTTCATATGCTATTCATTTTTAGGCATTCACCTGCTGATGATGTAATTGTCACTTAGCATCTTTCATAATTTACCATGACTTTTCAGTTCATCTGATGAATATTTATAAGCATCTCTTAAATTTAAAAAGTTTGGAAAACCAACATTTGCCTTGGTAAGTCTGTCAGAGGATGAAACGTGTCAGTTAAGATAAGTTTTCCTTTTGTCTTTATTCATATTGTCCTTTTACAAATATTAGGTTGGTGCAAAAATAATGACGTAATAATGTCGTTTTTTGACGTTACGTCAAAAAACAACATTATTACGTCATTATTTTTGCACCAACCTAATATATTGTAGTTATATCTGGAAGTTTTACATAAACAATTTAAATTTTCACTTGTTTATTTTTAGGAGTTTGCTTGTCTATGATCGCAACATTGAAGAATTTCATCACTTCGATTCCTTGACACCATCTAACCAAAATGTATCAATGTGTCTTTCAGAGAAGCTATTCAATTATTTCCCTGGTAAGATGCCACCCTTGGAAGAGGGGGGAAAAAATTTTTTCTGTTATGTATTTTATTTCTTCAAAATTGCCTTGTATATTTAACCAAGTCACACTCTAGAAACACTTTTTTTTGTTTAAATATGCTCACATTTAATGAAATTTTAAAAATATGCTCTTTAGTACAAAGAACATTGAAACCCTTATATAAAATTTTGAAATTTAAATTTATATAATACAAGTTATTTGCTTTTAGAAATCAATATTTATTACTGGCATAATGTCACATTATAAATTGTACTTTTTTTTTTTTTTTTTTAACCATTCCGTGCCAAGTAAGGCAATAGTGCCACTAAAGTACTAGGGGTTACCGAGAGTGAAAGAAAACGAGAAAGTCATTTGCTGGGCGACAGAGCGATAAAAGAACAAGATTCAGGAAGACAGATGATGGTGATTGATGTTGCACTTAAAATTTTAAGGTTGACAGGTAAGCTGGAAGAGAGTTCCACATGCAAGAAGTACAAGAATAGAACTTACAGTTGCATCTAAATATTTCAACAATGAAAATGATGAGACCTACTTGCCAACCTAGTGGTATGCTTAAATTCATGCAGCCAAGGTACAAAGGAAGAAAGCTCATCAGAACAGTTGCCATGAAAATATTTATAGAATAGTTAGAGAGAAACCGTGACATGACAGTACAAAAATGATTGAAGATGAGATATCAGATCAAGGCCAATAACATTGCAGACCCCAACTTGGGATTTTCTCAAGAATCTTGAGATATATAGAAGGAACACCAGATCAGATTTGGCAACAATATTTAATGCACAAATGAAGGGGAGATTTATAAATGTGTAAGATGGATTCCAATAAGAAAAATTGCCTGTCATGACACAGTGAACCCATTTTTCTAGCAGAAGATCTAGCATTTAATTCAATATAATCACTTCACTTCATGTCAGTAGAAAACAGGAGACCAAGAAAATGCAGTGTGTTGCAATTGATTGAAGGTCATCTTTAAGATCAGCTGCCAGTTTTACTTAATAGTAAATCTGACAAGTCTGATTAAGGCTGGAGTAAATAGTTGTGTTGCAGAGTAAATGTTGAATTGGGAAATTATGTCATCGGTGAAGGTAGTTAACAAAGAAAAATGTGTGTCAAAGTAGGATATATTATACAGGCAAACACTTGTACGGTCTCTGTATCCAGTGTGCAAAGTATGTCCAAGGACAGACCTGCTTACCTTGTATTAATATGAAAGGAACTAGAGAAGTAGCCATTGAAAACTTTCATGATTTACTTAAATTGTTTTAATTTTTTTCTTTTGTGTCCAAAATCTTTTTTTTTCTCTTTTTAAAACAGGCCCTGACAAATTATACTTCAAAGAAAGGACATGTCCACGGCAGGAAAATGGTAAGATTCATTTTCTTTAAACACACAAAACAGGATCGATTTTCATTAAATTGATTCTTCAATTCCTATAGATCAGGGGGTGTCCAAACTTTTTTTGAAGAGGGCCAGATTTGATGAGGTTGAAATGCGTTAGGGCTTGGCATTCTTTGAAACATTAAAATTAAATGCAAACGAACTATCTTATATTAGATTGCAAATGGTATATTTTCAATTCGTTACATGGATGACAAATAAATTTAGACAGGTCTTGCCAAAATCACAGCCTTGTCATCTGAAGCTCATATAAGATGAAGTATGTGAAAAAAGAACTTCCAGGAAGCTCTATCTCAGGTTAATTTTAAACATTATTTATTATTAGTAATTAATGTTGTCTGTCACTTTTAAATTAAAAACATATGAATAGGAACATAACACTCATTAAGAAGTAGAAAACAAAGTGACACAAGTCTAAGTGTCCAAATATATTGATAACTGATATTGATCAACACAAAATGAATAAATTCTAAAATCTTAATGAATCTCAGATGACTAAAATAAATAAGTTGTCTGCACTAATGTAAAGAGTGATACTGAGACCTGGACTGCAGTATGTAGGCCTGGTCTTGTTCAAAAGCAGTGATTTTAGAAATTGGCTGGAAAAGGTCATGGTCACACAGTGCTGCTACTATCTTTTGGTAAAACATGAAATTGCATTTCTAAGGTGTTTACTTTACAGTCTGGCAATACTGACATTCTATGACAGAGGATTTCGTATGAAATTTGACCCCAGGCTGAAATTTTGAACATACCTGCTATAGATTGAATAAACAGTTACATTCCATGTTGGTGGAGAGAGTTGTGCTGTTCTTTTTAGTTTTTTTTTAAATTGAGGATTCGTAATCCACCCCCACTATCACTCAGACCCAACTATGATGCCTAGTGGTGTGGAGAAGGACTCTCTTATATTCCTCTATCTAATGCAATAAATTTAAGGTGATTAATGTTCTAAAATGAAACATATTTCTTTTATTTTTCAGGCTACGACTGTGGCATGCATGTGATAAGCACATGTGAACATCTCATTCGGGAATTTGTAGAAGCATGCATGCTTACACTGGATGATGTCATTTCTTTGGCTAATATACAGAAGAAACGACAGAACCTCAAAGACCTTATTTACCAACTAAAAAAAACATAACGTTTGTTGTTTTTTTTTTGCTATTTTTAGATTACTACAAAAGAGATTATCAAAAAAAAAAAAAAAAAATATCCAGTTTAACTCAGGAGATTCAATACTGGAAGTACCTCCCCAATCAACTCTGATTCTATTTTTTCCTGCTCAGGGCATTTTATTTTCCAGTACTTTACAATCTAATAAAAAGAAAAATTCCAGTTGTAATTAGAATCAATCTTTGATGACATCAACTGGTTCACAGAAACAAATTACATTTAATATTACAATATTCTGGAATGGGGCTCAGGCAAAGTCTTGTTTGTCTGCAGTTTCTGGGTAAACATTAGTCTACCTCAACTTTGTATGCAAGACCTAAGGGGTATTTCTTTTTGGGATAGAGGAATATCTTATAGCATCAAATACAGTAGCTTAAAAATAGAATTTTATTAAGATTTAAGAAAGATAACGAGCTCTTCATAATAACAAAATTACTGAATTAATTTGAACTTTAATACACTTGCCAATTAGAACAAGTTAAAAATCAACAAGAAAAAAAAATGTTTTTTTCCTAAAAGTTTTTCTATTTCATACATGAACAATAAAACTGCCTAGACTGAGGCTTGACCTAGCAACCAATTCACAATACTTAAATAAACTGGTCCAAAATAGGGAATCTTTTTTTTTTCAGGGAATAATTTGGGGGTGGGGGATTAGCATTCATTAGATCTTGGTTAAAAGACATTCATCAGAATCAAAATATACTGATATTTTTTCTTTTTTATTAATTTACAAACTTGTTATTTAAAAAGGTCCAATTTGAAACTGCTTATATGATTGATATCTGCATGAGATAAATATAACACAGTTAAAAACTTTTTTTGTAGGAGGGATTTTTTCAGAAGGACATGTATAAACCTTAGAGGATAATAATTATTTATCTTAATAGTATATATATTTATTCTTTATTTATATAAACTTTTGTTCATTAAGTGTATATCTCTTTTTTGTTTTTTCAGAAGGATTTTTAAATGAACAGGTTATGGATTGGTTATACATTATCGATATTATGAACACCCACTCCTAGCTTTAGAAAATGATTAAACAAAAAAAAACAAAAAAATAAAATAAATATTTTTTTTTATTCTGGCACAAGTCTTGAAATTCAACTGAATGAAAGATCTTTCTAATTTTTTTTTTTTTTTTATGTTTGGTCTAGTCTTTAGTTTCTAATTTCAATTATTGAAAATTCATAAGCCTTAATTATAACATGACATCTTAATTCCATGTAAATCTAACTGACAACCTTTAGAGAACACTGGTATGCTTAAGATGTTCAAGCAAATGAGATTTGCCATTTGAATTAATGTACATTCACACTTATAGGGTTTTTCCAATTCATCAAAGCAGATATTCTGACTGGTGATGAAAAATAATTATTTGTCTTCAGTTAGAAAGATCATAAGAAATATTTGGCTTGGCAAGTTTATTAAAGATCTGATGATGGGGGTTACATGTAATGCATTGTTAGACTGAAATAAAAAGAAAGGAAGATTTTAAATGCTAATTCATAAATGAATAAATTATATGAAAAGAGGATGTAGTGTCGGTGTCATCCTCCAAAACTGCTCATTATTTATGTTTTTGTGCTGGGGTGGGGGTGGGATGTGAGTGTGTTTGTGTCGGGGGAGTTAAACTCATTTTCTTAAGTTATATTCTTGGCCTCTTTATAAATGGACTATGTTAATGTCTTTGTAAATCACTACCTCAGATCAACCAGCATTGGAAAATATAATATTTGATGAAATAATCTCGACCCAGTCTGGCACAAGGCCATTATTAGTGAGAACAAACTCAGAAGGAAAAGACAATGATCTGTGAGAGAAGTGAACTAACAATTTCTCCCAAATGAAATGCCGAAACAGTTATGAAACTTAGTTGTGGCACATGGCCACAATTAGTGGGAACCCAGTGAATTTTCTGTACCAGAATTTAATTATGAAAGGAAAATCATAGACGAATTTGGTTGTGTAGATCCAGCAAGAAGATCTTTTTTTTTTTTTTTTTCACTCTGGGTGGTCAAAATAAAATTGCCGGTGTTTGATCCCATTTATACTATTTTCCAATACATTATGAACAATTTCTTCAACTTTTACTTTTGTTGGAATTTATTTGTTTCATATACATAAGAAACTGGGGGGGACAAAATAATTAAAATGACAGTCTAGTCATAATTTTCACCAGTAACAGCCAAGATGATCGTTCATTATAACAAGAACAGACTGTTTGATTCTATTTATCTTACAATACTGTGATTGGCTCTTTCTAATCAGATAATGATTTATTGAAAATAGGATTTTCAAACTTCATTAGTTTTTAAAATTTATAGCTTGAGAATATTATCTTGAAATGTTTATACTCGAATTTTCTTTGCTTTTGTAAATACAAAAAAAAACAAAACAAACTAACTTACCATTGGTATGGTATTTTGCCAGCCTTGTGCTATTTAAACTAAAGGTTTGGTTGAGGAGGTATTTGTGCATCTCCTACCATTACTAATGGTTTTTCTTCAAGCTGAAACCCAAGAGTTTTAAAGGCAGGCTGAACCTCCCCCACTGGAAAATAGTCTCAACTTCTGTTTGATGTGTTCCTGTGCCAAACAAAGCTAAACAATATTCTTATTGTATACAAGAAAAAAAAAATAAAATAAAATAAAGATTGGGACAATTTATTAAACCTAACATAGACTGACACATGAGACATCTACTGAGGGTAGGATACTTACATGAGCTGCCATCGATTGTAGGAATGTGAAAGATGATAGTCATTACAGTACATTCAAAAATACAACCAAAATATACTGCTTAATGACACTTGAAGAAAAAAACTGTTTTATTAATAAAACAAAAAACGTTTATCAAATAATGGGAGTTTTGTTGTTTTTTTGGTATTAATTTTGTAAATTACAATAACAGTAAGATTATCCATTATTGTCCAGGTTAAATTGACTTTCAATTATTATTTTTCAATTTTTATTTGCAGTTTAAGTTAACATGCTTTATTTTTTATTTTTTATTTTTTTGTTTCATGAAAATTGATTTTCTCGGTTTCTGACAACTACAAATTATAGGATACCATGTACAACCCTAGACAAAAATTATGGAATTAGCATGCATAGAGGATGAAAACTCAAGATTTGTTTTTATTTAGTAGTAAAACAAAAACTAATAACAGATAATATTTAAAACATTTTATTTAATAGCTCAAGATTCTGGTTTCATAAAATCTATCTTAAACAAACTAGATTCAATTATTTAAATTAATGATATCATTTTATTTCCAGCCACGTAAAGGAAAATATGGAATATACCATTAAGGAAAAATTTTATCAGTCTATTTTGTTTAACATATATTTTAAGAAGCCAGAATGCTCAGTTATTAAATAAAAGAGGTTTTGCATTTTATCTGTTTGTTTCAGTCAGTTATGTGCCATGCGTGATACATGCTTAGGCGATCATGTATCTTTCGAAAAAAAAAAAAATTGATGACAGTCTGAATCAAAATCCAATTAAATATTAGGTTGGTGCAAAAATAATGACGTAATAATGTCGTTTTTTGACGTTAAAAAACACATAAAAAAACGACATTATTACACCATTATTTTTGCACCAACCTAATATTTATAGTAGAAATAAAAAAAAAAAAAAAAAAAAAAAATTACACTTATTTACATTGTTTGGACTATTGTCTTCATCTTTATTGTCATATTCATAACATTTTGGCCTTCTTCAGGTGATATATAGTTTAATATTGAACCGAACCCTTTATTTCGTCCAGTGAAATAGATTCCACTTGCCTTTTCTAGCTATCTCGGTTTCCTTTAGTAACTTGACTCTCCATGTTTTTGTTCATCTCTGCTGTGGCCAGGTATTGAACTCATGTCTCTGGGTCAAGATACTGGCTTACTTCAAACCAATGCTTTTATCCACTGGGCCACGTGTTCTTGGGGGAATTCCAATATATATCACCTGAAGAAGACTAGAGCGTACAACAGCTGAAACATTGTGAATATGACAAATATAATGACAGTAGTTTGAACAATGTAAACAGTCACAATACCTTATCTCAGAAATATAGACAGATAAAAAAATTGTCTATGAGAAGATGTATTAACTGCCATTTGGGAAAGTTTCGATGGCTTTAAATAAAGAATATTGATTTAGATTAATGAAATCCATACCCGAATAATTTAAGACTCAAAAGCTTGAGGACTGGCAACTAAGTATTCATTGCCATATTCCTTTTCATAGCTGGGAAAAAAATGATAACATTAAATAATTTAATCTACAGTTAATAATGTAAATTTTATATTTATTTACTAAATGGAATCCTGCTTCTGCATTATCAATATATTAAGAAATTTCATTGGTTGAATTATGGAAGATGATGTCATGTAAATTTTTCCTGGTTGCTATTTCATAAGTATGTTTTCTGCCAATTCTTGCATGACTTTTGGAACACCTTGGAGTTTAATCTATATTTTATGAAAGCAGAATGTTCAGCTATTAACAGATCATTGAAAAAGTTTGTGCCCGATTTTCAGTGTTAATATAAAATGAACACAACTTGATACTTAGTGTACTTTTTGCTGCAGATTTCTGGTGTGTGAGATTGAAACATTGCGTTGTTCAGTTGTGAGGCAGATTTTGTTGAATGTTGGTGTTTTATGTATGGATGAAGGCCTTAAAGATGGTGGCTGGAAAGTAGCACTTTTGCTATATTATGCTCTATGAATTTTGGAAAGGAGTGAGTGTCAAAACTCAAAACTGTGACAAAAAAAAAAAAAAAAGAGATTTAGAATGTTTATTTAGTACTCCAACTTAACAGATTTTTTCGGTATGATTTTAACCTAAACAATCAACCATGCTCTGGGCAACCTTCCAATGTCTATGAAGATGCTCTGCTTGTTATCATGGAGAATAAACAAGCTACAAATGAAATAATAATAATAATAATAATAATAAAAGACAACAAATCATAAAGCAATTAATAATAAGTAAAAAGTTAAAGTACACTATAAAATAGCTACAACTAACTGCATTCGGATTCACTATTATTACTACTTCGTAAATGAAGGTGAAGAAAAGGGATGGTCAAAAGAGTCTTTTAAACCAATCAAATCAAGAGACAATTCTGAAATTTAATTCCTTTGTCTCAAAAAGAAAAAAAAGATAAACTTAGAGACGACCAAGCAAAGGCAGCAGAGAGTTGATGAAAGAATTTTGTCTGTTCTGCCATGCCTACATTTTCAGACAGCTAAAAATCTCACAGAGTTGAAAGGATTACTACTACCAAAGAGATACTTATATACATACATATTTACAAGGACTCTTCTCTCTCTTATATGCTAAATGAATTTAGACATTTCAACACGAGAACTTTCTGATATGAACTTATGAACTCTTTAAATATTGTATATTTTATTTTAAGAGATAAAATTTTATCAGTACATGCAAAATATATCTTTGTACTAATCTTTGCATGCATTTTTAAAAGGCCAAACTTGGTGTATATTTTGATTAAGGACATTATCTGAGGATAACCACTAGAAAACACATAACCCCCACATATATCTATACAATATACAGTGTAACCCGGATATAAGAGAGATTTTCTCTGGTCCCAAATTAGAGCCATACTTACCTAAACAAAATAGACCAAACCCGGATATAAGAGACTCCTTCTCCGGTCCCAACAACTCTCTTATATCTGGGTTACACTGTACATGGCATTTTCTATCTGCATATCCGAGTTTGTAGATCAATCTCTTGTTAGACATGAATTTTCTTGTATAGAAATGAGTAATAGTTAAAAGACAAGCAATGGATAAATTTGTTAGATTTATTAAAAATGAATACTTTCAAATATCATATTAAAAACAATAAATGCTTATTGATAATCCAGACATTGGGTTTGAATCTACTGTCATTTTAATGCTTGTCAGTATATGCTGAACTTTATGAATATTTATAAAGCTTTCAAATATCAACATGGAGTTAAAATAGAGATGTGAATAAATGGCCTCATAACTATCAAGTGGGTAGTGAAAGAGAATCAATGTAAATTCCGATCACTTTCGCAGTAAAGTTCTAAAAAGGCAACAGTTAAACTACTATTGTGCTGCTACACTGCCAGGCATGTTGAAAAGTCTTGTTACTGGTATGCCACAATAAATAGTAAATACTTAGGTTGGTGCAAAAATAATGTTGTTTTCTATGTGAGAAAACAACATTATTTTTGCACCAACCTAATACTTAGGTAATTCATCTTCTCAGTTATCTGCCTTCACAGTCAAAGCCAAATGACTATTCTATAAATTATCAGCTTCGATACTGATAAGATTAAGGTCCTTAGAAAAAAATAAAATATAAAATAAAAACACTATCAACCTGCAATAGAAATTTGCATGTTGGGCATTACTATGGTGATCTTTTGTAGGGAGAAACTCAGCCCCAAATGGAACCAACATTTTGTTTTGTGATTTAGGACACTTGGTTTGTTATTTTGCAATTGTTCATTTAAATTGGTCATTCATTTCAAGATTAGTATTGTTCAACCACCTGCAGTTTGTAAACAAAGCTAAAAACACCTAATATTAGCCTTTTTATAAATTATTCCAAAGTTTTACCTTGGATATATTAAGCCAGATATTTCTCAGTGAGTTTACTAAACTGTTTTTGTTTTTAAAGAAAAAAATTATAAAATAACTAATTTTGGGAGATTTTTTTTTTTTTATTTATTTATTTTTTTTTTTTATTTGCTCCATTTTGTTTGTCATTGGCTTGGGAATAACTTTGCTTTGGTTTCTTTTGATCATATTGTAAAGAGAGTGAGAGAAAGAAATATTTATTTCCCCAAATGAATTTCTCTCATTAAGGTCATTAACATATCCGTGATATAACAACACCATAATTCATGGACAGGACAGGATAGCTGAATGGAAAAAGAATAATAGCCATGCTTGGTCCTCAGAGAGGTTTATAATGCTATGTTGTACACAAAATTAGATATATACACATAGACATGTGTCCCACAATGAGAAATTAGAACATATGCAACAATAAATGGTATGTAAGAAAGTGGAAACTTACTTGTAATATTTCCTGAAGGGAAAACTGGAGTTATAGGGGTTTCTCTTTGAACCAGGTTAGGCCATGGTGTTTTTCCTGTAAGGGCTAATGCTGTGGGCAAGTGACATCCTTCTCTGGGCTCTACATCACAACTGCTTTCATCAATGCCTTGCTTGACATCATTCATTGGCCATCATGTGATCCTCATGACTATATCAACAAAAGGGAGAGAATTGTCACTTGTAACACAACAATGTCTTATTTCTTTTCATTTAAGCATTTGGAGTTTTCTTCACTTTAAATCTCAATCTTGATACTTAACATTTTACAAATGTGTGGAATAATCCTTGCCCTGTAAAGTGTAGATATTGGTTTAAGGGTCAAAACGAATTGCGTCAGCTTACATTAGGATAATAAAAGCTGATTTTTAAAGTACACAATGACAGTTTAGTGCAATATAATCTTCCTGAAAACTATTTTCCCCTCATTTAATCTTGGCTTATGCCAATAACACATTGAAACACCAGTTCTTGTATAATCACCAAAGTTAAACAATGTCAAGATTGGTCAGTTGCTGTAAGCTTGGATGTATGGGTGGCATAACGAATGATGACTCAGAATTGGAAATCAAAGTAAAGTTCCAATTTCAGTTAAGTTTGATTACTCTTGGGAAAGGCAGGAATTCACCATTTCTCCCCCTAGCTATGGGTTAATTAGTGGGACTTGTAAATGATAAGATAACATTACTGAGTGAACTGGAAAAGTATCCAAAGAGACTCAGACACGGTCATGCAATGAAGACATGGGTGCAGCTGGTCAGGTGTCCAGCTGAGCAGTGACCCTATGACCACACATGGTCATGGGTCTAATGATAATTTTGCCTTATGATTCAAATCTAAAATATCTTACATTAAATGCCAATAAATATAAGTAAGTGATAAGTAATTAGTTATTCATATTCTTAGGAATTACAGATTTTTTTCAGTGTATAAAATGTACTGTTTGTTCTCGGTTTAAATATATTGTTTTCAGAATTCTTTCCTAAGGTGAAACACCAACAAAAGAATCTGGTGACTTCAAAATTGCAATTAACTTTAGCTGCCTGGGAAGGTTGATAGATCTGCACATGAATAAATTTTATTCAATGTGTAAATAGCTTTTCCATTGTGGAATTTCTCTCTTCATTTAGGTAAAAATGGATTTGAAAAAATTTCCTCCTTAATATTATTATAGTAAGAGAGCTAGCATAAATATTCTGCATTTATTTATTTGAGTTTAAAAATCAAAAAGAAAAAAGATTTTGCAGTACATGGGTCTCCTTGAAATTTATCTCTATTCCATGATGAACACCTATGAGGTGTGTGTGTTATATATATATATATATATATATATATATATATATATATATATAATCTCCTGCATCTCTTCTGTAGAGTCTCCCTGTTTAAGTTGGTGAATGCTGCCATAATCCTTGCCTTCAGTTCATCTTTGGTGTTACAAGGAGTTTTGTTGGTCTCTTGATCAACTGTGCCCCATACATAATAATCAAGGGGGTTGCAGTTTGGGGAGTTAGCCAGATGTAAAGGGTGATGTGGTCTTAGAAATTGTCTGACTGCCATGACTGGATTCTCCTGCTTGGGTGGCATGGTGCAGAGTCCTGCTGGCACACATAGGGTCTTCTAGCAGCCACCCTCTTAACCCAGGGCAGCACTACCTCCTTAAGATGTAGACCACTGTGTTGAGTCCAAGGCCTTGTGGGAAGATGAATGGAGGCATAACATTGCCATCACTGGTGATCTTCTCCAAACACCTTTGTAATCACCATTAGACTCATCCAACTCTTTCTGAATCCTTTTCACTATTCTAAGATTGGCACCCAAACACTCTTAAATGCTCATATTGGAGTTCTGGTGTGAATGCCATCCCGCTGCCAAATTTCTGTCGGAGTGAATTTCATCATGGTGTTCTTTTTCTTGCAGAAGGTGCCCAACTGACTGTGCAATTGACAAGGTGCCCAACTATACTGTGCAATTGACAAATTCAAAAACAAAGAACATGTATACATGAAATTAAAAATATAAAATGGCAACAGTTTAACTATTGCACCATGTGTGTAAAAGTTTTCAGATAGAATGCAAATGTAACCATAACTTTGATATAAAATAATGCCACAGTCATCAAAAGAGAAAGTAACTTACCAAGAAGGAAAATCTTTGAGTGTGCCGTTATTGAATCTTACCAAAATATCAATCTGCACTCTGGATTTTTCACAATATTCCCATTTCTGAAAGAAATGCTACTTTCCTAAGATAGACAACTACAAAAATGTTAAGGAATTAAAAGAAGATTCAAAATATATAACACATAAATTAATCCCAAACTATATTAATTCAAATGACAATTTGCCTGAAATTTTTAAAAACATAACTCACTTTCATTTATTAGATATTGAATTGTATCACTTTGCATCTCCCATGGCTTGCCTATCATTTTCAGCTAACCTGAATAATATTTATGAGCATTCCTAACTCAAGAATTTTGAAAAATCAATAACATTTTTGTTCTTGTATATAAATACTTATTACAAAATAAAATTCTTGCATTTGCCTTGATAAAGACCCACAGAGGACAAAACACATTGACATAGATAAGTTTTCCTTTTGTCCTTATTATATATATATATATATATATAGTTTATGGAAAACTAGGTAATCCGTATGGGTAGACCCAAGGAGGATAAAATCCAGAGAGCTCAATGTAAATCCAGAGCAAATAATTTAAATAAAAACAAACCACTTTAAGGTTCCATGTAATAAATTATTTCACCACAGCCCTTTTAAAGGACTGCGGATCATCAGACTTTGGTTTCAAAAGGTTTGAAACCTTTGGAAGTAAAGTCTGATGATCCGCAGTCCTTTAAAAGGGCTGTGGTGAAATAATTTATTACATGGAACCTTAAAGTGGTCTGTTTTTATTTAATATATATATATATATATATATATATATATAACAATAAATAAAAAGAAAGAACAGTCAGATATATAACCTGGTGTTCTTATAGATATTTTTATTTTTACAAAACAATGCTCAATGTAAATTTACAGAGCATTAATATTATAAATTAATTGATTTAAAATATGTTTTTTTCGCTACACATATATATAGATAAAATGCTCTACTCTGTATTGAGCACTTTTTAAAAAATGAAAGTTAAAAGAATTGTGGATTATTAATCTGACTGTTCTATCTATCTATATATATATATATCCACTACCTCTTTAGAAATGTGTGCGTATGATAAAAATATAGTTTTGTGGTATGCTATATTTATGGGTAAAAGTGCTTAATATCAGGGATAGAGCATGTGTATATATAAGAATACACACTGATGTCAGAATCGAGTGGCGACAGTCTGTTTCATGCCCAAACACAATCTTCAAGCCATCCTGATTGTATATAAAAAAATTAAATAACGAATAAGTAGAAATTTGAGATGTTTTTCTTCTTATAAGATTTATATTTATGTTTTTCAACTTGTTCCTCATTTAAGCATTTTGTTGAATTTAATTAAAATTTTCAGTTCATATAAAATTTATACATATTTATACATACATTTCTGTTCCCAGCTGAAAGATGCCAATGTAGCTGATAAAATAATCAAAATTGAATTGGCATATAATAATCTAGTTTTAGTGATCCTAGCTTGCTTTTGTAAAAAATTTTAGAGTGTAAGCCATATTTGTAACATTTGTAATGGTATGATCCAAGGATTCAGGGAATTTTAAAAGATCAATTTGTTAACTTGTCTAATCACCTAGCATTTCCCAAGACATGGGCTTCACATATTTCTGAAAAATCATTACACCAGCAAATAAAGGACCTCATTTTTCTCTAAATCCCTTTTTCTGTTTGTGGAAGACATTTTTTTTTTTTTAAGGTTCTTAAACTTTTATCCAGCATATTTACAAAAAGATACAAACACAGTAAATCTTTCATCAATACAGATCACTAAGCTTTGAAAGAGGTAAGAGAAGTTTGTAGTAAATATTAAAAAGAAATTTTTAAAGAAGTCATTAATAAATTTATTGTATTTTTTTTATGCTTTCTGAGAATTTTGTATCAGAGACATAAAAATGAAAATTGATTACATTATTCAAGAAAGGGAAGGGTTAATGCGTTATAAATATAACACTTGTAAATATATAATAAAGATTAGTAATAACTAGAATAATAAATGTTCACTTATTGTGTCTACTTAGTTTAATGGAGATTATCTACTGAGGCACAGGATATGTGGGTGTGG
Source organism: Acanthosepion lycidas (assembly GCA_963932145.1). Taxonomy (NCBI): domain Eukaryota; kingdom Metazoa; phylum Mollusca; class Cephalopoda; order Sepiida; family Sepiidae; genus Acanthosepion; species Acanthosepion lycidas. The sequence continues at coordinate 45,754,115 of OZ010590.1, read as the reverse complement.
TAGAATAATTGGGTTTCAGAATTTTTATCAATATAACTTTGAGGATTGCAAAGGGGTCAGAAAATAATTTAAAGGGTCAAGAAAGTGAAATTAACAGGATGGTTTTATGTTTGGTTTTTGGGGAGACATATTAGCCATTTCCCTACAAAAAAAATTCAGCAGTTATTGACGGAGCTGTCAGTACTGCTGTTGTTTTTAAGTTATAAATTTGTAAGCGATCTGGGATTACAAAGGAAATGTTTGTCACAGATTATTTCCACGTCACAGAGAATAAATCACTAAATTCAGACTTGAACATCGGGGGCAGAAAGAAATGCCGAAAACTCGATTCGCAAGTACTATTTCATGAATCACAATGCACACAACCAGTCAGAAAAATAACTCATTCTCCAAGAAACACGGTAGCCAAAATACCCAAATTTTCTCCCCAATTCGAGAAAACCAACTGCTTTTATTGGTCGAACATTTTTTCCATTCGTCGACAGCTGGGAAAGGATGTTCAGTAATTTGCATATCAAAATACTTTTATAGTGACTCCTGCGACAGACTTGTTTTTTAATTCAAATATTCCATCTTCAGCATGTCATGTGAAATATGTGCCCTTTTGTTTGGTAAGTAATATTCTTTTTTGCCACATTTTCCATTGTAGAATACATGCGACACGCTGTCGCTTGGTTTGACGAGGTAAGTCGCCGTTTTCTTCGCTATACTCTTAAAACAATTTTTCAGGAAAATAGATTTCTTAAGTTCTGTAGCTGTTATAGCTCTTTCCACTATTGATGGAGCTTTCCTTCCTAAACTTCTATTTGAAGTAGTGTGGGGGCAATAACATCTTCATTATGTCATTTTTTTTTTCTTCGAGTTATATGTGCTATCCATTTTAGTTGTTGCTGCTGTTGATAGTCCTCAAGTGATGTGGTTTCTGTTATTTGGTACAGTTCTTTGGGAATCTGTAGCACCAGTTCACAAGGTTCAAGGAAGTATGTCTTTGCCAACACCCATAGGCTTTACTCAAAGCTTTTTTTAACCATTTTAGCGCAATCATAATCTCCATGAAACCAAGTAGTGAAACATTAATAAAAAAAATTAAAAAATGACAGTTTTTAACCAGTAAAGAAACTAATTTAATGGCTAGCCACTTGTATGCCAAGTATGCCTGTCTACTAGGATGGTTAACCAATCCCTGCTGCAGACGCCTGCTCAGGTACATTTGTGTTTGTTCAACACTCATGGATCCCATCTGTGATTTATACTGCAATTATGCTAACTGAACCTTAGTAAAGAATGCATTATCTGGCATGATCAACTGCCTGAACAAGACCAGTGTGCCCAAACCCATGTGACTTTGCGCTATCCCAACCATCAACAGCTCTCAAATAGTACCATCTACCCAATTTCACACACAAGACTTTGGTTCTCAGGCACTTTCCAGAGGTGTTGCATGCCCCACCCAAGATAATAACATCAAAAAGTTACCTTCCTGACAAATTGACCCTGAGATTTGAACCCAGGTCTCATGATTGGAAAGTAAATAATCTAACCACTTAGCTATATGCCTATAAAGAAACTAATAAATACTGAATAAATATGAGTAAATAGCCATGAATTCATTCTTTAATTATACCAAAATGTTCCAGTTACTACTATCAGGAAACATTTAAATCTGATGAATCTATGTCAGCTATTTTGAGAGGATGTTGTTGTTGTTTGCAGTAAATGAGAAAAAAAATGTTGGGTTTCTCAGGCTATTAATAAGATTATTTGTATTTTAGATGTCTCTGCTATAATTCCAGGCAGTGGGAATGACAAACTGGATTATAAATGTAAGAGAAGAAAGAAAAAAAAAAAACAAACAAGTCAAAGTTGATATTCAGATTCAAGGATTTGACAATGAAAAAGATTTCTGGAACATGTCTGGAGAGTTCAGAAAGGCTGTAACAAATTCAGAGGTCATGCATTAAAATAATATTTTTTTACTATTTTTTGTTGCTCCCCCCCCCCCCGGATAATAAAACAAACAATTAAAACAGTGTAAATGTTCTTTTTTCAGATAAGAAATGATACCAGTTGCAAATTGTTAGAAAGACAAATCAATGGGAAAAAAAATAATTACAGATTGGGTGACTCATGGGTCTGATAATGTAATTGTCAGCAAATTGGATATTACACTAGTAGTGAATTGGATCGTCACTTGGTGCACCATACTTGTTGCCTTATGCAAAATGTGATGTTTAATAATTAAAAGCCATCAACCTCTCTGAAACTGTTAACCATGTTGATATATATATATATATATATATATATATATGTATATATATATATAAAGAAAAATATACGGAAAAAACAAACAAAAATCCTTATATGTAATTATGCTGTTTTAATGTTAATATGTCAATGTCGGACGTTTCGGTCTAATAAACCATCTTCAGGACATATTCATAAAATATAATTAACATTATCAATTCAACATGACAAAGACGATGGACGAGTCTTGTTCTTATGTCCATCGTCTTTGTCATGTTGAATTGATAATGTTAATTATATTTTATGAATATGTCCTGAAGATGGTTTATTAGACCGAAACGTCCGACATTGACATATTAACATTAAAACAGCATAATTACATATAAGGATTTTTGTTTGTTTTTTCCGTATATTTTTCTTCATACTGTCGGATCTATGTCCATATATTTGCTTACATATATATATATATATATATATATATATATATGCTTAACATCATCTGGAAGCATGGTGGAGTAAGGGATTGCAGCTCAGATTGTGGAATAAAAGAGCCAAGTTTGAATTCCAGTCAAGTTTATTACATTCTTTTAATTGCAAATACCCTTGGGAAAGGGTATGCATCCATCTCTTCTCTTCCCCAGCTATGGGTAAATAGCTGGAGAGACTGGTCTTATAATTTTGGATGGCAACCAGTCTAGGAGGACAACTCTGAATTTAAAACCTTCAGCTACAGGTAAATAGTAGGGTTGACTGAAATTTTCAGCCTTGAGTGGCAACCAGTCTAGGAGAGTGATAACACTGAGTTCAAAACCATATGTAGCCCTGGCTAAGCACATAGTATGCTGCTAATAAAAGGCTTGTGGAGTTTACAATGGCTCTATGATCTCGACTGTGGTTTCCATTGATTGATTGATTAATCATCTGGTACAAGATGTGTACCAAGTTAGGATCAAATTCACTGTTGTAGTTATGTTCTTTATGACTGGCTTGTTAACCATTGCTGCATGGCTGAATATCCTTTTAAATTAAATCTGATTTATTTCCTGTTCAGTGAATTCTGTCAAAAATGGAATTTTCAGTGAGACTCTAAGCAATAACTTAAAACTAGTTTTTTTTTTTTTTTTTTTTTTTATAAGCATTTCACCCCAAGCAAGGCGGGAGCCACTAGGATGCAAGGGTTACAGAAAATTTAGAGCAAGGTCAGATAGGAGTGATAGAAGAAAGGATGAGGGTAGTGGATAGATCAAGGCAACTGGAGATGTCGATTGACATTACACTTGAATAGCTGGAGATTATAGCTATCAAGGAAACAGGAATAGGGAAGGGAGTTCCACAGGCGAGAGGTGCGAGGCATGAAGCTATTGGAGTAGAAGAGACGGCTACATTTAGGAGTTTTGACAGTGAAGCGGTGAGAGCGGGATGCCAGCCTCGTATGGCGCTTGAACTCATGTCTGGGAACCAGTGAATGCAGCTCCTCGGAGAAATTGCCATGGAAGTATTTCTACACAATCTACATAGCCAAACTGGCAGAAGGCAGCAGCATCAGTTGGGCTGGCATAATGAAAACGAACCATGACAGACCAATCATCCAACAAAGCTGATGCAACCAGATTTCCCAGATCATGCCTGTGTCAGTCCCCTTTGAGCTGTGAGAGAGTCGCTTCTAGCCAAGTCTGTGGGATTCTCTGTTGTGCAGAGTTGTCCACCAAAATCAAATTCATGTGAATGGCCCTGTCAAATTCTCTTTGATTTACAACCATCTCTGGGGGAGGAGAAAGGGAATAGTGTGAGTGGATGACAATCCCCATTCTTAGATTGCCAAGAAGAAGCTTATCACTAAAAATTATTTTGACAAATTGTTTATCTGGTTCCTCTTTCTGATAAGCATTGAAATATTTCTATGGGTTTTGTTCTTGATTTGTACCAGAGTGACTAAGAGAAAGAGGTAAAAGATAAAATAGTCAAAAAGAAAATGTGTGTCAATGGGCAAGTTAAAAAAGGGAGTGGATAGAAATTAACAAGCCACTGAGATGGGGACTTAGCAAGAGTTAGAAAAAAAGAGATTGAGAGAGAGTGAAAGAATACAAGATATACAATGAGAAACAGAGAAAGGAAGCCAAATAGAAACAAAAAAGAGAGAGAGAGAGAGAGAGAGAGAGAGAGAGAGAGACAAAGTAAATCATACTGTGATAGAGGGCAATGAAAGGAAGAATAGCAAAGAAGAAACAAGACAAAATAAAAGAGACAACTTGTGTGTGTGTGCATATATATATATATATATATATATATATATATATATATATATGCATATGTGTGCATATATATATATGCATATATATATATATATATATGCGCACACACACAAGTTCTCTCTTATTTTGTCTTGTTATATATATATATATATATATATATATATATATATATATATATATATATAAACACATGCAAACGTAGAGTGTGTGATAGATAAATTGTCTTCTAAATTACACAAAAATGAATATAACACTGACATCTCATTTTAACAGATATATTTACCAAAATTATGCAAAAATATCTTGAAATACTAAAGAGTAAATTTATTCAATAAAAATTGCCATTGACTTTGGAATCTCCTGTAACTCTTCTGGATGGTCCCCTTGTTTAAGTTGGTGAATTCTGCCATAATCCTTACCTTCAATTGATCTTTGTTATTACAAGGAGTTTTGTTTGTCTCTTACTCAACTGCACCCCACATATAATAATCAAGGGGATTGCAGTTTGGGGAGTTAGGTGACAAAATGTAAGGGGTGATATGGTCGCAGAAATTGTCTGACAGCCATGACTGGGTTCTCCTATATGTGTGGCATGGTGCAGAGTCCTGTTTCCAGACATAGGGTCTTCCAGCAGTCACCCTCTTGACCCAGGGCAGCACTACCTCCTCAAGACACTTGATGTAGTCCTCCATGTTGAGCCTGAGGCCTGTGGGAAGATGAATGGAAGCATAATGTCACTATCACTAGTGATGATTATCCAAACATCTTTGTAATCACCATTAGACTCATCTAACTCTTTCTGAATCCTTTGCACTGTCCTCAGAATGACACCCAAACATTCTGAAATGTTTGTACTGGAACTTCTGGCATGAATGCCAAGCATTACAGCATACTGTTTCCAGATAGCTGGTAGAGCGAATTGCGTCATGGTGCTCTTTTTCTCATAGATGGTGCCCAACTGACCCTACTATACTGTTCAGTTGACAAAATCATAAAGAAACAATGAACATGTATCATAGTATGACTGGAGTTACCTCCCTGTAGATAGAAGTTTCATAATAAAGATATAGGTGGCGGCAGAAAGATGGCTACCCCTGTATGAGTACACATGTGTCCTTGTTTCTTCTTTCAACTTACTGCTAAGCATGCTATTAATAAAACAAATACTGTTACAGCATGTGTGAAATTAAAAACATAAAATGGCGACAATTTATCCATCATACTGTGTATATATATGATTAATACAAATAAAATTTGTCACTTAGTTGATTGATATTATATTCAGTACCTTAACTGGAGTTTCCTAGACAAACTGGTTTTAATCATTCTGTCCATTGGTGTTAGGTTGAATTTTATTTTTGTGTGTGTCAAATGTCATGGTTAGTTTTCCTTTTCATCATTTACTTATCTTCTTATATTCTCTCCCTTTTTTTTTTTTTTTTTACTCCCTTCTTTTTTTTCTCTTTAATTTTTGTTCTCATTGCTCTATAGAGACACAGGTACACATTCATAATTCAAAAACAAAATCCAGTTAAATTACTTCCTCCTTTTAAATTTAAAACAATCAGATTCATTCCTCAGACATTTGCATGATTTTCTTTAATCTAGACAAATATACCCAGGTCATTTTTATGATCAATTACAAAGTTGCAATCAGTTCTATTTAAAAATAAGACTTCAGTCAAGCAAGGCAAATAGAGTATTTATTTTGAATCCCAACAAGACCCAAAATACAGTGTTTTTAGTTATGCCCAAAAGAACCTAGGTTCCTTCAGCCCTTGTTGCAGACATGAGTTACCTTGAAGGGATTTTCTTACTGGGTGGGTATCTGCCAACATGTAGGATGTAAAATTCAGCAGCACCAGAATCAATCACTAGATCACAACAAGCAGGGCACAAACAAGACTTCTGCATGAGAACACCACATATACTGGAAGAATACAGCCGAAACACCAGAAACATAAACAAGGATGAACAAATTTGAAATGAAGCTGGGTAACACAAACAAAAATCCTTGGTAATGCACACCATCCTGTTGTGTGGTCAACATGGTATGCTTTCAAGCTTTCCTCTCCCCAGAAAATGTTCTTACTTCTATGGAGCCTAAAACTTTAGCAGTTGGCTACCAAAGGTGTCATTTACATAGTTAAGAGCACTCAGCTCACTGTCTTGTTTATCTCATGGGGGAGCTGGTAAACACCTTCATAACCAGATGTTCTGGTGTTTGCACCAGCTCTATTCTGGCACAGCAGCCATGTGTTGTCTTTCTGACGAGACAACATACGAAGTGTTGTCTCTTTGACCAGCAGAGATAGTACCATTATTGTTAGTGATTGTCTGCTCCGTCTGCATTTTGTTTCTGTTACAGACCTCCTGACACTACCCCTGTTAGTGCCATGAGGAGAGGCTGTCTGATGGATGGATCCTCAGTCACTAGACAAGCTTAGTTGTAAGTACTTCGTCAGAATGTGAGGACAGTTATGGAATCAAATCATGAAAAACATCTATTTCTTTCTATGCTGTTGATTAATTAATATATCATTTATCATTTGCTGCATTGTGGGTCACTCCTTAAGCCTATTGTGGGAAATTTAATAACTCCTTAAATTGAGCCATGTCTTGAACAAAATGAGATAATTGAACATTGTAAAACATTCTTTATATAAGAAATACATTACATAACAAGAGAATAGAGGATTGCTAAAAGTGTATTTATTTAGCAGTTAAAAGTCAAGATATTGGTGGGCGATATCCAAAACATGTGTTTGAAATAGATTAAGCATTTATCTGAAGCTGTTCCTATTCTGCTTCCATTAGCTGCTTGTCCTTGTATTATTCAGTTTTTTTCCATGGCTAGCATTGCCTGTTCTGGGAATAGGCTAAAAACATATCTGTCCCATTTGCGGTTGCCTTGGCCTCTCTAATTGGTGCCTGAATTCTAATTTATCCCTAATTTTGGTTTTAGGAAACATACTTAACATCAGGAAGGGACAGTTAAAATTTCTAGGTTTAGGAACAATAACATAAAGGCAAAATTTATTAAACCTCCAGATCTACAAATCAACAATTCGCCCTTGCATGGAGTATTGCTGCCATATATGGTCTGGTGCCTCTTCTGTTTGCCTCGGGGTTCTTGATAGGCTCCAGAGGCGGATATGCAATATAGTTGGCCCTACTCTATCGTCTTGTCTACAGTCACTTTCTCACAGATGTGCCGTCACCTCCCTCTGTCTGTTCTACAAATACTTCCATGGAAATTACTCCGAGGAGCTGCATTCGCTGGTTCCCAGACATGAGTTCAAGCACCATACGAGGTTGGCATCCCACTCTTCACTGTCGAAACTCCTAAATGTAGCCATCTCTTCTACTCCAATAGCTTCATGTCTCTCACATCTCACCTGTGGGATTCCCTTTCCTATTCCAGTTTCCCTGAGAGCTATAATCTCCAGCTATTCATGTGTAATGTCAATCGACATCTCCAGTTGCCTTGATATATCCACTACCCTCATCCTTTCTTCTATCACTCCTATCTGATCTTGCTCTAAATTTTCTGTAACCCTTTGTGTCCTAGTGGCTTCCCGCCTTGCTTGGGGTGAAATGCTTAAAGAAAAAAAAAAAAAAAAAAAAAGAAGCTACAGAGGACAGAAAATTATGGAGAGCTGACAATTTTTATTGCTGGTGATATTTTTTTTCAAAGTATTTCTGGTATTAAGACCTATTTTTACACTTTCATAGTGTTTTGGCCCCAGTTTTGGGGTTAACTATTTGCCCATAGCTGGGATCCTAACAGGTGCTACCATGCCAGGTCAGGGTGAACTTAGGAACACCAGCAATTAAGAGGTGGTTGCATGCTCCTCAAAACCTCCTGATCAGAGGCCTTGCTGTTGGACGTAGTTTATCATCTTGCCCAGGACATGGATGTAGTTTATTGTCATACCCAGGACATATTTGTGTTGCTTCAAGTCTCTTCTTCATACATATTTAACCACATATGATGTAACTATGACACACACACAAGAATTTGGAAGACATGATATGCAAGCTGTTTTGGATGAATTACTCTTTGTCAATCAATATTCAAATTGACTGGAAAGGTTACAGTTGATAACTCAATGGTAGTAATGTATTGGTTGGTTGCTTTTATCCAAGTATGTCTTTCTAATAGGGTGGCTAGCCAATCCTTGTTGCAGACGTCGGCTCAGGAACATTTATATTTGTTCAGCACCCACAGGACTCACCTGTGGTTTATACTGCAACTATGCAGTATAATTGTGAGCTTAGTTACATTTTCTGGGAGAGAATCCATTATCTGATATAATCAACAGCTTGAACAAACAGGGAGAGCAAATCATGGCTGGGTGTTGAGGGTTGTTTAAGCTTGAAAGATGAAGTAAACACAACACAGGAGTCACATTTAGATGTGACTCCTGTGTTGTTGTGTTTACTTCATCTTAAATTCATGTTAAAATCCTCAGTCATGATGACTTAGAACTTTGTGCATCAATGGTTCCCAAATAGTTCCATCTATCCAATTTCACTAACAAAGCTTTGGTAAAACTAGTGTATGGTTTTCAGGCACTTTCCAAAGGTGCTGCATGTTGGGATCGCCTTCCCAAGCCGATAACATTAAGGTCACCTTCTTGATAAATTGACCATGCGGAGATTTAAATCTGTGTCTAATGGTCAGAAAGCAAATGTTTTAACCGCTCAGCCACATGTTCATTTCAGTGGCTGTAAGACTATAGTTATAAAGTATGGAGAAGATTTATGACATGAAAAATCAAATCATTTTATCAACAGGGAATTTGAAAACTTCTATAACATTAGAATCAGGTTATAGAAAGTCAAGGAAAATATGCAAAAACATCTGATAAACTACAACACAAAGAGCTATTTGAACTGCTAGGTACGCTTGATTTATTTGGGGAAGGTATTAGAACAAGCCAGAACTTATATTGCAAGCAAACTGCCTGAATATAGATAGGAAATGAATTTAGTAATTACACAAAAGTAGAAAGGAGCATAAGACAATGATCTTCTCACCAGACTTATTCAACCACTAGCAGTAGAGCCTGACGTTGCCCAGGGATGTAACAGTAAGAGATAGATCAAGTATCGACCATCATAAAGACTGAAAATTAAAATTGAAAAAGATTATTGTTTAAAGTTGACGGACACGCATGTCTTAATTAGTTTTTTTTTTTTTTTTCACGAATTGGTCAAACCCAAACTCAAACAAAAACATTGTTTTCAATCATTATGAGTCTACCGATTGAATAGAATTTTATTATAAACAATTGTCTTGTAAATGGAATTTTTAAAGCATTCTGAATGTAAAAATAAAGAAAAAAGTGTGCAAGACAATAAGAAACACTACCTGCCAAAAAAAAAGTGAAGTTTTGTTGAAATTGGTTGAAAAATGTAGGAAATCTGATCCCATATATAAATGAACACAGACACACACACACAAAACAACCTGGGTTTTATAATAAGTATAACTCGGTATGAGTTGTCCCCCTTTCATTCACGCAACAGCGATGCCTCTTAATCGTGTTTTCAAATTGATTTTGTGCAAAAACAATCATGTTTTTCCAATTTTTGGTACTGTCAGAACCACCGCAAGGTAATTTTACGTAGTCCTGTGAAGTTTTGTTGAAATTGGTTGAAAAATGTAGGAAATCTGATCCAATATATAAATGAACAGACACACACACAACCTGGGTTTTATAATAAGTATCATTACAATGAGGCAATTCTGTAAGAATTAGAACCCCTATGAAGATTCATTATTGGTTGTCATTGTTTTAACAATGTAAGATATACAGCTGATTGTGTTGATATAGCAAACAAAGCAAGGCAACTACAAGGTCTCTGTCGAGATGTTGAGTGTTTCCGTGTGCGTGTATTGAAATAAGAACAAACACATTAGTATACATAATATACACAAGTATTAATAGGAAAATTTTGTTAGAAACAAAGAAAAGATTTCTGAGCTGTTAAGTAATATTGGTCCCTCTATATGGCAGTGAATGCTGGACAATCTCTTCAAAAATGAGAGAAATTTGAGGCAACAATGTGTTTTCTGCAGGAAGATACTGAGAATACCATGGACTGAACATGTGAGCAGTAACAAAGTTTTAGGGAAAATGCAAACAAAAAGGACATATACTCATAATCAGGGCACAAAATGTGGAGATGGGCTTAGAGAATTTAACAGTTATAGGGCATATAAAGAGCAAGAAAAACAGGAAATTAGTTTGCATAAATGGTTGCCAGAACAGGGATTAAGAGAACTAATGAAAAGACAAACTTTACTAAGAGTGACAAAGGACATTGACTGATTTGTTTTATATGGCTTATCAGCCGCAGGTTATTTAAAGCCAGAAAATATTTTTAGGCTGTAAGAATTTTAATTTTTTTAGAGATAATAATGATTTTGGTAATACAAGTCATAGATAGGGGAGAAGCGGATTCATACTTTTCTCAAGAGTATTTGTGCATAAGTGAATATAACAAACTCAAGTGAATTAGAACTCAGCTCTCCAATTAAAAATTCCAAGCCATTATCCATTACACCACCCACACATCCAAGCTTATAGCACCTGATATTCTCAAGCAGTCACCCATGTAGGTACCAATTAGTTTCAATGTTGCTTAACCTTTAACACACTGCATTATTCACTACTATCCTTTCCACTGTACTGTTTTTCAACGCTCTGCTACTGTACTATTAATTTCAGTCATGGTCATTTTCTGTTGCCATAGCAGGATATGACAACACAACTGCAATATTCCAACATGCTAGCATTCATTCATCTAAGTTACTTACAATTGGCAGGATAAAATTTTTGCTTTGCAAACAAAATCACATCCAGAATGTTAAAGGTTAACTTTGGTGATTATACAGGAACTGGTGTTTCAATGTGATATGGTCATAGATCCTACAAAAGACAGGAAATTGTGGAGTGCTATGATCGGCCATGTCCTGAAAGGAAGAAGAATTGGCATTGTAACCACCATAATTAGAGAATGGACTTAAAATTGTGTTTTAAATCATAACCTATTTCAAGATCATCATCATATTAACTCCTACAATTATATTGTAAAGCTCAATAAAAACTCAAATTTTGAAAAACTAAAAATGCTAAAAACACCCCCATTATTAACTGCAGAGAATTTGTTACACTTCAGTCCAGCCTTGAGTTACATAATGTCAGATAAAAGACAATTTGTCAAAAGAAAAATGCTTCATTGTATTTATTTTATTTTTTCCATTTCAGGAGGAAAAAAAAAGGCTTTATTTTAAAATAAAATAAATATATATATATATATATATATATATATATATATATATATATATATATATATATATATATATATAAGTTGGTTGGTTTTACAGCTTATTAACTCCCCATCAGAATATATAATAGGAATATTTCATCTTGCTATGAGAATAATCTATCTCCAGAAGGATGTCCCTAGACATGATCAACAGAATGCGAGCAATCTACCTCCATAGATTAAATAAAGGATTCAGTTCTAAATTCTCTGATGGTTACCAAGACTGATAGACACCTGAAGAATGCCAGAGGGCACAATGGCTGAAACATTGTGATAATATAGTCGGAATGTAAAGAATGATAAGTCATCTCATAATCCATTTAAGTGTAAAATGTAATAATATTATAATAATAATAATAATAATAATAATCAACCATAGTTGGGATCATCAAGTCAATGTGAATGTTTCTTTTCTTAGCTGCATAGTATGTGCTATGTCAGGGTTACATACAGTTTTGAATTCAGAGTTTTACTTCTCCTAGACTGGTTTCCACTCAAGGCTATAGAACCCAGTCTGTCCTACTATTTACCCATAGCTGGGGAGAGAAGAGTTGGATTCATATCTTTCCCAAGGATATTAGCACATAGGTGAGTGTAATGAACTCGACAAGAATTTGAACTTGGCTCCCTGATTCCTCAGTCTGAGCCACAATCCATTACTCTACCATGCCTTTATAATGATAAAATAACGGAAATAAAGATGACCAAAGATTACAAAAGCCCGATATTACCTACAACAGAAAAAGTATTAAACATTAAAATGTCATCATATAACAATTGACACTAGTGTTCATTGTGTCTTTTGTCCTTCATCATCCAGTTAACCTACAGGAGGTTTTCAACTGAAAACTATATTTTATCTATAGAGGTAGATTTTTCTCATTCCACTGTCCATGTCTGGGGTCATCTCATCTAGTTCTTATTAACTGCTCATTAGCCTTGAAGTGATGATTTTTTAATTTGCTGACATAGTAATTAGGAGTTCAATCTCTGGGCTGGGCAGTGTATACTTAGACTCAATGGAAATAGGGGGTGAGCAATAACTGATCAGTAAATTAGAACTAGATGAAATGTCTCTAGACAAGGGCAGTGGGATGTGAACAGTCTACTGCTGTAGATTAAAAAAAGGGTTCTGTTTGGAATTCCCTGTAGGCTACTTGGGTCAGCGTACATCTGATGAAGGCTAGAGGACACAATGGCTGAAACACATTAACAATAAAGATGACACTATTTACATTGTTCTGATTATCATCCTCATCCTTATCACTTATCTCCTGTTAATTTCCCTTTCCAAGTTCTCCACCACCTTAACCAGGTATTGAACTCACACTCTTTGGGTCCTGTCACTGGATCTAACTAATGCCTTTATCCACTGTGCCATGTGTCCTTGATAACTGACATCCATTAGACATGGTACGTGGAACTAGAACAGTCTACCCCAGTGAGTGAAATAAAGGGTTCAGTTCAACATTCCAACCACCTGAAGAAGGCTGGAGCATACAATAGCCGAAATGTTGTGATAAATATGGCAACAAAGATGAGGATGATAGTCTGAACAATGTAAATAGTGTACATAATACCTCATCTCAGAAATATAGACAGATATTAAAGATGACAATAGTACCCATGTAAATAATGTAAACTTGTGTGTTAAAAGAAACAATTCTGGGTGTCCATATACCACATTTATATAACTACATTCTGAAATGTTTTCTAAAGAAAAAAAAATAGTGATAACTGGGCAATTTTTAACCTTTCTGAAGACAAAAAGAAAAAAAAAAAAAGAATGATGTGCCACAAAAGACGGTCTTTCCTTTGACACTGCTAGTATTTTAATTACATTCACTCCTTGGCAATGTTTGTGTGAAAAAAAAATTCATTAGCCAAAACATATGAAAGTGAATATATACATTTTTTTTCAGTTCTTGAAAATTTACAACAAAAATATTAAAAACACTATTTATTAGATTGTTTATTGAGAGGAATAATTTTATATTTACAACATTCTAAAAACAAATACAATTTTCATTGTCGGCATCTGCTCCCATTGGGATCCTCATCCTCTTTCATATTTACCATTTTATAAATCTTGACTCTATTGGCAACCATGTTTTGCCAACCATTTCAATAAACAATATTAATAGTGTTTAATATTTTTGTTGCAAATTCTCAAGTACAAAGAATAAACATTGACAAGGAGTGAAGGTAAACAGTGTCAAGGGAAAATCCATCGTTTTGACACACCATTTTTTGTGAGCATTTTAAACATTGCTGATAATTGCATTAGGCCATCAAAGAAGTTTGCTTATTTACAATATAAAAGGTCTTTCTATTCATAAGAAAATAGCATTTTTAAAGCAAGAATTTTAGAATTACAGTTATCTGTAATTCTAAATGCCAAATGAAATCTTGTATTCATTGGAGTGTAATGGGGTCAAGGTTGAGGTAGTTAAATGTTGTTAATTGTTATATGTATTGTGTACTAGTAGTAGTAGTTGATAGAGGAATCCTTTTTACTTTTTTATACTGAAAATAAAATGAATAAAAATGTAAAATTATAACAAGACTTGAGACATGTTGACGTTAATAACAAGAATTTGTATTTTTCTTTTTCATGATTTAAATTACAGATATTGATATGGTGTGTGTGTGTTAAAAATGTTCCATGTTACCATCTTTCTTATTTTCTTTAAAAGTTTGTTTTTGCTTGTTCTGAGAATTTCGTTGGTGAGGATAACATTTGAGATTGTCAGTTTTTGATTTTCAAAGAGGGATGAGGATAATGTGAGTGTTAGGCCTTTTTATTACTGCTACTGACACTTGCTACTTTACTTGACTGATTGTCTTCGCTTGTGCTGGAAGGGTCTTTATTATAATCAGGTTTTAGAATGATGAAAATATCTTTCTCATCTTTCATCATTGGTAGCAAGGTTGTTTTTAGGATGATGAAATATATTTTCTATCATCATTTTGTTAGTTAAAACTTAATCTTTTTTTTTTTTTTTTTTTTTTCCATATTTTACCTGACATTTAATTTTGATTTAAAATGGTTTAATTCATAAAATCAATTGAACTGCCTTTTAATAAATCAAAATCTTAATATTTGGTTTGTGAAAAAAATGAAGAAAAAATAACTTAAAAATTAGAAAGACAAACATAAAAAAATGTTTTTATGTTTAACTTAATTACAATTTTTTTTTTTTTTACAGTAAGGTTCAGCCTATTAAAGGCACGAAAGCCACTCAATGTAGAGGGATACAAAGTAAGAGTCAGTTTATACAGATATGAGAGGAAGATACAGTTAACCCTAGACTTGAACAGATTAAGATTGTAGTGATTGTGGAAACATCATCTTGTTCCACAGAGAAGTAGTTTACAGGAAGAAGCTATTCAAATGGAACATACTTCTCACCATTGGAATATGGAGGGAATGTGGGTAGTTTGCTACAATGTGGGTGGCATGGTGGATCCTGGTCATGAAAGTTAGAGCTGTCCACCAAGGAATGCAGTTTGTGCAAGTACTTTCCATGGAAGTAGTGAGAGCAATGAGCAGCTTGCACATCCCACCTGTGAGAAAGAGGTTGGAAAATAATTTATCACCTACAGGGACCCTGAGACATATGCATAAGAATTTGGATCAAAGCACTAGAGTTCCTAGAGGTCTGCCTATACTCTTGTTGATAAAGCTGTTTCTGTAAATATTAGGTTGGTGCAAAAATAATGTCGTTTTCTCACATGTGTTACTATGTGAGAAAACGACATTATTTTTGCACCAATCTAATACATAAACTTTACAGGCACACTGCTTATCCATCAATATTCTTCAGAATCAAATAAAAACTACTATTGTTTTTAAAAGGAGTAACTTTTGTAAGTTTTTACAAGAGGGCCTCTAAGTCTGAGGAATAATAATAATTATAATTATAATAATACACTATTAAAAAGACTTGAGGTAAGAGAAATGTTGTTATAGAGAAGGATAGTGAGAATGTAATGGACTGAATATGTGAGTAACAATAAAGTTTCAAATAAAATGGAAACGAAAAAGACATTTAGAAAGAGTTGAAATTTCTAGGAAACATGAGGAAAGAGTGCCTGGGAAATTTGATACTCAAAAGACATACTGAAGGCAAGAGGAACAGAGAGAAATGGTGAATATCTAAGAAACTTGCATAAATGGATGAAAGAACAAAGACAAGGAGGCTTGGTAAAAAGACAACCTTTACTAAGTGCTACAAAGGAGAGGAAGTTGTGGAGAATCTTGATTGCTATGTCCTGAAGGAAGATGGCATAGAATTTACTTTAACTTTTGTCTTTATTGACAGCATTTGCATGCTATAACCTCCAGAAATTTTGTAGAGAGAGAGAGAGAGAAAAAAACCCTATCTAGTCTTCTAAGCAACATAATTATTCTAAATCATTTGCATTTCAGCAGTGTTAGCAGGTAAGGCAAATATATCTATTTATTTCTTATAGTGCAGCTGTGGGTGAGTACCAATCCTGGATATACTGACTCATAGAGTAGACTGTGTGTGTGTGTGTTTTGGGCAAAATAGAGGAAAACTCCAAAATGGCAACAAATCAGGACATTAAACATGGAATATTGATGGCCAGTATTTGCTTATACAAAACCACATAATTATTTTGGTTGTGAACAATTATTATCTCTGCTATTATTTCAAGTAAAGAATCATTTACATGTTGGAATGTGTTTTAATGATTTTTTTTTTTTACTTACATAGCTGCATAAAAAAGGTGTGCCTCTGGTTCATATAAAACTTCCTCAGACACAAAAGAAACAAAAAACAAACAAAACTTCCACACACATAGGAAACAAATGTTATAAATGAAACTCACACACACAACACAAAACTTATGCAAGAAACTTACACGCTAAAGAATATATCACAGACAACATAATTTATAATAATACAAAATGTTACCAGCATGATAAAAGTAGACATTAAAAACAATTATCAATCCTCTTGTCAGAATTTACCTAAATATCAATTGTTTAACAATGAACTGTTTTATTTTATGGACTGAAATTCTGTTTGGTTTGGGGTTTGTTTTTTTTTTGTATTATAGCATATCAACCTCAATCAATTATTTAATGCTGACAATTTTTATTGCTGGTAATATTTTTTTTCTTAAAAATATATTTCTGGTAATATTTTTTCTTCAAAATGTATAGCTGGTAATAATTTTTTACAAAATATTTCTGGTATTAAAACCTATTTTTACACTATCATAGAGTTTTGACCCAAGTTTGGTGGGTAACTGCTTTGTAGTTGTACCCTAACAGGTGCTACCACCCCAGGTCAGGGTGGACCTGGGAACACCAGCAATTAAGAGGCAGATCCAAACTCCTCAAAACCTTCCGATCAGAGGCCTTGCTGTTGGATGTAGTTTATTGTCTTACCCAGGATGTGGAATTAGTTTATCATCATACCCAGGATGCCTGAAATTTTGTATTCTCCTTGTCTGTTGAGAGAGAGAAAGAATATTTTTACAGAATTGGAAGTATTTTTTGATCAAATTTCAAAACTTTTTCCACTCTTTGTTCAGATAAGCTGAGTGCATTAAAAGCTAGGTTTAATGATTGGAGTCTGATCCATGCAGACACTGCTACCTTGATTGATTAGACAGAATTGAAATGACGGTACAGACATTTTTGTGTGATCAATTATTTATGTCATAATTAAACTTGATAAGGGTGATCAGGTGGTATTTGTGGATTATAATGATTATCAACAAGATGATGTTGATTTTGGATGATGTGAACAAATTAATAAGAGTAGGACTCAATGAAATGCATGATTGGACAAAATCAATTGAGTTGAACTTTCAAAAGCATTTACTCAGTTTGATTAAAAATAATGTCTTTTTTTGTGGATGTAAGTATTATGCTAAGATTTTCTTCTCATTCTTCTGTACTCTTACTTTCCAGTCACTTTTGATTTTCAATAATTTAAATGCAATGTCAATCGTTATATTCATTTTTTTTTTTTTTTAAATTCTTGTTCTTTATTATTGTTTTCTTTACTTAATAGTGTATAAGTATGAGATTTCTAGTCACTGATATAATCGTCAAAACAAGATAACCAAAACCCTCATTTATAAAAAAAAAGAACGGGTTTTATTTTATGCTAAAAAAAAAAAAAAAAACACAAACATACGCATGTCCTTCCCTAATGGGAAGATAATGACTGACGGACTTAGCCAAACGGTAGAACACAGGAAAACTGGTTTCTCGGAGATCTGGTCTCATGGCTGCTGTCACAGATCGAGTCTGGACTGGAAACACTACATGTGTGTCGCTCGGCGAGGCCTGCTGAAAAGAGGAAGCTTCTCCACGTGCTACGGTTTTTGTATCGGCGGCCCGTGGCAGGATCGACCAATTTGGAGACCGCCATGTCGTCACGTGATCTATCTCTCCACGCATAGGTAAAAACAAATCCTTTTACTGCCCCAACAAGTGTTTTTTTTTCTTTTAGCGTCTTGTCATGTCTCACAGCTCATGCAAGATGAATGTGGCAGGCAGAGATCTATTAAGGATACCTAAAGAAAACACAGAGACCTGTTAAGCATGAGGGGTGGTCTCAAAATCTGCTGATTCTTACATCCTCCATCTGTGCTATTTTTATTAGAAGGGAACCTCTGGTTTTTGTGGTCAATGATGTTGTTGCAGGCATGTTCGAAATTTGGCCTCATTCGAGGACAATCTCACAACAATAAAACTAAAGATAAAAAGACGTAGGTAATAAATGATATGACTTTATATACCAACAACAATACAATAATTTGGTTGAAAGAGTTAAGTGAAAAGAGTGTCTTGTTTGCTAAAAGTGTTCATAGAAATTGTGGGAACTGAATTGTGTAGTTATATAATAATGGTTAAATTCGGTAATATAGGTAGGCGCTTGTATGTGTGTGTTATGAAGTCCGGGCAGAGAGGAACCCAGATAAGGCTATGCAGAAGTGCAGAGTCTTGTCTGGAGAGGCGGACAGCTATCCGACCCCGTGTTTACAGGGCCTACAGGGAATTTTTGCACGGACCTACGGGCTCAGAATAACCCCATGTAAAAAAAAACAAAAAAAAAAACAAAAAAAAAACGGCTTTTTGCCACATCCGGTCTTATGGGACAGTAACGGATAAATACTGTTATAAAGTTCGTGTTTGTGCAAAATACTAATGTAGAAAAAAAGATAAATTAAAAGAAAATATGAATATTTCTTATGGTGTTTAGTGGTGATAAGACAAGTTTCTATGTGTGAGTACGAGTGTGGATAAGTATGTTCACGTCCGGAGGTCACCAGTGGGTAAGATTTTCTTTACTGGAAACTTTGGAATAAAACGAATCTGCCTCAAAGGTATAAAACACATAATATAATTTTATTTATCTTCTTTAGAGTGAGTCCTTTTATATTCGGTATAGCAAAATGCTCATTTATAAGGCGGATATTGGTCGCAGTCTGGAGAAGGTTCAGTAATGTAGTTTTTGAAGTCAGACCATGATAGGGATAGTAGTAGTAATATAAAAAAAATGGGTCAGTGTAAATATACTGTTTTTCTTAGTTCTTAGGAAGGCAAGAATATTATTAGCTGATGACATTTTAACTACTTCTTCATCCATCGCGTATGGCTGGTTTCTCTAGCGGAAGCGTTCTTTTGTTCTGTCCTATCTCATTTTAGCACAGAAGTGTCGGGCTCATATCATTTTGACCAGGCTCTGATATTCTGGCACGAACATTGGTTTTGGTTAAAATCAATAATCTTTGATTTGCTAAAATTATTTTGTGCGTGTGAGAGAGTGAGTGACTCACAACAGGTGTGTTTGGTAGCAGCAGACGTACACCATAGTGGAAAAAACTATGACTGATCCACTTTTTAAGCTGGTTCTCTTTATTTATACTTGAGCCAAAGATAAAATCCACGTTTTTTTTTATCTTAGCAGGAGGCCGTCTGATTGGATGAAAGAAATATATTCTATCATCTAAATGCTAACCATAAACCTACCTGGAGCCTACGTACGCGCAGATTCCTTTTCGGCATATGCGTTTTAACTATATAACTCCACAATGTTACTACTGTACCATACCTTATATTTTTTCAAAATATATACAATTAAGAGAAATATGAATGTACACAATGATAAAATATATATGCCTACAGGAGAGTAATATATTTCTTTTCTCAAACAGTTTTTCTCGCTTTTCTATTTTTTTTTATATATATATATATATATATATATATATAGACATTTTTTTTCTTACGTCTCCGTCTGCCAGTGGAATTGTAATAGTGAAATGATAGGAAAGATATAAACAGATTTGATTTTACTCAAGTATTGCAACGTCCAGAAATAAATGTATAACTTGATTAGTTTATGCGGTTATCGAATTTCCTTGGTATGTCATTGTTTATTGCGTCGAACTCGTTGTGGAGCGGATGGTGTTGCCTGTGGTTTGCTTTGATGCGTCTCTTTGAATGGGTGTAGTTGAGCAAGGTCAAAAGTCTCGTGGGCCGACATGAATCTCTTCCCGCCATTATTAAACTTTAGAAGATGTCACTGTTTGATCACGTCACACGACATAAAAGCTTCTGCAAGACCATCATGCAATACACTGTTGAAGGCAGATGCAAGCAGGGACGGATACATAAAAGCTGGTCAGACAAAATCAAAAAGTAGACAGATATGACAATGCCGGAATCTCTGAGAGCCACCACCAGGGACATCCTGGAGGAGATTGTTTTGTAGCGGTGTTAATAAGTTGGTGTTGATGTTGTTAGTTTATATCTCGACGTGATATATTATTTGTTGAGTGTAACAGGATTAATGTTAATGATATAACAATAAGACTTGAGACTCGTGTAGACATTAATTAGAATTTCTATTTTGCAGCTTTGTGATGAGAATTACAGATATTGGTATGGTGTGTTAAAATGTCTCAGTGTTACTGCCTCTTGTTTCTTTAAAAGTTTTTGCTTGCTTGTCTTTGCTTCTTCCGAGAATTTCGTTGTTAAGGATAGCGTTTGAGATCTATAAAAAGAACTATAGTGGGTCAGCCAATTTGTATTGGTTATAAATAGAAATAAAAACTGACCCTCTACAATTTTTACAATATCAAATGTAACAAAGACAACAACAAGAGAAATAATCAAGTAGAAGAAATTATGAATTTGTTCAACAATAAATATTTTTTATAAACACAACAAATACATAATATATAGTGCAAAAGTTGATAAACACAATAGAGTTCTTTGGTGTGTGTTACTGAAAGAATTTGAGTTACTGTACTGTATGTGTGAAAATGAGAAGGTATAGTTAGCTATATTTGTTTTTATAGGAAAATTAAACAGTTGTTTTTTGTTTTTGTATTAAATAGAAAAAAGTATTGTTCTTGACTCACTGATTGTTATATAGAGTTATCGCTCATTAACCAGAGATTCTTCTTGTGGAATAGAATATTTTGTGGGAGTGAGTGTTAAGCCTGGAAATGGTTGACAAGGTTTGTTGTTGTATTGAAGATAAAGTTCGTCTCCTTTGCTGTGTTGATTTCCAATGAAGTCAAGTGAATTGGTTCAATATTTTAAGTGCCCACTGACCAAGTCGCGTCGAAGTTTCGTTTTTATTAGTTCTCTTGGTCACGTGGTGAGGCTCGTGAACATGTTTACATTTTATGGCGTCAACTAAAGGTCAAAATTTGGGTCGGTACATTCGGACGTAGTTGACGACACCTAATTAATCTTTTACAATCAATCAAAATACATCAGTTGTTATATTTGGTTGGGAGCCTCTATGTGTTTAACTTGCACAAAATTTAAGATTTAAAAAAAAATGTAGGAATGATTCTACAGAACAATATATTGGACATGTGAAAACAATTTTGTGAAAACTAAGAATACAGATTCAAGTTTAGTGAAGAAAAATGTAAATTGTTTTGCAAAAAGTTAAATACCTTGGTCAAATTATTGATAACAGGATGGCGGTAAAAATGAAAGCCTTCGCTCCTGCTTCACCATCGTTTCTACCAGCAGAGAAAAATTGCAGATAGAAAAAGAAGATCTAGTAATTATATTCGCTGTGAAGAAATTTCATAAATGTATTCATGGAAGAAATTCTACACTGCAAACAAGCCACGGGCCTTTATTAACAATATATCGTTCAAAGAAAGTTACACCTACTCATAAAGCTAATAGACCACGACGATTAGGTACCATCCTATTAAACTAGGATTTTACGATGGAGTACCGATCTTCTAAAAAAAAAAATAAAAAAAAAATATAAAGGACATGCGGATTATTTAGATTAATACCTAAAAATACATAACCATTGGAAGACACGGTCATCGCAGCACTAAAAAGTGAAATGGAAATAAAAAAAAACTTTTTGTACAATGTAGTACAAGAGTTATCGGTGAAATAAAAGGAAAAGATTTGGTTTGGTTTGTTTAAAAACTTAACGCCCCATCGATCAGCAAGAGATCATTTAAGGTCAAAGTTGTTTTTTTTTCTTTTTCTTTAAATAAGGTTGAAATGCTTTCAAAAAGACTTTCACTTTCCTTTCCTTCTTTTTCAATGTTGTACTGCTTTTTGTTTTTAAAAATTCCCTGTTTTCAGAGGTGTGTTGTTGTTTAAAAATTCCTCACCTAGCAAGTATCCAAAGGTTTCCCCTTTCATCATCAGACACCAAATTGGAATTATATTTTATTATATAGACCAACTTTCCTAAGGAAAATCAATATCAAATTGGGGTTTGATTTTTCGAAAAGTTCTTTCAAGTTGTTCACATTGTAAAATAATTTTCGAATATGTGCCATATCACCGCAATCAAGCAGGAAGTGCTTCACAGTATAAGCCTCCTGGCATGGTATGCATTCCGGAGGATCTTCATCTTTTAGGAGGAAGGAGTGAGTTATGCGAGTGTGTCCTATGCGAATACGGGATAAAACCACTTCTTCTATGCGTGATTTTCTGTGTTCAGTTAGTTGTTTCTTTAGAGAGGGTTTGATTTTAAATAATTTGTTGTTTTGACAGCTGTTCCAAGCATCTTGCCATTTCTTCAAAATAAAGTCATTTATTAGAGGTTTATAGTCAGTGTATGGAACCTTTATGTTACTTGTGTTAAGTTTCAGAGAGTTTTTTGCAGCCACATCAGCTTTTTCATTTCCATGAAAACCAGAGTGGCTGGGAATCCAACAGAAAATGATAGTTTTATTTTGTAAGATTGCATGTATTCTATGCAGGAGTTTGATAAGCAAAGGATTGTCTAATTTTTGTTTTTTTATTGATTCGAGTACTGATAATGAGTCTGCAAAAATAATGAATTTATTTGAGTTATGTTTAGTGATGAGGTCTAGAGCTAAATCAATGGCTGTAATTTCAGCACTAAAAATTGAGGAGTTGTTAGGTAATCTTTTCTGTAGAACAGTACTTTTAAAGATAGCCGCACATCCTACTTTGTTTTTGACTTTGGAGCCATCGGTATATATGTGGGCCCAATCTGGGTATTGTTCCAGAATATCATTCAGTTTTTCTACATAGTATAAGGGGTGTGTGTCAGATTTAGTGTGGGCAGCCAGTCTTAAAATGACTTTTGGTCGTTCCAATAGCCAAGGTGGATGTTTGGGTAGCTTGAATTCATGTATACTATTTTTGTCTATCAAACTGTCTGTAAGTGGTTTTATCATTTTTTCCATGTAAAGACCAACAGGTTTGATAACATTTTCTTTTTTGTCAAACAGATGTTTATAGCTTGGGTTGAATGTGCATTGATAGGCCGAATTTGATGGATTGGATTTGAGTTTTAAGTAATATTGTATAGCTAATTTCTCACGTCTCAGTTTTAGAGGAGCCTCATGAGCTTCAACATATAGGCTTTCTCTGGGAGATGTTTTAAAGGCACCAAGAGCAAGTCTTAGACCTGTGTGGTGGATGGGGTCAAGAATTTTTAGGTAGGATTTCCTAGCCATACCATATATGAAACTTCCATAATCCAATTTGGATCTTATTAGTGTTCTGTATATTTTTAGGAGTGATATGCGATCTGCTCCCCATTCTGTGTTAGCTATAACCCGCAAAAGTTGTAGTGTTTTGAAACATTTTTGTTTTAAGTATTTCAGATGGGGAATGAATGTGAGTTTTTTATCAAATATTATTCCCAGAAATTTGTGTTGTTCAGTCATTTCTATTTCAGTTTCTTCTAATTTAAGTGTTGGGTCGTTGTGCATTTTTCTTTGATTACAAAAATGCATACACTTTGTTTTGGTTTGTGAGAGTTTGAAACCATTTTCAATTGTCCATCGATTTATTTTATTTATGCATATCTGCAGTTGGCGTTCTGAGGTATGCATATGTTTTGATCTATGGCAAATTAAAAGATCATCTACATATAAGGAACCATCAACTTCATTGTTCAAACAGGTTACAATGTTGTTAATTTTTATGTTAAATAGAGTGACGGACAAGATGCATCCTTGTGGGACTCCTTTTTGAGTCTGAGAGAGTCGATCCTATTCTTACTTTGAAGCTTCTGTCAGATAAAAAGTCTTTTATCAACAAGGGTAATCTGCCTTTTAGGCCAAGATTGTATAAGTCTTTCATTATTCCCTGTCTCCATGTAGTTTCGTAGGCCTTTTCTAAGTCAAAGAAAATGGCTATTACATGTTTTTTATTGATGAAAGCCTCTCTGATAAAGGTTTCTAAGCGAACTATGTTATCTATTGTTCCTCTTTTATTTCGAAAGCCACTCTGTAAGTTGGTAATTAAATTATTGATTTCCAGATACCAATTTAGTCTTCTATTTATTATTCTTTCAAATGTTTTGCATAAGCAGCTTGTTAATGTTATGGGTCTAAAGTTTTTTGGATCTGATTTGTCTTTTTCTGGTTTTGGTATGGGAATCACAATAGCCTGTTTCCAGCTATTAGGTAGTTTTCCCTTGAACCATATTTCATTAAAGATGTTTAACAAAAATTTAATGGATTTGGGGGGAAGTTGTTTTAAAAATTCGTAATGAATTTCATCAGGACCAGTAGCTGTATTATGTGATTCACTTATAGCATTTATAAGTTCGTCCTTCGTAAAAGAAAGATTGTATTCTTCTTTGTTATTTGAATTAAAATTTAGTTTATTATTCTTTTTTTCTGTATCCTGCTTAATTTTTTGGAAGAGTTGTCTGTAGTTTTTGTTAGAGGAATTATTTTCGAAAGTTTCCGCAAGTATGTTTGTTATATCTTTTGTTTCTGTTATTTTTTTGTTATTTAATGTGAGATGGTTAAGAGAAGAAGATAAATTCTTTCCAGAGATTTTCCTTAGCATGTTCCAAACTTTTTTTGGTTTTGTATTATAGTTTATTTTGTTTACATAATCTTTCCAGGATTTCCTTTTGGCTTCCTTGATAACTCTACGTGCTCCTGCTCTTTTTTGTTTGAAAAGATTTAAATTATGAGATGTAGGTTGAGAGTTAAATTTCCGTAGTGCTGCTTTTCGTAGTCTTATTGCCTTTTTACATTCATCATTGAACCATGGTCTTTGTTGTTTGTTAGATCAATTGCTTTTTGGTATGCATGCTCTTGCAATGTCTATTAAAGTTTCTGTGAAGTATTCGATGGATTTGCTGGAGACTTCTTTGTCTGATAGTTTTTGTTGGCATTTTTTTTTATATTCTCTCCAATCTGCTTTATTTAGCTTCCATCGATGAAGATGGTTTTCAATTTCTTTTGAATATGTCAAAATAATTGGAAAATGGTCACTACCCCATGAATCATCTAGAACATTCCAATCGAAATCCATAAGTGTAGACGAGTCACAAAGTGATAGGTCAAGCACTGAATAAGTGCCTGATGCAGGGTGTAGATATGTGTTAGATTTTTTATTTAGTAGGCATAAGTCATTGTTGTTAATGATGTTTTCAAGATTTTTGCCTTTTTTATCAGAGTATTTAGATCCCCATATAACGTTATGACTATTAAAGTCACCTAGTAATAAATATGGTCTTGGTAGTTGATCTATTAGGTTGTTTAAATCAGTTTCGCTTATGGGATTGTGTGGTGGGATATAAATGGAGCAGATATTGATGGTTCTGTGTAGAGTGGCCTTTGTAGCAACAGCTTGGATATGGGTCTTCAATTGTATTTTACTTTGAGGGATATCATTTCTAATTAGTATCGATACGCCCCCTGATGCCCTTTGATTGGGGTTATGAATGTAATTATATTGTGTATAGTTTTTTATTTTAATTTTATCATCAGTTTTTAGGAAGGTTTCCTGTAAGCAAATGATGGTGGGGAGATGATTCGTTATAAGCAGAAGTAACTCATTTATATTTGGCTTTAAGCCACGACAGTTCCATTGTATAATTTTTTGAGTCATTTTGTCTTATTTGTATTTCGTTTTTTGTTGTGTTTTTAACCCTTGGCTTTCTTTTGGTTCTGTTTGTTTAGTTAGAGATGTTGCTTTTGTTTTTCCCTTTGATTCATTTGCTCTTTGTTTAGATGTAGACCGTTCCCTTGTATGAGATGGGCTGATTGTTTTTTGATTGTTTTTGTCGGGACTTTTTAAGCTTCTCTGTCTTGAATGTCTTTCTTGACTATCAGTTTCCATCAGTTCAAAATTATTTTCATTTTCAATTAAAACAATTTCTGTTTTCTTTTTGCCGTGTTGATTTTTTAATGGAGATTTCCTTTTTGGATGTGAGGAGTTATTGAATTCGTTTGAGGTGTTTGGGAGATTTGGCATTTGCTGTTGCTTGTATTGTAATTTTTTTGTAACCTCTTTGGTTTCGACGATCTGGTATTGAGGATTTTCCTTTAGATCTGACTTGGTATCAGTTCTAGTTGTTAAACAGTTTAAATTTTTCTTCAATATCTCCAAAAGTGATCTTAATTCTTCTACCAGATCGGACAGATTATTTTGTGATGTTTCTTGTTTTTTAATCGAATTGTCTGTTCTTCTGACAATATTTGCATATGTTGATACGTTCAGAGAACTCTCGACTATTCTTCTTGCCTCCGGGTATGATATATTTTTTGGATGTTTAATCGAGGATATTTTTTTTTCTTTATTCCAGACTTCACATTCTTTCGAGTCTGCTGCATGATTTTGTTTGCAGTTGGCACATTTAACTGGGAGTTTACAGTCAATGTGATCCCCGATTTCTCCACAAACTTTACATATTGATGGTCTGGTGCATCTATCCTTATGGTGCCCGAACTTTTGGCAGTTGTGGCATCTCAGAGGATTTGGTATATATATTTCCACTTTTTCTCTTATATATCCAATTTTTATTTCTTCTGGAGGTTTTGAAGTATTAAAAATTAGGATATATGTGTTTGTAGGAATTATTTGGTTGTTTTTTTTTAATTGATATTCTTTGAGCATCTATGACTCCTTGTTTTTTAAAATTATTTTTTATTTCGTCCAGAGTACAGAGTGAGAGGTCTGGGCTTCTTACCACACCCTTTGAGGAGTTCAAGGAAGTGTGGGGGTAGGCCTTTATTTTAAGCTTGGCAAAATTGTTTTGATTCAGTAACGTATTTGCAGAAGTTTTATTTGAAACTTCTACCAAAATGGTTTTGTTCCTTAGTTTTTTTATTGAAGACGTTTTTGTTAGGGATTTCATTGTTTTTTCCACAATGAATGGAGACAGTTTGGTGATAGGTGTATCCTCTACTGATTCCAAGACAATAAATCTAGGAAATTGATTTTGGTCAAGATCATCGTCAGGCTCAGTTTCAGAGTATAGGCTCTCTGAACTGTCTTCTATGTGGGGCCTTTTATTTTTATTTATAGCCATTGGATTTTTTTTTTTAAATTTCACCTTCCTTGCTCCCCACCCTCCTTGGAGCCCATCAGTGGGAGATGTTAGGGGGGAAACCCATTCGCCCTATTATCCCAGGGATACAAGGAAAGGTATACTCACACTAGTAAGTTGGCTGTTAGCATTTCGGTTTAACTTTGTTTTCACGACCCGTTTTTTATGAAAATGTCTGTTAAAAACCCTATCTGTAACAGCTTTTCCTTACTAGTAGATTGACCCTTGCCACCGCCTTCTAATACTTACTTATAATCTATCTCTTGTTTGTGGTAAAAGAATAGACCGGTTTTGTATAACATAAGTGTTTTAGATAGATGGGTTTTAATGCGAGTAAGTATTAGTGCTTGACGTGACTAGCCGATTGATCGGATCGGGCCTCTCCGACCACCCGTCTAGCCCAGGTAAGGGCCAAAGTGATGTGTTGCATTACCATGTCCTTTTTGCACCTGGGCCAATGGCTTGCTCAATCACCAGGATCCCGTCCCCAGACGACACGGGTCGCCACCCACGGCCAACAGGTGGCCCCATTGAGGGACTTTTACCCTCTGCAGAGGTGCAGTTGACGTATTCTGAAGCCCCGCCAACAGGGCGAAAAGGAAAAGAGAAAAATTACGTCTTTATTGCGAAAATAAAAAAGCGATTAAAACAAAGTAACAAAGAACGAAATCCAGGCTTAAACGCGTACTCGATATGCAATGGTGTTGCAATGGACGCTCAAAGAGTTGTAATACTGAGTGTTACCGAAATTAATATTAAATGAGATCCTGGTATTTCTAGAATGAAATCTATGATGAGAAGTTTCGTATATTGGCCCAGAATGGACCAAGATATTGAAAGAATAGTGAAAGCATGCAGAGGTTATGCTCTAGCTACAAAACTACCTATCAGAAAGATAGAAGCTTGGCCAAAGACAGCACGCTGTGGTCAAGACTGCATATAGATTTTGCAGCTCCTATCAATGAATTATATTGTCTTGTGGTAGTTGATATTTTCACAAAATGGTCGAAAATTTATAAGTGCAAAAATCCGACATCCTCAGTAACAGTGAATTTCTTGCATGAACTGTTTGCGAGATATGGCTTACCAGATACCATAGTCTCTGATAACGGAACACAATTCACGGGTAAATAATTCAAGATTTTTGTAAGATGTTCTCCACTGAACATGTTACGACCCCGCCGTATCACCCAAGGTCTAATGGCTAAGCTGAACGGTTTGTGGGAACGTTCAAAAGAGCGTTGAAGGAAACAAATCTTGAGAAATTAAATAAGGAAGAACTTCAAAATTTTCTGGGTGTTTACCGGGTAACACCTAACCCCAA
This sequence comes from Acanthosepion lycidas, assembly GCA_963932145.1. Lineage (NCBI taxonomy): Eukaryota > Metazoa > Mollusca > Cephalopoda > Sepiida > Sepiidae > Acanthosepion > Acanthosepion lycidas. The sequence goes on along the minus strand of OZ010590.1, from coordinate 45,725,136 downwards.
TACACTATCAGGCGGAATTAATGTTTGCCAGAAGAATAAAATCGGTGTTCGACAAGATGTTACCAAGTCAAAAAACACGAACAGTTAACAAAAGCGACATCAAAAGTTTCAAAATCGGCGATGAAGTGTTCTTTAGAACATAAGAATGGCAAAGAAACATGGAAAGACGACATAATATCAGCAAGAATCATGAAATTGATTGACATGGTGTAAGGGAAAATATTCGAACATAAAAGGCATAAAGGTCAGCTGTAAAAAAGATGCAGTGATTCCTGTAATATTGGAAGAACCAATAAAAATGCTATATGGCGTTTTCGATGCCAGTATTATGACAAGTAGTGGAACATACAAGTTCCAGAAAAAGAAAGCGTACTGAAGAAATGGATCCGAGACGGAAACCCCACAAATTACGTTGGTGAACTCTCCAGAAAAAGGAAGGGAATATATACTAATAAAATATTTATAAAAATGTATTAATCTCAAAAGGGAAGGAATTTGTGGAGTAAATAGAACACCCTTTATGGCTATATGAACTAGCCCATTACTATAAAGAGCTCCATGTCAGGGGTAAGACTGGTAAATATAACTGAGGGGCACCTCGACGTGGTGTAATGGTTAGGAAGCTTGTCTTGCTAGATCAATTACGACTGATTAGTGAGTTCGATCCTCACTGGGTACTCCATACTTTCGGCCTTGTGCCACATCTAAGCCGGGCTTAGAAAATCGCTAAATATAACTGAGTAGGGAGTTCGATCCACATTGGGTGCCACCTACTTTCGGCCGTGTGCCGCGTCTAAGCTACGCTTGGAAAAAAAAAAAAAAAATTACTATAGTGAAAATTGTTTCTACGCCGTATAAAGTGGATTTGTTAGTGTCTTTAAACCGGATCTCTGCTTTGAGGATTCCATGAACGGGGAGTGTCCGTGGGGACTGGGAATCCAGATGCGTTAAATTCTGACAATTATTTTGAAGTTCCGGTTTGCTAGGCATGTTGTCATAGTCATTCCCAGCCAGAATGTTCACGTTGATACCAGTCATCTGGAGATTTAGTCAGCACGACATTTATGTGGACCGTCACTATCGGAGCTTTTGTTGTGGGCGCCGATGTGTCTCGAACTGGAAAGACAAATTCCTCACTATAAGGATAAGACATACCCACTTCTTTACCCCACCCACAAGGAAATTTGTCTTAACTTATTTTGCCTGACCGACCAACTCTGGCAAAATGATTCGACTCGTAGCAGTTTTTTTTAACACCCCTAGGACAAGTATGGGTCTTTTTACCCCACAGTAGTGGTAGGCTGTAATATTGTGAAACTCGTTGGAGTTACACTGAAGTAACAATGTTAGGGTTGGTCACTCCTGTTTCTTCATCTTCGTTGACTGCTGCTATTTTTGGGCAGCTATAGCGCAGTGTAATTTTTATATCGCTACATAAATTACAACTTCTCTAATTTAAGTTTGTATCTTAATTTTTCAATAAAAAGGTTTATTTATTCTGAAACTGATTAAAATATAGTCTAATGCCTCTACCATGTTTGTAAATTATTCATTTTACTAAATCTTAATATAGATTTTTAAATTTTTTCTTTACAAACATTTTTGTGTTTAATTTATAAATTAAGAAAAAGTATTTGGGTTATGGAAGATATCCTAAGGTAGCTTAGATGTGGCACAAGGCCGAAAGTAGGGTGCATCCAGTGAGGATCGAACTCACTACTCAGTCGTAATTGTTCTAGCGAGACAAGCTTGCTAACCATTACACCGCCTTAAGGTGGGCCACACAAAAAAAAAACAAACGGTTACATGTGGATACAGAATGTGTTCAGTGAAAACACGAAAATAGAAAGATAAGTTAGACAAGGAAACGGTTACTCTCCAAATTTTATTTAACCTATACAGCGTGACGATCTTAGATCCAGAGGTTCTACCAGGATTTATTACCAGAGGACATACTTAACGTAAAATACGTGAATGACAATGCTGTTAGTAGATCAAAATAGTAAATAGAAACAAAAAAGGACTAACTGGTTGTCAGCAAAAGGTTTGCGTGACATTGGAAACGTCAAGATCTAGCACGTACAGAATTTTAACCTTGGTGGAGTAATGGATACTGCCTCGGATTGAGGAATCTGAGAGCAGAATTCGAATCCATGCGAAACCATTACATTCACTTAGGAGACGTATGAATCCTCTTTTCTCCTTCACCAAGCTTGGATCGCAACTGGTCTGCTGCAGAAAGAAATGGCAACCTACTGCCGGAAAAAAAAAAAAAATTGCCTCGTTAGTCGTGTATCGAAACATACATGATCGCTAAAGTGTGTATCACGCATGGCATATACCGGACCGACTGAATAGCAAATGTGACAAAAATGCCGCGCTCAGAGGAAAAGCGAAAGACGTTTTCCCCCAATTACTAAATAATTAGATTTATTTATTTATTTATTTATTTTTTTTTAACATAGACGGGAAAGGGATAGAAGTGGAAAAAAGTCAAGTTTACAAATATCGGAAGACAATGAATTAAAATATTGTCAGGAATAGATAGACATAAAAAATTGGGTTAACTTACAGATTAGGACCCGCGCTCAGTTTGCAATAAACATTTCCTGAATACTTAAATTTAAGTGTACATGCTTCATTAAAAAATCTTTACTAAAAGCGGGTTGGAAATCTTTTTCAAAATCTAATAAGACTAAGAGGTATAGAAAATCTGTGGGGATGATGTGATCAGTCCAGAATTCAGTTTATCTGAATAAATGGATCGGGGTGTAAACACAGCAAATTATTTAATGAGCTAAAACAATTTACCAATTTTTTGGTGAATTTTTTTTTTTTACTATTACACAGTTACCTTTAGGTGAAATTTGTTTCTCCGATGTTTTTTTTTTTAATGTGTTTTGAACAAATCGGGCTTTCAAATTACTCTGCCCACCCCCCGGTGTTCTCGGATGGAGAAACTATTGAATTTGGATATTCTAAGACATTTTTATCCTCCGTCTCCATAGAGGTGAAATTTATGTTTTTCCTATGGTTTTTGAGGTGTTTTGACGTCGAAGATTTTTTTTTTAATTTTTCTTTAGTTACAACCCCTAGGAGTTCTTGGGTGATGGAATCACAGAATCTCGTGCTCCGGGTCGGACTTGGTTGTTCGAGTAGAGTTTGATATTGAACGAGTCGGTTTGTTGTGGTATTAACAGGCTCTGTTGTCGAGAAACGTTTCTGAGAAATCGGTTTTTCCTATGTTTAGTTTTTTTTTTTTTTTTTTTTTTTTTTTTTTAAATGTATTTGGAACTTATCTGACTTTCAAAAGGTTTGGATCAAAACCGTACTGCAATTGAATATTGTGAGAAATTCTGCAATTTAAGCTCCTATTGGCTGATTTGTAACGACCAATTTCATTGGTCGAATTTTGACTTGGGTTTTTTCGCGGGCATTTTTTAACGGCTCGTGCCCTTTTGACTCAGTTGCAGCAAATTTGTGGAAAAGTCTGGACTCATTTTTGAATATCCTTGCAGGGCCTTTAGCGCCCAAGATCAAGTCTAAATAATTAGGCTATGTTTCTTTTTAGCAACTGAAATGGTAATGCTTAGGAGACGACGTCATGTCCCAGCTTAATTCCTTCAAGGCTGTATAATTCAGTCATTTATTGACTGTCGTCAAATGTGTACGTTTACACGAAGAACTTTATGAATGATCTCGACAACAGTCAAATTTCAACTTCTGCAACCGAATGGTAATTCCAGCTTCTACAACTTCGTAGAGACCAATAGAGTCCTACTGAAGCAAAAGACACTACCTATTCATTGAAGAACTACCCCACCCTGTTCCCGGGGGCAAAAAAGGGCAAAATCTTTTTTTTGCAAGGATATAATAAAATTTTAAGTTTTAAGGTAGGCCTTGTTGATTGTATGTCGTTCTTGTCTCTGCCAAGGGTTGAACTGTGTGAGAAGAAATTCTCACAATATAAACTTAAACTTCTTACAAAGCGCGTTTCCAATGTTTCTTATTTCTTTCTTCGTTTCGTTGTCTGTTGTATAAACCGAATGTGAAAACGTATGAATAAATAATGAAGTTTCTCACTCGTCAAACGATTCAAATATTCATATTTAAATTTTTTTTAAATATCGAGAAAACATGTCACACGACTAAAATGTTTTTGTCATGACTCTAATGAAGTTTTATCAAATCTGTCAAATCAGTTTCTCAGGATCATTTCCGGAAATTATATTTCTTCATTTTTAAGGTTTGCACGAAAATAAGTGGGAAGGTGTTTGAATAAGAGTGAGTGGCCGTTTTCTAAAAGGAAAAAGCGGAAAGTGGGTGGTGTTGTTATTATTATTAAGGAAGCATCTGGTATTTGTGCCAAATGAAATAAAACTTGGTAAATAAGGTTTCTAAGTTCTGAATATCCACCCGAATGTAAATCAGTTGCTATGTATTGTAGTTATAATCTTTTCATGCTTTGGATATGCAAAAACAAAACTAACAATTAACAGAAACTGTTACTTTCCTGTTTAGTGTCTGTGAGACACTTCGATGAATGAAAAACAGGGCCAGTGCCAGACTATTTTACGATCTAGGGAAGACAAGCAAGTTCCATCCCACCACCAAAAAAAAATTGCCAACTTCAAATTATTGAATTATATTTTTAATTATATAGGCGTTGGAATTGTACAAATCAAGAAAATTTACTTAGAGACATTGTAAAATTGTGCATGTTCGTGAGAACCTAATTTTATTTGGACATGCAAAAGTAAATTTATTGAAATAATAAATGCCTTTCAGTGTTACATACATTTGTTCTGGTGAAGTTAACAGTAGCATAATTCGTCTGTTCGTGTCTTTTGATCAAGCACTCGAAGCGTGATATCCGAAAAAGACGCAGCTTTTAGTACTGATTGTGAGCAAGGTCTGATGTAAGGATTTTTTTTTTCTCACGAAGGTAGATCGTATAAATCTTCAGTTGATATACGCAGGAAGACTTCTAAATGGTCAAAAATGGACATTTTTTTTTGTAGATGTATAATAAAGGGAAGTACAAATCGAATAGATTTTTTTTTTAGTCATCCATTAATTTGTCATTGAGCTATGTACTTCCGATGTCACAACTTCTACTCCCCCAGAATTGAGAGCGCATTGAACGAAAATTTTGTCGGGCTTAAAAAAATCCCTGCTGGATTACTATGTGACATACATCCTCTTATGGCGGTTAATGATGGACAATCTTCCCACAGAGGAAGAGAGAACTGGATACAACAAATGTTCTTCTGCAGAAGGATACTGAGAATTCCATGAAGGGAGCGAATAAGTGACGATGAAGTCTTAAAGGAAATGGCAACAGAAAGAACGCTTATACCCAGAATCGGGAAGAGACAACTGAAATTCCTTGGACACATAATGAGGAAGGGGATTTGAAAATTTGTTCCCAGAGAACATATTTTAGGGAAAGAAAGATAGACAGCGATCCACCTGCCTGACGAGCTTGAGTGAACTGATTGCTGAACGGGCGGGTGGTAGGAAAATTGCTATGGGCCACAAGGGATAGGAAATTTTGGAGAGCCATGATCAGCCATCTCTTGAAGAATCAGTATTTTTTTCGTCATACAGATATTGAGCGCATAAACCCCAATGAAACGGAACACTTTCTCCTTTCTGGTAACATCCAGCACTCACTATCTGCTTGCTGGCTCCACGAAGACCAATGAACAGGTTGCGTTCAAAGAACTTACTCGAACAGTTATCAAAGAATGCTGAGATGCTGAACCTGGTGATATCTGGACTTTTTGACGGAATATCGCATATGTGTATGACCGATCAATGAAACGGGTAATTATATTCAGTTCTTACCTTCATCGTTGACGTATAGAGGTATTTGTTCTGAATAAATGAAATATTGCCGCCATATTTGGGCTGTAGCTTTCCAGTCCTCACTTGCCTGTCTTTGTTGGTTGATATGGTTTAGCGACATAGGAAAATCTATGGGTTGTTTAATACTGAGATCTAAACATTTTGAACACAATTTTATGCCTTGAACTACATATTTTATACGCAATTTTATGCATCAAAGTACAGATATTTTGTACATAACATACTTTTATACTTTCAGGGCAAACGTATGTTTTAGATTTATATTGTTTGTAGATGACCTGTTGTAGGCGTTATTTGTTTTTGATATAAACCTATTTCTTTAAGGTAGAAATTTATGTTGGCAGTTTCAATAATTTAAAATGGTTTTTCTGATGTTTTCCTTGTTTGGTTCAGTTGTTTTTGTTTAGCGGCATATCAACCTCTATGGTTTATTTAATGTCGAAATCTAATTATTTTGAGCGCAATTGTATGTCGTCAATCAAGTATTTCGAACGTAATTATATGCCCTTCAACTACTGATAAAATGTATTAGTGGTCATTTCGCTATGAAATGTGTCTGTGGTAATTGTAGCTAATCACAGTCCCGAGCCTCTCGCTTGCTGCTACATCGCTATTTCCATAGCACGTGTTCTGAAGTCCCATCACCCCTGACCTTTACTACTGGGAACTGCCATATCCCTTACACAAGTTTAAATCTTCCCCATTTCTTTAGTATTCCTTTAGTAAGAAGTATGTTCCATTCGAACTTACCTAGAAATGCTGCTTTGTGGAACAGATTCTCGGTAGAATGTTTTCCCGATCACCACAAACTTGACCTCCTTCAGTCTAAGGTTAACCGTTATCTTGCATAATCTCCTGAACTTATTGCCTTTTCTTGTGCTCTTACAATACCACACAGTGACCATCTACCTTGAATGGCTAAAAATTAGTATAAAGATGTAATGTTTTCATGACTAAGGTTACTGTCACATAGATCGTATGCAATTTCTAGATCAGGGGTTCTTAACCAGAAGGAATCTCCCCCAGTTTCAGAGATGGGAGTGGAAAATTTTTATTTGTTTTATATTTACAGAATTTTGTTTATTGAATTACAATCTCCTGGCATTCTATTGAACTTTTTGTTTATTCAAGTATGCTTCAGTTTAATCAAAACAAATTAATGTACATGTATTAAAGTTTGAAAATCAGCATTTTTTTATTGCTATTAAATTTGTAAAAATTCTATAAAAATAATCCACGTAAATGTATATGTACTAATATGGGAAAAAAATGAAGATTTTCAATAATGAATGCATATTATTTGGAATGCACTTTCTGAATCGGACGATCTTGGAAATCGGTGGGTGACATTCTGATTTAGAGTAAAAACAGAAATTGGGCAAAAAAAAAAAAAAGTTTGAGAATCACTGTTCCGGATATTCTACACATTTTGAAAACTGTACATTTGATTAGCTAGCAAGTGACAGTAATTCTTATAGCAAGAAGCATTTTTGGATTTGACACAGGACCACGCAGCAGATGTCTTTAATGTCAATCGGTGTCAGATATGGAGCTGAGTTTTGTAAAGTTCACTAGGGCTTGTTTAGATTCTTATAAAAGCGTGAAACTTTCTGAAGTTAAAACTATATCCTTGTTTTCACCCATAAAAAAACAAAATAATAATAAAAATATTTGTACTTGCAGTCATCGATATTATCCTGAAGGCGATATATGCAACGAAAGTAAGTGAATTATTAGGTTGTCCCAAAAGTTCGTAAACACTTGCGAAAAATTGAATTTTTATGCAACACAATCGAGACAAGCGATGTGTTCAGAAAGGACAAGAGACACCGTCAGTTCCAAAACAAAATCGATTCGGCAAGAAAGTAATGTTGTGCGTTTGAAACTTTGAAGGAATCGTGCATTTTGAGTTGGTTCCGAATGTTCGTACCATTAGTGCCGAACTTTACTGTCAGCAACTGGAGCAAAAGTTGAAGCAAAAGTACCTGGCTCTGATCAACCGAAAGCGCGCTTTGATGCAGCAGGACAATGCCAAGCCACATACCGCCAGGAAGACCAAAGACAAGTTTGAAGAGCTGGACGGCGTTGAGGTTCTGCCACATCCAGCCTACAGTCCTGACTGTGCTCCATCAGATTACGGCCTTTTCCGCTCAATGCAACACTTTCTGAAGGGCCGCCGATTCGACTCGTTTGAAGTTGAGGAAGCGTGTCAAGAATTCTTTGATTCGAAGCCGGCTGAATGGTACTTTCACCAGATCCGAAAGCTTGCAGATTGATGGCAGAAAGTCTTGGAAAATGATGGTCTTCTTTTTGAGGAATAATTTGTTGTTTTTGTTATTTGTCGAGTAAAATTTCAATTTTTTGCAAGTGTTTACGAACTTTTGGGAGGACCTAATATTAAATGATTTTTTTGTTTTTTGTAGAGATTACATTTTTATTGTACAATGAACATTTATTGAAGATGTTATTTATTATGGCTTTTAATTTAGTACAATTTCTATTTTACTGCTAATAATAAACAAACATGGTTGATACTCAAGTGGGCAAAAAAAACTTAATATACACAATCTGGCAGTCTTTCTGTACCCACCTAAAATGGTGTGTTAAAAAGATGCTTTTTGGCATCAATATTATTTTAACTCTTTTTCGTTCCTCAGCACCATTAACATTGGTGAAAAGTAAGTTCCATTGGAGTAGCTTCTTCCCACGCACTGCTACTTTGTGGAGGATGCTTCCACAATCACTAATATCTTAACCTGTTCAAATCTAGGGTTAACCATTATCTTACCAATATATCTCCATAAAATATTCCTCCATGTAATCTTCTACTTCTAAGTTATTAAAGAAAAAGTCTCATTCATCATCATGAATTTGTACAGATAAAATTGTGTACAAATAAATTTGTTTTCCTTTTAAAGATACTCTAAATCTTGTGAAAGAATTCTGAGACAAAAATTTGTAAGGCTAAATTAAGGAGGATTTATGAAAATAGTAATTTTTGCAATGACGATGAAGAAACTTCAAATTCATATTTCTCTGTTTCTATTTGCAGAACATGCTCTGTTTGAATCCTGTAATGATACAAAGCAACGTCTTGGTGATAATGTGGAATGCAATGAAAATAATTGTACTTAGTGATCGATATTATCCTGAAGGTGATATATGCAATGAAAGTAAGCGAATTATTAAATGAATTTTTTATTTTTTTTTATTTTTTTGTAGAGATTACATTTTTAAACTGTACAATGAACATTTGTTGAAGATGTTATTTATTATGGCTTTTAATTTAGTACCATTTTGTTTTGTTGCCAATAATAAACATAGTTGACACTTGAGTGGACAAACTGAATATAGGCAATCTGGCAGTCATTAGCCTTCATGTCCACAAAAAATGGCGTGTCAAAAGGACTGTTTTTCCTTTGACAACGATATTATTTTAACTATCTTTACTCCTTAGCATTATTACCGCTGATTAAAAGTAAATTCCACTTGAAGTTTTTCTTAATACACATTGTTTGTTTAAATTCCATGTTTTGTGTTTGTTTTTTTTAAACTCTATCAGGACTCGCATGAGTCCGCCAGATATTGTTTGCCGGACAAATATTCCAGAAGCTATTAAATGTTTGCTGAAAAACGACCACACCACACAACAAAAGTGGTAATTCCTGTAAAAACATTGATGGCATTTCTTCACCATTTGACTGTGGTCTATTATAGTGTATAAGAAAAAAAAAAAAATCTGTGCTCTCTCCCCCCCCCCCCGTTAAATTATAAGGTTACGCCAATTATCACTGACAAAGGCTATTTGGCAACGTCACTGTAAATTCAGTTTTAACACGACGTCCTCTTTTTGTAGGTTTGTTGTAGTACTCTTTCCTTGATATCTATTTCCGGTTTTCCGGATATATTTACTTTGTGTATGAATGTACAGTGTAACCCGGATATAAGAGATTTTCCTAGGTCCCAAATTAGCCTGTGTTAATGTATATATAATAGACCAAACCCGGATATAAGAGACTTCTTCTCCGGTCCCGACAACTCTCTTATATCCGGGTTACACTGTATTTCAAGAATACCACTTGATTTGTTTTGCCGTTTGGGACTCTCAAAGTCGTTTCTTGTCGGCCAACTACTGGGGAAAATAAAGTTGTTCCACAAAATTTTGAATAAGTTACTCCAATCCAAATCGGGTAAACATACGATAAAAAAATATCAAAAATGAATTTTTCTTCCTGCTCAGAAATAGTCTTTCCCTATACTGACTGGAATGTCGTTTTTACGTTCACCGTAAAACCGACAGCTCTGAGCTATAAGACTGTTAAGTCTGTGTATTGCAGAGACTTTCTTTTGCGGGTTACCCCCACTCAGTTTTGCAAAGAAGTTGGAACTATGAGAACGGGACACTTTTTTCTTTTTTCCTTCTAGCATGCGGTAGAAGTAATTTCAATGGAACCTGGTTGCCGAGTATGGGATATATTTCTCCTTGGGTGACTGATCTTATATATCTAGACTACCCGTGACCGGTTGGGTTACTGACGGTTCAGGTTGTAAAACGTTGGAGTTGATTTCAACATTCCAATGAAATGAAAGTTAATTTTATTATGATTCAGTTAAATATTTCAATTCGTTCGTGTCATTGGTTTGGTTTACAAATTAATGTTTAACGTTTTATTGATTGTTTACAGCATTTAATAGGAATAGAAATTCGGGGATAAACTTTCAATTTTACTTTTTTTTTAAATATGCCAAAAATATTTTTTAAATATTGTTTGTTTAAAGAAAGCTGAAATATAAATAATTACTCTACAAAAAATTGGACGAAACAGCAAAGCGGGATCTCTTTGTGTATGTCTTTAATTATTTTAATTAAAAAAAAATAGTCTGAAGAAAGTTAAAATAAAAATACTTATTGCTTTAACAACTCGTATTTTTGAATCTTGTTCACTTAAATCATTATGCGCCGGACGGACGCACCACACAAACACGTAAGGAATCACTTTCAGTATTATACATACACACACACACACACACACACACACACACACACACACACACACACACACACACACAGAGTTCCTAACTTTTAATATCTTTCTTTTGCATACTAGTCTATTTTCTCTCCTTTTTACTTTGTTAAAAATATAAAATATCGACTTGTTGAAATTGTATTTCATTTCTTTACACCTGTCATCTATCAGGCCATCACATAAGTTCTGTCCGAATTTTGAATAAAGAAAACAAGTGACCAAATGTTACATTTAATTACTTTACTTTTAATTTAATTAATACAATATATTTTCCCTGATTATCTATGATTTCTTTCCATCTATTAACAAGCTTACTAATTCCATTACTGTAAAATTCTTTTGGCTTTGATTCGAAGAACTCACAAATGTCAGTTTTAACCTTTTCCTGTGTTACAAAAGCTGTTTCTTCCAAATGATTCTGTAAGCTACAAAACAAATGGTAGTCTGAAGGAGCAAGATCGGGAGAATAAGGTGGATGAGGAATTTTCTCCCAATCAAGTTCTTCGATCTTTTGTGACGTGATTCTTGCTGTGTGGGGTCACGCATTGTCCTGATGAAACATCACCTCTTTTCTTTTCACTAGAGCATGTTTTTTTCCCTCAAAGCTTAGTTCAAACGCTCTAATTGCTGACAGTATATTTGAGCATTAATTGTTGCATTAGGTGGTAAGAAATTCAAAGTGGATTATTCCTTGGCAATCCCACCAGATTGAAAGAACCTTTTGCCCATGAAGTTTCCTTTTCGGCTGTGGCTGGGGTGCTTCCTCTTTACCAAGCCACTGTCTACGACGCTTAACATTTCGATAAAAGATCCATTTTTCGTCGCCAGTCCCAAGTCTATCCAAAGAAAAGGTGAAACAAGTTTGTGAGAATGGAGAGAAGAGCAGATGTCAACTCGGGACTCGAGGTTGTTTTCCGACAATTCATGAGGCACCCATTTTCCAAGTTTAGGAACTTTTCCAAGTTGTTAAAGATGACGATGAACAGTTGTTCGGTTTGAACTGAGAACCACTGCCAATTCCTCAACTGATAAAGCAGGATTTTCTTCAAGGGCTGCTTCAAGAAGCTTTTCATCAAACTCAACTGGACGTCCGGCTCGATCTTCATCTTCAAGGGTGAAATCTCCACTTCTGAATTTTGCAAACCATCTTCTGCAAATTCTTTCATTCACACATTCCTCTCCATAAACTGAGTGAATATTTCTAGCCGCTTCGGCTGTTGAGTTTCCTTTCTTGAACTCATAAAGCATTATGTGCCTCAAATGATTCTTGGGTACTTCCATGTTAGCAGGGTTTTAATCAAACAAAATTTAATTTTATTGTTCTCTAATATAAAATTTGATCAGTTTAAATGCATCTAAACATAAAAATAATGTTCAGCTCCATTAGACATTATAAAATACTCTTTAAATTTCGTTCATTTTTTAAAAAAAAAAAAAAAAAAAAAAAAAGGTAAAATTCGGATAGAACTTATGGGATGACCTTACGTATATAATATATATATATATGAAATTTGGTTTGCTACTTCTTTTATTCTAACTAGAATCAGTACATCAACACGATTCTTATCAGATTGTTTAGAAATTGCAATTAAAATGGTGAATTAAAAAAAAAAACATTAGTAGTAATGATCATTTAAAACAATTTTGTAAAGAAAGTATATGGGTGCATATACAAAACTCTAAGTGACCAGAGATTGGCAGTTGAGCTTAACCCCCCGATCTACCTCGAACATCTCTTTTGGGGGTGGGGGATTGGCTGGTTACTTTCAATGCCCTGAAAACCAAACTGGTTATATTCTATCATCGCCAAAAGGACACTGAATTTTCATCAAACTCGAAGAACGAATATTTCATCAGGGAGGCCACGTGCCCTGGGCGACTATTAGCCCCTTAAACTCCAACCAGATTGCAAAGGGAACTCATAAATTTATCACTAAAGAGGTAGGGAAAATGGTCAGTTCCCTGTATTGCTATATTTATTGCATAAAAATACAATTGAGGCAAAAGGCCGAAAAAAGGGGAGGGTTGAGGCTGGTCTTCACTATGTTATACCTAGCTAATCGGATTTACGACGCATTCACTTGTTACAATTTGCACATTCACCACAAGAACTCATCCGTCACCAATCAATCCTTCATGCACTATAATACAACGTCCTCTCGGGGGGACCTACAAAAACGCACCCCCATGATATTAAAAATTTCATAATAATAAAATACATATATAAAAATTTATGGATGATTAAATATGAGAGGGAAGGGGGATGAACCCAATAAGCAAACGAAAAACATAACCGATGTTAGTAGGACCCGTCCAACCCTCAAAAAAGATAGGCCGCTGTATTCTGCCCATTGGACAAAATCAAGAGACTCTCCCGCTAAGGGAGTGGGGAAAGGAGAAATTACATCCGCACATGGGAAATATAAAAGCTGACCCAATCGAGATGAAAAAGGTGAAGGGGGGGGGTGGCAAAACAAACTTGGGAGGTTGGGAATCTCAATTTGGATCATAACCAAAGATGCAGCCGGGAACAGGCCAGGAACAACACTTAATCCCATTAACCAGGTACACAATGCTTGTCTAACCTAACCAAGCGGATTGCTCCACAGGAAACCACTCCGGTGTGACGTAGGTTAACCTAAAAGAGAAAATCAAGGCTAGCCCCGTTCAAACGAACCCAGTTCGCCTCACAGTTTCCTGTGCCGCGGTATTTATTATAAAAATACAATTCTGGCACAAGGCCGAAAAAGGGGAGGGTTAGGGCTGGGCTTCACTAACTATCTTATACTTAGCTAATCCGATTCACGAACCATTCACTCATTACAATTTGCCCATTCACCACAAAAACTCGTCCATCACCAATCAACTCTTCATAGACCATAATACTGCATCCTCTCAAGGGGGGACCTACAAAACGCGCCCCATGCCATAAAAAATGAATGATAATAGCTAATTATATTTTATGATGAAAAATGAGAGGGGAGGGAATGAACCCCAAAACAAACTAAACATAGACACAAAGTGAACTAAGCATAACTGATGTTAGTAGGGTCCGTGCAACCCTCAAAAATGAGAGGACGCTGTATTCTGTCCATTGAACAAAATCAAGAAGCTCTCTCGCTAAGGGAGTGGGAAAAGTGAAAATATAGATGGACATGGGAAATAAAAAGCTGACCCAGTCGAGATCAAAAAAAGAGCCAAAACAAACTGGGGAGGTTAGGAATCTCAACTTGGATCAGCCAGGAACAACATTTACTCACATTAACTAGGTACACAAAGAGGATTCATACCTTTCCCAAGGGTATTAGCACGTAAGTGAATGTAATAGATTCGACTGGAATTCGAACTCGACTTTCCGAATCCTCAATCCGAGACGTTATCCATTACTCCACCGTGACTGCCTCTCCGTGTCCCCATAGCAAGAAGAATGTCAGGGCGAGGTTATATTTAAACTTTATTTATTAGGTTGGTGCAAAAATAATGACGTAATAATGTCGTTTTTTGACATTAAAAAATACGTCAAAAAACGACATTATTACATCATTATTTTGCACCAACCTAATATTTAATGAGGGATGCCGTTCCTATGCGTCCTCGCAGCACGACACTGCATCACTGTTAACGAGAGATGATTAATAGTGTATTTCTTTTTCGTCTATTTAAACAGGTATAAATATGTTCAATGTTGTATGCTGATTAGGTGGGTATTTTCTTTTAAGGTAAAAGTAGTTTATAAAATATATGAAGTCCAGGTTCGTCGCTGAAAGAATAATTTCCAATTGAACCGCAAAGGACAAAAAGGTTTAGATCACGCGTTCTTTGGGCAGACTCCCAAGTAAAAATTTTCTGAAGTATGAACAGCAGAAGAAAGTATTGGAAAGGGGTTTAAAAGTTTTTTCTTAAAGAACATTCCATTAATTACATTCCTGTAATAGCATCACATTAATGTGATGCCATTGCAGGAGCTTTACACAAGAGCAAAAAGTGAGCAGACCTCGAAGGGGATAAGAGGAACAACAAAAGATTAAAAAGTTAAAAAAAAAAAAAAAAAACTTCCTTAAAAATAATTTGAGCTCACAAATATTTTTCAGGGCAAGTTTATAAGGTCAATAGGTTTCTTTTTTTTTTATTTCTATGTGCCCTGTCCTTTCAGGACGTAGGCGATCATGGCTCTCCACATCCCTCTATCCCTTGCAGCTCTCAACAAGTTCCTTCCATCTGCCACCTCCTCCAGACCACGTTCTGTCATCCACTTGCTTAAGGCCGTTATATATGTCATGCGTTGTTTTCCCTTGTCACTCTTTCCTTCTATTCAACCTGTGAGTATCAGATTA
This sequence comes from Acanthosepion lycidas, assembly GCA_963932145.1. Taxonomy (NCBI): domain Eukaryota; kingdom Metazoa; phylum Mollusca; class Cephalopoda; order Sepiida; family Sepiidae; genus Acanthosepion; species Acanthosepion lycidas. The sequence continues at coordinate 45,709,904 of OZ010590.1, read as the reverse complement.
TCCAGGCCCTCTTTCCTCATTATGGGTCCCAGGAACTTCAGCTGCCTCTACAAAGTTATATAAGGATAGAGAAGGCGCTTATCTCCCTTTGGCGGAGATAAGTCACACAGGTCACGTGACGGACCACTTAGTGATGCCACTCCATACAGTGACAAAAGAGTTAGTCAAAATCAGTTCGTTTTTATAGCAGACGCCACGCGAGGTTGCTTTCTTTTATCACGGGACAAGAGACCCAGACTGAAGCTAAATCTGCCTCCCCCAGCAGCTTTAGGATTCTATATCTTTTCCAGATATAGAATGAAACCCCAGCTCGTAGTCCTCAATTTGAGAAAATCCCAAACTCATTTTTTTCTGTTCGTGGAATGTCACCCCCCCACACACACTTATATATAAGACCGTTACTTTTTGTTTCTCCTTACACTGTTTGCTGTGTAGATATATTATTCTTCGCGTAGGACATGTGTAAATATCTAGATATAGTTTTGTGTATGTCTTTGTGATACTCTGAGAACAGAGTATATTTGTCATTCTTTTTCCGTTCGGCTATTCTGTTCCGTCCGTTAAGTACGTTCTTATATCACGGATATAAAAATGCCTATAATAGGAAGGGAGGATACAAAAGCTCTCTTGTTGCAGTTATTTTGAGAAGTATTAAATACACTATCCTACCAATGATCAAGATTTTTTACAATTCTGTATTATTCTAATATCGATATATTAGTATACTTTGAATTGTTTGGGATTTAATAAAATAATTACTTTATTCATCTTCCCCAAGAGGGAAAATTTAACTCAAGGTCGATTTGAAACTGAAATAGAACTGAGATACTCACTGACTGAACTCCTTAGCTGTTCTCCAGTTGAGATTGCTGACAACTGCAACTTGTAAGTCACCTTTTTTATTGACTTATATTTAACTAATTCTAAGTTTTAATGGTAATGTTATACTCTGCTTCAAATTAGACCGCTGACATATCTGGACCAACGAGAGTTCATTAATGCCAAAATACGACGATGGCAAAAAGAAATTTCATGTTATAAATTCGTCTTAGAATATGTCGAAGGCGAATCAAATGTATGGGCTGACATGCTCAGCAGAGGTTGCAGACATAAAAAAACGAAAGCCCAGAACGACCCTACACCGGTAGGGAGGACATTTGAGGTAAGTGGTTCAGACCTCCGCGTATACATCCCATCTTGGTGCCTCGGCGAGTTTAACGGTTTACAGCTCATTCCCAAAACTCACACCACAAAACGCCCGCACCCACAAGCACGTCACTAACGCATTCTTCGCCTATCACTCTACCACCACCATCCCCACTGAGAGAATCTGCAACCACCTCGGCATCGCAAAAGAACAACAGAAGGACGACGCCCTGGCAAAGATTATCAGCGCCCTCCAGTCACCCACTCCAAGCGAACCTCCTGACGACCACCGAGCTACGTTTTTCAAAAAACATTTGCACCAATTTTTTCTAGAACCAGGCACCTCCGTTTTGATGATAAGAGACAGTAAACACTCTCCGAGATTGGTTGTACCTTACAAACTACGATCCAGATACCTCTACCAGGCACACGAGAGCAACAACCACTCAGGTGTTACCCGTATGCGAGAACTCTTTTCCAGCTACTGGTGGGAATTCAAAAACCGCGACATCAAGGCCTATGTCGATTCTTGCGACACGTATGCTAAGTGCAAGGGTAACTATGGTAGACGTACCCACTGGCCTATTGGCCACTGCAAACGAGGAAAGAGACCATTCGATCTCGTCTTTATAGACTTTGTCACAATGCCCAATTCAAAGGGAAAACTCTACATCCTAACCATCTTGGATAGCTTCAGCCGACACTTTACAGCCATACCATGCGCGAGAGACCGTGCTATCGACGCCGCCAGCGGATTATACCAGTTCTTCCTTCGACACAGAGAGATTCCACGCATAGTATCCTCTGATCAAGGCACACACTTCACTGGAGAAGTCTATCGACAATTCTGTAACCAGATGTCAATCACGCAAGAACTTCACTGTCCTTGGTGCCCGCAAAGCTCAGGAAATATCGTGAGACAACATCGCACGATGAAGAACGCACTTTATATGTTATGCGAAGACAGGAACTGTGAATGGACAGACGTTCTAGAATCTGTCGTTTCGTCCATGAATGCCACGACCAACAGTGCCACCGGTGTCTCCCCGCACTATGCCATTACTGGCCGTCACCCCAACATCGGCCTACCTACACTACACAGAAAAGAAATCGCAAGTGACGATCCTGGAGCATATGGAATGCAAATTAATGCCCTGCTAAAGCAGGTTAACCACCACGCCACCCTGGCCAACGATGAAGCTGACCACAAACTTGAGACTAACTTAAATCGCCTCACATACAAGGACCCAATACAAGTAGGTGACAAGATTTTACTTCACTCAACTGTTGCCCAATCCTCTCATCTGCCCTGGATAGGAAATTACACCATTATAAAAGCGAACAATATAATGTGTCAGGTGCAAAACGATAATGGTGATACAATCTGGATTCACCGTGCACATATCCGACGACTGGCTCCACATCCAACACATCTATCTAATACAATCCCTCTGCCTCCACCATGTAACAGTCACCAGGATCATTCTCCTCCACATCCCTCGGGGACACATAATTCAGCAAATAACTCCATACCAAAACAAATGCCAATAAGAAGAACACGAGGACAACTTCCCACGCGCTTCAGAGACATTATCATGAATTAATCACCCAAATATACACGAATAACGCTCACTGTAAATCAGACCGACATCTGGGGGAGCCTTGTTATAAAATAAAATAAGACATATCTCGGCTGATTTACAGGCAAATAAACTAACATACTTAAGAGCGAGAGCCTGATGTGAACGAGAAAAGGCCCCGTCACAAAATGACCATTATCGTCGTCTATGCATAAGCCCAACGCACGAGTTCCGGTCGAAAAATAAAATAATATTTTAAAGTGTATCTATTTTTCGACCAATAAAAATGCTTCCCTCCTAATTATACTCGCGTCGTTTTACGAGCCTGTTAAGCCATAAAAAACGTCATAAGAGGGGGTCACACTGGGAAGTACAACAGCAGTCAACAGGAGGCCTGGGAAGGGCAGTCAGCAGTAGTAGCGCCACGCCAACCAGTGAGAACTACTATGAAAGATCAACCCAGGTCGGCAGTCGACTTATGAACTATACCACAAGGTAGCTGTCCCAAAACCACACGTTCCTATTGAAATAAATCACGTAAATCTATTTCTGCTGTTGTCGTATTTCTTTCTTGCAACTATACGCTTGTCTATAACATCAACTTTCCTCCATGGTACTCTGACCATAAATTTAAGCGCAGTACTGGATTGGCGGCAAGGTCTCAGTTTACATTAAAATGGATAGATGTAGCAGTAAGTTTTATGCTAACAGTTTATTCTCTCGCACTTCTCGCTTGTGGAAATCTCTTCCAGCTTCTTGCTTCCTAGTCGACCTTGGTCTTCAAAAATTTAATTGCAATGTAAATCGTTATCTACTGTTTTCTTAATTCCTATTGTTTTTTGTTCTCTCTGAAGTGTTTTTCTCATTCTCTCACACTCAGTAACCTCTAGCGTCTTAGTTGGTATATTGCCTTGCAAGTTAGGCTACGAGTAGCCGTATCTAGTCTGTCAGCTAGATATAAAGATATAGATAGATGTAAAAATATATCTAGACATAGATATAGCCATATACCGTCACTTTATGCATAGGAAGGTGACTAATATGTAGGTCAGAAGGGGTAATTGCACTGGATTTATTGTCAAGATAATTAAAGTGATAAATTTTTGCAATCAAATTATCAAATGAAAATTTATACGAAGCAGTCAAATTACAATCGTTTGTGGAATTCTTTTCCGGCTTTTTTCCCCAGTCAACTCTGACCTTCAAAAATTTAAATGCAATGTCAATTCTCAATTTATGTCTCCTTGGACTCTTTTCTTTTATTGTTCTCATTCTTTAATGTTTTCCCTCGGTAATCATCCTTGCGTCTTAGTGGCTTTATCATCTTTGTTAGGGTGAAATAATTAAAATAAAAATAAGCTCAAACACGATTGCAGTTTACCGGCCACTAACACCGAACAGACAGGGAAATCGTCTCATTCTTAATTCTATGGCATCCTTCTGGAGGTGTCTTCACGCGAAAGTTGACTTTCTCAGACCCCATGGCTTGGGACTCAAGGTTGGATATTGGGGATCTGGAGATAGCAGGACCGAGCAGTGTGGAAAGGGATTTTTAATGGAGTTCCGACCAACCAGACGGAGGTCGAAGGACGATGATGATGATGATGATGATGAAAAATATTAGCGCAGGTGATTTCTTGATGAAATACAAGTCAACTTTATAACTGCATCTATATTAGAGAAAAAATGATTCGTACTGTATTATTCAGAAGTAATTGAGATCTCTTCCACTCCTGTTGACAATGGAACAGTCGACAGTAGATATAAGCAGTTGATTTTCTTTTCCACGTGTATTGATAAAGTGGAATAAAGTTTATCTTTAAGTTTATTCGGCCTTTCTGTTTTCACTACACGTGCTAACATTCAAATAATTCATTAATATATTTAAAATCGATTTCAGTGTTCCTAAGAATATAAAACAATTATTCTACATTAAAAAAAATATACATTTGATTTCGGACGGTGAACACATTCACTTTTTAAAAATTACTCAGCACTTATTTTGATTAACCCCGTTACTTAGAACAACTACTTCGCTACTTATATAAATGTAAAAACAATCTTAATTAGCAATAATAAAAGTAACGGGCGGGCACTTCGAGGTGGTATCATGGTTTGCAAGGTTTTCTCATTAGATCAGTCACGATTGAGTAGTAAGTTAGATACTCACTGAGTGCTCTATACTTTCGACCTTGTGTCACATCTAAATAAATCGCTTCTATATATACCACGTCGTCTCAGGGCGTAGGCGATGATAGCTCTCTACAATTTCCTGTCCTTTGTAAGGTCTTAATGAATTTTGTCTTATTTCTCCCAAACCCTGTTCCGTCACTCATTTAATTAGCCCACTAATGCTTTGCATTGTTTGCCTTTGTTCCTATTGCCCTCAATCTGTCCTGTGAGTATCGGATTTTCCAAACCCTCTTTCTTCATTATGCGCCCTGGAAATTTCAGCTGTCTCCTCCTGGTGTTAAGTATAAGTTTCCTTTTTGTTTCCATTTTCTCTAGAATTTGGTCGTTGTTCACATATTCGGTCCATGGTATCCTTAGCATTCTTCTGTAGAACCACATTTCCAGTCTCTTCGTGTTTTGACAATAAACTCTCTCATCGAGAGGTTTTGAAGAGCGGGGGACCATCTCTTAATTGGTGCTGTTCCCAGTTACGCCCTGACCCAGGGTGGTAGCATCCGTTAGGGTCACAGCTATGGGCAAATCGTTTAGCACCAATCTAGGATCAAAACACTACGAAAGGGTAGAAATACATTTTTGCAGTGAAGGTGTCAGAAATAGATTTTCCTGATAAAAAAGTTACCAGCAATGCATTTTAAAAAGTAAAAATTACTAACAATATATTTTCGTAAAAGAAATTACTAATATTCCCAAGGAAATTAGCTAAACTGAAATCTGCGTTTTTTACAAAACTATTTCTCCCACGTCTCGTGTAGGACATTAAAATCCTACCAGACAGAGTAGAGTAAACAAAATGGATCAGAATCTAATTGTTCGCATCAGGAAAACTTCGCCTACATGTTGTCAGGTTGTAGGTTTATCATATAAGCTATCTGTTTATAGTTAGATAGTGCCTTCAGGAAAATAATATAATTTCTCCATAAAAATACACAATGATCCAACTCTTAAATTTGACAGAACGGAAATTGAAATGACTGACCAACATAAGTTTCTGGGAATCTTTCTTTGACAAAAAAAAAAAAAAAAAAACACCAAAAAACTTACTTTCATCCCCTACTTAAAATGCACAAAACAGAAATGCTTCAAAGCATTACACTTGCTAGGGGTCATGGCTAACGATGACTGGGGAGCAAATTGCATATCACTTTTAAAGTTATATAGAACTCTAATAAGAACTAAGTTGGACTACGGATGTTTCATATATGGGCTGACCCGGAAATCCTATCTAAAAACCCTTGATCCCATCCTCCATTCAGGATTAAGACTGGCTCTGGGTGCCTTCAAAACATCACCCATAGAAAGTTTATACGCTGAAGCCCATGGGGTACCCTTAAAAATGAGACGTAAAAAACTGGCAATACAATATTATCTAAAATTCAAATCCTGCCCACTAACCCTGCCTATCACTGTACCTTCAAACTTAAAATACAAACCATTTTAAAATGGATAAGTCGTTGATTTGGGATGCGACCTGTGCGGATACATTTTCAGTCGGAATTTTGATCAGGTCCGCGGTTGAGCCGGGGTCCGTCGCCTGGGACGCAGGGATGAAAAAAATAGTTGAATATTCTCCTCTTGCTGATAGATTTTTTTTTTTTTTACTCCTGTGGCAGTGAAGACTTCATGGGTTATTGGCCCTCGTTCGATGGCGTTCCTTCGGAGGATTGGCGCGATTGCGTCTCGATTAAGGGAAGATCCTCGTGAAACGGAGTAGCTCTTGCAGCGTGTCTCACTGGCGATGGTTCGAGGTAATGCTTTCTCCATCTATGTGGCTGGCAGAGGATAGCAAAAAAAAAAAAAAAAAAAATTGTTTATAGTTTCTAGAATTGTCAGCAATGGTCAACTGAACTTACTTTGTTTCAATAAATTACAATATCTTTCAAAATTAAAAAAAATATTCACTGTTTGACAGCAGCAGAGGACAGACATATTAAATTTTCAAGGCGTATTTAAAATATTTTATACGCGTTTTAAATATTTTATACACATTTTAAATATATGTTAATATTGTATATATTAAGTTGCCTGGAAAATATTGATGCCAATGCATTGGTTGAAACTAATAAAACTAATTATAAAAAAGGGCAACATTTTCCAAGTCAATAGGAATGAAGAAAGCCGAATGTAAGGAAGAATGAAAAATTCAGAAGGAATAACCAATCCACAAAGTCAGACGGAATGATGGACTGAAAAATGTTAGAACAAATGATGGAGTCAGAGGAAACGAAAAACCAGAATCCAGAAAGCCAGAAGGAATAAACAATCCACAAAGTCAAACGCAATTATGAGGTCAGAAATTCAAACGGAATGATGAAGCCAGAAATACAAACCTATTTGATAAAAAAAAGAAAATGCTATCAAACCTTTTGGCCTTTACATGAAAAATCTCATCAGTGAAACACAAATCCAGCCTTAATTCTTAAAACAATCAACTCAAAAAAACCCACCCTAGTTAATGAAATACCTTATGATTCTGCTAAATCTTACTAAATACCCTAAAATAAATTCTAGCTTATCCGATTACATGGAAGAAATTCATAATGTTCTACAAGCTCACCCAAATCATTATCATATATACACTGATGGCTCTAAAATCATGTACAGAGTTGGATGTCCTGCTATCCTTAACAACATAACAATGCGGAAAAGATTGCCTGACAAAGCCACAATCTTCACTGTAGACTCAACCATACACTTGGCTTTAGATATTATAGAATCCAGTTGGCCAGATTCACTCTCCGTACTCACGGCTCTGAAGAATAAAAACCTGGGAAACCCTCTTAATAAATAAATAAATTATTAAATAGGGTTGACTCTATGTTTAAGGAAAAAGATGCTGTAATAGCCCTATGCTGGATACTGAGCCATATTGGCATACAAGTAAATGGAAGAGCTGGCAAAATGGCAACGGAATTGCTGAACATGGCTCTCTCAAATATAAAGGTGCTACACACCAACTTCCAACCCACCATTAACAGGACCATTAAAATGGCAGCAATTATGGAACAACTGTGTAAACAATAAACCTCTCAACATCCGGCCAATCATGAGTGAAAGACAGTCAAGTTACAGAAATGTAAGGTGGTTCTAGCCAGATTCCGTATAGGACACACATATCTAACCTACCAACATCTACTAAAAAGTGAGGAACCGCCAATATGTGTACTATGCTAAGAACCATATACCGTTAAACACATTCTACTAAATTGTCATAACTGCCAGCAAACCGAAACAAACTCTACAAATCAGATAACTTAAAGGATCTTTTTGAAAATACAATTTTTGGATTCAAGTAACATCATAAATTTCTTTAAAGAAATTGGGCTCTACAGGAAAAAAATATATATATTTAAAAAAAAAAACAAAAAACTGTTTACCAAATCTGCTTACCTACATTGTTTTGCAATCATTTTTTAAAGGAAAAATTATTACCAGCAGTACATTTGCCTCTCGACAAAATCCCCGTTTACAAAAAAATGTCAATTAAACCTAATCTACAAAATGATTCCTTACAAAGAATACATACTCTATTCATACGAATCTATCCAAAAATTCTTGTCGGCATTAAATAACTCTTTGAGGTTGATGTGCCGTTAAACTAAATAAACCAAACCTATCTTTTTCATCTTTGAGATTGTCCAGCATTCACTGCCATATAGGAAGAGAGATATATAACATTTCAGTACTCTTTTTTTATTTTTTTGTTTCTAACATAAGTGACAGGTGGCTATAAAAAGGCAATGTTGATTATTTACGGTTAATTTGTTTAAATAATGCACTGGCTATTGTTTGCGTCACGTGACAATAATTGTAAGTAAGAATGAGGCACTAAATTACGTAACCAAGTAATCGTATTAAGTTCGCTGAATATCGGAGCCAATTTTAATTAACAAAGAAAATATATTTGACAGACATTGCCAGACCTTTAATCAAGAAACTGGTAAGTTTCTTAAATTTTATTATTCAGAACTCATTTCTAACGCTAATGAGAGTACTTGTGGTGAGTACGAAGAATAGTTCCCTTCAAATTCGGGCGACCTGAGAAAAAGACGAAAAAAAAAAAAAATTAAGTGCTCAATATGAGGGATAGAGTGTATATAAATATAAATGGCCTGACGATTGCGTTTAGCATGAAACAAACTGTCTCCCCTGGGGTTGAAATTAATATTCACTTATATATATATGTGTGTGTATGTGTGTGTGTGTAATAGATTTTTCCTGCGATAGATTGCCATCTAAGGCTATAGAACTCGGTCTGTCCTGCTATTTACAGCTTGCGGGGCGGAGAAGAGGAGGATTCATACCTTTTCCAAGGGTATTAGTAATGGATTATGACTGGAATTTGAACTCGATTCTCCGATTCCTTAATCCGAGCCGCTATCACCGACTGTTATACCCCGTTGCAATTAGATGGCTTTCTGATTCACTCTGCATGTGGGCGCCAAGAAGGCAGAGCGCAAAACAAAAAGGTTGTTTTTTGCGCATAGGCTCTGAGCATCACAACCGGCCCATGAAACAAATCTCCGCAATGAAAATAATACAATAGCCAGTTACGAAAAGAGATGACCCTGGGCACTACCAGATTTACTTAAAATAAGGTCCCTCGTAACGACCAACACAGTTGTGGGCCGAAATTTCACCTACCAACACGCAGTCGCGCTGTCGACGTCACTGGCATGATCGCTTCTCTCATCACAACCGTGACATCACCCCAGCCCCACTAATCTCACCCGACTCTTCAAATCCGGAATGCGGCTAACAGGCCAGCTTCGACACTACCAGGTTCTTGACGCCAACCACCGTGATTTATAACACCTCGACGTCGTCACCACCCAGCTCTAGGAATCCCATGCCGTCGCCACCTGGACCTCGTTTCGTTGATATCACATTCGACCTGAATCTAGCAGAAACATCCCACTCGATCAGCGTTCACCAACTACACCTAATCCCTCGTCGCCACCGTCGTAAACTCGATAACCAACGAGCTCTGCCACGAATCAACCCACCACCATGACCTCGAATCGATGAACACGCCAAACAATTTTTGCCAATTTAACAGTTATAAATATCATGTACATTTGACGAATACACTGTTGAAAAAAATTAATCCTTGTTGTTATTCCTTTCCTTTGCAACCAAACGCACGTTATAACAACTAAGAACTAGATATCCCTAGATATGGTCAATGGAACGAGATCAGTTGACCCTCGTGGATTAAATGAAAGGTTCAGTTCAGAATTTCCTGTAGGTTACCCAGATCGATATACAGCTGTGGAAGGCCGGAGGACACAACGGCTGAAACGTTGTTATAGTAACAACAAAGATGAAGACAATAGTCCGAATATATAGTGTAAATAATTTGTACGTAATCAGTGAAACTTTTTTTCCCCGCATTTTGGCACCTGAGAGAAAAAACCAAAAAAAAACCAAAAAACAACAAAAAAAAAAACGCGCAATCAATTTAAGGACTCTGGCCACTAAATGAATTCACGTTCACGTAGTCTTTGTTTCTCAGGTCTATTATCCAAAAAGTTTCCTGATTCTTTTATTGCTAGATTGCGTCAGTGTTTTAAAAAGAATGCATTATTAACTCCAGAATAACGAAACCGGAAAACCGTATTTTAAAATATATTCGTAAGACAAATCAAAATGCGAAAAAGCGTCCTAATTTTACCCACATGGCAAATAGAACTTTACGATTATATTTTCCGATTTTCTTATTTATTTTTTAAGATTTAAAAATAAATGATTACATTTTTGACTTTGAGCGATTCAGATATTTTAATTTACTCTATAATTTTTCCAAAATTCCACTGAATGTACTAAAAACTAAGAAAATAAAATGTTTATTATTAATCGCAGCTCTCAGGTCGTTTTTACAGTCTACGGTTGGTAAGCTGTCATTGGAAACCATTTTCTTTGAACTGAGAGTTTTGATAAAAAAAGTAGCAAAAATAACAGTAAGACGTAAAAAAAAAAATACTCGTCAATTTTATATTTAATAACCAACACATTGTTTTTTTTAAATTTTATTTTCTTTGATGAAAAATTGATTTAAGAAACACTGGGTTAACTTAAAAATATAAAATTGGCGCTACGAACACTTCAATGTGGTGCAATGGTTTTCTTTTAGCAAGATTGTCTCGCTCTAGCAATCAATTACAACTGAGCAGTGAGTTCGATCCTCACTGGGGGGGTCCATACTTTCGGCAAAGTGCCACACTAATATATACGCTTAGTATTTCTCCGTGGTGTAACGGTTAACAAACTGGTCTTGCTAGAGATCAATTACGACTGGGTAGGGACTTCCATCCTCATGGGTGCTCTTCATTTTTGGCCTTGTGCCACATCTAAGCTACGCTTATCTTAAATCGTTATAAAATTGACGCTGGCCATGGGGACTTCGATGTGGTGTATATGGTTAGCAAGCTTGTCACGCTAGCGGCTAGATCAAATACGACTGAGTAGTTGTGAGATCGATCCTCTAGGTACCCTAATTGTGGCTTTGTACCGCATCTAGTATTAGTGATTTTTAAAAATATTTTTGTACCACACCCATGATGATCACCCTAGGGTGGGTCTGGATGCCGGTGAAAATCGACGAATCTTTGTACAGAGAGGAGTCTGTCTTGTAGAGTTGTTTATGTTATCGTTTTGTTTTTGTTTTGTTTTTTGGCACCAAATCGTCACGGAATTGTTTTATGTCCTGTAATGGTTAAATTCGAAAACACTTTTATTGATTATTTTCTTGATTGTAAACTTGGTATTACAGAAAAAAATCTAATCATTATAGTTAGGTTGGTGCAAAAATATTGTCGTTTTCTATGTGAGAAAACGACATTATTTTTGCACCAACCTAATGGAAAAGACCAGGTTAATGACATTTCCTTTTTTTTTTTTTTTTTTTTTTTTCACTTAAATGCTTTTTTTTTTTTGTCTTGTCGGACCAGTTTGGCGCGCACACACACGCACGCATTTTTAAAACACCACTTCGAAAGTCTTGAATAGTTTTCCTTTTTTTTTTTTTTTTAGAATAATACACACTGCTGACAAGTAACTTAAAATTTCCAGGATAGAACTCTTCCTCATTGTGAGAATCTGATTCACTAAGTTTAAACTACAGTAGCAACCATCGCACACGTTTCGGTTTCAATTTTAAAAATTTGAGAAAAAATACATGTCTAAAGTGACACGTGCTAAAATTTATGACAAAAAAAATGTCTTAGTTTTGAAAACTTCGCGTGTTCTTCGTCAAATAAAAATAATTTTCTCCCAAACTTTAATTTTAGTATGGCATGGTAAATGAAATTGTTTTTTAGTTACACTACAGTACACTAACAGTTAGAAATTCAATTTGATTATGAACTTAATTTTATTTTTAATTAATCTCTATCCTGTTTCGCAATGCGCCCAAACGTCTAAAATTTTCGAAATGGTTATATACTCGATTCCGATATATTCCCCCCCTTTCTGAAATATTATTGATGAAAGAGACGAAAAACTACTAAAAAATTAAGATTCACTTTTTTTTTTTATACCGAAAAAATATCTTGTCGGATAGTTCAGCCGAGAATTTAATCTTATTTTTTTAATTTTTTGTTTAACATTAAACTTTACTTCAAACTACTTAATAAAAGAAAGACTAAAAAAAAAAAAAAGAGTCTACTTTGAAAGCAAAATTTGATTTAATAATTTTAGCTTCCTGAAAAATATTTTTTTTAATCTTAGAAAGTACAAATGAGCTTATTCAATTGAAATGAAACTAAAAAAAAAAAAAAAAAAAAAAGCGAAACAATTACTTTTTTTTCACTTACCAAAAAATGTTACGAATAACTAATTGTGTAGTAGATTACAACAAGCAAGGTCCGAAAGTGGAAATGCTTAGGACTGTGCTCTAATTAGTAATTCAATGAATTGCTATGTTGTCCATGTAAGTAGTTTTAGTAAGTTGTTTTCTCTAGCAGTAGCAGTCGGCTCCAGTGTTATAATTTGATGACTACAAAATTCTCTAAAGAGTGAATGAAAAGTAAAAGAAAGAAAGAAAGCTTTTTAAACTTGGTAAGATATTTTTTATTTGAAGCTATATCTGTTAGTTTTTTTTTTTTTTTTTTTTTTTAAATTTATTCTCACTTTTTTTTCTGTGAATTCAACTCGGGACGGTTCGTTGCGATATAATCGGAGTGGGGAAAAAGAACTTAAAAAAAGAAAAAAACCTCTACGGATCGACAGAAATGACATTTTTATTTTTAACACTCACATCCACTTCCTTTTCCATTCATTTTTTGTTTGTGTATCGAGTATCTTGCTTGATTGATTTTTTTATCTGATATGATAGGAGTCTAACAGATTCTTGGTTTCTAATAATAAAGTTCATTATGAGTGAAACACAATGTTACGAACAGTGCAGTGTGATATGCCCAACAAAAGTAAAAAAAACAAAAAAAAAAAAAAAAAAAAAAAACAAACATTGTAAATTTAACATGGCTTTTTGTTTTTACAAGTACACGAAAGAGCAAGGAATATTGATTGATTTCGATATGAGACACTTTGCTTAATTTCGATATGGGACACTCAGTAAAGATCGAACTTACCTACAACAACTAGCTCGTTATACAACTACATGTCGAGATTTACTAAGTTTAAACTTTAGTTTTGGAACATGTGCACACAGTGAGAATCGAACTCGCTAATAATATACAAGTCCAGCTTGCTTACTGACCAGCCCGATCAGGGCAGAT